>JAYESD010000008.1:177544670-178144670 GCA_036927565.1 Tuctoria greenei | reverse complement strand
GAAGCTCCTCTATGTCATCTACAGGGGAGCCACGGACCCCACGTCTCAGAATGCAGTGAAAGTCGTGCGAAGGGTTGTGGACGCGGTGGTCCCAGCACCAATTCCAGCCCCCCACAACAAGTGGATGACCACTGCAATTGGCTTCGACGCCTCAGACTGCCCAAAAAACATAGCAGTGGCTGGAGTGCTCCCACTGCTTGTGGCCCCAACCATTGCCAATGTGAAGCTCCATTATGTGCTGATCAATGGAGGTGCAGGCCTCAACCTCATCTCAACTACTGCCTTCCGGAAGCTGCAGATACCCATGTCCCGGCTCACGCCTTCGAGCCCATTCTCAGGCATGGGCCCAGGGCAAATCATGCCCAGTGGTAGCATCCACCTAACGATAACATTCGGTACTCCAGAGACTTACCGCATGTAGAGTGTCTTGTTCGATGTGGTAGACGTCGAGCTTCCCTTCAACGCCATCATCGGAAGGTCGGCGCTATACCAGTTCATGGCCGTAGCTCACTACGGATATCTAATCTTGAAGATGCCGATGCCATCTGGAGTCATCAAGGTCTGGGGAGACTGCACTGTGGCAGTGTCAGCCTTGGAGCAGCTCCAAGCACTTGTGGCAGGGCGGGCGCCGAGCCTTGACGGTATGAGGGAATGCCGTCCAAGCCAAGGCCCGTCCCAATGAACCTCCGTTGCATCTCCGCATGTGCTGCCCGCCGAAAATGACATCCCAGTCAAGGTCGTCAGATTTGGCTCCGAGACTGCCCAGACAACCCGCATTGTGGGTAACCTGGACAACAAATAGGAACTCGCGCTCTTCACCTTCCTTCAGGATAATGTCGATGTGTTTGCCTGGCAACCATCGCAGATGCCCGACATCCCCAGGGAGGTGATTTAGCATCATCTGGAGATCTGCCCCGACGCCCGCCCAGTACAACAGAAGCCCCGTAAGCAGTCCGTCGAGCGCCAAAACATCATCCGAGAGGATATTAAGAAGTTGCTCGAACTAGATTTATTCGGGAGGTCCACCATCCTCGGTGGTAGGGTAATCCTGTTGTCGTCCCCAAGGCTGGCGGGAAGCTTCGGATGTGCATCGACTACACCAACCTAAACAAGGCATGTCCAAAGGATCCATTCCCACTCCCCAGGATATATCAAATTGTAGACTCTACATCAGGTTTGATCTGTTGTGTTTCCTAGATGCGTATTCCGGTTTCCACCAAATACCTATGTATAGAGATGATGAAGAACACACTGCTTTTGTAACAGTAGATGGCCTGTATTGTTATGTCTCCATGCCTTATGGTCTTAATAATGCTCTCCCTATTTTTGTACGTGCAATGCATAAAACATTTGGGGACCTCATTAGAGACCTGGTAGAAGTGTATGTCGATGACATCGTGGTAAAAATAAAAAACCTCGCATCTTTTCTAGACAGCCTAGTGCAAGTCTTCAGCAGGCTGTGCATCACGCGCACGATGCTGAACCCCAAAACGTGTGTCTTCGGGATCTCTTCTAGCAAGCTGCTTGGTTTCCTGGTCTCTCACTGTGGAATCGAAGCTAATCCCGAGAATATTAAGGCGATACAGCTGATGCAGCCTCCAGCTCGCATCAAGGATGTGCAGAAGCTTGCAGGGTTCCTAACGGCCCTCAGCCGGTTCATCTCGAGACTGACAGAGCGAGCGCTCCCCTATTTCAAGATTCTGTGGAAAGGAGGTTCCTTTGCATGGACTGAGGAGGTGGAAACGGCGAGCTCAAAAGGAACCTGACATCCCTCCCCGTTATTGTGGCATCGGGGCCCGGTGAGCCCTTGCTGCTGTATATTACCGCAACAACCGAAGTGGTTAGTATGGTCGTTGTCGCAGAACGATCGGAACTACAACAGCAGCATGCACAGGAAGGAACTCACGACACGAGCTCTGAGCCTCAGAGCTCGGACCAGGCCATGGATCTTTGCCTAGGGAGCTTCGGAAACCAGGAAACCACCGGGTCCCAACCCTCGGATGATGCGGGTCCTGGGGGCCAGTAGCCCTGGGACCTGGACCCGCTGCAAAGAGCATCGGACCTCTCAAACAGAGTTCGAACCACTCAAAGGCCAGTCTACTACATCAGCAAAGTCCTCCATGAAGCGAAAACGAGGTACCTGGAGATACACAAGTTGCTTTATGCTGTGTTAATAGCATCGAGGAAGCTCTGACACTATTTCGAGAGCCACAAGATCTTGGTGGTCACCTCCTTTTCGCTGAGAACGGTTCTCCACAACCCTAATGCTAACGGCAATAACGCCAAGTGGGCAGCAGAGCTAGCAGAGTTTGAGCTTGAGTTCCTCCCTCGGCATGCGGTCAAGAGTCAGAGGGCTCGGACAGCGGAGAAACAGTGCCCAGTGCACCAGTCTTCACCGAGACCCCCTAGACACTTTACTTCGATGGTTCCGCGCGGAAGTAGGGGCTGGAGCCAGGGTGATGCTTATTACCCCGACCGGGAGCAGTTCAAATATATGGTGTGTCTTGACTTCAAAGTCACCAACAACATGGCAGAATATGAAGCCCTTATCTTTGGGTTGAAGACAGCGTTGACCCTCAATGTCCGCCAGCTCCTTACCAAAGGTGATTCCCAGCTAATTGTCAAGCAGGTCAAGCAAGAGTGCAGTTGTAACGACCCCCAACTGGAAATATACTTGTTGGACGTCAGGAAGCTGGAGAAATACTTTAAAGTCTTGGATCTGTGCCATGTGCCCCAAGCTGACAACTCAGTCACAGACGACCTTTCAACGAAGGCCTCCATAGAGGCCCTAGTGCCCGAAGGAGTCTTTGCAAGGACGTTATCGTGACCAACCGCCCGAGTTGCGGAACCGGGCGAAGGGGGTGAAGCTAGCAACTTGAAGCTAGCAATCCCGGCGGACCTGCAGCCATGGCGTCTGCCAAGGTTCTTATGCACCACCGGCAGCTCCGAGCAGCCAGGCATCCAAGACCAAGAGGCTCAAGGAGGTCTCGATGCATGGATCTCGGAGGTCTGGGACTACTTGAAAGACAATTTCCTTCCCGAAGAAAATGCCCTGGCAGAACGGATTGTGCGGATGGCTAAGAGGTACACGCTGGTGGAGGGGGATCTCTACCGGCGTGGCGCCAACGACATCCTACTGTGATGCATTACCCGGGAGGAAGGCTGTGACTTGCTCGCAGAAATCCATGTAGGTGAGTGCAGGAACCACGCATTGTCCTGCACGCTGGTCGGCAAAGCCTTCCGGCTCGGCATCTATTGGCCAACAGCACTCCAGGATGCCGTTGAGATGGTCAAGAGATGCAAGGCGTGCTAGTTCCATGCCAAGTAAATCCATACAACAGCTCAAGCGCTTCAGATGATTCCCCCCTCGTGGCCACTCGTCGTGTGGGGGTTGGACATCCTGGGACCTTTCCCTAGAGCCGTCGGAGGATTCTGGTACCTCTACATCGCCGTAGACAAGTTCACCAAGTGGCTAGAAGCCACCCCAATTGTCACCATTAACAAGCAGTCGGCAGTGAAGTTCATCAAGTCAATCGTCTGCAGGTTCAAGGTCCCAAACAGGATCATCACCGATAAAGGGAGCCAATTCATGAGTGCAGCGTTCCAAGAATACTGCGAAGACCTTGGGATCCGAGTTTGTTATGCCTCTATTGCTCACCCTGAGAGCAACGGACAGGTAGAGAGGGCAAACGTGGAGATTCTCAAGGGCCTCAAGACCCGTACATACTCGAGCCTTGAGAGTCATGGTGCAAATTGGGTGGATGAGTTGCCATATGTGCTATGGGCTAGCCGGACATCGACCGGCCAGACTACGGGAGAAATGCCCTACTTCTTGGTGTTTGGGGCGAAGGTTGTCCTTCCCCCGGAGATCACCATGGGCTCTCCCCGTGTCCGGAGGTACAATGAAGTCACGCAGGACCAGCTTAGGCGTGAAGACATTGACCTCGTCGACGAGGGACGGATACGAGCAGCCCTTTGAAACGCACGGTACAGGCAAGTGCTCCGACACTACCATCAGCAAACCGTGCACAGTAGGGAGCTGAAGGTAAACGACATGGTACTGTGATGTATACTCTCCCGTGAAGGGGCAAATAAGCTCTCCCCTGGCTAGGAGGGGCCCTTCCAGGTAACAGAGGTTTGTTTCCCTGGGTGCGTTCACCTAGCTACGGAGGATGAAGAACGAGTGCCCAACCCATGATATGTCGAACACCTCCATAAGTTTTATCCATAGTCCAGTGGTAGGACAATTTTTCTTTCGTTATAAAGGAAGCATAGTGTCTAGAGACAACACTTGGGTTAACAAAGGCCAGAGAGGGAGCTCCGGGTGTATGCCTTGCTTGGCACGGTCCAGTACCTTGAGTAGGCACATTCAGTTCCCTGTCACCCAGGTCGGGTCGTTCTTCCTGTAAAGTTTGTTCTCTCCTATGAAAGCTATAATGAAAGAATGTTTGCCCTACCCTGAAGTGTTTTATTCATTTAAAAATTACCTTTAGTTCTTCTGAATATCGGTGTACGTTCACCTTAGCTCATCACCTAGCGTGGGAGCAGTTAGATTTTCCCTCGTCTCTTCAAATAGTGGGAGTTTTGCTGTCTGATTGCAAGTGGGGTTACTTGGGGTACATGTTGTGTATCCAGAGCCTTCAAACCCACTCCCTGCCCACGGTGCGTATCGAGCTCTGGGTGTAGAGGCATTGAATTACTCAAGTTCCCCGCATCAGCATAGGATTATAAGACAAACGACACTAAAAGAGCGTGGGAGAAGAGTGACTAGAGAGCAGAATTACTTTTTATGTGTCATGTGTGCAGGCTGTTAAGGTTGTGATGCTGGTAAAGCCGACCGCGTACTACCGTTGACGGACAGTTGCTTCATCGTAAGTAGACTTGGGGGCCCGACATCGACGCCCGCTACGTTGACAAGGGGTGTCGCCGAAGATCCTAAGCTCCGACAACCCCAGGGGGCCCGGCGTTGATGTTCCCTACGTTGACAATGGGTGTCGCCGGAGCTCCTACGCTCCGACAACCCAGGAGGCCCGACGTCGACGTTCTATGCTGACAATGGGCGCCGCTAGAGCTTCTAGGCTCCGACAACCCCAGGGGGCACCGCGTCAACGTCCTACGTTGACAATGGACATCGCCGGAGCTCCTAAGCTCCGACAATCCCAGGGGGCCCAGCACGGCGTTGACATCTCCTACATGGACAGTAAGTGTCGCTGGAGCTCCTAAGTTCGCAAGCTCTACCGGGGGGCCCGGCGTCGACGTCCTCGAAGCAAGTGTGAGTACTACTTGTTAAATGTACACAATCAAAAATTATGTACATCTACCAGGGAGCAATACACAAAATATCAAAGACAAATATCAGGAGGACCTCATCAATTGAAAGATCATATTACAAAGTCAGAGGATTTCATTAAAAAATTGGAGGTGTACAGGCGGGAGCAAGAAAGGAAAGGCCTAGGCCCTAAGGATAGCTGAGGAGATGGCTTGTGCAGCCTCCTGAACACTTGCCCTCACGGCATCCAGCCCCTCCTCTACGAGCCCTTCAATCGCTGGGCCCAGGGGAAAGTGGGAGTCCCGGCTCCGATAACATGCCAGCACATACTCAACAACGGTCTTGGCCAAGGACCTCCGCTCTGTTTCCAGCTAGTCCACGATGACATCACCCATCGCGTCGAGCTTGCCACCGGTGGAGCTAAGGGCTGCCAGCGCTTCGTCCAGCTCCGGTGCTGGGGTAGCCAGACGAACTGGGTTGAAGCCAAGCGGCGCCAGTGCTCCATCGGCTCGCCTCAGAAAGTCCCACACCCGCTGGGACTCGGCCGCTCTCGAGCCCTGCAATTCCTCCAATAACCTCTTGGTGGCTGCGAGCTCCGCATCCTCTTTGGCACGGCGCTCAACTTCTTTGCCGTGCTGCTGAATGCTCTTGGCTAGTTGTCATTCGCGATCAGCAAGCTCTGATTCCTTAAGGTGGATGCGGTTTTGTCGCTCCGCCAATTCTTCCTCCTGGCCCCGCACCTTATCCTCCCTGGCGGAGACGTCGACCTCTCTCTTATTGAGGTCTTGTCCCTTTTGCCAGAGTTTGTCTATCTCGAGCTGGCACTCTGCAACAAATTGCTTACGGCGGTCTACCAAGTTCTGTTCACCCAGGAATAGCTTCCAGGAGAGCTCATCCTCCTTCCGCCCCAAACGCTTCTGCACCTCAGAGAGTTCGGCCTCCCTCCTGTCAAGCTCCTGACGACGCCTCTGGAGAGTCTCATGCCAGGTAGACAGACCTTCTTGGCGCCTGTCTGCAGCCCTGTGGCTTTCCACAGCATCCTCATATATCTTGTGAATTCTTGCATCAAGAGCCTTGAGGGCGGCCTCCCTCTCGCTGAGCAGTTCACCCTGCTTGAGCAGTCGGGCTTTCTCCCTCTCGATCCAGTCCTCACGTCGGCAGAGCCTCGACTGTGTCTGCTTAGTTTGGTTGTAAAGCCTGTCGCGCCAGCGTCCAAGGGCGATGCGCTCTTCGTCCAAGGCTTTGCGATCATGCTCAAAGAACAGTGCGACCTGCTGCAGACTAGAGCAGGCGTTGTCGATGGACAACGCCAAAGGAATGGGCGTCGGGCCTAATGGGGGTACCTCCCCCTCCATCTCCTCCAGGATGTCCGCCATCATCAAGAAGGGGCCCCACTTCGCAAGCGGGGCCCCCGTGGGCTTGAGGCGCCTGGAGTGTCCTCTAGAAGCCCCGCGACCCCGGCGGCACCTGGAGGAAGTTCGGCCCGAACAGCGCCAGTCTCCACCGGGGCCTCCGGTACGGCCGTGGATACCTCCGGACCAGTCTCCGCTGGGGGAGAGGCAGGACACTGAACCGAAGCCTTCGCGACTTGCATCTCGTGCGCAGGCGCGCTAACCGCCACTAGCTGAGGCACCAGGGCATCAATAACCATCGGCAGTGGGGCAGGAGCTTCAACACCCACTTCCGAACCGGCTACGAAAGCCTCCACTGTAGCCAGCGAGGGGGCTGGTACTTCATCTGCTTCCAGCTCGTGAGCCAAAATCGCTCCCGCAACCGGTGTGGGGGCCGGCTCCTCAGCTATGTCCGGACGGGGTACCGGAACCTTTACGGAAGATGGTGTGGGGGTCGACCCTTCAAGGGCTCCCAGCGCGGGAGGTAAGATCTCCATCGACGCCGGAGCGCACACTGGAATTACATTGGCACCTAGCATCCCCACCGAAGCTTCAGTAGATACTGGTGTCGGGGCCAGAACTCCAGCCATTTCAGTGTCGGGAGCCGAGGTCCTGGCTGCTAGTGCGGCCATATCTGCAGTTGGCACTGTCCTTACGCTGCCTGGAGCCTCTAGTTTTGCTAATGCAGGTGTGGGGGGCCGAAGCTGAAGCATCTGCCTACTCAGCTCTCTGCACTACCGCAGGAGTGGCAGCCTCCCCCTCCCTTCTTGGAAACGCTATACACCAGAGATAGAAACATTTGAAGAGTGATCTTAACCCAAAGAGGGAACAAGGTAAGAGCGTAGTTGTTTACCTTTGGAAGCCCCAGGTACCGCGGAATCAAAGCCGCTTTGGAGCAGGGCCAGAGCCGGAGCCCGATGGAGTCAAGGTGGCCAGGGCTCCCGACCCCTCGGGGGCCTGTGCCGAAGTCTTCTTGACCGAGGTGCCCCCCGACTGGGAGGGACCTCCGGAGCTTGGCACCACACTTGGCGTCGAGGAGGGAAGTGGCCCCCCGGATCTGGCACCCTTTTGAGGTTCCTGAGCCAGAGGAGGTCCTGCCGCCGGGGACTCGACATGGCTTTCATCGCTCCGCACCAGTTTCCTCTTTCGGCCGGGGGGCTCTGCCGGCGCCTTGCCCTTGCCGGAGCTATTAGTTTCACCCCCTGGCTTGGGGCAACGGGGACAGGCTCCCCGGTGACCCCAGGAACTGTGATCGCGGAGGGAGCCCACCTCTTCGCAACCCCAATCTCATCTAGCATTGGAATCGTCTTCCAGAGCTCCCGGCAGAACTCGGGAACTAGGTTCGAGACGGAAAGGCTTTTGGGGGCGTTGGGGGAGTCGAGCGGGATGGATTTGCTCTGGAATTTCTTCAGCAGGGTCCTCAGAGCTTTGTCCCTCAACTGGCAATCCGCATCATGCTCCGTGAAAGTCCACGCAGGCCGTTCCCTAAACTTTAGCGGGGCCCATCTGTTCCTCAGGGAGTTCCCAAAAACCATCTGAGGGGTCACTCCTCCGGCGACGCAACTCTCAATCCTTGCGACAACAGGCTTGTATGCCGCTAGCAGCTCCGGAAGCTCGTTCCAGACATAAGTGTCTATGATGGGCAAGTTCTTTGGCAGCTCCAGCTTCTCATGCTCATCTACAGTAATGATCACCCACTCATTTTCATGTCCTGCCATTTGGCGGAGGGAAACGTTTCCAAGTACTTGAAGGGGGACCTCTTCCGCTTCACAAAGTAGTACAATCCAACCATGTCATTCCCTTTCCCGGTGGTCTGTAGGGTGAAGACAGATCGGAAGAGCTCTAGGCTCGGCCGCACCCCAACCCACATCTCGCAGAAGTGAATGAAGGTAGCGACCAGCAAAAGGGACTGTGCGCCGAGGAATTGCAGTTGGATGCCATAGAACTCCAGCAGTGTCATAAGGAAAGACGAGAAGGGTGGAAGCAAGCTGACCATGGCATATCCTTGGAAATAAACCATATCACCGGCGCTCCTCTTCTTGAAGGGAAGCTCGCCCAGGCGAATCTTTTCATTGAAGGAGTCATGGGACCACCCCATGTAGGCGTGGACCTTCTTCAACTCCTTCTCACTCTTGATCTTACTGGCGGGGAGGCCCAACTCCATTGCAACAAAGTGGGGCAGTGGGAAGATGGTTGTGCAAGGGCTAAGGCGCACGGTTGGAGGATGCAAGAATGTAGTAAGGTCCTGAGCACGAATGCGAATGGAGGCGTAAAGAGCCAGCAACCTATGTTAGCCCCCCTTCTTAAGTACACGTCTGCGATGTTTGGGTGGAAACCACAGTCGCTGCGATGATGGAGCTACCCCACGATGACTGGTGGGCCAGGGTCCAATTCAGCGAGAAAACCAAGGTTGCCTCCTCGGGGAAACCGCTCACGTAGGGGGGAGTTCAAAACCTGAGGGCGGCAACATGATGAGTGCGCGGAACCAAAATGAAATTCGTATCGGGAACTGACGCCAGTTGATGGTGTGATATCTGCAGACAAAGATTTTATCCGCCGCATTGAAGGGAAGATCTTAAAGTCGCGGCACGAGGATTCAAAATGGCCCCACCTCAGGTATAACCACTTAACCAAGGAAGTTCCTCCCCGAGATGGGCTCGAGGGCCAATGTCGGTACCTGGCGGACCGGGTACCCATAGATACAAGGAAGAGGATGTGCAGGGCCCCGCCTCTCATGGAGGCAGGCCCCAACGTAAGCCACGTGACCCGAAGCTCCTGGACCAACAAACCACCACCGGTCAATTCCGCTTTGGGGCCACCCCTCCTGCTGAGGGTAGGCCAGACCCCGCCACATGTCCTGTACCTCTGGACCTGCCTCACTGAGAGGAGGCCCGGAGCTTCTGCGTGCATCGCAGCTCCGGGCCGGACCTCTCAATTGAGGATGCGGCCGGCGCTGCCACGTCCGCCATAGCTCCAGACCTGCAGCTCCGGACCTGCCTCCCCGCTAGGGGAAGGTCCGACGCTGCCACGTGTCCTGCAGCTCCGGATCCGCCTCTCCGATGTGGACATGTCCGGTGCAGCCATGTGTCCCGCAGCTCCGGACCCGCCTCCCCGGTGAGGAGAGGTCCGGCGCAGCCGCGTGCCCCGAAGCTTCGAACCCGCCTCCTCGCTGAGGAAGGGTCCAGCGCTGCAAGGTGTCCTGCAAGCTCCGGACCCACCTCCCCACTGAAGAGAGGTCTGGCGCAGCTACGTGTCCTACGATGTCTGGCATAGGCCTTCCTGTGGAGGTGGACCCAGGCTCAGCCACTTGATCAACGACTACCGGGGGATGGAAGGAAGGAGGAGTAAAGTAAGACATGACCACTGTGTTCAAGGAGTAAGCACACACGCCTTCCCTAGGTAAGCAGGGGTGCGCGCTCGTAAGTCAAGAGACATGTACCAAGTCTTGTTATGACAGGCCGGTGCTGAACTACTATGTACGGTGGACGAATGAGAGGCCGCGACAAGACAGACGGGATGCGGCCAACCATGATGAGGGGCTATGTGTAGCCCTGTAGCAGGGCATGGCTAGGCGGCACATTGAAACCATTGTCAGGAGATAGCATTTACTCCCAGATCTTAGAAGGGATTTGGTTACTCCTGGGGCCACCTGTCGGGCCCATGCCCCACTTGTAAGCTGTCTGGCCTTAGACTATAAAAGGACCAGATAGCCACCAACTCAGACATCTTGCCTCAGACTTAGACACACGCTTGAGCAATACAACACACAAACCACCGTGGAGTAGACTATTACGCCTAGGCGGCCCGAACCATGTAAATCCCTTATGTTCATCGTTCACTGCGCTCGATCTTACTAGGACTAGCCCCCCAAAAATAAATCGAACCTCCGCGGGCTGCTTCCGAGCAGGTCCGGGGAGGTGTCAGTTAGACACCATGACACACACTAATGGTGAGCGCGTGCGGTGACAATGGTGCCATGTGTTCAGCGTGACTGGGAGCGCGGTGAAAGATGGAGAGCGCCTAAGCCTTCAGCTTCGTGGTCGACGTCGTTTGCGGCTTTCTCATTACCAGCTACTTATTTGTGGTGAGTGGTGACTATAAGTTCCGTCGTGTAAGGGATCATATAATTTTGTAAGTGCAAAGGAATTAATTATGCAAACAATATGTAGTAGAACAATAAAAGAAGGCCAAAAACTTTTGCATGTGTCAGATAGGCTAGCAATCAAATCAATATTAACGTTGTGTTTTATCAAATCCAAAGTCCGGATTGGAAGACAGCGCCGTGGTCCATGGGTCTTACTCTTACCACACCTGACAAAGAGGTTAGATGAGGTACGGTTGCGACTTGCAAGAACCTCCTTTTTGTGAATATGATCACGAGTCCGTGATCACCAGGATAGAAATTAACATAGACCTTTCGTATATATTCGAAGGTGCTTAAAAAGAAAATAGGGGGCCAAAACACACAAATAATCTTGATGAATATGATCAGTAAACATACAACAATTAAGCTATGACCAAAATTCACCAAGATCAAGTAATTAACATAGTTTTTCGAAGAAAAGAGAGAGAGAGATGATTTTTCAACATAATTAACATGATTTTGAAGATGGCATACAGGTATGCAAGTTTTCAAGCCACTTCCGAGCATCAAGAATATTTAGTTCATTTTGGAGCTCACAAAAGCGTTTTTCATCAAATGACTTGGTAAAGATATCGGCTAGTTGTTTTTCAGTGTTCACATGTGAAATGGCTATGTCTCCTTTCATTAAGTGATCTCTCAAAAAGTGATGCCGAATGTCTATGTGTTTGGTTCTACAGTGCTCAACAGTGTTGTATGCAAGCTTAATGGCACTCTCATTATCACAAAGGAGTGGAATACGACTCATATTGCAACCGTAATCCCTTAGAGTTTGTCACATCCGAAGGAGTTGTGCACAACAACTCCCGGCTGCAACATACTCTGCTTTGGCCGTGGATAAGACAATTGAATTTTGTTTCTTGGAGGACTAAGAAACTAGGGATCTACCTAGGAATTGGCAAGTACCAAATGTACTTTTTCTATCTACCTTGCATCTGACATAATCTGCATCGAAGTATCCAATGGGATTGAATTTTGAACCTTTGGGATACCAAAGGCCTAGGTTGGGTGTATGAACTAAATATCTCAAGATCCTTTTAACAGGTGTCGTTGGTGGAGGTCGTCGGCCTTCGGCGAATCCGGCGAAACGACGAAGCAAATCCCGAGCAGAGGTGTCCTGCGTGTCTCTGGAAACATGGCGCACGCATTAGACCAAGAGGGAGGGAGAGAACATGGACGACTTGACGGTAACATCAGCGACACACCTTGCACTGGCGGCGGCAAGGGTTTGAGCTCGGGGAGGGGAAAAATGGGGGCGCCGGCCGGATTTTATAGGGGGGCGGGGGCAGCGAAGTATGGAAGGGGATCTCCCCCGAAGGAATTCCATCCTGGGCATTAAACGGGGGGATCTCATGCCAGGTTTTTGAAACCAGGGCGAAATCAACGGGAGCTGTCTGGCGCGCGCGACGGGAGGAAGGGGGAGGAGCTAACAGGCGGGCCCCTCACGCAGAGAGAGACAGAGAGAAAGGAAATGAGAAGGGGGAGGGCGCCGGGCTGAGGTGGGCCGCAGCAAAGGTTGGGCTGGCGGGGAGAAAAAGAAAAGGGGGAAGGGGAAAGAAATGGGTCGGGACAGGGTTAAGGCCCACGCGGCGGTTTTCCTTTTTCTTTTTCTATTCTCTTTTCTTTTTACAAATTTGGTTTTCCTTTTCAAATCCAAACGAATTTCTAACGAATTTTGAAATCAAATTTTCAAACAAATGCAATTGCATGGTGCATTCCTAGCATAATTTCTTTTATTTCAAATTTTGAAAAATCTGGATGTTACAATCACTAAATTGGCATATATTCTGTAGTAATGTAAATGAACAATGACCTGCTTTTGCAGAGGGAGGGATTCGTGGTCAAATTGCTGTATGCAGTATGCACATTTGTATCTACTATCAGGGCTTACTTAGCTTTTTAGCAATAATACCTGGAATGTTGTGATTTGTGAAGTAGCACTGAAGTGTTTGATTATTTTTCTTTGCTATTTTTAGGAGCTTATTGCTTTCCTTTTGGACGGACTCCATGAAGATTTGAATCGTGTTAAATGCAAACCATATTCTGAAGCAAAGGGTTCAGATGGCCATCCAGATGAAGAGGTCGCAGACGAGTATTAGGGCAACCATTTGGCATGAAATGATTCTATCATAGTTGATATCTGCCAGGTTAGTCATGAATTTGTGTTGTGGCTCTATTTTGTATGATATGCACGGACCTGCTTTATACCCAATTGTTTCCTTTCTATATCTTCTATTGCCTGGATAGGATATACAAATTACAACTTTACCTTTTTTTTGTTCTTGGTAGATTTTTCTGTGCTTATGCAAGTATCTTTATAGATATACTGATATTGCTTAAGAGCGCCTATGCCAGTGGGCAAGCTATGGCATATTCATTGGACTTAATGTATATACATTTGTCTGTTGAACCCTGATTTACCTTATTACCTAGTGTTGTGGTAGTGTGCAGAATATATTTGTATCTATATGTCATCTAGATAAGGACCCTGTGTTACAGAAATATTGTTTTGGCACAATACAAGTTGCGCGTAGCATGTGTGCTGGCCCTGGGATATATTATGTCAATTACTATTTGTGCAGTGGTACAAAACAGTTTTTTCCTGGCTATTTTGATGTGGTAGTTTGTATTGTCTGATTGTTTTCCATGTTTTGACAGGGTCAATACAAGTCAACACTAGTTTGCCCCATTTGCAAGAAAGTGTCTACCGCATTTGATCCGTGTAACACCCAGATTTTTATGTATAAAAATTTGAGCAAACCCTTGTGCATTGTAGCCTGCATTTTTGTGTGAATTTTGAAGATTAAACGAGTAGTAAACGTTTAAATTTGAATTGAATTCAAATCAAAAGAAGAGAAAATGAAAAAGAAAAAGAAAAAGGAAATCGGCGCCTGGGCCGAATCTGGCCGCGGCCCAACTCCTCCCCCGCCAGCCCAACCGCGCCCTCCCTCTCCTCTCTCCCGCTGCCACCCCGGGCCCGCATGTCATCCCAAACCCCAGAAACCGCCGCTTTCTTTCCCGCGCCACGCCGCACCCACGCCGAAACCCCCCCCCTACAACCGTCGCTCCACGCACGGATCACCCCCGGGAAAACCTCCCTCGCGCGCGCCAGCAACCGCCGCGCCCATCACAGCTATGAACTCCCCCTCTCCCCCTCTGTTCTCTCTTCCCCGCGCGCAAACCCTACCCTCGCTGTTGCAAGGTTCGTCGCCCTCGTTCCCGACACCTCGACGGTTGCCTTGCTCTCCCCTTAGCCCTAACCTCTTCGCCGTGTCGCCAGGAACACGCTGGACACGTTGGAGCAAACAGATCATCGGGGATTTGCCAAGATCGACGAGCACCGACGCCAACCGCCGCCGTTCCTCGTCGCCGACCCCTCTCCGGCCGATTTTGTGCCCCAACACTCCCCTAGGTGAGTTCCCCTACTTCTCCTCTCTCGTTTCATGCATGTAGCGCGTAGGATCGATGTAGGAATCGCCGATTTGGCCAACTCCGGCGAGATCGCCGCCGTCGGCCGTCGGGCGCCGCCGCGCGCTGCATCGGCGTCGATTAGAGCCGACGTGGCTCGACCGGGGCCGTCCATTCTCGACCAACGGTTGAGATTAGATCTCCATACCGTTTCGGGTATTTAAAATCCGAGCCATCCAGTGCAGATCCAACAGCCCACGTTTGAATCACTTTTCCCGCCGTCGCTTTTACACCGCAGCCCCTAGAAACTCACCAGCTACCCCCTCACCTTTGCTGGATTTCGGATCTAGCCCCCGGAATTCACAGTCTAGCCCCTGGACTTTCTGGAATTGTATTTAATCATTTAAATAAGCAATCTAGCCCTTGTAAACTTGCAGAATCATGGATTTAACCCCTGAACGGTATAGGAAAATATTTATTTAGTACCTGGACTTTTATTTATTTGCTGAATTTGATTTTTAGGTGTATTTGAGGTATAGAAAATAGATAAAAATGGTAATTAAGTGTATAAATGGTAGGGAAAATTAGTATAAACTACTTTATGCTATGATTAAATTGTAGGTTTCATATACAATATATTTTGTCCATATAATATTTATTATAAGTGTTTAAAAATATATTTTGGCCATAGAAAATTCAATAAAAATGGTTTTAGGCTATAATTAAATCCCAAAAATGTAGGATAAATCTAAAATGCATACTTTGGCCATGTTAAGTAATAAATACTTCGTAGGGACGCATTAGTATAGGATTTTATGCTTATGTGTGTGTTGTGATGTATTGTTTTGCGTGCCCTTTACTTAATTAGCTTTATTTTATTCTTGCCATGCTTGGGTATATATCTAGAGTCGTACTACAACCCTAATCTTAACCTCCAAGACCATGACTTCACCAACACTCAAGTCTTCAACGAAGGCAAGTGCCCTTGACCATCTTGTACCAATTTTAGGAATTTAGATAGATGCATGCTAATTAAATTGATGTCCTATTTCATGTTTACATGCCCTGTTCCATATAATTCCTTGTTACCTGAAATGGGTTGGGAAGTAGATAGGTCATATTTATGCTTAGCCATGCTTAGACATTGGGGTTGGAATTTCATACAATTGTGCCTTATTAATTTTTATTATTACTTTAATTGTGGTGGATACACAATAGTAGTGGATAGGAATCTGGTGGTTGGATAGATTTGGTATGGTGCAGTTTGCACGAGACCCGGGATTGGGTTTGGTACCACCGGATTCTAAGGACCGGTTTATGGAGGAAGCCACTAAGCTTTATAGTACCACCACGAGACTGAGATGGGGCAGCTTGGTCAATTAATTAGGTTTCTCCCGATGAAATGCTAGTGGTTGGATGGTGCGGGGAACGATGCAGGGGAACTACTCTTGGATCTGCAAGGATCAAGAGGGGGCTCTTAGGTGGAGGGTTACTCCGAGAATCCTCAGTGGTGGAAACCTTAGAGGGCTAGCACTAGTCGGGAGCACCTTTGTAAAGACCATGTAGTGATCTCCGGGCCACACACCTACGGAAGTGTGAAATGTGGTTGATCACCACGGGCTACATGGAGGTTTACTCAGTCCACCTGGCAACAGGGGATGGAATCACTGCTTGTGGGAAAAGGGTACACTCTCTACAGAGATTTGGTAAAACTGTCATGACAGTCGTGCTCACGGACAAGAGCGGCTTGGGGCCAGTTCATAATTAGTCTATGGTTGGGAATGGTGGTTAATTATGATTCAAGTTACATTCATTATCATTACTCATGTGTCGATTACTTCTTGAATTATGATATTGGTAATTGAAAGCTAAGGTTAGGTTTTAAGCATAGTGCTAAGCCATATTGGGCCTTCCCTGGCTTTAGCCAATCATGTCATCTCTTCCCACACTTGCTGAGTACTCTATGTACTCAAGCGTTTAATTTCCCATTAGAATATGAAGAAGAAGAAGCGGCACCAGAGGACTACTTCATCAATCTGGAGGACTTGGTCTAGGCTGGCGACCTTGCGCGCAACTGCTGCCTGTGGAGATGGAGTTTCTCTTGCCTATTAGTCTTCTGCTGTAGTTTGAACGTTTTTGTTGATGTAAATAGTTGTGGTGTGTATTTGTAGACCTTTGGGTCGTACTGTAAGACTATTTATGTATTCGAACATGGCTATGTATGATATTTCGCTTTCGTTGACGCATGTACGATTCAACTGATCCTGGCGTACATGTGATAAGCGTCTGTTCATCTTTATGATGACCGGGCGTGAAAAAGTGGTATCAAAGCCAGGTTGCCCGTAGGACGCAAGCCTAGTTAGAAATGGCCGTAAAATTAAGGACTATACTATTTTCTTATAAAATAGTATTTCCAAAACTTTGTGCTCTCCATCTCAACCCTTGTGCTTCTTATCTTGTTGTGCTTGTTGTTTTAATTCTAACTTAATTTATTGATTATTGATCTCACTCTCTTTTTTTCAAATGTTTATTGATGGCGCAAACCAAGCAGACGGCTTGTAAGTCGACTGGGGGTCGTGTTCCTCACCACGCCCTAGCCAGTCGCTCCGCACCTCACACCCCCAGGAGGGAGACGACGTTGTTCTCCACTGGGAGTGCTGCTTCGAGGATGCGTGTCCGTCTTCGCTCTCTTCTTCATGCTGCGGGGTACCGTGAGTACCGTGTTCGCCTAGTCTACCACACCACTAGGGTCTTTGCGCCCTATACTGGTGGACTGGAGTGGACTTCTCAGCTGGCCGTCTACTACGACTCGGAGCTGCTGCACTAACACTTCTCTCCGGCTTGGAGGAGCTCCCAGCGTGCGGCTGAGGAGGACGCTACGTGGGAGGCGACTACCTACTGGAGTCACGCCCACAGGTTCCAACTCGGGTGCACGGAGCACGCGTACACCCCTCAGCGCCCTAGTGGCACGGCCGACTTCACTGGACGTGACGTTGAGGGGCCTTTGACCCACACTCAGTGCGAGAGGCTGGTGGACGACGTGGTGGAGTTGTCTTCGTGACTCCAGCGTTGTCAGCAGGAGCTACAGGACAGCAGGGACCTGGTTGACCGCTACGAGCGACTTCGCCGACGCTACGCGAGGATCACTGCAGCTGATCCTAACTCTCCTCAGTACGCTTCGGACGTTGAGCCTTGGGACCCGAACTCTCCAGATCGCCGTATGAACTCCCACCAGGAATCAAGGGAGGAATCGGAAGAAGAAGACCCGGAGATGGAGGTTGAGGAGGACTCCGATGAGTAGGAGTGGACTTGTTTCCCTGCTGGACGACTCAGGACACCTATCCTTAGTATGTAGGAGCGTGTAGCTACGCCCTCTTTAGTCTTGAGTTGTGTTATATATGATGTTATGCTAGTAGTTTGCTTTATGTTGTATGTGTGTGTTTGTGTGCGACATGAGTTGTGGAATGCTTCGGCATCCTGTCCACATCCATGTCATCTGTGTATAGGCTTGTTAGTGTGTCGTGCGAGTTGTGGAATGCATTAGCATCTTGTCCACATCCGCACTAGTTGGTTAATGAATTTGCTTGCTTTATATATATATGTTTCCCTTGATGCATGTAGTTGGGACCGTTTGCCATAGCGTACCCTTCTATATCTTATCTATTGTCCTAAAGTTTCAATTATTCCCTATACAGATGTCTGGAAGAGGTAGAGGTAGAGGTCGTGGAAGGGGTGTTGTGCCCCAAGATGAAGGATTTGGAGGTGTGCCAGGATGGAATGGTAGGGGTGCTCGAGGAGCCCCAGCCGCGCAGCAAATGCAGCAGATGATGGCCATCCAAACCCAGCTACTTAACAATCTTACTCAGATTGTCACCAACATGCAGCAAGCCCCACCCCCACCACCACCAAATTACAACCTTCCGCCACCACCACCTTTTCCACCTAGGTCCTTTCTAAGGGACTTCCTAAACACTCATCCACCCACTTTTGCCACAGTCACCGAACCTATGGATGCCGATGATTGGCTCCGAATAGTTGAAAGCAAGTTGAGGCTCATCCACTGTGAAGGGAGAGAGAAAGTATTATTAGCCTCCCATCAACTCCAAGGACCGGCAGCCGACTGGTGGGTCGCCTTTACTGAAGCTCACCAGGATCCAGAAAAAATTACCTGGGAAGAATTCAGGACCAACTTTCGCAATCACTTTGTGCCTGAGGGAGAAATACAAGCAAGACGCGAAGAGTTCCTTATGTTGAAGCAAGGCCGTATGACTGTGAGGGCCTATTTGAATGCATTCACACTTTGTCCCGCTATGCTCCAACCGATGTGGATACTGACTCCAAGAAACAATTCCGTTTCAAGAATGGACTGGATAAGGAGTTGAAGTTTGCCATGTCTTCCAGCGACTACAGCGACTTTCAGAAGCTGGTTGACAAAGCTTTTGAAGTGAAGAGGACTAAAAAGGAACTGGATGATGATGAAAGAAAAAGGAAGTTGACTATAGCACATGCCTCTAGCAGCAATGTACGCCCCCGTCTTAACCCTCCGTCTGCAAACCAGATGACTCGTCCTATGAACTACTCGGGACAGAGATTTCCAAACACCAACTACAGGCCACCCACTCCCTACAACCAGCAAATGCGCCAGCAGCAGCAGCCACCACGCCAGCCAATGCAACCCCCACGTCAGCAGATGCAGCCACCCCGCCCTTCAGCTCCAGCCAACCGTCCAAATGGCCAACCCCCAAGAAACCAATCAGGAGGCAACAAGGGCCAGAGTAATGCTGCAGGAGTTCAATGTTACAAGTGCGGAGAATGGGGACACTACGCCAGCAGTTGTCCAAAGAAGCAACAAAACACACCTGGCCGTGTCAACCATGTGACACTAGAGCAAGCACAGGAAGCGCCTGATGTGGTGATCGGTATGTTTTCTGTTAACTCCCACCCCACCACCATATTGTTTGATTCGGGTGCTACACATTCATTTATATCCAAGGATTTCATAAAGAAGCATGACATGGTAGTTACATTCTTGAATGGGCCATTATTGATAAACTCTCCTGGAGGAGAGATGGTGGCAAGGCATCTATGCTGAAAAGTGAGTATAAACATAAGGGGGGTAGTCTTTTGGGCCAACCTAATAATGTTGGACTCACAAGGATTAGATAATATTTTGGGAATGGACTGGTTGATGAAGAATCAAGGAGTAATTCATTGTGCAAGTAGAACAGTTTGCTTAACACACCCGGATGGCACTATAGTGGAGTTCAAGCCAGATCAGACACAAGAGGCAGTAGTACAACTCAACCATCTTGAGAGTACCGAAGACATCAGGGTTGTGAAGGAATTTCCGGATGTATACCCAGATGACTTACCAGGTATGCCCCCTGATCGAGAGATTGAATTTGTCATTGAGTTAGTACCTGGAACGGCCCCAATATATAAGAGGCCGTATAGAATGGATGCTAAACAATTAGCTGAACTAAGGGATCATATTGAGGAGTTATTGGGAAAAGTATATATTCATCCTAGATCATCACCCTGGGGAGCACCAGTTATATTTGTACCTAAGAAGGATGGAACTCAAAGGTTGTGTGTGGATTACCGTGCCTTAAATGAGGTAACAATCAAGAATAAATATCCACTACCAAGGATTGAAGATTTATTTGATCAGTTGAGAGGAGCATGTGTGTTCTCCAAAATTGATCTTCGCTCAGGTTATCACCAACTGAAGATTAGACCCTCAAACATTCCCAAGACGACATTTGTCTCTCGATATGGATTATATGAGTATACAATTATGTCGTTTGGATTGACCAATGCTCCGGCATATTTTATGTATTTAATGAACAAGGTATTCATGGAGTACTTGGACAAGTTTGTAGTGGTATTCATCTATGACATACTTATCTACTCCAAGACTAAAGAAGAGCATGAGGAGCACCTCAGGATGGCTCTACAGAAGCTTCGCCAACATCAACTATATGCCAAGCTTAGTAAGTGTGAGTTCTGGCTAAAGGAGGTATCATTTTCGGGGCATGTCATATCGGAAGGAGGTATAGCAGTGGATCCAGGCAAAGTGGCAGATGTTCTTAAGTGGGAAACACCCGAGAGTCTGCATGATATACGAAGATTCTTAGGTATGGCTGGTTACTACCATCGATTCATCGAGGGATTTTCGAAGATCTCTCGACCACTAACCAAGTTGCTTGAGAAAGGAGTTGCTTTCAAGTGGACCCCCGAATGTGAAGTAAGCTTCGCCGAGTTGAAGAAGAGGTTAACCAGTGCACCGGTATTAGTGATGCCTGATATGCAGAAGGAGTTTGTGGTCTATCGTGATGCATCTGGTCATGGTTTAGGATGTGTTTTGATGCAAGGAGGACATGTTGTAGCCTATGCTTCAAGACAACTTCGGAAACATGAGAGAAATTATCCAACCCATGATCTGGAATTGGCAGCCGTTGTCCATGCATTGAAGATCTGGAGACACTACTTAATGGGAAAAAGAACCGAGATATACACGGATCACAGAAGCTTGAAATACATATTCACACAACCAGATCTTAACCTAAGACAACATCGTTGGTTGGAATTAATAAATGATTTTGATGCGGGAATCAACTACCATCCAGGAAAGGCTAATGTGGT
This sequence comes from Tuctoria greenei, assembly GCA_036927565.1. Taxonomy (NCBI): domain Eukaryota; kingdom Viridiplantae; phylum Streptophyta; class Magnoliopsida; order Poales; family Poaceae; genus Tuctoria; species Tuctoria greenei. The sequence goes on along the minus strand of JAYESD010000008.1, from coordinate 178,123,816 downwards.
CGTTGATGCTCTAAGCAGGAAGGGACAATGTAATAACTTGTCAGTACAAGCTCTTCAACCCTAGTTATGTGAAGAGTTTGCAAGGTTAAACCTATGTCTAGTGTCTAGCAATGAAGAAGTTGCTATGGAAGTGGACTCAACCCTTGAACATGATATACGAGAAGGACAAAAGAATGATGAGAAGGTCAAGGAGATCAAACAGTTGATGACGAAAGGGAAAGCTCTGAACTTTAGAGAGGATGAACAAGGAACCTTATGGCTTGGAAAGAGGATTTGTGTTCCAAATATCAAGGAGATTAAAGAGTTGATACTAAGGGAAGCTCATAACTCATCATAGTCCATTCATCCCGGAAGCACAAAGATGTATCAAGACCTTAAAGATCGATATTGGTGGAATGGAATGAAACGGGATGTAGCAGAATATGTGGCCATATGTGATACATGTCAATTGATTAAGGCGGAACACCAAAGACCAGCAGGGTTGCTGTAACCAATCAAAGTGCCAGAATGGAAATGGGAAGAACTTAGTATGGATTTCATTGTGGGATTACCAAGAACACAGTCTGGATATGATACTATATGGGTCATAGTGGATCGTTTAACAAAAGTTGCTCACTTTATTCCCATGAAAGAGACCTACAATGGTCCCAAGTTGGTGGAGCTGTATATCTCCAGGATTGTATGCTTACATGGAGTTCCTAAGAAGATTATTTCAGATCGAGGCACTCAATTCACCTCAAGATTCTGGCAGAGGTTGCATGAATCAATGGATACCAGTCTAAATTTTAGTTTGGCGTATCATCCTCAAACTGATGGTCAGATAGAATGCACCAACCAGATATTAGAAGACATGTTGAGAGTGTGTGCTCTAAAGAATAGCAAAAGTTGGGACAAGAATCTGCCATACGCTGAATTTTCTTACAACAACAGTTATCAGGCCAGTTTGAAGATGTCTCCTTTTGAAGCATTGTATGGGCGGAAATGTAGGACACCATTGTTTTGGAATCAAACTGGGGAAAGTCAAATCTTTGGGCCTGATGTATTAAAAGAGGCTAAAAGGCAAGTACAAGAAATTCAAAAGAATCTAAAGGCAGCCCAAACAAGACAGAAGAGTTATGCGGATACTCGAAGACGTGATCTAACATTTGAGGTTGATGATTATGTATACTTGAAGGTGTCACCTATGATAGGATTGAGAAGATTTAAAGTAAGAGGCAAGTTGTCACCCCGCTACATTGGTCCGTTCAAGATACTCGAAAGACGAGGTGAAGTGGCTTATCAGCTTGAGCTTCCATCGCACTTATCAGATGTTCATAATGTATTCCATGTTTTGCAACTTAAGAAGTGTCTGAGAGTGCCTGAGGAACAGTTACCTATGGAAGCAGTTCATGTACAAGAAGATTTGTCTTATGTGGAACAGCCTATCAAGATACTTGAGACATTAGAAAAGGTCACCAGAAACAAAGTCATTCGCATGTGTAAGGTGCAATGGAGACATCACTTAGAGGCAGAAGCAACATGGGAAAGAGAAGAAGATCTCAAGGCGGATTTCCCTCATATTTTCCCTTAGGACGTCCGAATCTCGAGGGCGAGATTCCTTTTAAGGGGGGTAGAGTTGTAACACCCAGATTTTTATGTATAAAAATTTGAGCAAAACCTTGTGCATTGTAGCCTGCATTTTTGTGTGAATTTTGAAGATTAAACGAGTAGTAAACATTTAAATTTAAATTGAATTCAAATCAAAAGAAGAGAAAATGAAAAAGAAAAAGAAAAAGGAAATAAAAAGGAAATCGGCGCCTGGGCCGAATCTGGCCGCGGCCCAACTCCTCCCCCGCCAACCCAACCGCGCCCTCCCTCTCCTCTCTCCCGCTGCCACCCCGGGCCCGCATGTCATCCCCAACCCCAGCAACTGCCGCTTTCTTTCCCGCGCCGCGCCGCACCCACGTCAACCCCCCCCCCCCCCCCTACAACCGTCGCTCCACGCACGGGTCACCCCCGCGAAAACCTCCCTCGCGCGCGCCAGCAACCGCAGCGCCCATCACCGCTATAAACTCCCCCTCTCCCCCTCTGTTCTCTCTTCCCCGCGCGCAAACCCTAGCCTTGCTGTTGCAAGGTTCGTCGCCCTCGTTCCCGACACCTCGACGGTTGCCTTGCTCTCCCCTTATCCCTAACCTCTTCGCCGTGTCGCCAGGAACACGCCGGACACGTTGGAGTGAAGAGATCGCCGGGGATTTGCCAAGCTCGACGAGCACTGACACCAACCGCCGCCGTTCCTCGTCGTCGACCCCTCTCCAGCCGATTTCGTGCCCCGACACTCCCCTAGGTGAGTTCCCCTACTCCTCCTCTCTCGTTTCATGCACGTAGCGCGTAGGATCGACGTAAGAATCGCCGATTTGGCCAACTCCAGCGAGATCGCCGCCGTGGGCCATCGGGCGCCGCCGCGCGCTGCACCGGCGTCGGTTAGAGCCGACGTGGCTCGACCGAGGCCGTCCGTTCTCGGCCAACGGTTGAGATTAGATCTCCATACCGTTTTGGGTATTTAAAATCCAAGCCATCCAGTGCAGATCCAACGGCCCACGTTTGAATCACTTTTCCCGCCGTCGCTTTTACACCGCAGCCCCTGGAAACTCACCAGCCACCCCCTGACCTTTGCTGGATTTCGGATCTAGCCCCCGGAATTCACAGTCTAGCCCCTGGACTTTCTGGAATTGTATTTAATCATTTAAATAAGCAATCTAGCCCCTGTAAACTTGAAGAATCATGGATTTAACCCCTGAACAGTATAGGAAAATATTTATTTAGTCCCTGGACTTTTATTTATTTGCTGAATTTGATTTTTAGGTGTATTTGAGGTATAGAAAATAGATAAAAATGGTAATTAAGTGTAGAAATAGTAGGGAAAATTAGTATAAACTACTTTATGCTATGATTAAATTGTAGGTTTCATATAAAATATATTTTGTCCATATAATATTTATTATAAGTGTTTAAAAATATATTTTGCCCATAGAAAATTCAATAAAAATGGTTTTATGCTATAATTAAATCCCAAAAATGTAGGATAAATCTAAAATGCATACTTTAGCCATGTTAAGTAATAAATACTTCGTAGGGACGCATTAGTATAGGATTTTATGCTTATGTGTGTGTTGTGATGTATTGTTTTGCGTGCCCTTTACTTAATTAGCTTTATTTTATTCTTGCCATGCTTGGGTATATATCTAGAGTCGTACTACGACCCTAATCTTAACCTCCAAGACCAAGACTTCACCAACACTCAAGTCTTCAACGAAGGCAAGTGCCCTTGACCATCTTGTACCAATTTTAGGAATTTAGATAGATGCATGCTAATTAAATTGATGTCATATTTCATGTTTACATGCCCTGTTCCATATAATTCCTTGTTACCTGAAATGGGTTGGGAAGTAGATAGGTCATATTTATGCTTAGCCATGCTTAGACATTGGGGTTGGGATTTCATTCAATTGTGCCTTGTTAAACTTTATGATTACTTTAATTGTGGTGGATACACAATAGTAGTGGATAGGAATCTGGTGGTTGGATAGATTTGGTATTGTGCAGTTTGCACGAGACCCGGGATTGGGTTTGGTACCACCGGATTCTAAGAACCGATTTATGGAGGAAGCCACTAAGCTTTATAGTACCACCACGAGACTGAGATGGGGCAGCTTGGTCAATTAATTAGGTTTCTCCCGATGAAATGCTAGTGGTTGGATGGTGCGGGGAATGACGTAGGGGAACTGCTCTGGGATCCGCAAGGCTCAAGAGGGGGCTCTGAGGCGGAGGGTTACTCCGAGAATCCTCAGTGGTGGAAACCTTAGAGGGATAGCACTGGTCGGGAGCACCTTTGTAAAGACCATGTAGTGATCTCCGGGCCACACACCTACGGAAGTGTGAAATGTGGTTGATCACCACGGGCTACATGGAGGTTTACTCAGTCCACCTGGCAACAGGGGATGAAATCGCTGCTTGTGGTAAAAGGGTACACTCTCTGCAGAGATTTGGTAAAACTGTCATGACAGCCGTGCTCACGGACAAGAGCGGATTGGGGCCAGTTCATAATTAGTCTATGGTTGGGAATGGTGGTTAATTATGATTCAAGTTACATTCATTATCATTACTCATGTGTTGATTACTTCTTGAATTATGATATTGGTAATTGAAAGCTAAGGTTAGGTTTTAAGCATAGTGCTAAGCCATATTGGGCCTTCCCTTGCTTTAGCCAATCATGTCATCTCTTCCCGCACTTGCTGAGTACTCTATGTACTCAAGCGTTTAATTTTCCATTAGAATATGAAGAAGAAGAAGAGGCACCGGAGGACTACTTCGTCAATCCGGAGGACTTGGTCTAGACTGGCAACCTTGCGCGCAACTGCTGCCTGTGGAGATGGAGTTTCTCTTGCCTATTAGTCTTCTGCTGTAGTTTGAACATTGTTGTTGATGTAAATAGTTGTGGTGTGTATTTGTAGACCTTCGGGTCGTACTGTAAGACTATTTATGTATTCAAACATGGCTATGTATGATATTTCGCTTTCGTCGACGCATGTACGATTCAACTGATCCTGGCGTCCTAGATACACTTCCCATTAGCTTTTTAAATTTGGTGGTCAAGATATACACAGAGATTCTTCTTACAACAGTGTCATCATCATTGATATACAGGTCATCCCTGTCTAGTTTTGGCAGGAAGTCTAGGAAGACTTTTGGAACTTCACTTGTATCAAGTCTTCCCGAGACAGTAACTCGAAGTGTTATCTGTAATCTTTTCCTGAAGGTTATGACTCCATTCCGACTAATGAGAGATGATGTTTCAGAAACTGACCAAACAGTTGGCAAAAGCAGTCTAGACAATGAAAGTGCATTAGTCAATATGAGCTCTGATGCCTCAGCGCTCAGCAGCAAAAACAGCAATTCTCTCGAGGATGAATCAGAGACTGAAGACGTGATGCATTTTTTTCTGATTAATGGAAAGTTCCCACCAGCGCTCGAAGATAGAAATGGATCAACCTGTTACACTGAAAGGTTCACAGAAGCGCCTGCATGTGGTCGTGTGTTGGCAGGACAGCTGTTAGTACTTCAGTTTACTTTGATCGTGTCTATGTTTAGTTTTTGTCTTAGCAAGATAAATGAGGTGAGCCAGGGGGGTGTCCTGAGCCACTCGACGCACTTCTCGTAGTGCATGGCGTGCATGCAGCTCGTGGAGGCAATGTGCGCCCTGGTCTTTAGGATCGACCAACGGCCACGCGCGTCAGGCAGAAAAACCCGGCGTGGGCTGTTAGCTTGCAAAACGAACAAATTAAACTCCAGTGTTCTTCGTCTTCGAGAGTAAGCGTTCGTGTTCTTGGCGACCTGTGTTCCAGCGATGGTTAATCCTAGCAAGTGGTACCAGAGCTGTGGTTAGGCGATCCTCCACAATGTCGGCTCCATCTCGGCATGGTGGCTCACTCACCCCGGAGCGCAGGCACCAGCGCTCTCCATCGAGGCCGTGCGGCAGGCCCCCGCCATGGTGGGCGGGACGGCGCGGCAGGAGGGAGCGCCAGCACGAGGTCATCGTCGAGCGGATCGTAGAGCGGGCGGCGCCGGCCGGGAACTTCCCGGTGCTGACGAAGACAAACTACTACGACTGGGCCGCTCTCATGCGTGTGATGCTGCAGGCACGGGGCTTGTGGAACGCGGTAACTGAGGGGGCGTCGGGCTACACGGAGGACCGCATGGCACTAGAGGTCATTGCCAAGGCGGTGCCGCCGGAGATGATGGGCTCAATTGCGAGCAAGCCGTCGGCGAAGGCGGCATGGGAGGCGATCATCCTGCGCAATGTAGGTGTTGATCGGGTACGCAAGGGGAAGGCGAGCACCCTCAAGCGCGAGTTCGACTCGCCGTGTTCCTCGACAGCGAGTCGATCGATGACTTTGGCGCGCGGATCGGACGGATCACCAATCAACTCGCGGTGCTCGGCTTTGAGTACAAGGAAGAGGAGATCGTGCGCAGGTTCCTTCAAGCGCTGCCACCGAGGTTCGAGCAGATCGCCACGTCCATTGAGACGCTGGTCGATTTGGAGACCATCACGGTCGATGAGCTGATTGGGTGCCTCAAGCCGTCGGAGGAGCAGATCAATCACGGCGGGGGCAGCGCGACCGCTAGTCTGAACCTGACAGAGGATGTGCTCATCGCCAAGATCACCTCGCGTCTGAAGATTGCTGGTGGTACACCAATCAACAGAAGGAGGCATCGTCGTCTGGTGGCAAGCGCGGGCAAGTTCGCAGCCGTGGGCGCGGCAAGGGCGCAGCAGGCGGCGGTCGCAGCGGCGGGAACGCTGGCCGTGGTGGCAACACAGTCGTGGGCGACGAATGTTGCTACTGCGGCAAGAGCGGGGCTCGCGAGTGCAGGAAAAAGAAGCGCGACGAGCAGGCACATGCGGCGCAGGTGGAAGATGACGGCGAGGCCGCTCTGCTGGTGGCTTGTGCAAGCGTCGACATCGATCCTATGGTGCCGGCAACAACCGAGGTGCACCTCAAGGAAGACAAGCTCTTCGTGCAACTCGGTGACAAGGCCGGCGACAGCACCCGGTGGATCCTGGACACGGGAGCTACAAACCATATGACCGGGGAGTGCTCGGCGTTCTCCGAGCTGGACACCAAGGTGCATGGGACGGTGCGCTTCGGTGACGGGTCCGTTGTAGGGATTGAAGGGCGTGGGACAGTGCTGCTCCAGTGCAAGAATGGTGAGCATAAGGCACTGCCAATGGTGTACTTGATTCCGCGCCTTACTGCGAGCATCGTGAGCCTGGGTCAACTTGAATAAGGAGGGTGCCGGATCCTGCTGTCCGGTGGGTACCTCAAGATCTGGGACGCCATGGGGAGGCTGATGGCGAAGGTAGAGTGCACACCAAACCAGCTCTACGTGCTGGAGGTCAACATCGCACGCCCTGTGTGTCTGGCGGTGCAGGGGAGCAGTGCGGCGTGGAAGTGGCATGCAAGGTATGGTCACCTCAATTTCAGGGGGCTCCGACGGCTGGCTGATGGCAATATGGTCAGTGGGCTGCCTCAGCTTGATCAGGTAGTTCAAGTCTGTGACAGCTGTCTCGCCGGGAAGCAGAGACGTCACTCATTCCCGAGTGAGGCGCAGTACAGAGCAGTGCACCGGTTGGAGCTGGTCCATGGTGATCTATGTGGACCAGTGACACCGGCAACACCGAGCGGCAACAGGTTCTTCTTCCTCCTTGTCGACGATCTCAGTCGCTACATGTGGCTGGCCGTGATGAGGACCAAGGATCAAGCCATGTCGGTGTTCGTGGCGTTCCAAGCACGGGCGGAGGTGTAGGCTGGGCGCAAGCTTGGCACTCTCCAAATGGATCGGGGCGGCGAGTTCACGGCGCGCGAGTTTATCGAGTACTGCAACAAGGAGGGAATTCAGCGGCATCTGACCGCACCGTACACGCCGGAGCAGAATGGAGTCGTCGAGAGGAGGAACCAGACTGTCATGGGCATGGCAAGGAGCATGCTAAAGTCCATGGCAGTCCCGGGCCGGTTCTGGGGGGAGGCTGTGGCGACGGCCGTTTACATACTGAACCGGTCTCCCACGCAGAGCGTCGACGGGTGCACACCGTATGAGGTATGGCATGGGGTCAAACCATTTGTGCATCATCTTCGTACGTTTGGTTGTGTAGCCCATGTCAAGCAGGGGAACAAGAGGTTGTCGATGCTTGAGGACAGAAGCACGCCAATGGTGTTCATTGGCTATGAAAGTGGAAGCAAGGCTTGGCGCTTCTACAACCCCTCCACCGAGCGCGTCCACATCTCCCGGGATGCAGTGTTCAATGAAGATCGTGCATGGGAGTGGAGCAACGACAAGTCGGGCGATGGTGTGGAGCCATTCGTTGTCGACTACTTCTCTGTTGGCGGCATACGGCTGCATGATCAAGCGGACCAGTGGCAGGCGGTGCGCGCACCGGGGGAGACTGACTCGGCACCGGGCCTAACTCCACTCGGTGTGCATCGTTCACCTACACCGGCGGCGCCAGGGATGGTGGAACAGGCGACGCCACCAACAGAGAGCCCCGACCTCGACGCAGATCACGACGATGCACCTCGTCGGTTCCGCAGACTGCAGAACTTACTGGGGCCGGGATCCCAGCCTGGCCTCGCTGATGGGGGAATCACTGAAGAGCTGCTTGCAGCAATCAATGAAGAACCATGTTCGGCTGATGAGGCTCTGAAGGTTGAAGAATGGCGCATGGCCATGCTGGAGGAGATGGCTTCAATTGAGGAGAACAAGATGTGGACGCTGGTGACCTTGCCACGCGGTCACCGCGCCACAGGGCTGAAATGGGTGTTCAAATTGATGTACAATGAAGCTGGTGACATTGTGAAGCACAAAACAAGATTGGTCGCTAAGGGGTATGTCCAGCAGCATGGGATAGACTTCGATGAAGTTTTTGCTCCTGTCACACGGATAGAGTCCGTGCGTTTAGTTCTGGCCGTGGCGGCGCACCATGGCTGGCCGGTACACCAGATGGATGTGAAGTCGGCCTTATTGAATGGGGATCTCAATGAAGAAGTGTATGTCACTCAACCACCGGGGTTCATAGCGGAAGAGCATGAGCAGAAGGTATTAAAGCTTCACAAGGCTCTTTACGGACTGCGTCAGGCTCCTCGTGCATGGAATGCAAAACTCAACACAAACCTCATGCAGCTCGGGTTCTCTCGGTGCAGATCTGAGCATGGCCTGTACACCCGAGTCAGGAGCAACTCGAGGTTAGTAGTTGGTGTTTACGTTGATGATTTGCTGATTGTGGGTGAATGCTTGAAGGAGATTGATCGGTTCAAGGATGAAATGAAGCAAACATTCCGTATGAGTGATTTGGGACCTCTGTCGTATTATCTTGGCATCGAGGTGAAGCAAGGCCGGCATGGTGTCGAGCTGTGCCAGAGTGCGTATGCCAAGAAGCTGCTTGAGAAAGCAGGCATGGCAGGGTGCAACGGGTGCGTGACACCCATGGAGCCAAAGCTGAAGTTGCCCAAGAGAAGCACGGCGCCGTCTGTGGACGCAACCCAGTACCGCAGCATCATTGGGAGTCTGCGCTACTTGCTCCACACGCGACCAGACTTGACGTTCAGTGTCGGGTTCCTCAGTCGGTTCATGGAGGATCCCAAAGAAGATCACATGGAGGCGCTGAAGCATTTGCTGAGGTATGTCGCGGCAACAACAGATTATGGCTTACAGTATGACAGAGGCGAGGGGGGCTTCGACTGCTTGGGTACAGCAACAGCGACTTGGCAGCTGACATCGATGACCGTAGAAGCACAACGGGAGTGCTGTTCTTCCTTGGCAACAGCCTGGTCACGTGGTTGTCCAGGAAGCAAACGGCTGTGGCAAAGTCGTATTGCGAAGCGGAGTATATGGCGAGCGCGGCAGCCGCTGCGCAAGCGATCTGATTGCGCCGTCTGCTTGAGGAGATGATGGGCATCAGTGTTCCAAGTCCGATCATTAGGATGGATAACACGGCAGCCATTGCATTAGCCGAGAATCCCATTCTGCATGACCAGAGCAAGCATATCGACGTCAAGTTTCACTACACCAGAGAGTGTGTTGAGCGCGGCGACATCGAGCTGGAGCACATCGGCACCAACGAGGAGTTGGCAGACACGCTAACGAAGGCGCTGGGGGCGAAGCGCTTTCATGAGCTTCGGGAGAAGATTGGCGTCGTCCAGGTCTCCATGATCAAGAAACAGAAGTAGGGGGAGATTGTTAGTACTTCAGTTTACTTTGATCATGTCTATGTTTAGTTTTTGTCTTAGCAAGATAAATGAGGTGAGCCAGGGGGGTGTCCTGAGCCACTCGACGCACTTCTCGTAGTGCATGGCGTGCATGCAGCTCGTGGAGGCAATGTGCGCCCTGGTCTTTAGGACCCACCAATGGCCACACGCGTCAGGCAGAAAAACCCGGCGTGGGCTGTTAGCTTGCAAAACGAACAAATTAAACTCGAGTGTTCTTCGTCTTCGAGAGTAAGCGTTCGTGTTCTTGGTGACCTGTGTTCCGGCGACGGTTAATCCTAGCAACAGCGGGCTAGAGCAATACTGTAGGATCGAAGAGCACGTGAAAAGCTACTAGAGGGGGGGTGAATGGTAGATTTAAAAATCTTACGCAGCGGAAACAATTAAACCCCAACCCTTTCGGCAGAAAAACGATCTGTTAAAGAAATCTTGTGTGAGACTAATCTAAACGTGTTTCACCATGACAAAAGTGATATATATCAGAGAGAATCAATTTACGAAGACAACACAAAAAGAATCACTCAAATCCGTTGAGAAAATCTCAAGTTATGATCGAAACATCAAACAATGGTCAATCTGCCCTACCCGAGAAAAAACAGTTCTGGAACACAGCAAAGAAACTCGTGTAGATCATATACCACAAATCCAATGACCGTGACATTTTGAAATATGATAGACAATCAAGTTGTGAAGACAACCCAAAAAGAATCACGTCAATTGGATCTGTAAAACTCGAGTTATGATAAAACTACCGACGAAAGGTAGTGCTGTCTAGAAACTCGACGAGTAAAACTTGTCTGGAACAAGTCTGACGAACAAGGCACAAAAGTTCCTTCAAACTACGAATTTTATTCAATAGAACACAAGAGGAACAGCCCCAAAGTCGTGCACCACGAGCTCTGGGCTCCCTTGCTTATATAACCAGCCCTTAGGCCAACCCAAGACTCCAATCCTACTCAGATCACGAATCGTAACTTTCCATAACTGCTCAAGATTCTTCTATACGCAAATAGAAGCAATCTTAAGACTTCCAAACACCTTAGGAACGTATCCCACATTGCTAAACAACTCAAATTCGTGACCCACACGAAATCCTATGATAACCAACTCAAATCTTTCCATATTTGAGTCAAACCCGACTCAGCCGCAGCCTGAGTCCATAACCTAGTCGGTTGGACCTTTCTGACCAACTCTTTACGTCCACATCTCTTCATCACGTCTCGAAACCATGTAGCCACGTCCATGCACTCCTTGGACACGTGCAAACATCTTCCAATGACGTCCACGATATCTTCACATGCATTGTTCTTGATTCAATTATGCTGCGCAACCTCCTGATCAGCTCAACCACAAGCTCAACCACAATTCCTCCTGAATTTGGTTGTTGGAACCTCATCTCCTCCCTGAGACTAGTCCAATGGATCCTGTCACCAGCCATGTCTTGAACTCAGGCAACACTTGCACATGAATAAACAACAAATCCATACGAGCCCAAGTCCTCGACTTGACTCAAGTTAGTTCCGAACACAACACCCTACGTGAGAACCTCACATAAGCATGTTGCAAAACCACAGTAACATGATATCATCCATATCAACCAAAACGCACCAAAAACTTAGCAAATGAATACTAAGCAATCTTTCCAACAATGTAAAGCAAGTACAAAACATTGCAAATGAAAAGCAGAAGCACTACGGTCAAGTTCCGGACCTTGCTAGAGCAACCCGGACCTTGAGCCGGAGCTAACAAAAGCTAGTAGAACCTAGCGCTAGAGCTTACCAAAACTAGTACAACCAAGCTCCCGCCGGAGCTTACAAAACTAGCAGGACCTAGCGCCGGAGCTAACAGAACTAGTCGGAAGTAGTAATCCCAAAAGCCGGAGATAGAAAAATCAACTTCGGAGCTTAGCAAAAACACGGCGGAGCTATCAAAAACATGTCGGAGCTATCAAAGACATGCCGGAGCTAAAGACAAAACTTCACCGGAGCTGACCAAAGCTAGTCGGACTTTGCTGTAGCTCGGAGCTAGAGTCGGACCTTGATAAAAAGGTGTTTTGGTGATATTAAAAACTTTTATTGTCAAAGAAAGAGTATTCACTACAAGCCAATGTATTCAACACACATAGGTCTTACAATCTCCCCCTTGATGAATGCATTGGCAACACCATTTAAAATCCGAACATTGGCTTATTCACATAAAAGTTTTGAAGGCAATTTCCCCTTTGTAAATCAAAAGTAAAATGAGAAGAACATCCAAAAACTATCCCATATTATCTCTCCCCCTTTATTATCTCTCCTTATGCACATATCATCTTTCTCTTCATACTTATCTCTCCCCCGTTGACAATGTATTCAGCAAGGTAAAAGAGAAATTTTAGTTGTTATGAGCATATTATAACATATACATATAAAACAAAGCTCATCCAAGTCATACTATCAAGTAACTTACACTATCCCATCAATGAGATACATAAAGTAGTGTAAGCCATGCTAGAGATCATATGTAATTTTCAATTTAAGCAAGTCATGATCTCACAAACTTAACTATTTCATAACTTGAATGCATGACACTAGTTGCTGCATTTTATTATTTTTCAAAACACAAATTTAGATCATGTGATATTTGCAAGAGATTATATGCGCATCTGCCTTATTCTAACCAACCAAGCCAAGCCTATGTCATTTGACAATCAGAAGCTTAAGGACATGGTTTTAGTCATACACAACTTCTTCCAAGTTCATATCTAAGTGCAATGATAAGCTATCTCAAAAGAAGAAGTGCGATGCATGCATATTCTCTTGATCTTTTCTCAATTTATATTTGTTCATAAAAACTCAACATGTGAGTTGATTACTTGAGTAATTCTTTATGATTAAAATCACTTGTGAACATGTAACAAGTTCAAAACAGCAAAAAAGTTCGACCATGACTAGTTTTAGTGTAAGTAATTATTCCAATTACTAGACATGGCAAAAACTACAAAATGTATAACACGAGTAATGTACTAAGAACTTTCAACATGTAAAAGGAATCACAAAGTCATATATGTATGAAATACTATGCTCATATTATTTTAATTTCAGATTCACACATAGACTTCCCAAGTTTCAAAACTCCCCCTCAATTTAAGCCATGAGGATGCATAACCCCTATTTCACTACGAATGTAACAAAAACGAGTGAAATCCAAAGGTTTTGTAAAAATGTCAGCCAATTGTTGTTCGGTATCTACATGGTGAAGCACAATGTTTCCTTTTTCAACATTATCCCGGAGATAGTGATACCTAATGTCAATGTTCTTAGTTCTAGAATGTTGCACGGGTTTTTTAGCAATGCAAATGGCACTAGTGTTATCACAGAATAGTGGAACACTATCTAGATCAACCCCATAGTCCTTAAGTGTTTGAACAATCCAAAGAATTTGTGAGCAAGCACTAGCAGCAGCTACATATTCAGATTCAGCTGTGGATTGTGCAACTGAATTTTGTTTTCTAGAGGACCAAGCAACAAGAGAATTACCAAGAAAATGACAAGCACTGGAAGTACTTTTCCTATCAATCCTACAACCCCCAAAATCAGCATCCAAAAAAGCTTTCAAAGTAACGGTTGAGGAAGAAGGAAGAAAAATGCCAAATTCTTGGGCTCCATTTAAGTACCTGAGAATCCTTTTTACGGCTTGACGATGTGAAACACATGGGGAAGCTTGAAACCGTGCACAAAGACATACGCTAAATTGTATGTCCGGTCTTGATGCCGTGAGGTACAAAAGTGATCCGATCATGCTTCTATATTCTTTTTGATTCACAAATTCACCATCTTCATCAAGTACAAGTGTTGTTGTTGTTCCCATTGGTGTCCGAAGAGGCTTGTTTGTCCATGTTGAAGCGCCTTAGGAGGTCTTTGGTATACTTCGTTTGATGCACAAAGGTACACTCCTTGGTTTGCTTGATTTGCAGCCCCAAAAAGTAAGTGAGTTCACCCATCATACTCATTTCAAATTCGGAACTCATCATTGCTGAAAACTTGGACACAAGATCATGAGAAGCACAACCAGAGATAATATCATCCACATACACTTGAACGAATAATGAGTCATTGCCATGCTTAAGCACAAAAAGATTTTTATCAACCTTGCCCATGGTAAACACCTTTTCAAGTAAGAATGTTTTTAACCTATCATACCATGCCCTAGGGGCTTGTTTGAGACCGTATAAGGCTTTGGACAGTTTGTAAACATGATTAGGAAAATCTGGATTTTCAAAACCTGGTGGTTGTTTGACATAAACCTCCTCATCTATGTAGCCATTAAGAAAAGCACTTTTAACATCCATTTGATATAGCTTAAAACCTTTAGATGCTGCAAAAGCTAACAAAATTCTTATGGCTTCTAATCTAGTGACACGAGCAAAAGTTTCATCAAAATCTATACCTTCAACTTGAGTGAAACCTTGAGAAACCAACCTAGCCTTATTCCTAACCACAACCCCATCCTCACTTTGTTTATTTTTAAATACCCATTTAGTTCCAATTAAAGTATGACCTTGAGGTGGAGGTACAAGTTTCCAAACATTATTTCTTTCAAAATTTTCTAACTCTTCCTGCATGGCAATAATCCAAGATTCATTAGTGAGTGCGTGTGATATATCTTTGGGTTCAAAAGAAGCAACAAAAGCAGAATGAGAATGAGAGTTTGGATCGCAAAACCTGGACCATGTGACTCGTTCATGCAAGCTTCCAATCATCTGTTGTCGGGGATGATCTTTATAAAACCGTAGGGGAACAGATGTCTCACAAGCTTCTTCTTCTTCATGTTCATCACAAATTGATGAGCTTGTGGCTTGAGGATGATTTGAATCAGTATTGATGGTTGTCGGTGCTGGTTGAGAATTAACATCCAGAGCTAAACCAAAATATTTAGCTGCTGAATTTTCTGGCAGCAACTCCAATTCTTCCTCATCTTCAATGAAAATGCTCTCCCCCTGTGGATATGGATCTGGACCTGCAATGTTTGAGCTAGTACCTAGGCTAGATTCATCAAAAGACACTTGACAAGTCTCCACAATTTTGTTAGTGTCAAGTAAAAGCACATGGTAGCCTCTAGTATGAGATGGATAATAAGAAACATGCCATCAATAGATCTAGGTTCAAATTTATCAAGATTACCATGTTTCTTAACAAAGCATTTGCAACCAAAGACCCGAAAGTGTGTAACACTAGGCCTATGTCCAAACTGGAGCTCATATGGTGTTTTACCTAGCTTAGCACGCAAGAAAACACGATTTGAGACATAACAAGCGGTTGCTAACACATCGCCCCAAACTTTCCTAGGAGTTTGATATTCATCAAGCATAGTCCTAGCCATCTCAACTAAGGTTCTGTTCTTTCTTTCTACAACACCGTTTTGTTGAGGTACATATGGTGAAGAGAATTGATGATCTATTCTATTTTCAGCACAAAAGTGATCAAAAGATTGTTTTTTAAATTCAGTTCCATTATCACTTCTAATTGCTTTTAATGATCCTGGGTGATCAATTGATAATCTAAGAAATAAAGTTCTAAAGTGACTAAAAACTTCATTCTTAAATGCCATAAAGTAAACCCAAGAGTATCTAGAATAATCATCAACGATAACAAGAACATACCATTTACCTCCGAAGGATTAAACATGTGAAGGTCCTACGGTGTCAAGATGCAAAAGTTGACATGGTTCAGTTGTCATGATCATTGTGAGAGGAGTATGTGAACCTGCAACCATCTTAGCATGTCTACAAGAAGAGCACACAATTTATTTGTCCCCTTTAAGCTTAGGCAGCATACGTATGCGATCAAGAGCACTAACACGCGTTAGGTGATCAAAGCCTACGTGACCAAGTCTACGATGCCAAAAATATAAGTCCTTTGAATCATTAGCAACTAGACACCTATGCTTAGAGGAAGACATATCAAAATCAGCTTTAAAAACTCTTCCAAACCGAGACATGTTAAAAATAAGCTCACTATTTGAACCTACAACTTTGCAGCAGTTTTTATTGAAAATAATTTCTAGATTTTCATCTAGCAATTGTGCAACAGAAAGCAAGTTGTATTTCAAATTTTTGACAAGTGCCACATCCTTCAAAGTGTAGTGATCATTTACTCTAACCGAACCCTTAGCAATTATAGGAGTTGAAGAATTATCGGCAAAAGTAACATTCTCTACACGTGACACAAAAGAGAGGGAGGAGAACCAATCTTTGTTACCTGTCATGTGGAGTGAGCAACCTGAATCCACAATCCAAATGTTCTCCTTCCTCAAACGTGTAACCTACATAACAGCACAATACGTCGATGACTCAATACTGGGGTTAGTCAAAAGGCATTTAGGAATCCAGTACTGAGTCACGCGACGTGCAGCTAGAAAAACACGCGAAAGCTGAGACAAAACAGCAGGTTTATGAGTCAAAGTTTGAGATTTTTTTATTCTTGACTACTGACCTATAAGGTGTTACTTGTGTAGCACAAAAATCAGTAGCTCCGGAGGCAAAAATAGAAGGTCCGGAGGTAAACTTTGAGTGTTTTTGACTCAAAACAGCAGGTTGTACATTCGGTTCAATGTGTGCATCAAATTTTGCATGAAAGTTATGAGATCTAGCAACCATTCTTTCCCTTTTATGTTCTTTAGCTAGTCTATAACAAAAATCTATGACATGACCATCTCTACCACAGAAGGTACAATGAAATTTAACTTTGTGTTCATGTCTAGATGAGCAAGCAATATTTTTATTTGAAACCGAATGAGGCAACACTCCTGCAGATTTGAAAACCACTCCTTTTTGTTTAGGAACTGTTTGAATCAAACCACTTCCTAATGACTTTACAATTTTAGGTGGATGTGCCTTAGCATGAGCATGAGAGTCAAAACCTAAACCATTTTTATCATTGCAAGACCTGGAAGAATTCAGCAGTAAGTTTAGGTTCTTATTCCCATTATAAAACCGATCTAATGTCCTATGCATGTCATCATGTTTATTGGACAGATCAAGGCAATTTTCACATGAAGTTTTTCCTTTTAGTTTGCAATTTGAACAAAATTTAACTTCATGGGAATGTAAAACATTGTTTAATATAGAAATTTCATTCATAGCATCCTGTAGTTTCTTATCAAGATCATCACAAGTAGAACAATGCAAATCAATTGTAGAACAGCTAGCATCTTTCAAGTTTTTATCGTTAAGTGCAGCAAGCTCTTTGTTCTTTTCAATTTCTAACTCAAGTTTATCAAGTGTGGAGGTGTGCGCACTTCTTAATGAGGACAATTGTTCATATATTAAATCACATGAGGAACATGCATCATCACTAGGAATCAAAGTTTTTAAACGGTTGATTTCAGATTCTAGTGATTCAATTTTAGCAGCACTATCCCTAAGCTTTTTGTCCTTTTTCTTAACAATAATAGTGGCATGAGAAATAGCATCACACATTTCTTCGCAAGTAGGACATACCTCTTCATTGTCGCCTTTGTGTTCTGCCTCCTCCATACTTGATCTTGACTTGCTCGCCATGAAGCACAAGTTTGCCAAATCATCTTCATCTTCATCACTTCCAACGTCCACGTCGCTTGAACTGAACTCTTGAAGCACGGTGATGAAACTGTTGATCATCTTGCGTCCTATGGTACCTTTCTTCTTGTTGAAATTTCCAAAGGAGGTCCGAACCTTACTTTGTTTTTCTTCCCGGGTAGTCAGACCTGAAAGGTTAGGGCATTCTGTACGAAAGTGTCCTATTTTACCACATTCAAAACAGTGTTGAGATCTAGAGCTTCCTCTCCTTCTAGTTCTCACATTTTGCAATGCTTTTGAGAATCTAGTAGAGATGAGTGCCAACTCCTCTTCTGAAAATTCTTCGATCTGTTCCACGGTTAGTGAGGACAACAAAGCAAGAGTATTGCAAGATGATGATTGGCCGGAGCTAGACATATCACGTTGTGAAACAAATACAATAGACTTATTGGGGTTCTTACGTGAGATTATGTCAATTTTATGAGTTTTTAACTTGGAATATAGCACATCTAAAGTAAGTGAACTCATGACAGTAGATTCACGAATAGATGTGACTTTCATCTCCCAAATTGACATATCTAATGCACTTAGCAATTGCCTAGCATTTTCAGCATCTGAAAAATTAACGTTGACACTACGCAAGTTGCTGAGAATCTTATTAAAGCGAGTAAAAAGGTCATCAATAGACTCACCGGGTTGCATCTCGAAGCGCATGTATTCTTTCTTGAACATGTCTTGCCTTACCTCTTTGATTGTGTTGGATCCTTCGTGGTAGTCACAAAGTGATTTCCATACATCGTATGCAGATCAGAGGTGTGCAACACGGTCGAAGTCGCTTTGTGTTAATCCTTGTATGATCAAGTTCTGAGCCTTGTTGTTGTTGTCGACATCTCTTAGATTTGTAGCTGTAACTTGATCTTTTGATGGAACTTCGTAAGGCTTGTATACCTTCTCTCATATTGCAAAGCCTTGTGCCTGGATGAAAGTCTCCATGCGTGCCTTCCAAACCTGAAAATCAATAACAGCGAACACACTAGGTTTGGCAGAGTACTTCTCCATGATGATTAGTCAAAAAACACGCGCAAATCACAAAGATTAGAGCACCGTGGCTCTGATACCAATTGTAGGATCGAAGAGCACGTGAAAAGCTACCACAGGGGGGGTGAATGGTAGATTTAAAAATCTTACGCAGTAGAAACAACTAAACCCCAACCCTTTCGGCAGAAAAACGATCTGTTAAAGAAATCTTGTGTGAGACTAATCTAAACGTGTTTCACCATGACAAAAGTGATAGATATCAGATAGAATCAAGTCACGAATACAACACAAAAAGAATCACTCAAATCCATCGAGAAAAACTCAAGTTATGATCAAAAGATCAAACAATGGTCAATCTGCCCTACCCGAGAAAAAACAGTTCTGGAACGCTGCAAATAAACTCGTGTAGATAATAGACCACAAATCCAATGACCGTGAAATTTTGACATATGATAGACAATCAAGTTGTGAAGACAACCCAAAAAGAATCACGTCAATTGGATCTGTAAAACTCGAGTTATGATAAAACAACCGACGAAAGGTAGTGCTGTCCAGAAACTCGATGAGTAAAACTTGTCTGGAACAAGTCTGACGAACAAGGCACAAAAGTTCCTTCAAACTACGAATTTTATTCAATAGAACACAAGAGGAACAGCCCCAAAGTCGTGCACCATGAGCTCTGGGCTCCCTTGCTTATATAATCAGCCCTTTGGCCAACCCAATATCAACTAGGACTCCAATCCTACTCAGAGAATCGTAACTTTCCATAACTGCTCAAGATTCTTCTATAGGCAGATAGAAGCAATGTTAAGACTTCCAAACACCTTAGGAACATATACCACATTCCTAAACAACTCAAATTCGTGACCCACACGAAATCCTATCATAACCAACTCAAATCTTTCCATATTTGAGTCAAACCCGACTCAGCCGCAGCCTGAGTCCATAACCTAGTCGGTTGGACCTTTCTGACTAACTCTTTACGTCCACATCTCTTCATCACGTCTCGGAACCATGTAGCCACGTCCATGCACTCCTTGCACACGTGCAAACATCTTCCAATGACGTCAACGATATCTTCACATGCATTGTTCTTGATTCAATCATGCTGCGCAACCTCCTAATCAGCTCAACCACAATTCCTCCTGAATTTGGTTGTTGGAACCTCATCTCCTCCCTGAGACTAGTCCAATGGATCCCATCACCAGCCATGTCTTGAACTCAAGCAATACCTGCACATGAATAAACAACCAATCCATACGAGCCCAAGTCCTCGACTTGACTCAAGTTAGTTCCGAACACAGCACCCTACGTGAGAACCTCACATAAGCATGTTGCAAAACCACACTAACACGATATCATCCATATCAACCAAAATGCACCAAAAACATAGCAAATGAATACTAAGCAATCTTTCCAACAATGTAAAGCAAGTACAAAACATTGCAAATGAAAAGCAGAAGCACTACGGTCAATTTCCGGACCTTGCCAGAGCAACCCGAACCTTGAGCCGGAGCTAAAAAAAGCTAGTAGAACCTAGCGCCAGAGCTTACCAAAACTAGTACAAGCAAGCTCCCGCCGGAGCTTACAAAACTAGCAGGACCTAGCGCCGGAGCTAACCAGAACTAGTCGGAAGTAGTAATCCCAAAAGCTGGAGCTAGAAAAATCAACTTCGGAGCTTAGCAAAAACACGGCGGAGCTATCAAAAACATGTCGGAGCTATCAAAGACATGCCGGAGCTAAAGACAAAACTTCACCGGAGCTGACCAAAGCTAGTCGGACTTTGCTGTAGCTCGGAGCTAGAGTCGGACCTTGATAAAAAGGTGTTTTGGTGATATTCCAAAACTTTTATCGTCAAAGCAAGTGTATTCACCACAAGCCAATGTATTCAGCACACATAGGTCTTACAAATACAATCTTAGTTCTTTGGATTCTCTTCCAGAGATCTACAAAAGCAGTGCTATTTTCAAGGAGACCACAAGATACCGGTTCTCTGTATGCATGTCTTGAAGCTTTTATTAAGGAGGAGCCATTAGGCCCAGATTATACGTGGTAACTTTATTTGACTTCAATTTTTTTATATCATAGTGTTTTGAATTATCTTTTGTTTTGCCAACTCCCAAAGATTTTCACATAGTAGAATAATGTATTGTTGGACCATTGTAGCAGTAGAGATGGTAAAGTGACATTATAACCTCTTTCCTGGTCCTTTTCTCAAGTTTATTTTATTTCTATTTTATAGGTATTGCCCACGTTGTAAAGAGCATAGACAAAGCTAGTAAGAAGTTAGACCTTTGGAGGTTACCGAAGATCCTTATAATACACTTGAAAAGGTTTTCCTACAATCGTTTCACAAAAAACAAGCTAGAGACATTTGTGGACTTCCCCATATATGATCTTGACCTGTCCAAGTATATCGGTAACTGAAGCCAACAAATTCCACACAATTATCAGCTGTTTGCTATTAGTAACCACTATGGAAGCATGGGAGGTGGTCATTATACAGATTATGTTTATGTAAGTATTCTTTCCTCCAGCACCTAAGCAACTTGTATTTAATTTGTTTGGGAAATTGGTTACTTCCCAGGGGATCTAGCATTTCCCTTACCAAGAATATGAATCAATTGACATGTTGTAATATTTCAAAAGAAATCCATAAAAAACATGTGTATGGTACACATAATGTTGAGTAAACTTGCAAATATTCAGCTTTAGATTTTTCCATAACACCGAGATTAAAAAAAAAATTATCCCGTTCTCAGATTCTCTCGGGCCGTCCTGAGAAAATGAAGCTCATGGAGGAAATGATGCAACTTTTTATTAGAATATTTTTCGCGGAGATAATAAAGACTATATCTTCACACCACCCTTGCTACACATTTTTTTGACCAAGAGAACTGCAAGGGCACCCTTGCTACACATTTTAATATGAAGAATAAAATATGTTCCTGTATTCTTGCATGCTTCGCAAGTACTGCCTCCATCCCCATTTGTTTGACGATGGGAGAACTAATTAGTATTAATGGGGATTGAGGGAGTATTAATTACTAATTAGTTCTCCCAACGTCGAACAAATGGGGATGGAGAGAGTATTAATTACTATGTAGCTTGAAGCTTATCCCCGGTGTCAATGTTTCTTGTTTACAGCTCACAACCACGTCTTTTATTTTTGGACTATATGTCACACTACCATTACCTCCTCCACTTTATAATAATAAGGCACACTTTATTCACCAACAAAGACTCGCATGCAATAACTTTGTGTGTGCTACACATGTTTTTTACGAATTTTTTAAACATTGCAACATGCTAAATTTGTTAAAAGGGGATGGACCTCTGGATACAAAATTCACATGTCTGTATTTGGGTATTTGACATGTTCATGTATTGTTCCTCTGGACAATTTTTTTATTTCACATTTGAGCTATAGAGTTTTGACAATAGAGAGGTTCAGATTGTGCTTTATTTGGTGCAGCATGAAGGGAAGAAGGGGTGGTACGACTTTGACGACCGTCATGTGGGTCCTATAACTGAGGATAGCATAAAGACGTCAGCAGCTTATGTTCTTTTTTAAAGGTGCATACAGGATGATAGCTTAGATACAGAAATAGAAACAGATTCTGACTGTCCAAGATGAGGAGCGTGGCGAATTTTGAGCCCAGAGTCCCAGAAATTGTATAGTTATTGGCTGGGGGACAGTTGTGCTGCCAAGAAAGAGGAAGAAATGGATATTGGAAATGCCCATCATTTTCAGTTGTATGTTGATGTAAGATGACAGCAGCAGCAGCAGTCATTTTGAGAGTTACTCCCTTCGTCTCTAAATACTTGTTGTTTTGTAGTTCAAAAATGAACTACAAACCGACAAGTATTTAGAGACCGAGGGAGTATTATAGATAAAGGAACTGACATAGGTGCAAGAGGCGGGTGGGTGGTCGCTTGACTTGATACGGTGATTTATTCATTTCAGCATCCAGAATCAGGTGTAACAGCAATCTAAGCAGCCTGCTGGGGGTTGGTTGATACACCAAAGAATTTCTAGGGTTCCGAGAGGAATATATTGGAAATTTTACTGTTGTAGTTCACATACAAGTTCATTTTTCTCCATTTTCTGATATGGAACTGGGCATGAGTAAAATTGGCTCATGCCATGGCGAAATCAGCCCAAATTTTCTCAGCATTTCTATCATTATCTACACTTGATGTGGAACTCTTCCGTTCATACACATTCAATAAAGTTGTGTGCTTGTGTGTTACCATGATAAAAGTTTGTTCTTATTAGGGATGCAAGCAGCACGGATCTGCCAGCATAGCTGTTGGGTCGACGCGCGTTGCAGACCCGGTTGAATCCTGCAAAGGAAACTCGCTTAACTAAAATGGATCGTTACAGTCATTCATGTGGCGCCGTTTGCCCGCTTCCAAACCTACACGGCTACATCGCGCTGCCTCGACTCCGGTCAGCCAACTTCCAGAGTCCATGGCCAGGACCTCCCTCCGCCGAGGCGCCTGTAGATGCCATTCCCCTTCCTTAATCACGAAGCCCCAGGCCACCGCATCAATCCCGTCGAGTTCCTGCATTGGCACCATCTACGAAGAAGTTCAAGGCTCCCAACCTCGTCGCGGAGCATTGTAGCCATGGGGTACTGTTGGTGTGGCGGCGTGGGGTTTCCGGCAATGCCCGCAACAACCTGCGTCATATCTGGGTCGGCGAGTTGCATGCCACTGATACGGTAAAAGCCCGCCCTTGCAATGTTGCTGCTTCCGCCATGGTAGAAGTCCGCTCCTGGGATGCCGCCATCGTGGAACCGGCACCACCCTGCTGCATACTGCTCATGTGAGGGTGGCTCATCATCGGCCCGCCGCCCACCTGGCTGCCCATACCAGCTGTCAAACCGGCATCGCCGCCCATCAAGTACGGCTTCATCGAGAGGCTGTTGTGGCGGCATACCGCCCATCGAACCACCGGCACTGCCCATCGTGTTCATCTTCGTTGTGCCTGGGTGCGGCGACATGCCGCCCATAGAACCACCAACACTGCCGCTAAACATCTTCCCCTGGCTTGGGGCACCGCCCATGGCGTTTGTTGCGGCTTTCCAGCGCCTAAGTTTCTATGGCAGCTTTCCAGATACTGTAGCATGCTAGGGATGCGGGGGGCTACAACAAGTGGCATATGCGATGGGCAGAAAGCGCCATGTGCTGGACTCCCACTAATGATTTGTGGCTTAAGCGGGACTCCCGCATAATCCCATCGGTGTTTTGCGGCGCACGCGACATGGGGCGGGCAGCCGCATCCCGACCCGCTTGCATTGCTAGTTGTAATGTTACAGAATCGTCTTCTAAAGCCTAGGCAATGGGGTGTATAAAATCTGCCACTCTGTTCATCACTCGAAAAAAATAAAGAAACGTGGAGAAGCATAGTGGTGACTCTCTGCAATTATTGGCATGGAAAAGATACATATGTGTCTGTTACCGTCGCCTACTTCTCGACATCGTTTTCACTTCTGTCATCGGGGATACACGAGTGTGAGAACGTGGTCGTGCCGCTCCTCAGCGCCATTAATGTTGGTGTGGAGCGTGCATATTATGATGTACGAGTCGAAGATGCCATCGATGGTGGTGTCCTCCACTGTGGGTGGCACGAGAAGGGACAAGTTTGGATGCAAGAAACTAAAAAAGAAATCGCTCACCAGGAGTGTAGGGTTCGAGTTGTGTGTGCATGTGTCACAGTGTTACCATCGCCTACTTCCCGACTTCGTTCTCACTTCTGTCAGTGGGAATCCACGGGTGCGATCCGTGAACGTGTTCGTGTCACTCCTCAACACCATTAACGGCGTTGTGGAGCGCACTCATTACCCTGTACGAGTCGTGCCGTCGAGGGTGGCGTCCTCCACCATGGGTGGCACCGGAAGCGGCAAGTTTGTATGCAGGAAACCAAAGCAGAAATCACCCCTTGACCTCCAGCTGCGCTTGGTGTGGAGGGTCGGAGTTGTGTGTTTGTGTATGTGTCTTTTTCTGTGTCACACCTTCACTTACTTCTCGACATTGTTCTCACTTCTGCCAGCAGGGATCCACGAGTGTGATCTGTGAACATGGTCGTGCCGCTCCTTAGCACCATTAACTCCAGTGCGGAATGTGTCCATTACCCTGTACAAGTCGAAGATGTCATCAAGGGCGCGTCCTCCATCGTGGGTGGCACCGGAAGGGCAAGTTTGGATGCGAGAAACCAATGAAGGAATCACTCCTAAACCTCTAGTGCCCCAAATGGAGTGAAGTGTCAGAGTTGTTTGTTTGTGTATGTGTCACAGTGTTACCCTCACCTACTTCTCAACTTCGTTCTCGATTCTATCAGTGCGTTACATGAGTGTGATCTGTGAACGTGGTCGTGCCACTCCTTTGCACCATTAACGGCGGTGCGGAGCACGCCCATTACCCTGTGCGAGTCGAAGATGCCATCGAGGGCAGCGTCCTTCACCTTGGGAGCCACTGGAAGCGACAGCAAGAAACTGAAGAAGAAATTGCTTCTCGACCTCTGGTGTCTCGCTTGGAGTGGAGGGTCAGAGTTGTTTGTTTGTGTTTGTCATATTGTTACCTTCACCTACTTCTCGGCTTTGTTCTCACTTCTGTCAGCGCACGAGTGCAATCTGTGGACATGGTCGTGCCACTCCTTTAAGCCATTAACGGCGGTGCAGAGCATGCCCATTACCATGTACGAGTCGAAGATTCCATCGAGGGCAGCATCCTCCACCGTGGGTGGCACCAGAAGCGACAAGTTTGGATTCAAGAAACTGAAGAAGAAATATCTCATCGACCTATGGTGTCCCACTTGGAGTGGAGGTTTAGAGTCGTGTGTTTGTGTCTCGGTCACAGTGTTACTGTTGCCTACTCTCCCACTTCATTCTCACTTTTGCCAGCAGGGATCCAGGAGTGCGATCCGTGAATGTGGTTGTGCTGCTCCTCAACACCATTAACAGCAGTGTGGATCTCGCCCATTCCTATATAGGTTTAAGATGTCATCGAGGGTGACTTCCTCCATGGTCAGCACCAGAAGCAACAAGTTTGGATGCGAGAAACTAAAGAAGAAATCACTCGTGGACCTCCAATGCTCTGTCTGGAGTGGAGTGTCGGAGTTGTGAGTTTGTGTGTGTCACAGTGTTACCGTCGCATACTTTCTAGCTTCACATCCACACTTCTGTCATGGGGAATCCACCAGTGTGATCTGTGAACGTGGTCATGCCGCTACTCAGCACCATTAAAGTTGGTGTGAAGCGTGCCCATTACTGTGTTCAAGTCGAAGATGCCATCAAGGGCGGCATCCTCCACTGTAGGTGGCACCGGAAGGGACAAGTTTTGATGCGAGGAATCAAAGAAGAAATCACTCCTCGACCTCCAGTGCCCTGCCTCAAGTGGAGGGTCGGAGTTATGACCTCCAGTGTCTCGCTTGGAGTGGAGGGTCAGAGTTATGACCTCCGGTGTCCCGCCTGGAGTGGAGGGTCGGACTTATGTTTTTGTGTTCATGACACAATGTTACCATCACCTACTTCTCGACTTCACTGTCATTTTTTCCAGCGGGGATCCACAAGTGCGAAACGTGAACATGGTTGTGCCACTCCTCAACGCCATGCAATAACGATGGTGTGGAGCGCCCATTACCCTATACGAGTCGTAGATGCCATCGAGGGCGGCGTCTTCCACGGTGGGTGGCACCAGAAGGGTCAAGTTTGGATGCGAGAAACTGAAATGGAAATCGCTCCTCGACCTCCAATGCCCCGTCTGCGGTGGAGGGCAGTGGCGTACGTGGTCGCCCTAGCAATGATGGTAAAAGCACCTAGCTTTCATCCTGTGTTTCTAAAAGTCAACTTTCCTAATGTTTTTATGCATTGTCAGTAATTGCCTTAGAAGCTAAGTAAGAATTAAGCAATGTGTTTGATGGAATTTTTCCTTATTTTCACTGATAAGTTGATTATTAGCGGAAATAAACATTTCTTTCTACATGCAAAAAAAACAGCAAGTTTTTTTTTGCTCCCGGTTGGCACCAAAGCTAAGCTTGATCTCTGATTTCCACCACTAGCCAATTTGTCATCTTCTCCGTTCCTTCAACAGGCCCACTAAAAATGTGCCTATTAATACCCCCAAGGTCGGTGCAACAAAGGAAATAGTTGCACTTTTCTTCATGAAAGACAGGGTCCTGGTTCTGACTACCGTTGGAACAAGGAAGAAAAGGCTAGCCTGCTTTCAGCTGAGCCTTGTGAAAATTCTAGAGAGTTTCAAGTGCAATATGTCTATGCAACTTGAAAGTGCCCCGGTTCAAGGATTCAGATGGTTTAGCTATATGGATTTCACACACGGGATAAGTTTAGAACATATGATATGTACATGGACTCAAAAGCTTACCACTCCTATTTGGGAAACCGAACATAACGCTGCAACCACGGCGCTGACCGCGCGATGGCCTCGCTGATGGCGAGACAGATCGCCACCGCGCCCGATGAGCCGCAGTCGCTCTTCCCTTACGAGGTTCTGGAGGGCATCTTCCTCCGCCTCGACTCCTGGCCCAATCTCACCCGCGCCTCAGCCACCTGCCGCGCCTGTGCAGCCGGCCGGCTCTGGAGACACACTGACTCCTCGCCGTTCAGTGCAGCTGGGGTAGGTACAGTAGCATGCACGACCTAAACCTTGTACGTGCTCGCCGTCACCGGACTGCGTCCTTGCAGGCTCGCAGGCGTACACAGGCGGGAGCATGTAGCAGCACAGGTGCAGTACAGCCGGATGTTGGAGCTAGCGCCTGTGCAGCCGGCCAGCTCTGGAGACAAACTGACTCCTCGCCGTTCAGTGCAGCTGGGGTAGGTACAGTAGCATGCACGGCCTAAACCTCGTACGTGCTTGCCGTTGCCGGACTGCGTCCTTGCAGGCTCCGGACCGGACAGTCAACGACGGGAGGTGTATCTTCCGCGGTCGTGGGTGGCACACTGTCAGTACCTGGCGGACTGGGTACCCATAGATACAAGGAAGAGAACGTGCAGGGCCCCGCCTCTCATGGAGGCAGGCCCGGCATAAGCCATGTGACACGAAGCTCCTGGACCAACCTCCCCGCTGAGGGTAGGCCAGACCCCGCCATGTGTCCTGTACCTCCGGACCAGCCTCCACACTGAGAGGAGGCCCGGAGCTTCTGCACGCATCGCAGCTCTGGGCCGGACCTCTCCATTGAGGATGCCGCCGGTGCTGCCACGTCTCCCAGAGCTCCGGACCAGCAGCTCCGGACCTGCCTCCCCACTGGGGAAGGTCCGACACTGCCACGTGTCTTGCAGCTCTAGATCCGCCTCCCCGATGAGGAGAGGTCCGGCACCGCCACGTGTCCCGCAACTCGCGAGACCCGCCTCCCCGGTGAGGAGAGGTCCGGCGCAGCCGTGTGCCTCGCAGCTCCAAACCCGCCGCATCGCTGAGGAAGGGTCCGGCGCTGCCACGTGTGCTGCAAGCTCCGGACCCGCCTCCCCGCTGAGGAGAGGTCCGGCGCAGCTACATGTCTTGCGACGTCTGGCATAGGCCTTCCTGTGGAGGTGGACCCAGGCTCAGCCACTTGATTAACAGCTACCGGGGGATGGAAGGAAGGAGGAGTAAAGTAAGACATGACCACTATGTCCAAGGAGTAAGCACGCGCGCCTTCCCTAGGTAAGCAGGGGTGCGCGCTCGTAAGTCAAGAGGCCTGTACCCAATCTTGTTATGACAGTCCGGTGCCGAACTACTACGTACGAAGGACAAATGAGAGGCCGCGACAAGACAGATGGGATGCGGCCAACCATGATGAGGGGCTATGTGTAGCCTTGCAGCAGGGCATGGCCAGGCGACACATTGGAGCCATTGTCAGGAGATAGCATTTACTCTCAGATCTTAGAATGGATTTGGTTACTCTCGGGGCCACCTGTCAGACCCTGGGCCCCACTTGTAAGCTATCTGGCCTTGTACTATAAAAGGACCAGATAGCTACCGACTTAAACATCTTGGCTCAGACTCAGACACATGCTTGAGCAATACAACACACAAACCACCGTGGAGTAGGGTATTACGACCAGGCGGCCTGAACCACATAAATCCCTTGCGTTCATCGTTCATTGCGCTCGATCTTACTAGGACTAGCCCCTCAAAAATACATCAAACCTCCGCGGGCTGCTTCCGGGCAGGTCCGGGGGAGGTGTCAGTTAGACACCTCGACATTTGGCGCGCCTGGTAGGGGTCTTTTTCCTGCAAGGATCTTCACCAGCAGTATGGTGAATGCCCGTTCCAATGCTAGTTCCTCCAGGCCACAGTCCCGCCAGCAAGTAGCGGGTGAGGACCAAGCTTCATCCCACCCCAAGGATGGGTCCCGCTCCAAGGCGGGAAGATCTGGACCATCGCATCGTCGTGCAACCACTCCACCGTCTGCAGGCCCGCACATCACGGCGCGGCGAACTCCTGCCGTGACAGCTGCTATGGCGCCACCGGTGGCAAGCCCGGAAAGTGCACTCCTATCCGCGCGTGCACTACTCTGCAGCGCACCGACGGCAGGTGCCCCGCATGGGGCAACCCAGCAGTGGGTAAACGACGTTGACCATCTGGTCGTCGCTGCACTCCAAGCAACTCCTCAAGGCGGGAGGCGAGCGGCGTCGACATTTGTTTCACTGTCGCGTACGCCAACTGTCGACCGGCGGACCGCTGATAGCCGCTCAACAAGGCTCTCGACGGCACACCTGCGGGCTGAGTTGCAGCACCACAAGGCTGGTGAGGACTGTCGAGTCATCATCGAACGCTAGCGGGAGCGGCGCCGCAATCTTGAAGCTGACTACAGCCTGCCGGGTCCTGCACCCCAGGTGCATGACGCTCTCCCGCCACGTCAGGCGTATGTGGCACCTCCCGTGTAGCACCAGGCATATGTGGCACCCCCTCCACACCAGGCGTACGTTGTGCCTCCCCTACTCTAGGAGTGTGGTGTGCCTCCGCTGCATCAAGCGCCTGCTGTTCCGCCCCAACACCAGGCGTACGCAGTGTTGCCTGGTCATCAAGGTCATGCAGCGCCAAACCTGGTGCCCGCAAGCACAGGTGGAGGGTGTGCAACTTTAGCTCCACACTTACGGAGGGTGGTGTGGCCTCACAAGTTCCGGCTGCACACGCCAGAGAAGTATGATGGAAGTGTCAACCCGAGTGAGTTCCTGCAGATCTACTCCACCTCGATCCTGGCTGCAGGGGCTGATGAAGTCATCATGGCCAACTACTTCCCTGTAGTCCTGGCCGGCCTAGCCTAGTCATAGCTCATGAATATTCCCCAGGGGTCCATCACCTCCTGGGAGGAGCTATGCCGACAGTTCGTGGCAAACTTTAGAAGCTCGTACGAGTGCCCTGGCACGGAGCTCGATCTCCACGCTGTTAGGCATCGCACGGGGGAGCCGCTGCGAACGTTCATCCAGCGATTCTCCCAGGTACGGAACACCATCTCGCACATCTCGAATGCGTCTGTCATAGTTGCATTTAGACAAGGTATGAGGGACAAGAAGATGCTCGAGAAGCTCACCACGCACGACGTGCGCGATGTCTCCCAGTTGTTTGCCCTGCGGAAGGTCGTAACTGGCACACTCGACCCTCCTTAGAGAGTGGGGAGCCCTCACAGTCAGAAGTGGAAGCCGTTACCAGGAGTGGTGGCAGGAAGAAAAAGAACAGGGGCCGCGGCAGGAGTAAGTCGAGGCCCAGAGCCCCCATGGTGGTAGTTGCGGCAGCTGGAAGAGCCCGGGGCTCGCGCCAAGACAAGCGCCCATGCCAGTCACCTGAAGGTGACAATGCTGACTTCAAGTGCCCGGTGCACATGAGTGCCGGGGGGTCAAGAAGCTCGCGGAGCGTTACCGCGAGAAGAAGCAGGAGCAGCAGCGCCAAGAGAGTGAGCCTCCTCGCCAGAGAGAGGCTAGGCAGAAGCTTGATCCCGTGGAGGACAAAGACGAGGACATGGGGTACCCGGAGCCCCTCAGGGCGGTGAAAGCCGCCTTCACGAGTGCCGACTCGGACACTAGCAGTGACCAGGAGCGTCGGAAGCTTCTCTATGTCATCTACGGGGGAGCCACAGACCCCACGTCTCGGAATGCAGTGAAAGTCGTGCGAAGGGTTGTGGCCGCGATGGTCCCAGCACAAATTCTGGCCCCCCGCAGCAAGTGGATGAGCACTGCAATTGGCTTCGACACCTCGGACTGCCCAAAAAACATGGCAGGGGCTGGAGTGCTCCTGCTGCTTGTGGCCCCAACCATTGCCAATGTGAAGCTCCATTATGTGCTGATCAACGGCGGTGCAAGCCTCAACCTCATCTCAACTGCTGCCTTCCAGAAGCTGCAGATACCCATGTCCCAGCTCACGCCTTCGAGCCTGTTCTCAGGCGTGGGCCCAGAGCAAATCATGCCCAGTGGTTGCATCCGGAGACTTACCGCACGAAGACTTACTGCACACAGAGTGTCCTGTTTGATGTGGCGGATGTTGAGCTTCCCTTCAACACCATCATCAAAAGGCCAGCGCTATACCAGTTCATGGTCGTAGCTCACTACGGCTATCTGATCTTGAAGATGTCGACGCCATCTGGAGTCATCAAGGTCTGGGGAGACCGCACTGTGGCGGTGTCAGCCTTGGAGCAGCTCCAAGCACTTGCGGCAGGGCGGGCGTCGAGCCTTGACAGTACAAGGGAATGCCGTCCAAGCCAAGGCCCGTCCCAATGAACCTCCACCGCAGCTCCGCATGTGCTGCCCGCCGGAAACGACATCCCAGTCAAGGTCGTCAGAATCAGCTCCGAGGCTGCCCAGACGACCCGCATAGTGGGTAACCTGGACAGCAAATGGGAACTCGCGCTCATCACCTTCCTCTGGGAAAATGTCGATGTGTTTGCCTGGCAACCAACGCAGATGCCCGGGATCCCCAGGAAGGTGATTTAGCATCATCTGAAGATCTACCCCGATGCCCGCCCAGTACAACAGAAGCCCCAGAACTAGTCCGTCAAGCGCCAAAACTTCATCCGAGAGGAGATTAAGAAGTTGCTCGACGCTGGATTTATTCGGGAGGTCCACCATCCTCGGTGGTTGGCTAATCCTGTTGTCGTCCCCAAGGCTGGCGGGAAGCTTCGGATGTGCATCGACTACACCAACCTAAACAAGGCATGTCCAAAGGATTCATTCCCACTCCCCAGGATAGATCAAATTGTAGACTCTACATCAGGTTGTGATCTGTTGTGTTTCCTAGACGCGTATTCCGGTTTCCACCAAATACCTATGTCTAGAGATAATGAAGAACACACTGCTTTTGTAACAGTAGATGGTGGCCTGTATTGTTATGTATCCATGCCTTATGGTCTTAAGAATGCTATCCCTATTTTTGTACGTGCAATGCATAAAACATTTGGGGACCTCATTAGAGACCTGGTAGAAGTGTATGTCGATGACATCGCGATAAAAATAAAAAACCGTGCATCTTCTATAGACAGCTTAGCGCAAGTCTTCAGCAGGCTGCGCATCACGCGCACGATGCTAAACCCCGAAAAGTGTGTCTTCGAGGTCTCTTCTGGCAAGCTGCTTGGTTTCCTGGTCTCTCATTGTGGAATTGAAGCTAATCCCGAGAATATTAAGGCGATAGAGCTGATGCGGCCTCTGGCTCGCATCAAGGATGTGCAGAAGCTCGCAGGGTGCCTAACGGCCCTCAGCCGGTTCATCTCGAGACTGGCAGAGCAAGCGCTCCCCTTCTTCAAGATTCCGCGGAAAGCAGGTTCCTTTGCATGGACTGAGGAGGCGGAAACGGCGTTCCTGGAGCTCAAAAGGCACCTGACGTCCCTCCCCGTTATGGTGGCATCGGAGCCCGGTGATCCCTTGCTTCTGTATATTACTGCAACAACCGAAGTGGTTAGTATGGTCTTGGTTGCAGAATGATCGGAACTACAACAGCAGCATGCACAGGAAGGAACTCACGACACGAGCTCTGAGCCTCAGAGCTCGGACCAGGCCATGGATCTTTGCCTAGGGAGCTTCGGAAACCAGGAAACCCCCGGGTCCCAACCCTTGGATGATGCAGGTCCTGGGGGCCAAGAGCCTTGGGACCTGGACCCACTGCGAAGAGCATCGGACCTCTCAGATAGAGTTTGGACCACTCAAAGGTCAGTCTACTACATCAGCGAAGTCCTCCATGAAGCAAAAACAAGGTACCTGATGAATGTGGCCTAGAGGGGGGGGTGAATAGGCCTTTTGAATTCCCTGCACACTTAATAGAATCGTCAAACCTTGGTTGGCCGGACTAGTCCAGTCGTGTGGGCGGACTTGTCCGGTGTGCTAAAAATATGTGTGTTGATCAAGTGTTGATTGGGAATCTAAATTTCTTTAGCAGCGGAAATGAGAACAACAGATATTTTTATTTGATATTAATATAAGAATGCAGGTAAAACTTATAATTGCCTTAGGTTGATGTTTTAGCACTTAAGTGATCAAGTGAACAAAATATAAATGAAATAAGGCGCAAGACACACGAATTTTTCCCGAGGTTCGATCTCACCACGAGATCTACGTCCTCGTTGAGGAAGCTCACACAGAGCCGGGACTCCAACCCTTTCCCTCTTCAAGTCACCACGAAGGCCGACTTGATTCCACTATCACGGGTAATCACCAAGTTTGTGGGGCAACCTCACACGTTGAGGGCTCCCACGAGAATTACAATGAAAGAAGTGATCAAATACACTCAAAAGTATTACAATGCAGAGTATGAGTGTAGAAATATCAAACCCCAAGAGCTCGCAATGAAAGAACGACGATCTCCCAATCCCGAATCCAAGTGTTCAATTGATTTCACTCTTTTTGCACTTTAGATGTGTGGGGAGATGTGTTTTGGGCTCTTGGGACGAAGTGGCGGCGCTAGGGTTTGTTCTTTGATCAGTATTCGACGTGTGTGTTAAAACGAAAGCTGTGGACTCTCTATTTATAGGGTTTCCAAAAGGTAGCCATTGAAAAACCCTAACACCGGACTAGTCCGGTGCAAGTCCGGACTTGTCCGGTCTCAGTGCATTTTCAAGTCCAGAAAGTCTGCCGGACTAGCCCGGTCCAAGCTCGGACTAGTCCGGTGCTGTGTGTAGGTGACTCCAGAAAGTTCAACGGACTAGTCCGCAGACTAGTCCGATCTCCACGAATGGGAGATTCCAGAAAGTTCAACGGACTAGTCCGGTCCATGATCGGACTAGTCCGGTCCCTCAGTATGAGAGACTCCAGAAACATCAATGGACTAGTCCGGTGGATGCACGGACTAGTCCGGTCTCCCTATAAGTGGAATTCCAGAAAGATGAACGGACTAATCCGATCCATGATCGGACTAGTCCGGTGCTTAGTGAAAGTTAGGTTAATTTTAATCCCTTACCCTCGCGCAAAGTTGTGAGCTCTTGGAGTGTGTCTTTCATACACTCCCTATACATTCAAAATCTAATTTGGTCTTCCAAGCTTCATCAAAGTATCTTTCTTTGAACACCACTTCATTTTTCACTTTTTGTGTGCACCGAGCTGTTTCACTTGTTTGTCCTGCAATCATCTCAGTGGATTCATTAGGATCTCATATGTTTGTCATCAATTAGCCAAAACCCACAAGGGATATCCTAGATGCACTTACAATCTCCCCCTTTTTGGTGATTGATGACAACCATTTGAGATATCACAATTGAGAATAAAATCTTGATTTTCATAAGGTGTGCACATATGAGAATAATGATAAGTCCACAAAAAAGCTTCTCACATATGCACACACCTTATGGTGGGGTGCCTAACAGGTGTGTGATCAACAAGGTGTGATGAAGTAAAGGTAATCAATAATGAGCATAGAGATAATTATCCAAGCAACAATAAGCATCACACATAAGAGAAGAAATAGTGCATTACAAGGTTTTTTAAAAATAAGTACATGTCCTTGATCACAAAAACATAAAGACACCAACTAGAGATGGTCTCAAGCTACTAGTCTCAATCCCTCCCCCTTTGGCATCAAGGCACCAAAAAGGGAAAAATTGAGGGGAATCACTCATCGCCACTCTCTTCTTCAGTCTCGGTCCGGTCATCATCTTCACCACCATCATCATCATTCGCCGGAGCAGACTCTTCCTCGGAGTCCTCGAAAGCGGGCGGGGATCCCACCGGCTCAATCTCCAGCTTGTCACAAATAGCTTTGATGTTGGCGTTGACATATTGTTGATGCTTCTTCTGCCTGACTTCAATCTTGCGGCAGCAGGCAAAGATAGAGGTGAGCATTTTAAGCACACCACCGGAGGATTCATGGGCAGGTGCAGAGCTAGGAGGAGCAGCTAAAGATCTTGTGACATTCACATCCCAAGTTTGTTTAGTCCTCCTCTCAGCTTCAGGGGAGGGAGGTGCATCAGGAGCCGAAGGTAGAGTGTACTCGGTGGGCTTTTGCGGTTTCAACCCCGTATGGTGAACATCCTTGACGAACTCAAGTCCAATCACCTTCTCAATCATGAACATGATGTACAGGGCATACCCGCAGGATCTGTTTGGAGTGATTGATATGTTCACAATGTCATTGTAGATGTATTCAAAGACATTGAACGGTCTCCTCCCACCAATGACCTTCATCAGGGTCCTCAAAGTTCCTTGAATAGTCCCCGCATCTCCATCTTTCGGGGCTATTGTCTTCCTCAAAATTCTGTTGAGGACCACATAGAAGGGCTTCAAATAATTGATATTGGGAGGGACATAGGGCATCCTTGTGTCATAGAGAAATTTGAGCTCATCCTTCTCCAAGGGTTGCAGATTGTGGATAACAAGATCATGATCCAAAGTGTGTTCAAGGTGGAGAATTCTTGCAAACTCATCATAAGTAACACTATACTTGGAACCATGAGTCATCCAAGTAAGACTGTCTCCATCACCACGAGCAAAGTAGAGGGTAGAGTAGAATTGGGTGATGACCTCATTGTTCCAGTCATTCTCAAAGGAAAATAGTTCCTTCAGTCTGTGCCTCTCCAGGGACTCAACCACCTCACGGAAGGCAGGATACTTCTTCGACTGCATGTACCCAATGTTCACCCATTGACTCTTCACAACGGGATTCTTCATCTTCATGTACACATGCTCGTAGTAGTCGGCATGGAAGTTGCTCCAAAATCTTGGGTTTGAGCATTGCTGAGGTTGAGCATACACATTAACCTGCCTGAAGCTATCGGCAAGCTCACCCCCTTTTCCAGTGAAATCCTTACTTGAGCGCTGCCTGTTGCAGTGACTTGGGTTCTTCATTTTCAGGGGTCCAATGGGACCACTAGCAAGCCCCTTTCCTTTGTTGAGAGTCCTCTTTGGCCCTGAGGAGCTCTCACCAGCCTTTCCTTGGGCCTTCTTCACAACTACCCTCCTTTTCTTGGGCAAGTTGTCGTCGGAGGGTGGAGAGTGCACATTTACATCATGCCTTTTCTTCATGTACCTCTCCTTGGCTCTCTTCACTTTTTCGCGTTCAACTTCTTCATCAACATGGAAGGAGCTGTCATCTGAGCTTGAAGACATCGTGCCTAACAAGGAGTTCATGATTTAGATGAGAATGAACTAAGAATGAAGGAGATGTGAGGATTCAAATGTCAGAGATCGGACTTGTCCAGTTTTAGAGTGCGAACTTGTCCAGTGTACCGGACTAGTCCGGCCTGGCCAAGAACCGTAACAAAACTAGAATCACAACTTCTATCTAAGGATGCAAGGGAGCATGAAGGTGAAAGAAATACATCTCTGAAGCTAATGTACTTCCTTGGAATCAAGAGAAATAAGCTAGAACTAGAAAAGTTGAGAGTTTGACTTTAGGGAGAAATTTACCGAGATTTGAAGATTCATGTTGAAGGAGCACAAATCTGTCCGGATGAGTTTGGAGTGGAGTATCAACTCGTCGAGGGGAGGATTTCCCACGGATAAAGCTTGGATTTTTAGGGCTCAACTCGAAAGTCACTTTTGGGGGCTAGGGTTTGAGAGGTGAGGGTTCAACTCAAAGTGGAGGGAGGTTTGAAACGGTTTTGGGCCGGCCAGCTGCTTATATACGTAGCCGACCGGACTAGTCCGGTCCAAGGACAGACTAGTCCGGTGCCCCTGGAAAACCTAGCAAGGAGAGACTGTCCGGACTAGTCCGGTGGCAACCCTGACTAG
The DNA here is from genome assembly GCA_036927565.1 of Tuctoria greenei. Taxonomy (NCBI): domain Eukaryota; kingdom Viridiplantae; phylum Streptophyta; class Magnoliopsida; order Poales; family Poaceae; genus Tuctoria; species Tuctoria greenei. Next base: position 178,087,301 of record JAYESD010000008.1, on the reverse strand, counting down.
TCCGGTGTCCCTCGAAAAACTGAGAATATAGAGATAACTAATAGTGATCCAAGGACAAGTTTTGCAAATAATCTTGGTGATTATGACCAAAAAGCAATCAACACAAAAAAATGGTCATAAATTCCAAGATTTCTTCATTAAAATTAGTTTTCTTAGGAGAAAAAGAGGTGAGGGGCAGTTTTAGCAATAAAATGTAACATTTGAAGTATTAACCAGATGTGCAACGTTTCATGCCACATTTCGAGAGTCAAGAATATTAAGTTCATTCCTAAGTTCACAAAAAGTTTTCTCATCCAATGGTTTGGTAAAAATATCTGCAAGTTGTTTTTCAGTTCTAACATGTGAAATAGCAATGTCACCTTTTAATGAATGATCTCTAAGAAAATGATGACGGATATCTATGTGCTTAGCTCTTGAGTGCTCTACCGGGTTGTGTGCAATTTTTATAGCACTTTCATTGTCACATAGAAGTGGGATATGGTTAATATTGTAGCCGTAGTCCCTAAGGGTTTGTCGCATCCAAAGTAATTGGGTGCAACAGCTACCGGCTACAATATATTCTGCTTCTGCTGTGGAAAGGGCAATGGAGTTTTGCTTTTTAGATGACCAAGAGACCATAGACCTACCAAGAAACTGACAAGTCCCTGACGTGCTCTTTCTATCGACTTTGCATCCTGCATAGTTGGCATCGGAATACCCTATCAAGTTAAATTTGGATCCTTTGGGATACCAAAGGCCCAAGTTGGGTGTGTGCACAAGGTACCTTAGGATTCTTTTTACCGCAACTAAGTGACACTCTTTAGGTGCAGCTTGAAATATTGCACACAAGCAAACACTAAGCATAATATCTGGCCTAGATGCACATAAATAAAGTAAGGAGCCAATCATGGACCGATATACCTTTTGGTCCACATTTGGACCATCTTCATTGAGGTCAAGGTGTCCATTAGTGGCCATGGGTGTCTTGATGGGCTTGGCTTTGTCCATATTGAATTTCTTGAGAATGTCTTGTGTATATTTGGTTTGTCTTATAAATGTACCTTCTCTTAGTTGCTTCACTTAGAATCCCAAGAAGAACTTCAATTCGCCCATCATTGACATCCCGAACCTATCTGTCATAATTTTGCTAAACTCTTCACAGAAGGATTTTTTAGTGGATCCAAAGATAATGTCATCAACATAAATTTGACATACAAATAAATGATCATCACAATGTTTAGTGAAAAGTGTATAGTCAGCTTTACCAATTTTGAATCCATTCTGAATTAGAAAATCTCTAAGACACTCATACCAAGCTCGGGGAGCTTGTTTGAGGCCATAGAGAGCCTTACGCAGTTTGTAGACATGGTTGAGATATTTCTGGTCTTCGAATCCTGGTGGCTGCTCCACATAAACTTCCTCCTTGATTGTGCCGTTTAAGAAAGCGCTCTTGACGTCCATTTGATACAACTTAAAATTATGGTCCTTGCAGGCTCGCAGGCATACACAGGCGGGAGCATGCAGCAGCACAGGTACAGTACAGCCGGATGTGGGAGCTAGCGCCTGTGCAGCCGGCCGGCTCTGGAGGCAGACTGACTCCTCGCCGTTCAGTGCAGCTGGGGTAGGTACAGTAGCATGCACGGCCTAAACCTCGTACGTGCTTGCTGTCGCCGGACTGCGTCCTTGCAGGCTCCGGACCGGACAGTCGACGACGGGAGGTGTATCTTCCGCGGTCGTGGGTGGCACACTGTCGGTACCTAGCGGACTGGGTACCCATAGATATAAGGAAGAGGACATGCAGGGCCCCGCCTCTCATGGAGGCAGGCCCGGCTTAAGCCACGTGACGCGAAGCTCCTGGACCAACCTCCCCGCTGACGGTAGGCCAGACCCCGCCACGTGTCCTGTACCTCCAGACCAGCCTCCACACTGATAGGAGGCCCGGAGCTTCTGCACGCATCACAGCTCTGGGCCGGACCTCTCCATTGATGATGCGGCCGGCGCTGCCACGTCTCCCGTAGCTCCGGACCAGCAGCTCCGGACCTGCCTTCCCACTGGGGAAGGTCCGACGCTGCCATGTGTCTTGCAGCTCTAGATCCGCCTCCCCGATGAGGAGAGGTCCGGCGCAGCCACGTGTCCCGCAACTCCGTACCCGCCTCCCCGGTGAGGAGAGGTCTGGCGCAGCCGTGTGCCCCGCAGCTCCGAACCCGCCGCATCGCTGAGGAAGGGTCCGGCACTGCCACGTGTCCTGCAAGCTCCGGACCCGCCTCCCCTCTGAGGAGAGGTCCGGCGCAGCTACGTGTCCTGCGACGTCTGGCATAGGCCTTCCTGTGGAGGTGGACCCAGGCTCAGCCACTTGATTAACGGCTATCGGGGGATGGAAGGAAGGAGGAGTAAAGTAAGACATGACCACTGTGTCCAAGGAGTAAGCACGCGCGCCTTCCCTAGGTAAGCAGGGGTGCGCGCTCGTAAGTCAAGAGGCCTGTACCCAGTCTTGTTATGACAGGCTGGTGCCAAACTACTACGTACGGCGGACGAATGAGAGGCCGCGACAAGACAGATGGGATGCGGCCAACCATGATGAGGGGCTATGTGTAGCCCTGCAGCAGGGCATGGCCAGGCGGCACATTGAAGCCATTGTCAGGAGATAGCATTTAATCCCAGATCTTAGAATGGATTTTGTTACTCTCGGGGCCACCTGTCAGGCCCCGGGCCCCACTTGTAAGCTGTCTGGCCTTGGACTATAAAAGGACCAGATAGCCACCGACTTAGACATCTTGGCTCAGACTCAGACACATGCTTGAGCAATACAACACACAAACCACTATGGAGTATGGTATTACGACCACGCGGCCCGAACCACATAAATCCCTTACGTTCATCGTTCACTGCGCTTGATCTTACTAGGACTAGCCCCTCGAAAATACATCGAACCTCCGTGGGCTGCTTCCGAGCAGGTCCGGGGGAGGTGTCAGTTAGACAACTCGACATTTGGCACGCCTGGTAGGAGCCTTTTTCCCGCAAGGATCTTCACCAGCAGTATGATGAACGCCCGTTCCAATGCTAGTCCCGCCAGCAAGTGGCAGGTGAGGACCAAGCTTCATCCCACCCCAAGGCTGGGTCCGGCTCCAAGGCGGGAAGATCTGGACCATCGCGTCGTCGTGCAACCACTCCACCAACTGCAGGCCCGCACAGCACAGCGTGGCGAACTCCTGCCGTGACAGCTGCTATGGCACCACCGGCGGCAAGCCCGGAAAGTGCACTCCTATTCGTGCGTGCACTACTCCGCAATGCATCAATGACAGGTGCCCCACAGGGGGCAACCCAGCATTGGGTAAATGATGTCGACCATATGGTCGTCGCTGCACTCCAAGCAACTCCGCAAGGCGAGAGGCGAGCAGCGTCGACATTTGTTTCACTGTCGCGTACGCCAGTTGCAGCGCCACAGGGCTGGTGAGGACTGGCGAGTCATCATCGAACGCCAGCGGGAGCGGTGCCGCAATCTTGAAGCTGACTACAGCCTGCCGGGTCCTGGACCCCAGATGCTTGACACTCTCCCGCCATGTCAGGCGTATGTGGCGCCTCGCGTGCAGCACCAGGCATACGTGGCACCCCCTCCACACCAGGCGTACGCTGTGCCTCCCCCACTCTAGGAGTATGGTGTGCCTCCGCTGCATCAAGCGCCTGCTGTTCTGCCCCAACACCAGGCGTACGTAGTGTCGCCTGGTCATCAAGGTCATGCAGTGCCAAACCTGTTGCCCGCAAGCAAAGGTGGAGGGTGTGCAACTTTAGCTCCACACCTACGGAGGGTGGTGTGGCCTCACAAGTTCCAGCCACACACGCCGGAGAAGTATGATGGAAGTGTCAACCCGAGTGAGTTCCTGCAGATCTACTCCACCTCGATCCTGGCTGCGGGGGTGACAAAGTCATCATGGCCAACTACTTCCCTGTAGTCCTGGCCGGCCCATCCCGATCATGGCTCATGAATCTTCCCCAGGGGTCCATCACGTCCTTGGAGGAGCTATGCCGACAGTTCATGGCAAACTTTGTAAGCTCGTACGAGCGCCCTGGCACGAAGCTCAATCTCCATGCTGTTAGGCATCGCACGGGGGATCCGCTGCTAACGTTTATGCCGACAGTTCGTGGCAAACTTTGTAAGATCGTACGAGCGCCCTGGCACGAAGCTCGATCTCCATGCTGTTAGGCATCGCACGGGGGAGCCGCTGCGAACGTTCATCCAACGATTCTCCCAGGTACGGAACACCATCCGCACATCTAAATGCATCTGTCATAGTTGCATTTAGACAAGGTGTGAGGGATAAGAAGATGCTCGAGAAGCTCACCACGCACGACGTTTGCGATGTCTTCGAGTTGTTTGCCTTGGCAGACAGATGCGCCAAGGCTGCGGAAGGTCGTAACTGGCACACTTGACCCTCCTTAGAGAGTGGGGAGCCCTCCCAGTCAGAAGCGGAAGCCGCTACCAAGAGTGGTGGCAGGAAGAAAAAGAACAGGGGTCGCGGCAGGAGTAAGTCGAGGCCCGGAGCCCCCATGGTGGTAGTTGCGGCAGCTGGAAGAGCCCGGGGCTCGCACCAAGAAAAGCGCCCATGCCAGTCACCTGAAGGTGACGACGCTGACTTCAAGTGCCCAGTGCACATGAGTGTCGGGAGGTCAAGAAGCTCGCGGAGCGTTACCGCGAGAAGAAGTAGCAGCAGCAGCGCCAAGAGAGCGAGCCTCCTCGCCAGAGAGAGGCTAAGCAGAAGCTTGATCCCCTGGAGGACAAAGACGAGGACATGGAGTACCCGGAGCCCCTTAGGGCGGTGAAAGCCGCCTTCACGAGTGCCGACTCGGACACTAGCAGTGACCAGGAGCATCGGAAGCTCCTCTATGTCATCTACAGGGGAGCCACGGACCCCACGTCTCAGAATGCAGTGAAAGTCGTGCGAAGGGTTGTGGACGCGGTGGTCCCAGCACCAATTCCAGCCCCCCACAACAAGTGGATGACCACTGCAATTGGCTTCGACGCCTCAGACTGCCCAAAAAACATAGCAGTGGCTGGAGTGCTCCCACTGCTTGTGGCCCCAACCATTGCCAATGTGAAGCTCCATTATGTGCTGATCAATGGAGGTGCAGGCCTCAACCTCATCTCAACTACTGCCTTCCGGAAGCTGCAGATACCCATGTCCCGGCTCACGCCTTCGAGCCCATTCTCAGGCATGGGCCCAGGGCAAATCATGCCCAGTGGTAGCATCCACCTAACGATAACATTCGGTACTCCAGAGACTTACCGCATGTAGAGTGTCTTGTTCGATGTGGTAGACGTCGAGCTTCCCTTCAACGCCATCATCGGAAGGTCGGCGCTATACCAGTTCATGGCCGTAGCTCACTACGGATATCTAATCTTGAAGATGCCGATGCCATCTGGAGTCATCAAGGTCTGGGGAGACTGCACTGTGGCAGTGTCAGCCTTGGAGCAGCTCCAAGCACTTGTGGCGGGGCGGGCGCCGAGCCTTGACGGTATGAGGGAATGCCGTCCAAGCCAAGGCCCGTCCCAATGAACCTCCGTTGCATCTCCGCATGTGCTGCCCGCCGAAAATGACATCCCAGTCAAGGTCGTCAGATTTGGCTCCGAGACTGCCCAGACAACCTGCATTGTGGGTAACCTGGACAACAAATAGGAACTCGCGCTCTTCACCTTCCTTCAGGATAATGTCGATGTGTTTGCCTGGCAACCATCGCAGATGCCCGGCATCCCCAGGGAGGTGATTTAGCATCATCTGGAGATCTGCCCCGACGCCCGCCCAGTACAACAGAAGCCCCGTAAGCAGTCCGTCGAGCGCCAAAACATCATCCGAGAGGATATTAAGAAGTTGCTCGAACTAGATTTATTCGGGAGGTCCACCATCCTCGGTGGTAGGGTAATCCTGTTGTCGTCCCCAAGGCTGGCGGGAAGCTTCGGATGTGCATCGACTACACCAACCTAAACAAGGCATGTCCAAAGGATCCATTCCCACTCCCCAGGATATATCAAATTGTAGACTCTACATCAGGTTTGATCTGTTGTGTTTCCTAGATGCGTATTCCGGTTTCCACCAAATACCTATGTATAGAGATGATGAAGAACACACTGCTTTTGTAACAGTAGATGGCCTGTATTGTTATGTCTCCATGCCTTATGGTCTTAATAATGCTCTCCCTATTTTTGTACGTGCAATGCATAAAACATTTGGGGACCTCATTAGAGACCTGGTAGAAGTGTATGTCGATGACATCGTGGTAAAAATAAAAAACCTCGCATCTTTTCTAGACAGCCTAGTGCAAGTCTTCAGCAGGCTGTGCATCACGCGCACGATGCTGAACCCCAAAACGTGTGTCTTCGGGATCTCTTCTAGCAAGCTGCTTGGTTTCCTGGTCTCTCACTGTGGAATCGAAGCTAATCCCGAGAATATTAAGGCGATACAGCTGATGCAGCCTCCAGCTCGCATCAAGGATGTGCAGAAGCTTGCAGGGTTCCTAACGGCCCTCAGCCGGTTCATCTCGAGACTGACAGAGCGAGCGCTCCCCTATTTCAAGATTCTGTGGAAAGGAGGTTCCTTTGCATGGACTGAGGAGGTGGAAACGGCGAGCTCAAAAGGAACCTGACATCCCTCCCCGTTATTGTGGCATCGGGGCCCGGTGAGCCCTTGCTGCTGTATATTACCGCAACAACCGAAGTGGTTAGTATGGTCGTTGTCGCAGAACGATCGGAACTACAACAGCAGCATGCACAGGAAGGAACTCACGACACGAGCTCTGAGCCTCAGAGCTTGGACCAGGCCATGGATCTTTGCCTAGGGAGCTTCGGAAACCAGGAAACCACCGGGTCCCAACCCTCGGATGATGCGGGTCCTGGGGGCCAGTAGCCCTGGGACCTGGACCCGCTGCAAAGAGCATCGGACCTCTCAAACAGAGTTCGGACCACTCAAAGGCCAGTCTACTACATCAGCAAAGTCCTCCATGAAGCGAAAACGAGGTACCTGGAGATACACAAGTTGCTTTATGCTGTGTTAATAGCATCGAGGAAGCTCTGACACTATTTCCAGAGCCACAAGATCTTGGTGGTCACCTCCTTTTCGCTGAGAACGGTTCTCCACAACCCTAATGCTAACGGCAATAACGCCAAGTGGGCAGCAGAGCTAGCAGAGTTTGAGCTTGAGTTCCTCCCTCGGCATGCGGTCAAGAGTCAGAGGGCTCGGACAGCGGAGAAACAGTGCCCAGTGCACCAGTCTTCACCGAGACCCCCTAGACACTTTACTTCGATGGTTCCGCGCGGAAGTAGGGGCTGGAGCCAGGGTGATGCTTATTACCCCGACCGGGAGCAGTTCAAATATATGGTGTGTCTTGACTTCAAAGTCACCAACAACATGGCAGAATATGAAGCCCTTATCTTTGGGTTGAAGACAGCGTTGACCCTCAATGTCCGCCAGCTCCTTACCAAAGGTGATTCCCAGCTAATTGTCAAGCAGGTCAAGCGAGAGTGCAGTTGTAACGACCCCCAACTGGAAATATACTTGTTGGACGTCAGGAAGCTGGAGAAATACTTTAAAGTCTTGGATCTGTGCCATGTGCCCCAAGCTGACAACTCAGTCACAGACGACCTTTCAACGAAGGCCTCCATAGAGGCCCTAGTGCCCGAAGGAGTCTTTGCAAGGACGTTATCGTGACCAACCGCCCGAGTTGCGGAACCGGGCGAAGGGGGTGAAGCTAGCAACTTGAAGCTAGCAATCCCGGCGGACCTGCAGCCATGGCGTCTGCCAAGGTTCTTATGCACCACCGGCAGCTCCGAGCAGCCAGGCATCCAAGACCAAGAGGCTCAAGGAGGTCTCGATGCATGGATCTCGGAGGTCTGGGACTACTTGAAAGACAATTTCCTTCCCGAAGAAAATGCCTTGGCAGAACGGATTGTGCGGATGGCTAAGAGGTACACGCTGGTGGAGGGGGATCTCTACCGGCGTGGCGCCAACGACATCCTACTGTGATGCATTACCCGGGAGGAAGGCTGTGACTTGCTCGCAGAAATCCATGTAGGTGAGTGCAGGAACCACGCATTGTCCTGCACGCTGGTCGGCAAAGCCTTCCGGCTCGGCATCTATTGGCCAACAGCACTCCAGGATGCCGTTGAGATGGTCAAGAGATGCAAGGCGTGCTAGTTCCATGCCAAGTAAATCCATACAACAGCTCAAGCGCTTCAGATGATTCCCCCCTCGTGGCCACTCGTCGTGTGGGGGTTGGACATCCTGGGACCTTTCCCTAGAGCCGTCGGAGGATTCTGGTACCTCTACATCGCTGTAGACAAGTTCACCAAGTGGCTAGAAGCCACCCCAATTGTCACCATTAACAAGCAGTCGGCAGTGAAGTTCATCAAGTCAATCGTCTGCAGGTTCAAGGTCCCAAACAGGATCATCACCGATAAAGGGAGCCAATTCATGAGTGCAGCGTTCCAAGAATACTGCGAAGACCTTGGGATCCGAGTTTGTTATGCCTCTATTGCTCACCCTGAGAGCAACGGACAGGTAGAGAGGGCAAACGTGGAGATTCTCAAGGGCCTCAAGACCCGTACATACTCGAGCCTTGAGAGTCATGGTGCAAATTGGGTGGATGAGTTGCCATATGTGCTATGGGCTAGCCGGACATCGACCGGCCGGACTACGGGAGAAATGCCCTACTTCTTGGTGTTTGGGGCGAAGGTTGTCCTTCCCCCGGAGATCACCATGGGCTCTCCCCGTGTCCGGAGGTACAATGAAGTCACGCAGGACCAGCTTAGGCGTGAAGACATTGACCTCGTCGACGAGGGACGGATACGAGCAGCCCTTTGAAACGCACGGTACAGGCAAGTGCTCCGACACTACCATCAGCAAACCGTGCACAGTAGGGAGCTGAAGGTAAACGACATGGTACTGTGATGTATACTCTCCCGTGAAGGGGCAAATAAGCTCTCCCCTGGCTAGGAGGGGCCCTTCCAGGTAACAGAGGTTTGTTTCCCTGGGTGCGTTCACCTAGCTACGGAGGATGAAGAACGAGTGCCCAACCCATGATATGTCGAACACCTCCATAAGTTTTATCCATAGTCCAGTGGTAGGACAATTTTTCTTTCGTTATAAAGGAAGCATAGTGTCTAGAGACAACACTTGGGTTAACAAAGGCCAGAGAGGGAGCTCCGGGTGTATGCCTTGCTTGGCACGGTCCAGTACCTTGAGTAGGCACATTCAGTTCCCTGTCACCCAGGTCGGGTCGTTCTTCCTGTAAAGTTTGTTCTCTCCTATGAAAGCTATAATGAAAGAATGTTTGCCCTACCCTGAAGTGTTTTATTCATTTAAAAATTACCTTTAGTTCTTCTGAATATCGGTGTACGTTCACCTTAGCTCATCACCTAGCGTGGGAGCAGTTAGATTTTCCCTCGTCTCTTCAAATAGTGGGAGTTTTGCTGTCTGATTGCAAGTGGGGTTACTTGGGGTACATGTTGTGTATCCAGAGCCTTCAAACCCACTCCCTGCCCACGGTGCGTATCGAGCTCTGGGTGTAGAGGCATTGAATTACTCAAGTTCCCCGCATCAGCATAGGATTATAAGACAAACGACACTAAAAGAGCGTGGGAGAAGAGTGACTAGAGAGCAGAATTACTTTTTATGTGTCATGTGTGCAGGCTGTTAAGGTTGTGATGCTGGTAAAGCCGACCGCGTACTACCGTTGACGGACAGTTGCTTCATCGTAAGTAGACTTGGGGGCCCGACATCGACGCCCGCTACGTTGACAAGGGGTGTCGCCGAAGATCCTAAGCTCCGACAACCCCAGGGGGCCCGGCGTTGATGTTCCCTACGTTGACAATGGGTGTCGCCGGAGCTCCTACGCTCCGACAACCCAGGAGGCCCGACGTCGACGTTCTATGCTGACAATGGGCGCCGCTAGAGCTTCTAGGCTCCGACAACCCCAGGGGGCACCGCGTCAACGTCCTACGTTGACAATGGACATCGCCGGAGCTCCTAAGCTCCGACAATCCCAGGGGGCCCAGCACGGCGTTGACATCTCCTACATGGACAGTAAGTGTCGCTGGAGCTCCTAAGTTCGCAAGCTCTACCGGGGGGCCCGGCGTCGACGTCCTCGAAGCAAGTGTGAGTACTACTTGTTAAATGTACACAATCAAAAATTATGTACATCTACCAGGGAGCAATACACAAAATATCAAAGACAAATATCAGGAGGACCTCATCAATTGAAAGATCATATTACAAAGTCAGAGGATTTCATTAAAAAATTGGAGGTGTACAGGCGGGAGCAAGAAAGGAAAGGCCTAGGCCCTAAGGATAGCTGAGGAGATGGCTTGTGCAGCCTCCTGAACACTTGCCCTCACGGCATCCAGCCCCTCCTCTACGAGCCCTTCAATCGCTGGGCCCAGGGGAAAGTGGGAGTCCCGGCTCCGATAACATGCCAGCACATACTCAACAACGGTCTTGGCCAAGGACCTCCGCTCTGTTTCCAGCTAGTCCACGATGACATCACCCATCGCGTCGAGCTTGCCACCGGTGGAGCTAAGGGCTGCCAGCGCTTCGTCCAGCTCCGGTGCTGGGGTAGCCAGACGAACTGGGTTGAAGCCAAGCGGCGCCAGTGCTCCATCGGCTCGCCTCAGAAAGTCCCACACCCGCTGGGACTCGGCCGCTCTCGAGCCCTGCAATTCCTCCAATAACCTCTTGGTGGCTGCGAGCTCCGCATCCTCTTTGGCACGGCGCTCAACTTCTTTGCCGTGCTGCTGAATGCTCTTGGCTAGTTGTCATTCGCGATCAGCAAGCTCTGATTCCTTAAGGTGGATGCGGTTTTGTCGCTCCGCCAATTCTTCCTCCTGGCCCCGCACCTTATCCTCCCTGGCGGAGACGTCGACCTCTCTCTTATTGAGGTCTTGTCCCTTTTGCCAGAGTTTGTCTATCTCGAGCTGGCACTCTGCAACAAATTGCTTACGGCGGTCTACCAAGTTCTGTTCACCCAGGAATAGCTTCCAGGAGAGCTCATCCTCCTTCCGCCCCAAACGCTTCTGCACCTCAGAGAGTTCGGCCTCCCTCCTGTCAAGCTCCTGACGACGCCTCTGGAGAGTCTCATGCCAGGTAGACAGACCTTCTTGGCGCCTGTCTGCAGCCCTGTGGCTTTCCACAGCATCCTCATATATCTTGTGAATTCTTGCATCAAGAGCCTTGAGGGCGGCCTCCCTCTCGCTGAGCAGTTCACCCTGCTTGAGCAGTCGGGCTTTCTCCCTCTCGATCCAGTCCTCACGTCGGCAGAGCCTCGACTGTGTCTGCTTAGTTTGGTTGTAAAGCCTGTCGCGCCAGCGTCCAAGGGCGATGCGCTCTTCGTCCAAGGCTTTGCGATCATGCTCAAAGGACAGTGCGACCTGCTGCAGACTAGAGCAGGCGTTGTCGATGGACAACGCCAAAGGAATGGGCGTCGGGCCTAATGGGGGTACCTCCCCCTCCATCTCCTCCAGGATGTCCGCCATCATCAAGAAGGGGCCCCACTTCGCAAGCGGGGCCCCCGTGGGCTTGAGGCGCCTGGAGTGTCCTCTAGAAGCCCCGCGACCCCGGCGGCACCTGGAGGAAGTTCGGCCCGAACAGCGCCAGTCTCCACCGGGGCCTCCGGTACGGCCGTGGATACCTCCGGACCAGTCTCCGCTGGGGGAGAGGCAGGACACTGAACCGAAGCCTTCGCGACTTGCATCTCGTGCGCAGGCGCGCTAACCGCCACTAGCTGAGGCACCAGGGCATCAATAACCATCGGCAGTGGGGCAGGAGCTTCAACACCCACTTCCGAACCGGCTACGAAAGCCTCCACTGTAGCCAGCGAGGGGGCTGGTACTTCATCTGCTTCCAGCTCGTGAGCCAAAATCGCTCCCGCAACCGGTGTGGGGGCCGGCTCCTCAGCTATGTCCGGACGGGGTACCGGAACCTTTACGGAAGATGGTGTGGGGGTCGACCCTTCAAGGGCTCCCAGCGCGGGAGGTAAGATCTCCATCGACGCCGGAGCGCACACTGGAATTACATTGGCACCTAGCATCCCCACCGAAGCTTCAGTAGATACTGGTGTCGGGGCCAGAACTCCAGCCATTTCAGTGTCGGGAGCCGAGGTCCTGGCTGCTAGTGCGGCCATATCTGCAGTTGGCACTGTCCTTACGCTGCCTGGAGCCTCTAGTTTTGCTAATGCAGGTGTGGGGGGCCGAAGCTGAAGCATCTGCCTACTCAGCTCTCTGCACTACCGCAGGAGTGGCAGCCTCCCCCTCCCTTCTTGGAAACGCTATACACCAGAGATAGAAACATTTGAAGAGTGATCTTAACCCGAAGAGGGAACAAGGTAAGAGCGTAGTTGTTTACCTTTGGAAGCCCCAGGTACCGCGGAATCAAAGCCGCTTTGGAGCAGGGCCAGAGCCGGAGCCCGATGGAGTCAAGGTGGCCAGGGCTCCCGACCCCTCGGGGGCCTGTGCCGAAGTCTTCTTGACCGAGGTGCCCCCCGACTGGGAGGGACCTCCGGAGCTTGGCACCACACTTGGCGTCGAGGAGGGAAGTGGCCCCCCGGATCTGGCACCCTTTTGAGGTTCCTGAGCCAGAGGAGGTCCTGCCGCCGGGGACTCGACATGGCTTTCATCGCTCCGCACCAGTTTCCTCTTTCGGCCGGGGGGCTCTGCCGGCGCCTTGCCCTTGCCGGAGCTATTAGTTTCACCCCCTGGCTTGGGGCAACGGGGACAGGCTCCCCGGTGACCCCAGGAACTGTGATCGCGGAGGGAGCCCACCTCTTCGCAACCCCAATCTCATCTAGCATTGGAATCGTCTTCCAGAGCTCCCGGCAGAACTCGGGAACTAGGTTCGAGACGGAAAGGCTTTTGGGGGCGTTGGGGGAGTCGAGCGGGATGGATTTGCTCTGGAATTTCTTCAGCAGGGTCCTCAGAGCTTTGTCCCTCAACTGGCAATCCGCATCATGCTCCGTGAAAGTCCACGCAGGCCGTTCCCTAAACTTTAGCGGGGCCCATCTGTTCCTCAGGGAGTTCCCAAAAACCATCTGAGGGGTCACTCCTCCGGCGACGCAACTCTCAATCCTTGCGACAACAGGCTTGTATGCCGCTAGCAGCTCCGGAAGCTCGTTCCAGACATAAGTGTCTATGATGGGCAAGTTCTTTGGCAGCTCCAGCTTCTCATGCTCATCTACAGTAATGATCACCCACTCATTTTCATGTCCTGCCATTTGGCGGAGGGAAACGTTTCCAAGTACTTGAAGGGGGACCTCTTCCGCTTCACAAAGTAGTACAATCCAACCATGTCATTCCCTTTCCCGGTGGTCTGTAGGGCGAAGACAGATCGGAAGAGCTCTAGGCTCGGCCGCACCCCAACCCACATCTCGCAGAAGTGAATGAAGGTAGCGACCAGCAAAAGGGACTGTGCGCCGAGGAATTGCAGTTGGATGCCATAGAACTCCAGCAGTGTCATAAGGAAAGACGAGAAGGGTGGAAGCAAGCTGACCATGGCATATCCTTGGAAATAAACCATATCACCGGCGCTCCTCTTCTTGAAGGGAAGCTCGCCCAGGCGAATCTTTTCATTGAAGGAGTCATGGGACCACCCCATGTAGGCGTGGACCTTCTTCAACTCCTTCTCACTCTTGATCTTACTGGCGGGGAGGCCCAACTCCATTGCAACAAAGTGGGGCAGTGGGAAGATGGTTGTGCAAGGGCTAAGGCGCACGGTTGGAGGATGCAAGAATGTAGTAAGGTCCTGAGCACGAATGCGAATGGAGGCGTAAAGAGCCAGCAACCTATGTTAGCCCCCCTTCTTAAGTACACGTCTGCGATGTTTGGGTGGAAACCACAGTCGCTGCGATGATGGAGCTACCCCACGATGACTGGTGGGCCAGGGTCCAATTCAGCGAGAAAACCAAGGTTGCCTCCTCGGGGAAACCGCTCACGTAGGGGGGAGTTCAAAACCTGAGGGCGGCAACATGATGAGTGCGCGGAACCAAAATGAAATTCGTATCGGGAACTGACGCCAGTTGATGGTGTGATATCTGCAGACAAAGATTTTATCCGCCGCATTGAAGGGAAGATCTTAAAGTCGCGGCACGAGGATTCAAAATGGCCCCACCTCAGGTATAACCACTTAACCAAGGAAGTTCCTCCCCGAGATGGGCTCGAGGGCCAATGTCGGTACCTGGCGGACCGGGTACCCATAGATACAAGGAAGAGGATGTGCAGGGCCCCGCCTCTCATGGAGGCAGGCCCCAACGTAAGCCACGTGACCCGAAGCTCCTGGACCAACAAACCACCACCGGTCAATTCCGCTTTGGGGCCACCCCTCCTGCTGAGGGTAGGCCAGACCCCGCCACATGTCCTGTACCTCTGGACCTGCCTCACTGAGAGGAGGCCCGGAGCTTCTGCGTGCATCGCAGCTCCGGGCCGGACCTCTCAATTGAGGATGCGGCCGGCGCTGCCACGTCCGCCATAGCTCCAGACCTGCAGCTCCGGACCTGCCTCCCCGCTAGGGGAAGGTCCGACGCTGCCACGTGTCCTGCAGCTCCGGATCCGCCTCTCCGATGTGGACATGTCCGGTGCAGCCATGTGTCCCGCAGCTCCGGACCCGCCTCCCCGGTGAGGAGAGGTCCGGCGCAGCCGCGTGCCCCGAAGCTTCGAACCCGCCTCCTCGCTGAGGAAGGGTCCAGCGCTGCAAGGTGTCCTGCAAGCTCCGGACCCACCTCCCCACTGAAGAGAGGTCTGGCGCAGCTACGTGTCCTACGATGTCTGGCATAGGCCTTCCTGTGGAGGTGGACCCAGGCTCAGCCACTTGATCAACGACTACCGGGGGATGGAAGGAAGGAGGAGTAAAGTAAGACATGACCACTGTGTTCAAGGAGTAAGCACACACGCCTTCCCTAGGTAAGCAGGGGTGCGCGCTCGTAAGTCAAGAGACATGTACCAAGTCTTGTTATGACAGGCCGGTGCTGAACTACTATGTACGGTGGACGAATGAGAGGCCGCGACAAGACAGACGGGATGCGGCCAACCATGATGAGGGGCTATGTGTAGCCCTGTAGCAGGGCATGGCTAGGCGGCACATTGAAACCATTGTCAGGAGATAGCATTTACTCCCAGATCTTAGAAGGGATTTGGTTACTCCTGGGGCCACCTGTCGGGCCCATGCCCCACTTGTAAGCTGTCTGGCCTTAGACTATAAAAGGACCAGATAGCCACCAACTCAGACATCTTGCCTCAGACTTAGACACACGCTTGAGCAATACAACACACAAACCACCGTGGAGTAGACTATTACGCCTAGGCGGCCCGAACCATGTAAATCCCTTATGTTCATCGTTCACTGCGCTCGATCTTACTAGGACTAGCCCCCCAAAAATAAATCGAACCTCCGCGGGCTGCTTCCGAGCAGGTCCGGGGAGGTGTCAGTTAGACACCATGACACACACTAATGGTGAGCGCGTGCGGTGACAATGGTGCCATGTGTTCAGCGTGACTGGGAGCGCGGTGAAAGATGGAGAGCGCCTAAGCCTTCAGCTTCGTGGTCGACGTCGTTTGCGGCTTTCTCATTACCAGCTACTTATTTGTGGTGAGTGGTGACTATAAGTTCCGTCGTGTAAGGGATCATATAATTTTGTAAGTGCAAAGGAATTAATTATGCAAACAATATGTAGTAGAACAATAAAAGAAGGCCAAAAACTTTTGCATGTGTCAGATAGGCTAGCAATCAAATCAATATTAACGTTGTGTTTTATCAAATCCAAAGTCCGGATTGGAAGACAGCGCCGTGGTCCATGGGTCTTACTCTTACCACACCTGACAAAGAGGTTAGATGAGGTACGGTTGCGACTTGCAAGAACCTCCTTTTTGTGAATATGATCACGAGTCCGTGATCACCAGGATAGAAATTAACATAGACCTTTCGTATATATTCGAAGGTGCTTAAAAAGAAAATAGGGGGCCAAAACACACAAATAATCTTGATGAATATGATCAGTAAACATACAACAATTAAGCTATGACCAAAATTCACCAAGATCAAGTAATTAACATAGTTTTTCGAAGAAAAGAGAGAGAGAGATGATTTTTCAACATAATCAACATGATTTTGAAGATGGCATACAGGTATGCAAGTTTTCAAGCCACTTCCGAGCATCAAGAATATTTAGTTCATTTTGGAGCTCACAAAAGCGTTTTTCATCAAATGACTTGGTAAAGATATCGGCTAGTTGTTTTTCAGTGTTCACATGTGAAATGGCTATGTCTCCTTTCATTAAGTGATCTCTCAAAAAGTGATGCCGAATGTCTATGTGTTTGGTTCTACAGTGCTCAACAGTGTTGTATGCAAGCTTAATGGCACTCTCATTATCACAAAGGAGTGGAATACGACTCATATTGCAACCGTAATCCCTTAGAGTTTGTCACATCCGAAGGAGTTGTGCACAACAACTCCCGGCTGCAACATACTCTGCTTTGGCCGTGGATAAGACAATTGAATTTTGTTTCTTGGAGGACTAAGAAACTAGGGATCTACCTAGGAATTGGCAAGTACCAAATGTACTTTTTCTATCTACCTTGCATCTGACATAATCTGCATCGAAGTATCCAATGGGATTGAATTTTGAACCTTTGGGATACCAAAGGCCTAGGTTGGGTGTATGAACTAAATATCTCAAGATCCTTTTAACGGGTGTCGTTGGTGGAGGTCGTCGGCCTTCGGCGAATCCGGCGAAACGACGAAGCAAATCCCGAGCAGAGGTGTCCTGCGTGTCTCTGGAAACATGGCGCACGCATTAGACCAAGAGGGAGGGAGAGAACATGGACGACTTGACGGTAACATCAGCGACACACCTTGCACTGGCGGCGGCAAGGGTTTGAGCTCGGGGAGGGGAAAAATGGGGGCGCCGGCCGGATTTTATAGGGGGGCGGGGGCAGCGAAGTATGGAAGGGGATCTCCCCCGAAGGAATTCCATCCTGGGCATTAAACGGGGGGATCTCATGCCAGGTTTTTGAAACCAGGGCGAAATCAACGGGAGCTGTCTGGCGCGCGCGACGGGAGGAAGGGGGAGGAGCTAACAGGCGGGCCCCTCACGCAGAGAGAGACAGAGAGAAAGGAAATGAGAAGGGGGAGGGCGCCGGGCTGAGGTGGGCCGCAGCAAAGGTTGGGCTGGCGGGGAGAAAAAGAAAAGGGGGAAGGGGAAAGAAATGGGTCGGGACAGGGTTAAGGCCCACGCGGCGGTTTTCCTTTTTCTTTTTCTATTCTCTTTTCTTTTTACAAATTTGGTTTTCCTTTTCAAATCCAAACGAATTTCTAACGAATTTTGAAATCAAATTTTCAAACAAATGCAATTGCATGGTGCATTCCTAGCATAATTTCTTTTATTTCAAATTTTGAAAAATCTGGATGTTACAATCACTAAATTGGCATATATTCTGTAGTAATGTAAATGAACAATGACCTGCTTTTGCAGAGGGAGGGATTCGTGGTCAAATTGCTGTATGCAGTATGCACATTTGTATCTACTATCAGGGCTTACATAGCTTTTTAGCAATAATACCTGGAATGTTGTGATTTGTGAAGTAGCACTGAAGTGTTTGATTATTTTTCTTTGCTATTTTTAGGAGCTTATTGCTTTCCTTTTGGACGGACTCCATGAAGATTTGAATCGTGTTAAATGCAAACCATATTCTGAAGCAAAGGGTTCAGATGGCCATCCAGATGAAGAGGTCGCAGACGAGTATTAGGGCAACCATTTGGCATGAAATGATTCTATCATAGTTGATATCTGCCAGGTTAGTCATGAATTTGTGTTGTGGCTCTATTTTGTATGATATGCACGGACCTGCTTTATACCCAATTGTTTCCTTTCTATATCTTCTATTGCCTGGATAGGATATACAAATTACAACTTTACCTTTTTTTTGTTCTTGGTAGATTTTTCTGTGCTTATGCAAGTATCTTTATAGATATACTGATATTGCTTAAGAGCGCCTATGCCAGTGGGCAAGCTATGGCATATTCATTGGACTTAATGTATATACATTTGTCTGTTGAACCCTGATTTACCTTATTACCTAGTGTTGTGGTAGTGTGCAGAATATATTTGTATCTATATGTCATCTAGATAAGGACCCTGTGTTACAGAAATATTGTTTTGGCACAATACAAGTTGCGCGTAGCATGTGTGCTGGCCCTGGGATATATTATGTCAATTACTATTTGTGCAGTGGTACAAAACAGTTTTTTCCTGGCTATTTTGATGTGGTAGTTTGTATTGTCTGATTGTTTTCCATGTTTTGACAGGGTCAATACAAGTCAACACTAGTTTGCCCCATTTGCAAGAAAGTGTCTACCGCATTTGATCCGTGTAACACTCAGATTTTTATGTATAAAAATTTGAGCAAACCCTTGTGCATTGTAGCCTGCATTTTTGTGTGAATTTTGAAGATTAAACGAGTAGTAAACGTTTAAATTTGAATTGAATTCAAATCAAAAGAAGAGAAAATGAAAAAGAAAAAGAAAAAGGAAATCGGCGCCTGGGCCGAATCTGGCCGCGGCCCAACTCCTCCCCCGCCAGCCCAACCGCGCCCTCCCTCTCCTCTCTCCCGCTGCCACCCCGGGCCCGCATGTCATCCCAAACCCCAGAAACCGCCGCTTTCTTTCCCGCGCCACGCCGCACCCACGCCGAAACCCCCCCCCCTACAACCGTCGCTCCACGCACGGATCACCCCCGGGAAAACCTCCCTCGCGCGCGCCAGCAACCGCCGCGCCCATCACCGCTATGAACTCCCCCTCTCCCCCTCTGTTCTCTCTTCCCCGCGCGCAAACCCTACCCTCGCTGTTGCAAGGTTCGTCGCCCTCGTTCCCGACACCTCGACGGTTGCCTTGCTCTCCCCTTAGCCCTAACCTCTTCGCCGTGTCGCCAGGAACACGCTGGACACGTTGGAGCAAACAGATCATCGGGGATTTGCCAAGATCGACGAGCACCGACGCCAACCGCCGCCGTTCCTCGTCGCCGACCCCTCTCCGGCCGATTTTGTGCCCCAACACTCCCCTAGGTGAGTTCCCCTACTTCTCCTCTCTCGTTTCATGCATGTAGCGCGTAGGATCGACGTAGGAATCGCCGATTTGGCCAACTCCGGCGAGATCGCCGCCGTCGGCCGTCGGGCGCCGCCGCGCGCTGCATCGGCGTCGATTAGAGCCGACGTGGCTCGACCAGGGCCGTCCATTCTCGACCAACGGTTGAGATTAGATCTCCATACCGTTTCGGGTATTTAAAATCCGAGCCATCCAGTGCAGATCCAACAGCCCACGTTTGAATCACTTTTCCCGCCGTCGCTTTTACACCGCAGCCCCTAGAAACTCACCAGCTACCCCCTCACCTTTGCTGGATTTCGGATCTAGCCCCCGGAATTCACAGTCTAGCCCCTGGACTTTCTGGAATTGTATTTAATCATTTAAATAAGCAATCTAGCCCTTGTAAACTTGCAGAATCATGGATTTAACCCCTGAACGGTATAGGAAAATATTTATTTAGTACCTGGACTTTTATTTATTTGCTGAATTTGATTTTTAGGTGTATTTGAGGTATAGAAAATAGATAAAAATGGTAATTAAGTGTAGAAATGGTAGGGAAAATTAGTATAAACTACTTTATGCTATGATTAAATTGTAGGTTTCATATACAATATATTTTGTCCATATAATATTTATTATAAGTGTTTAAAAATATATTTTGGCCATAGAAAATTCAATAAAAATGGTTTTAGGCTATAATTAAATCCCAAAAATGTAGGATAAATCTAAAATGCATACTTTGGCCATGTTAAGTAATAAATACTTCGTAGGGACGCATTAGTATAGGATTTTATGCTTATGTGTGTGTTGTGATGTATTGTTTTGCGTGCCCTTTACTTAATTAGCTTTATTTTATTCTTGCCATGCTTGGGTATATATCTAGAGTCGTACTACAACCCTAATCTTAACCTCCAAGACCATGACTTCACCAACACTCAAGTCTTCAACGAAGGCAAGTGCCCTTGACCATCTTGTACCAATTTTAGGAATTTAGATAGATGCATGCTAATTAAATTGATGTCCTATTTCATGTTTACATGCCCTGTTCCATATAATTCCTTGTTACCTGAAATGGGTTGGGAAGTAGATAGGTCATATTTATGCTTAGCCATGCTTAGACATTGGGGTTGGAATTTCATACAATTGTGCCTTGTTAATTTTTATTATTACTTTAATTGTGGTGGATACACAATAGTAGTGGATAGGAATCTGGTGGTTGGATAGATTTGGTATGGTGCAGTTTGCACGAGACCCGGGATTGGGTTTGGTACCACCGGATTCTAAGGACCGGTTTATGGAGGAAGCCACTAAGCTTTATAGTACCACCACGAGACTGAGATGGGGCAGCTTGGTCAATTAATTAGGTTTCTCCCGATGAAATGCTAGTGGTTGGATGGTGCGGGGAACGATGCAGGGGAACTACTCTTGGATCTGCAAGGATCAAGAGGGGGCTCTTAGGTGGAGGGTTACTCCGAGAATCCTCAGTGGTGGAAACCTTAGAGGGCTAGCACTAGTCGGGAGCACCTTTGTAAAGACCATGTAGTGATCTCCGGGCCACACACCTACGGAAGTGTGAAATGTGGTTGATCACCACGGGCTACATGGAGGTTTACTCAGTCCACCTGGCAACAGGGGATGGAATCACTGCTTGTGGGAAAAGGGTACACTCTCTGCAGAGATTTGGTAAAACTGTCATGACAGTCGTGCTCACGGACAAGAGCGGCTTGGGGCCAGTTCATAATTAGTCTATGGTTGGGAATGGTGGTTAATTATGATTCAAGTTACATTCATTATCATTACTCATGTGTCGATTACTTCTTGAATTATGATATTGGTAATTGAAAGCTAAGGTTAGGTTTTAAGCATAGTGCTAAGCCATATTGGGCCTTCCCTGGCTTTAGCCAATCATGTCATCTCTTCCCACACTTGCTGAGTACTCTATGTACTCAAGCGTTTAATTTCCCATTAGAATATGAAGAAGAAGAAGCGGCACCAGAGGACTACTTCGTCAATCCGGAGGACTTGGTCTAGGCTGGCGACCTTGCGCGCAACTGCTGCCTGTGGAGATGGAGTTTCTCTTGCCTATTAGTCTTCTGCTGTAGTTTGAACGTTTTTGTTGATGTAAATAGTTGTGGTGTGTATTTGTAGACCTTTGGGTCGTACTGTAAGACTATTTATGTATTCGAACATGGCTATGTATGATATTTCGCTTTCGTTGACGCATGTACGATTCAACTGATCCTGGCGTACATGTGATAAGCGTCTGTTCATCTTTATGATGACCGGGCGTGAAAAAGTGGTATCAAAGCCAGGTTGCCCGTAGGACGCAAGCCTAGTTAGAAATGGCCGAAAAATTAAGGACTATACTATTTTCTTATAAAATAGTATTTCCAAAACTTTGTGCTCTCCATCTCAACCCTTGTGCTTCTTATCTTGTTGTGCTTGTTGTTTTAATTCTAACTTAATTTATTGATTATTGATCTCACTCTCTTCTTTTCAAATGTTTATTGATGGCGCAAACCAAGCAGACGGCTTGTAAGTCGACTGGGGGTCGTGTTCCTCACCACGCCCTAGCCAGTCGCTCCGCACCTCACACCCCCAGGAGGGAGACGACGTTGTTCTCCACTGGGAGTGCTGCTTCGAGGATGCGTGTCCGTCTTCGCTCTCTTCTTCATGCTGCGGGGTACCGTGAGTACCGTGTTCGCCTAGTCTACCACACCACTAGGGTCTTTGCGCCCTATACTGGTGGACTGGAGTGGACTTCTCAGCTGGCCGTCTACTACGACTCGGAGCTGCTGCACTAACACTTCTCTCCGGCTTGGAGGAGCTCCCAGCGTGCGGCTGAGGAGGACGCTACGTGGGAGGCGACTACCTACTGGAGTCACGCCCACAGGTTCCAACTCGGGTGCACGGAGCACGCGTACACCCCTCAGCGCCCTAGTGGCACGGCCGACTTCACTGGACGTGACGTTGAGGGGCCTTTGACCCACACTCAGTGCGAGAGGCTGGTGGACGACGTGGTGGAGTTGTCTTCGTGACTCCAGCGTTGTCAGCAGGAGCTACAGGACAGCAGGGACCTGGTTGACCGCTACGAGCGACTTCGCCGACGCTACGCGAGGATCACTGCAGCTGATCCTAACTCTCCTCAGTACGCTTCGGACGTTGAGCCTTGGGACCCGAACTCTCCAGATCGCCGTATGAACTCCCACCAGGAATCAAGGGAGGAATCGGAAGAAGAAGACCCGGAGATGGAGGTTGAGGAGGACTCCGATGAGTAGGAGTGGACTTGTTTCCCTGCTGGACGACTCAGGACACCTATCCTTAGTATGTAGGAGCGTGTAGCTACGCCCTCTTTAGTCTTGAGTTGTGTTATATATGATGTTATGCTAGTAGTTTGCTTTATGTTGTATGTGTGTGTTTGTGTGCGACATGAGTTGTGGAATGCTTCGGCATCCTGTCCACATCCATGTCATCTGTGTATAGGCTTGTTAGTGTGTCGTGCGAGTTGTGGAATGCATTAGCATCTTGTCCACATCCGCACTAGTTGGTTAATGAATTTGCTTGCTTTATATATATATGTTTCCCTTGATGCATGTAGTTGGGACCGTTTGCCATAGCGTACCCTTCTATATCTTATCTATTGTCCTAAAGTTTCAATTATTCCCTATACAGATGTCTGGAAGAGGTAGAGGTAGAGGTCGTGGAAGGGGTGTTGTGCCCCAAGATGAAGGATTTGGAGGTGTGCCAGGATGGAATGGTAGGGGTGCTCGAGGAGCCCCAGCCGCGCAGCAAATGCAGCAGATGATGGCCATCCAAACCCAGCTACTTAACAATCTTACTCAGATTGTCACCAACATGCAGCAAGCCCCACCCCCACCACCACCAAATTACAACCTTCCGCCACCACCACCTTTTCCACCTAGGTCCTTTCTAAGGGACTTCCTAAACACTCATCCACCCACTTTTGCCACAGTCACCGAACCTATGGATGCCGATGATTGGCTCCGAATAGTTGAAAGCAAGTTGAGGCTCATCCACTGTGAAGGGAGAGAGAAAGTATTATTAGCCTCCCATCAACTCCAAGGACCGGCAGCCGACTGGTGGGTCGCCTTTACTGAAGCTCACCAGGATCCAGAAAAAATTACCTGGGAAGAATTCAGGACCAACTTTCGCAATCACTTTGTGCCTGAGGGAGAAATACAAGCAAGACGCGAAGAGTTCCTTATGTTGAAGCAAGGCCGTATGACTGTGAGGGCCTATTTGAATGCATTCACACTTTGTCCCGCTATGCTCCAACCGATGTGGATACTGACTCCAAGAAACAATTCCGTTTCAAGAATGGACTGGATAAGGAGTTGAAGTTTGCCATGTCTTCCAGCGACTACAGTGACTTTCAGAAGCTGGTTGACAAAGCTTTTGAAGTGAAGAGGACTAAAAAGGAACTGGATGATGATGAAAGAAAAAGGAAGTTGACTATAGCACATGCCTCTAGCAGCAATGTACGCCCCCGTCTTAACCCTCCGTCTGCAAACCAGATGACTCGTCCTATGAACTACTCGGGACAGAGATTTCCAAACACCAACTACAGGCCACCCACTCCCTACAACCAGCAAATGCGCCAGCAGCAGCAGCCACCACGCCAGCCAATGCAACCCCCACGTCAGCAGATGCAGCCACCCCGCCCTTCAGCTCCAGCCAACCGTCCAAATGGCCAACCCCCAAGAAACCAATCAGGAGGCAACAAGGGCCAGAGTAATGCTGCAGGAGTTCAATGTTACAAGTGCGGAGAATGGGGACACTACGCCAGCAGTTGTCCAAAGAAGCAACAAAACACACCTGGCCGTGTCAACCATGTGACACTAGAGCAAGCACAGGAAGCGCCTGATGTGGTGATCGGTATGTTTTCTGTTAACTCCCACCCCACCACCATATTGTTTGATTCGGGTGCTACACATTCATTTATATCCAAGGATTTCATAAAGAAGCATGACATGGTAGTTACATTCTTGAATGGGCCATTATTGATAAACTCTCCTGGAGGAGAGATGGTGGCAAGGCATCTATGCCGAAAAGTGAGTATAAACATAAGGGGGGTAGTCTTTTGGGCCAACCTAATAATGTTGGACTCACAAGGATTAGATAATATTTTGGGAATGGACTGGTTGATGAAGAATCAAGGAGTAATTCATTGTGCAAGTAGAACAGTTTGCTTAACACACCCGGATGGCACTATAGTGGAGTTCAAGCCAGATCAGACACAAGAGGCAGTAGTACAACTCAACCATCTTGAGAGTACCGAAGACATCAGGGTTGTGAAGGAATTTCCGGATGTATACCCAGATGACTTACCAGGTATGCCCCCTGATCGAGAGATTGAATTTGTCATTGAGTTAGTACCTGGAACGGCCCCAATATATAAGAGGCCGTATAGAATGGATGCTAAACAATTAGCTGAACTAAGGGATCATATTGAGGAGTTATTGGGAAAAGTATATATTCATCCTAGATCATCACCCTGGGGAGCACCAGTTATATTTGTACCTAAGAAGGATGGAACTCAAAGGTTGTGTGTGGATTACCGTGCCTTAAATGAGGTAACAATCAAGAATAAATATCCACTACCAAGGATTGAAGATTTGTTTGATCAGTTGAGAGGAGCATGTGTGTTCTCCAAAATTGATCTTCGCTCAGGTTATCACCAACTGAAGATTAGACCCTCAGACATTCCCAAGACGACATTTGTCTCTCGATATGGATTATATGAGTATACAATTATGTCGTTTGGATTGACCAATGCTCCGGCATATTTTATGTATTTAATGAACAAGGTATTCATGGAGTACTTGGACAAGTTTGTAGTGGTATTCATCTATGACATACTTATCTACTCCAAGACTAAAGAAGAGCATGAGGAGCACCTCAGGATGGCTCTACAGAAGCTTCGCCAACATCAACTATATGCCAAGCTTAGTAAGTGTGAGTTCTGGCTAAAGGAGGTATCATTTTCGGGGCATGTCATATCGGAAGGAGGTATAGCAGTGGATCCAGGCAAAGTGGCAGATGTTCTTAAGTGGGAAACACCCGAGAGTCTGCATGATATACGAAGATTCTTAGGTATGGCTGGTTACTACCATCGATTCATCGAGGGATTTTCGAAGATCTCTCGACCACTAACCAAGTTGCTTGAGAAAGGAGTTGCTTTCAAGTGGACCCCCGAATGTGAAGTAAGCTTCGCCGAGTTGAAGAAGAGGTTAACCAGTGCACCGGTATTAGTGATGCCTGATATGCAGAAGGAGTTTGTGGTCTATCGTGATGCATCTGGTCATGGTTTAGGATGTGTTTTGATGCAAGGAGGACATGTTGTAGCCTATGCTTCAAGACAACTTCGGAAACATGAGAGAAATTATCCAACCCATGATCTGGAATTGGCAGCCGTTGTCCATGCATTGAAGATCTGGAGACACTACTTAATGGGAAAAAGAACCGAGATATACACGGATCACAGAAGCTTGAAATACATATTCACACAACCAGATCTTAACCTAAGACAACATCGTTGGTTGGAATTAATAAATGATTTTGATGCGGGAATCAACTACCATCCAGGAAAGGCTAATGTGGTCGTTGATGCTCTAAGCAGGAAGGGACAATGTAATAACTTGTCAGTACAAGCTCTTCAACCCCAGTTATGTGAAGAGTTTGCAAGGTTAAACCTATGTCTAGTGTCTAGCAATGAAGAAGTTGCTATGGAAGTGGACTCAACCCTTGAACATGATATACGAGAAGGACAAAAGAATGATGAGAAGGTCAAGGAGATCAAACAGTTGATGACGAAAGGGAAAGCTCTGAACTTTAGAGAGGATGAACAAGGAACCTTATGGCTTGGAAAGAGGATTTGTGTTCCAAATATCAAGGAGATTAAAGAGTTGATACTAAGGGAAGCTCATAACTCATCATAGTCCATTCATCCCGGAAGCACAAAGATGTATCAAGACCTTAAAGATCGATATTGGTGGAATGGAATGAAACGGGATGTAGCAGAATATGTGGCCATATGTGATACATGTCAATTGATTAAGGCGGAACACCAAAGACCAGCAGGGTTGCTGTAACCAATCAAAGTGCCAGAATGGAAATGGGAAGAACTTAGTATGGATTTCATTGTGGGATTACCAAGAACACAGTCTGGATATGATACTATATGGGTCATAGTGGATCGTTTAACAAAAGTTGCTCACTTTATTCCCATGAAAGAGACCTACAATGGTCCCAAGTTGGTGGAGCTGTATATCTCCAGGATTGTATGCTTACATGGAGTTCCTAAGAAGATTATTTCAGATCGAGGCACTCAATTCACCTCAAGATTCTGGCAGAGGTTGCATGAATCAATGGATACCAGTCTAAATTTTAGTTTGGCGTATCATCCTCAAACTGATGGTCAGATAGAATGCACCAACCAGATATTAGAAGACATGTTGAGAGTGTGTGCTCTAAAGAATAGCAAAAGTTGGGACAAGAATCTGCCATACGCTGAATTTTCTTACAACAACAGTTATCAGGCCAGTTTGAAGATGTCTCCTTTTGAAGCATTGTATGGGCGGAAATGTAGGACACCATTGTTTTGGAATCAAACTGGGGAAAGTCAAATCTTTGGGCCTGATGTATTAAAAGAGGCTAAAAGGCAAGTACAAGAAATTCAAAAGAATCTAAAGGCAGCCCAAACAAGACAGAAGAGTTATGCGGATACTC
This sequence comes from Tuctoria greenei, assembly GCA_036927565.1. Lineage (NCBI taxonomy): Eukaryota > Viridiplantae > Streptophyta > Magnoliopsida > Poales > Poaceae > Tuctoria > Tuctoria greenei. The sequence goes on along the minus strand of JAYESD010000008.1, from coordinate 178,060,470 downwards.
GAAGACGTGATCTAACATTTGAGGTTGATGATTATGTATACTTGAAGGTGTCACCTATGATAGGATTGAGAAGATTTAAAGTAAGAGGCAAGTTGTCACCCCGCTACATTGGTCCGTTCAAGATACTCGAAAGACGAGGTGAAGTGGCTTATCAGCTTGAGCTTCCATCGCACTTATCAGATGTTCATAATGTATTCCATGTTTTGCAACTTAAGAAGTGTCTGAGAGTGCCTGAGGAACAGTTACCTATGGAAGCAGTTCATGTACAAGAAGATTTGTCTTATGTGGAACAGCCTATCAAGATACTTGAGACATTAGAAAAGGTCACCAGAAACAAAGTCATTCGCATGTGTAAGGTGCAATGGAGACATCACGTAGAGGCAGAAGCAACATGGGAAAGAGAAGAAGATCTCAAGGCGGATTTCCCTCATATTTTCCCTTAGGACGTCCGAATCTCGAGGGCGAGATTCCTTTTAAGGGGGGTAGAGTTGTAACACCCAGATTTTTATGTATAAAAATTTGAGCAAAACCTTGTGCATTGTAGCCTGCATTTTTGTGTGAATTTTGAAGATTAAACGAGTAGTAAACATTTAAATTTAAATTGAATTCAAATCAAAAGAAGAGAAAATGAAAAAGAAAAAGAAAAAGGAAATAAAAAGGAAATCGGCGCCTGGGCCGAATCTGGCCGCGGCCCAACTCCTCCCCCGCCAACCCAACCGCGCCCTCCCTCTCCTCTCTCCCGCTGCCACCCCGGGCCCGCATGTCATCCCCAACCCCAGCAACCGCCGCTTTCTTTCCCGCGCCGCGCCGCACCCACGTCAACCCCCCCCCCTACAACCGTCGCTCCACGCACGGGTCACCCCCGCGAAAACCTCCCTCGCGCGCGCCAGCAACCGCAGCGCCCATCACCGCTATAAACTCCCCCTCTCCCCTCTGTTCTCTCTTCCCCGCGCGCAAACCCTAGCCTTGCTGTTGCAAGGTTCGTCGCCCTCGTTCCCGACACCTCGACGGTTGCCTTGCTCTCCCCTTATCCCTAACCTCTTCGCCGTGTCGCCAGGAACACGCCGGACACGTTGGAGTGAAGAGATCGCCGGGGATTTGCCAAGCTCGACGAGCACTGACACCAACCGCCGCCGTTCCTCGTCGTCGACCCCTCTCCAGCCGATTTCGTGCCCCGACACTCCCCTAGGTGAGTTCCCCTACTCCTCCTCTCTCGTTTCATGCACGTAGCGCGTAGGATCGACGTAAGAATCGCCGATTTGGCCAACTCCAGCGAGATCGCCGCCGTTGGCCATCGGGCGCCGCCGCGCGCTGCACCGGCGTCGGTTAGAGCCGACGTGGCTCGACCGAGGCCGTCCGTTCTCGGCCAACGGTTGAGATTAGATCTCCATACCGTTTTGGGTATTTAAAATCCAAGCCATCCAGTGCAGATCCAACGGCCCACGTTTGAATCACTTTTCCCGCCGTCGCTTTTACACCGCAGCCCCTGGAAACTCACCAGCCACCCCCTGACCTTTGCTGGATTTCGGATCTAGCCCCCGGAATTCACAGTCTAGCCCCTGGACTTTCTGGAATTGTATTTAATCATTTAAATAAGCAATCTAGCCCCTGTAAACTTGAAGAATCATGGATTTAACCCCTGAACAGTATAGGAAAATATTTATTTAGTCCCTGGACTTTTATTTATTTGCTGAATTTGATTTTTAGGTGTATTTGAGGTATAGAAAATAGATAAAAATGGTAATTAAGTGTAGAAATAGTAGGGAAAATTAGTATAAACTACTTTATGCTATGATTAAATTGTAGGTTTCATATAAAATATATTTTGTCCATATAATATTTATTATAAGTGTTTAAAAATATATTTTGCCCATAGAAAATTCAATAAAAATGGTTTTATGCTATAATTAAATCCCAAAAATGTAGGATAAATCTAAAATGCATACTTTAGCCATGTTAAGTAATAAATACTTCGTAGGGACGCATTAGTATAGGATTTTATGCTTATGTGTGTGTTGTGATGTATTGTTTTGCGTGCCCTTTACTTAATTAGCTTTATTTTATTCTTGCCATGCTTGGGTATATATCTAGAGTCGTACTACGACCCTAATCTTAACCTCCAAGACCAAGACTTCACCAACACTCAAGTCTTCAACGAAGGCAAGTGCCCTTGACCATCTTGTACCAATTTTAGGAATTTAGATAGATGCATGCTAATTAAATTGATGTCATATTTCATGTTTACATGCCCTGTTCCATATAATTCCTTGTTACCTGAAATGGGTTGGGAAGTAGATAGGTCATATTTATGCTTAGCCATGCTTAGACATTGGGGTTGGGATTTCATTCAATTGTGCCTTGTTAAACTTTATGATTACTTTAATTGTGGTGGATACACAATAGTAGTGGATAGGAATCTGGTGGTTGGATAGATTTGGTATTGTGCAGTTTGCACGAGACCCGGGATTGGGTTTGGTACCACCGGATTCTAAGAACCGGTTTATGGAGGAAGCCACTAAGCTTTATAGTACCACCACGAGACTGAGATGGGGCAGCTTGGTCAATTAATTAGGTTTCTCCCGATGAAATGCTAGTGGTTGGATGGTGCGGGGAATGACGTAGGGGAACTGCTCTGGGATCCGCAAGGCTCAAGAGGGGGCTCTGAGGCGGAGGGTTACTCCGAGAATCCTCAGTGGTGGAAACCTTAGAGGGATAGCACTGGTCGGGAGCACCTTTGTAAAGACCATGTAGTGATCTCCGGGCCACACACCTACGGAAGTGTGAAATGTGGTTGATCACCACGGGCTACATGGAGGTTTACTCAGTCCACCTGGCAACAGGGGATGAAATCGCTGCTTGTGGTAAAAGGGTACACTCTCTGCAGAGATTTGGTAAAACTGTCATGACAGCCGTGCTCACGGACAAGAGCGGATTGGGGCCAGTTCATAATTAGTCTATGGTTGGGAATGGTGGTTAATTATGATTCAAGTTACATTCATTATCATTACTCATGTGTTGATTACTTCTTGAATTATGATATTGGTAATTGAAAGCTAAGGTTAGGTTTTAAGCATAGTGCTAAGCCATATTGGGCCTTCCCTTGCTTTAGCCAATCATGTCATCTCTTCCCGCACTTGCTGAGTACTCTATGTACTCAAGCGTTTAATTTTCCATTAGAATATGAAGAAGAAGAAGAGGCACCGGAGGACTACTTCGTCAATCCGGAGGACTTGGTCTAGACTGGCAACCTTGCGCGCAACTGCTGCCTGTGGAGATGGAGTTTCTCTTGCCTATTAGTCTTCTGCTGTAGTTTGAACATTGTTGTTGATGTAAATAGTTGTGGTGTGTATTTGTAGACCTTCGGGTCGTACTGTAAGACTATTTATGTATTCAAACATGGCTATGTATGATATTTCGCTTTCGTCGACGCATGTACGATTCAACTGATCCTGGCGTCCTAGATACACTTCCCATTAGCTTTTTAAATTTGGTGGTCAAGATATACACAGAGATTCTTCTTACAACAGTGTCATCATCATTGATATACAGGTCATCCCTGTCTAGTTTTGGCAGGAAGTCTAGGAAGACTTTTGGAACTTCACTTGTATCAAGTCTTCCCGAGACAGTAACTGGAAGTGTTATCTGTAATCTTTTCCTGAAGGTTATGACTCCATTCCGACTAATGAGAGATGATGTTTCAGAAACTGACCAAACAGTTGGCAAAAGCAGTCTAGACAATGAAAGTGCATTAGTCAATATGAGCTCTGATGCCTCAGCGCTCAGCAGCAAAAACAGCAATTCTCTCGAGGATGAATCAGAGACTGAAGACGTGATGCATTTTTTTCTGATTAATGGAAAGTTCCCACCAGCGCTCGAAGATAGAAATGGATCAACCTGTTACACTGAAAGGTTCACAGAAGCGCCTGCATGTGGTCGTGTGTTGGCAGGACAGCTGTTAGTACTTCAGTTTACTTTGATCGTGTCTATGTTTAGTTTTTGTCTTAGCAAGATAAATGAGGTGAGCCAGGGGGGTGTCCTGAGCCACTCGACGCACTTCTCGTAGTGCATGGCGTGCATGCAGCTCGTGGAGGCAATGTGCGCCCTGGTCTTTAGGATCGACCAACGGCCACGCGCGTCAGGCAGAAAAACCCGGCGTGGGCTGTTAGCTTGCAAAACGAACAAATTAAACTCCAGTGTTCTTCGTCTTCGAGAGTAAGCGTTCGTGTTCTTGGCGACCTGTGTTCCAGCGATGGTTAATCCTAGCAAGTGGTACCAGAGCTGTGGTTAGGCGATCCTCCACAATGTCGGCTCCATCTCGGCATGGTGGCTCACTCACCCCGGAGCGCAGGCACCAGCGCTCTCCATCGAGGCCGTGCGGCAGGCCCCCGCCATGGTGGGCGGGACGGCGCGGCAGGAGGGAGCGCCAGCACGAGGTCATCGTCGAGCGGATCGTAGAGCGGGCGGCGCCGGCCGGGAACTTCCCGGTGCTGACGAAGACAAACTACTACGACTGGGCCGCTCTCATGCGTGTGATGCTGCAGGCACGGGGCTTGTGGAACGCGGTAACTGAGGGGGCGTCGGGCTACACGGAGGACCGCATGGCACTAGAGGTGATTGCCAAGGCGGTGCCGCCGGAGATGATGGGCTCAATTGCGAGCAAGCCGTCGGCGAAGGCGGCATGGGAGGCGATCATCCTGCGCAATGTAGGTGTTGATCGGGTACGCAAGGGGAAGGCGAGCACCCTCAAGCGCGAGTTCGACTCGCCGTGTTCCTCGACAGCGAGTCGATCGATGACTTTGGCGCGCGGATCGGACGGATCACCAATCAACTCGCGGTGCTCGGCTTTGAGTACAAGGAAGAGGAGATCGTGCGCAGGTTCCTTCAAGCGCTGCCACCGAGGTTCGAGCAGATCGCCACGTCCATTGAGACGCTGGTCGATTTGGAGACCATCACGGTCGATGAGCTGATTGGGTGCCTCAAGCCGTCGGAGGAGCAGATCAATCACGGCGGGGGCAGCGCGACCGCTAGTCTGAACCTGACAGAGGATGTGCTCATCGCCAAGATCACCTCGCGTCTGAAGATTGCTGGTGGTACACCAATCAACAGAAGGAGGCATCGTCGTCTGGTGGCAAGCGCGGGCAAGTTCGCAGCCGTGGGCGCGGCAAGGGCGCAGCAGGCGGCGGTCGCAGCGGCGGGAACGCTGGCCGTGGCGGCAACACAGTCGTGGGCGACGAATGTTGCTACTGCGGCAAGAGCGGGGCTCGCGAGTGCAGGAAAAAGAAGCGCGACGAGCAGGCACATGCGGCGCAGGTGGAAGATGACGGCGAGGCCGCTCTGCTGGTGGCTTGTGCAAGCGTCGACATCGATCCTATGGTGCCGGCAACAACCGAGGTGCACCTCAAGGAAGACAAGCTCTTCGTGCAACTCGGTGACAAGGCCGGCGACAGCACCCGGTGGATCCTGGACACGGGAGCTACAAACCATATGACCGGGGAGTGCTCGGCGTTCTCCGAGCTGGACACCAAGGTGCATGGGACGGTGCGCTTCGGTGACGGGTCCGTTGTAGGGATTGAAGGGCGTGGGACAGTGCTGCTCCAGTGCAAGAATGGTGAGCATAAGGCACTGCCAATGGTGTACTTGATTCCGCGCCTTACTGCGAGCATCGTGAGCCTGGGTCAACTTGAATAAGGAGGGTGCCGGATCCTGCTGTCCGGTGGGTACCTCAAGATCTGGGACGCCATGGGGAGGCTGATGGCGAAGGTAGAGTGCACACCAAACCAGCTCTACGTGCTGGAGGTCAACATCGCACGCCCTGTGTGTCTGGCGGTGCAGGGGAGCAGTACGGCGTGGAAGTGGCATGCAAGGTATGGTCACCTCAATTTCAGGGGGCTCCGACGGCTGGCTGATGGCAATATGGTCAGTGGGCTGCCTCAGCTTGATCAGGTAGTTCAAGTCTGTGACAGCTGTCTCGCCGGGAAGCAGAGACGTCACTCATTCCCGAGTGAGGCGCAGTACAGAGCAGTGCACCGGTTGGAGCTGGTCCATGGTGATCTATGTGGACCAGTGACACCGGCAACACCGAGCGGCAACAGGTTCTTCTTCCTCCTTGTCGACGATCTCAGTCGCTACATGTGGCTGGCCGTGATGAGGACCAAGGATCAAGCCATGTCGGTGTTCGTGGCGTTCCAAGCACGGGCGGAGGTGTAGGCTGGGCGCAAGCTTGGCACTCTCCAAATGGATCGGGGCGGCGAGTTCACGGCGCGCGAGTTTATCGAGTACTGCAACAAGGAGGGAATTCAGCGGCATCTGACCGCACCGTACACGCCGGAGCAGAATGGAGTCGTCGAGAGGAGGAACCAGACTGTCATGGGCATGGCAAGGAGCATGCTAAAGTCCATGGCAGTCCCGGGCCGGTTCTGGGGGGAGGCTGTGGCGACGGCCGTTTACATACTGAACCGGTCTCCCACGCAGAGCGTCGACGGGTGCACACCGTATGAGGTATGGCATGGGGTCAAACCATTTGTGCATCATCTTCGTACGTTTGGTTGTGTAGCCCATGTCAAGCAGGGGAACAAGAGGTTGTCGATGCTTGAGGACAGAAGCACGCCAATGGTGTTCATTGGCTATGAAGGTGGAAGCAAGGCTTGGCGCTTCTACAACCCCTCCACCGAGCGCGTCCACATCTCCCGGGATGCAGTGTTCAATGAAGATCGTGCATGGGAGTGGAGCAACGACAAGTCGGGCGATGGTGTGGAGCCATTCGTTGTCGACTACTTCTCTGTTGGCGGCATACGGCTGCATGATCAAGCGGACCAGTGGCAGGCGGTGCGCGCACCGGGGGAGACTGACTCGGCACCGGGCCTAACTCCACTCGGTGTGCATCGTTCACCTACACCGGCGGCGCCAGGGATGGTGGAACAGGCGACGCCACCAACAGAGAGCCCCGACCTCGACGCAGATCACGACGATGCACCTCGTCGGTTCCGCAGACTGCAGAACTTACTGGGGCCGGGATCCCAGCCTGGCCTCGCTGATGGGGGAATCACTGAAGAGCTGCTTGCAGCAATCAATGAAGAACCATGTTCGGCTGATGAGGCTCTGAAGGTTGAAGAATGGCGCATGGCCATGCTGGAGGAGATGGCTTCAATTGAGGAGAACAAGATGTGGACGCTGGTGACCTTGCCACGCGGTCACCGCGCCACAGGGCTGAAATGGGTGTTCAAATTGATGTACAATGAAGCTGGTGACATTGTGAAGCACAAAACAAGATTGGTCGCTAAGGGGTATGTCCAGCAGCATGGGATAGACTTCGATGAAGTTTTTGCTCCTGTCACACGGATAGAGTCCGTGCGTTTAGTTCTGGCCGTGGCGGCGCACCATGGCTGGCCGGTACACCAGATGGATGTGAAGTCGGCCTTATTGAATGGGGATCTCAATGAAGAAGTGTATGTCACTCAACCACCGGGGTTCATAGCGGAAGAGCATGAGCAGAAGGTATTAAAGCTTCACAAGGCTCTTTACGGACTGCGTCAGGCTCCTCGTGCATGGAATGCAAAACTCAACACAAACCTCATGCAGCTCGGGTTCTCTCGGTGCAGATCTGAGCATGGCCTGTACACCCGAGTCAGGAGCAACTCGAGGTTAGTAGTTGGTGTTTACGTTGATGATTTGCTGATTGTGGGTGAATGCTTGAAGGAGATTGATCGGTTCAAGGATGAAATGAAGCAAACATTCCGTATGAGTGATTTGGGACCTCTGTCGTATTATCTTGGCATCGAGGTGAAGCAAGGCCGGCATGGTGTCGAGCTGTGCCAGAGTGCGTATGCCAAGAAGCTGCTTGAGAAAGCAGGCATGGCAGGGTGCAACGGGTGCGTGACACCCATGGAGCCAAAGCTGAAGTTGCCCAAGAGAAGCACGGCGCCGTCTGTGGACGCAACCCAGTACCGCAGCATCATTGGGAGTCTGCGCTACTTGCTCCACACGCGACCAGACTTGACGTTCAGTGTCGGGTTCCTCAGTCGGTTCATGGAGGATCCCAAAGAAGATCACATGGAGGCGCTGAAGCATTTGCTGAGGTATGTCGCGGCAACAACAGATTATGGCTTACAGTATGACAGAGGCGAGGGGGGCTTCGACTGCTTGGGTACAGCAACAGCGACTTGGCAGCTGACATCGATGACCGTAGAAGCACAACGGGAGTGCTGTTCTTCCTTGGCAACAGCCTGGTCACGTGGTTGTCCAGGAAGCAAACGGCTGTGGCAAAGTCGTATTGCGAAGCGGAGTATATGGCGAGCGCGGCAGCCGCTGCGCAAGCGATCTGATTGCGCCGTCTGCTTGAGGAGATGATGGGCATCAGTGTTCCAAGTCCGATCATTAGGATGGATAACACGGCAGCCATTGCATTAGCCGAGAATCCCATTCTGCATGACCAGAGCAAGCATATCGACGTCAAGTTTCACTACACCAGAGAGTGTGTTGAGCGCGGCGACATCGAGCTGGAGCACATCGGCACCAACGAGGAGTTGGCAGACACGCTAACGAAGGCGCTGGGGGCGAAGCGCTTTCATGAGCTTCGGGAGAAGATTGGCGTCGTCCAGGTCTCCATGATCAAGAAACAGAAGTAGGGGGAGATTGTTAGTACTTCAGTTTACTTTGATCATGTCTATGTTTAGTTTTTGTCTTAGCAAGATAAATGAGGTGAGCCAGGGGGGTGTCCTGAGCCACTCGACGCACTTCTCGTAGTGCATGGCGTGCATGCAGCTCGTGGAGGCAATGTGCGCCCTGGTCTTTAGGACCCACCAATGGCCACACGCGTCAGGCAGAAAAACCCGGCGTGGGCTGTTAGCTTGCAAAACGAACAAATTAAACTCGAGTGTTCTTCGTCTTCGAGAGTAAGCGTTCGTGTTCTTGGTGACCTGTGTTCCGGCGACGGTTAATCCTAGCAACAGCGGGCTAGAGCAATACTGTAGGATCGAAGAGCACGTGAAAAGCTACCAGAGGGGGGGTGAATGGTAGATTTAAAAATCTTACGCAGCGGAAACAATTAAACCCCAACCCTTTCGGCAGAAAAACGATCTGTTAAAGAAATCTTGTGTGAGACTAATCTAAACGTGTTTCACCATGACAAAAGTGATATATATCAGAGAGAATCAATTTACGAAGACAACACAAAAAGAATCACTCAAATCCGTTGAGAAAATCTCAAGTTATGATCGAAACATCAAACAATGGTCAATCTGCCCTACCCGAGAAAAAACAGTTCTGGAACACAGCAAAGAAACTCGTGTAGATCATATACCACAAATCCAATGACCGTGACATTTTGAAATATGATAGACAATCAAGTTGTGAAGACAACCCAAAAAGAATCACGTCAATTGGATCTGTAAAACTCGAGTTATGATAAAACTACCGACGAAAGGTAGTGCTGTCTAGAAACTCGACGAGTAAAACTTGTCTGGAACAAGTCTGACGAACAAGGCACAAAAGTTCCTTCAAACTACGAATTTTATTCAATAGAACACAAGAGGAACAGCCCCAAAGTCGTGCACCACGAGCTCTGGGCTCCCTTGCTTATATAACCAGCCCTTAGGCCAACCCAAGACTCCAATCCTACTCAGATCACGAATCGTAACTTTCCATAACTGCTCAAGATTCTTCTATACGCAAATAGAAGCAATCTTAAGACTTCCAAACACCTTAGGAACGTATCCCACATTGCTAAACAACTCAAATTCGTGACCCACACGAAATCCTATGATAACCAACTCAAATCTTTCCATATTTGAGTCAAACCCGACTCAGCCGCAGCCTGAGTCCATAACCTAGTCGGTTGGACCTTTCTGACCAACTCTTTACGTCCACATCTCTTCATCACGTCTCGAAACCATGTAGCCACTGTAAAACCCCACTTTTATGGCATGTTAAGTTCATATGGGTTTGTGATCAACTATTTTGGATCTCCAATATAATGGTGCACATGAACTATGCCATCCAAAACCTATCTTGCACTCTTTGTTAGATTCTTTTATCATGGGTATTAGACTTCACCATGAATCCAAATTATATTCTATTCACCTTTTAAGAATAAGAATTTTTGGATAAGGATTAGTAAGCAATACACAATGAAGCCCTAATAAGCTCTAAACCAAATATTCAAATTAAGGGCTCTAAATTTTTCCATGAGCTCCTAAATTCCTCAATAGCATGCTTACAAAGTTTCAAGATTTTAGAAACTCATCTACTATTTTTATTGAGGTGCTTAGCAAATTTGAATCAAATTCAAATCTGAATTTTTAATTCTTCTCCAACTTCTTTAAACATAAGAATTGAATTCACCATTGTGTTCAGAATAATTCATTTGCCATCTCCACAAAATGTCATGATTTTTGGAGTTGATCTTCTATTTTTAAATGAATTAGTAACTGAGCTGTGGGGAGAATCACTGGATAGTGGGCCCCACATGTCAGCTCCCCTTTTTAAACGGATCAGCTCAACCCCGACACCTCTGCACCGCCGCGCCCCCGCTCGACACCGCGCGCGCATGCAGCTCCAGCGAGCTGCCTGCCTGCTCGCCGCGGCTCTATAAAAGGCCGGCCGAAGCCCCTTTAATCCTCATCCCCGATCACAGCTCCACTGCCTCGCCATTTTTTCTTCCGCCGCGCGCCATCGCCGCCGCTCGCCACTGCTCCGCGGGTGCCGCCGTTCCGCGCCGTTTCAAGCCTAGCTCCAAAGAGCAAAAAGGTGCGCCTGATCAAACTCTAGCTCATGGTACAAACCGTTTCCCTTATCGTTGAAGCCTGAGCAAGTTATTGTTCGTTTCCTCTACGGCCGAGGGTAGATAGCTAGCTATGATTTCATGTCAAATTCCTTTTCGACAAGCAATCATCCTTTGCAATTACTTAGAGATAGTTTCTATAGGCCCTAGCGATCCTGTCTGATCAAAAACCTTTAAGGATCATCAAGCAACGGCTCTGAATTTCGAGTTTTGCTCGCCGCCGGTGAGAAAACCTCGGTTCACCGTCGAACTCATGATTCCCGGCAACTCACTCCCCTTCTGCGCCCATATCCTTGAACTCCATCATCCCAGGAAGGTTTTGGAGCAATTCCCAAGTGATTTGAGCTACTCTATAGAGAGTTCTATGATGCCCGAGCGCTCATCGCCGCCACCGCCGTCGCACGACCTTTTTCCGGCGAGCTTCAAGACCCACTGACCTCACCATCGTGCTCAGCGACCCCAAAAACCCCCAGGCGGCAAATTTCCGCGAATCTAGTGCGTCGGATTGGCCGGCGGCGAGGCTCGCCGGAGAGCACCGCCGCGGGAGCCCCGCGCGCCGCCCGCGTCGGGAGGTAGAAGACGACGCGGCGGGTCCCGCGTGTCAGCGGCGGTAAATCCCGTCGGATCAGGTATGGCCACGGGATTTGCTGTGGCTACGCGGTGGGAATCTGTGGCCCCCGTGTGGCTTAAATACTATTGGTTCATTTTAAAATAGTGGGGCCCACGAGTTAAATCAAATTAGGAAATTATTCCAGAATAGGCTCCAACTTAGAAAATCCATAACTTTCTGTAGGATACTCCAAAATTCTTCAAACAAATTTTGTTCGAAAGCTCTCGAGCTCTAGTTTCTGTCAATACCAATTAGGTTCTGTGAAACTCAGAGTTAAATTCTGTAGAAAATAATCTTTCCTAATGCAAATGAAATTTTTCCAGACAAGATATCCACAGGAAAAATCCCAAAAATTCACATTAAATTTATTGTCCTATTCTTGATTGTCAGGCAAAATTTGGGAGCCATAGCACCTGTTTAACTCTCTGTATAATTCAATTTCCTTTTTCAGTTATTGAATTTTCACAGCTATTAGGTTGCTTTATTAGGTCCCAAAATTTTACTGAGTCTTCCTTTAATCATACCCTAGCTCCTGTTGAAGTCTTGGATTTAATTAACCTACTATACTAGGCCTAAATCAGTTACAAACCAAATATTGATTTAATGTCTAGAAACTCAATTATAAAGTAAATCCAGAAATTCTTGCCGAATTAGAAATACAATAACTCCTTCCCCACAGCTTAGAAAATTATGAAAACAAATTTTGCTAAGACCAGAACCACTCCCTCCATCTTGATTATCAACTGTTAGCTAGGTTCAAGCTACAGTTTCCTCTCGGAAATTTTTGGAAGTTGGTTTGCTTGCCATACTTTCGGAGACCACAATCTGCTATGATCATCTCCTGTTCTTTGCAAGAGCTTTGATCATATTCCCTAGTATCTACCATCGAAATTCCAAAGCCAATTAGGTCCCTGTCATATAGTGATCACCATGAATTAAATTATGGTCTTAAAATAAATAAACTTCAAAGTCATTTATATATCCATGTTATCTGCATATCGTATAGTGACCGAAGTCGAGGAGGAGCCAGAAGCCTTGGAAGAGAACCTTCCAATTTTTAACTCAGAACCTGACCTGCAACAAGGCAAGCCCCGGTTTGCATTTAAGTCGTTTATAAACTTTTACTTTATCACTATGATGAATAGTATATGAATTGTGCATTACGTTTAGGGTGAATGATACTCCACTTGCATGACCAAAAATCCCAGGGGTTTATTTGGCACGAGTTACAGTTTGACCTGTAGTAACTGCTTTGCTAATGCATAGGACATCCGGTAGAAGTCGAGTAGTTGGAATCTACTCGCGAGAGATGTATCTCACAGGATTGGTTGAATAGAAAATGGCTTAATATAATGAAACTGAGACCGGGTAGGGAATGGATAGGAAGCGGCGAGAATTGAGTCTCGGTCGCATAGCCCTGCCTGTGTTGATTAAGGCCCGTCCGTATGCGGCCCCGCTGGACAAGCTTGAATTGTACCGGCAATATAATGGACATATGGAATCCAATAAACTGACGTAGCTTGGTCACTTGGGTGTCGAGGCATACCGTTCCGTTTTATAGGTGTGGGTTGAGGGTAGCAAGGTGTAAGTCCGCTGGTGGGCACGTCAGAGTACGCCCCACGCAGGGACCTCCTGCCCGTGACGGATCGACCGGTTCGGCATTTGAGTGTCTTGCGAAAGGTTGCCATATACGCCTAGTACTGAAGTGTTATGTAGGTACGGGTGTGCTCGCTGACACTTCCGAACGACGTATGTGTCGTGTTGTCCGGGTGTGTCCTGATTGCAATCACTGTCCCTCGCAGTAATAGAGTACCACTTGTTCACTGTGTCGTGACGTAGTAAATACTAAAGAAGTCAGGAAAGTCATATGACATTGAATTATAATTGCTTTACAACTTTGTTTGGTTTAGAGATAGTATAACTAAAGATTTACAATTTCCCCATACTTTAGCTGTAATAGCATTATGTGCTTTGGGCATGTCATATCATCGGTAAAGCGTTTCTTGTTTGATTGTGGAGCCCATGATGTGCCGTGCTCAGAGAATGTCATTTGCTACTTAAAACTTGGTTATAAGGATCCACTTGTAGGCGAGTTATTTATGCTATTCCTTACCGATGTTTAGTGTCCCCGTGCATCTGTCTAGTGAGACGGTTAAGCCTTGCTGAGCCTTAAGCTCACGTTTGCAGTTAACAAGTTTTTGCAGGTTACCCTATTGAGGATGGGTTTGACGATGAGGCAACACCCCCTCCAGGGTGTACAGCCGAGTGGGAACCCTGCACGCCGCCATAGTTTGAGTGTTGCTAGTGCAAAGTATCCCTGGCATGGAAAACTTTGCTTTTTGCATAGCTAGTGCTGAGAGCGTAGCTATGGTATGTATATATTTCTTTACATCCGCTAGTATTATGAAAACTTCCGCTGTGTAGTAAATAAAAGACTTGGCATTGTACTTTATTCTGGTTCTATTCTTGTAAACTGTTGGGTGTCGCATCGCACGACACCACCCAATGAGATCCTCGGATGTGTGGACGCTGGTCCCCACAGACATGGTATCAGAGCTTCGTTGGGAACAGTGTACCGGAAAGGAACATATTTTCAAAAATTAGGAACTTGAGTGAGGAATTAGTTATATGCCGTTATAAGGAGTATTATTAGTATAAGCTATAAAGGTGGTAAACTAACTATGTGTTATTATATTCTGTAACGACGTTCCGACATCAGGTAAGAGGTAAGGTACGCCACCGAGAGCGGATCAATCTCGGTAAGCTCAGCATACGAGAGGTGGTATGTGAAATTTCCGTGGCTTGGCACGGAAAGTCAATATGAGTCTTTGAAACTTTCCATGTTTCTAAGAACATATGACACGCGGTACCCCAGCGTGACACAAAGTTAGAGGGAAACCCCGTCGGGTGGTATGTAACCCGATAGTGTGTTCTCATATCTATGAGAACATGCGAACACGTATGCCCGAGCGTGTATAAGCCGGATCGTACGGGAGTCTTTGCTGTACAGACGTATTTTCAGCCATGTACCTCGAGACATGGCCTCGCTCGAGGACGACTCACGCCAGAGTCATATGCATTTACTTTTAGTTATATATTATTGTGACTGCCTGCCGTGTTTCCCCGTGCCGCCCTTGAGGTGCAAAGGTGTGAAAGGGGATTGTTTGTCTTCTGCAGGTAACCTAACTCCGGTAGCAACCCGTGTAGAAGCCGTTTGCGAGGGAACGATATAGGAACCACCTATAGACGTAACCGGATGTACCGGATAGAATTTCCTTCCGTGAGGCACGTAGCACCGTCAGTATCAAACATGATACTAGACCCTCCCCACCGACAGAATGGTTGCTTTGTGTTTTGAGAAAGTCCGACTATCAGATACTGATAATTTCGGGCTCGACTTGATAAGGTAGATAGAACCAAGATTCTTGTTTTCTGGTAGAAGTAGCTCAACTTCGCCAGGTTGTAATCTTGGTTAGCAATTAGATATCATAAGAGTATCCTACATGGATGGAAAGCTCGTGAAGGTCTCTCCAACTTTTCCGTTGACCATAAAGACAGAAAAGCATGTTAATCTGTTGAAAACTGGGGTTTACTGTAATTACTCCATATGAACCCACCTTTGTACCGTTTCTGTACTCTTGCCATAACTCACTGTAGAAAAATCCACTACCTTATTGGGATATATGTTTGAGAAGGGTAGGTGGAGATTCACGAGTTTGTTTTGGGGAGTCCTTCCTGATTTTAATTGGGGTTTAACCAAATTGGGAAGACAGCACAGTAAACTGCATGACTGCTGATGCAAACCAGTCAGCTTTACTGTTGAGTTTGGATAATTATAACCCCTAATCCAGAACAGTGATATGGTTACGCATATACATGTCTGGAAAACTTAGGAAGTCATCTATCAACTTTATTTATCACTCCTGACCTGAATCTAGGTGTAGCTATGCCTAATTCCATTTGTCGCAAATTTGGTTCCTGCAGTCCAGAACTTGGAACAGTTTGCACATAATTGTGAATTGATGCATAATACCTTCATGACAAGGTTGTCGTGATGGAACTTCTTTAGTTCTGGATTGTTAACACGATGTTACTCAATGTTTATTTTGACACTACCTCAATATCTTATCATGATGAACCTGTATAGAATGTGGAGATAAGCCCATATACAGGGGAGGTTCTGTCAAAATTTTCAGAACCCTTGAGTCAACTTAAAACTGGTATAGATTGTTCATACTAGTTCAACAGTGGCTGTATGAGTACAATCTGGAAAGGTTTTGAAGTGTACTACAATTTTTGTATTCAACATAAAGTTTAGTTCTGACTTCTTCTGTATGAAACTTACGGGTTACTGCAGATAGGTCAGATAAACCAGAACTGTACTCATTTCCAGATTGCAGCTTTGACTGAACCAATTGATTATGGATATTTCTTTTTGTCCCACATCACCAGTGATTGGGTCGAATACTTAAACGGTGTATTGACATTCGGGTATATTTGTCCACAGATGGCAGCACCAAGAATTCAGTTGCCTAATGGATGGGTGTTCTCAACATGCACCGGGCACGCCGGTTTTCCGGACGTGTTTGCACGGTTGCTCGGCCAGTTTGGCTATTTGGTGTTACCTAGCTATTGGGGCAAGAAGTTCCAGGAGGGCGGTATGTGGAGTTGCACCATCTACGTCGATGTGCCTGCCGGTCCACCGCATCTCGGATGGGCTCCATACTCCATCAAGATCAAAGGATTGATATTAGAAGAAACATGGAGCTACGCCGCAAGTGTTGCCATAGGGAGGTTTTGCAAACTCCATTACCGTCATCTGGTGGGTACTCCGTATGAGTTCTTTCCAGTCAACGGCAGAGCTTCTGAAGCCTGGGCAACCCGCTTGCTTGCAGAGGTGGGAGAGCATGGCGAAACATCCGCGACAGCCTTAGCGATGTATGCAGCAGCCTCACATCGCGAAAAGGGTAATCAGAGGACATGCATAAAAGAATTGACAAACAATCTGAAGCAAGCCATGAAGCGAGCAAATCACTTTGAGTGGGCAAATGACGGACTTAGGGATATGATGGCTCCTCTTAATCATCGTTTGAACCTTAGGGAGAATCAATGGCATGACGCTGTTATGGATTTGGCCGCGTCTCGCCAGGAGACTCTAGAGAGAGATATTGATCTGGAGGCAAGCCTACTTTATGGGCACCAACGGGACACACAGTTGAACGTGGTGACTGCAGACAGGGATCAGTCCAGAGTAGAAGCTCAGAGCTGGAAGACCAGCTGTGAACAGGCTCAGCAAGAGAATGAGGCCTGGGGGATGTTTATGATACAGGCAGATTGGCAAGCTATGGCTGCCAAGAAGACGTTGATATCGAACGATGTATCAACTTCTACTCCAGCACCCGTATCAGAGGTGCCTAGCCCTGAAGATGAAGAAGAAGAAGAAGACCCAGAGGAACTTGAATACGTCGAGTAGAGCGTATTGAAGTTAGATGTGGTAGCACTTCCGCCAACACCGGGCGGCATATAGTTACATGGTTGCTAGTGTTTCTCTTTTGTGACCATGTTTGTGTCATATTAAGAGTAATGGTTGTGGTGTCTAGCTAACTAGATGAGTATGACATGTCAGGAAGGCCAAGTATGGTAGAGATGTGTTTCCATAAAGGGAGTCCATCATTTTGGGTTTACTACTGTAAACTTGGTCTTGAGATGATATATTTTGTATAAAGTTTGTGCTTTATCAATATATGTAAATGTCATGCATCGTCTATTATTGTCTACCGCATTTCTAAGGGAGGATAAACTTGAGGCAATGGGACTTACCGTGTTATTCATTATATTGCAGTATGGTGCGTACTCGTACAGCCTCAGAGGTGGGAGGATCTAGTGGAGGACAGGGGGATGACGCACCACCCCCGGGGCAGAATACGCCTCAGACGCAACCACCTCCACCACCTCCAACCACACTCCCCAGGAGTCTCGCGGAGGTTCTCGCTGCAGTGCTCGGCTCGCGCGACGAGCAAACCGAGTTACTGCGGACGTTGGTGCAGCACTCGTCCCGTCAAGGGGGACGACAAGATGATGGACCGCGTCAGCAATTTCAGAGTTCCTACTCTGATTTCTCATCGACACACCCACCGGTATTCAGAGAAGCCGATGAACCGTTGGACGCGGATAACTGGCTCCGCACCATTGAAGGAAAGTTCGGTTTACTCGCGGTAACCGAACAGCAGAAGACATTGTTTGCAGCGCAACAACTGCAGGGGTCTGCCGGTGCGTGGTGGGCCAATTACCTTGCCGCACGCCCCGCAGGCCATGTTGTAAGTTGGACCGAATTCCGGGAGGCATTTCGCGCCTACCACATCCCTCCCGGGATTATGAGGAGGAAGCTTCAAGAGTTCTTGGAGCTAAGACAAGGAGGAAGGAGTGCATACGAATACTCCAAATCATTCAACCACTTGGCCCAATATGCTCAGGACCAAGTGAATACCGAAGATCGGAAGCGGGAATGTTTCTACCGGGGTTTGAACCCCAAGTTGAAGGACAAGCTTGTCCTGTTCAACCGCGGCAACTTCAACGACATAGTCAATGCCGCTATCATGCAGGAGGACGCTACGCGCGAGCTGTCCTCCGATAAAAAGAAGAGGGGTGCTCCACAGAGCAGCGGAGGTGGTACTCCTCAGAAGTACCGTATGGTGTATCGATCACCATCCGGCCAGAGGTGGCAGCCGCCATCGCGACCACCAATGTTCCGTGGTCGTCAGTTCAACAACGGCGGATTTCGGCCGCAGCAACAACAGGGGGTGGTTCCACGTGCACTTCCACCTCCACCACGTGCACCGGGATTCCGTCCTCCCCTTCGTATTGGCCAAACCCCGTACACGTGTTTCACGTGTGGACGTACGGGGCACTTCGCCAAGGATTGTCCGCAGAATCGACAAAGCGGAGGGCAATCATCTTACCAGGGGGCCAACCAACCCCGCAATCAGTTCAAGAAGCCAGCCACCAGACCCGGCAACATCCACCACCTCGCCATCGAGGGCGTTCCGGAAGGCGCACCCGTACTCACGGGTACGTTCTCTGTCTTAAATCATTCCGTAGTCATACTTTTTGACTCCGGAGCTTCACACAATGTCATTAGTAAATCTTTGGTCGTTAAAAGTCAATTGCCTGTTATCTCCACAAAAACTCCATATATGATTTGCACTCCAGCAGGGAGGGTAGTAACATATGAGGTAGCCCATAAAGTGCCTCTTGACCTAGATGGGAACGTCTATCCTACCTCTTTCATTATCCTAGAAACTCAAAAGCTAGATATCATCTTAGGAATGGCATGGTTGCAATACCATGGTGCTATCCTTGATATCGTTCCTCGAAAAATTTATCTAAACTCTCCACTCCATCAGCCCCAGGTTCTCAATCTTGAGAACATCATTCCATTAGACCCATCCACTCATAACACCGAGGTTATGGAACTTAAGAATATTCCGGTAGTATGTGAATACCCCGACGTGTTTCCTGAAGATCTCCCTGGGATGCCACCAGAAAGGGATATAGAGTTCAAGATTGAACTTGCGCCCGGAACAGTGCCAGTTTCAAGACCACCCTACAAGATGGCACCCAAGGAACTTGCAGAACTGAAGGAACAATTAACAGAACTTGAGAGCAAGGGTTTTATTCGTCCAAGTTCATCACCATGGGGTTGTTCTGCACTGTTTGTAGAAAAGAAAGATAAGACCTTGAGGCTATGTGTAGACTATCGTCCACTTAATGCTGTCACCATCAAGAACAAGTATCCACTACCGCGCATTGATATTCTTTTCGATCAATTAGTGGGTGCTAAAGTGTTTTCGAAGATGGATCTTCGTTCTGGTTATCATCAAATTAGAATCCGACCAGAAGATATATCCAAGACAGCATTCTCAACAAGGTATGGACTGTATGAGTATCTGGTTATGTCCTTCGGATTAACCAACGCCCCGGCTCATTTCATGTATCTCATGAACTCAGTGTTCATGCCGGAATTGGACAAGTTCGTCGTGGTCTTCATTGACGACATACTTGTGTATTCAAAATCCGAAGAAGAACATGCTCAACACTTGCATATTGTGCTTCAGCGATTACGGGACCATCAGTTGTATGCTAAGTTCAGCAAGTGTGAATTCTGGATCAACCAGGTGCCATTTTTAGGGCACATCATTTCAGCAGAAGGTATTGCAGTTGATCCAAGCAAAATCAGGCAAGTCCTCAAATGGGAGTCTCCAAAGTCTGTACATGAAGTCCGAAGTTTCCTGGGTTTAGCAGGATATTACCGGAGGTTTATACCCAGTTTCTCCAAAATAGCTAAACCAATGACAGAACTTCTGAAGAAAGGACAAAAGTATGTATGGACTGAGGCATGTGAGGCAGGTTTCAAAGCATTGGTGAAACACCTTACAACGGCACCAGTTTTAGCCCAACCAGACACTACCAAAGCATTTGATGTCTATTGCGATGCATCTGGGATTGGTTTAGGTTGTGTGTTAATGCAAGAGCGAAGAGTGATCGCGTATGGATCACGACAGCTTCGGAACCACGAGCAGCACTACCCGACTCATGATCTTGAACTGGCTGCTGTGGTGCTAGCATTGAAGATGTGGAGGCATTATCTACTGGGTAATTTAGTACACCTCTACACTGATCACAAAAGCTTGAAATACATCTTCACCCAGAAGGATTTGAATATGCGACAAAGGCGATGGTTAGAATTGATCAAGGATTATGAGATTGAGATCCACTACCATCCAGGCAAGGCGAATGTAGTCGCCGATGCACTGAGCCGCAAGTCCCATATCAACAATCTTTCCATTACCTCGATGGAGGGAAAAGAAGAACTGAGTCTCTACTTGGTTCCATATGGGGCGCTCTACAATCTCGCTCTCATTCCTACCATCAGAGAGGATATTATGGAAGCTCAGAGGGCGGACAAGGGGATGTCACATATTCAGCAAAGAATAAAGAAGGGGGAGATGAAATGCTTCCGAAGTGACGATGAAGGTACCCTCTGGTTTAACGACCGTATAGTGGTACCCCGAAACATGGAACTTCGGAGGAAGATACTGGATGAAGCTCATTTATCCAAGTATTCCATTCATCCGGGAAGTAACAAAATGTACCAAGATTTAAGAAAGAAGTTCTGGTGGACTCGGATGAAGCGGGAAGTAGCTAAATATGTATCCGAGTGTGATACGTGCCGGCGAGTGAAGGCCGACCATATGAAAGCAGCAGGACAGCTTCAACCTTTAAGCATACCAGCTTGGAAATGGGAGGATATCAGCATGGATTTCATTGTTGGGTTGCCTCCCACTCTCCATAAGCACGACTCAATTTGGGTGATAGTTGACCGACTGACTAAGACGGCGCATTTCATTCCCGTCAATACCAACTATCATTCCTCAAGATACGCGGAGTTATATATTGCCAGAATCGTATGCCTCCACGGAATACCCCGCACCATCATCTCAGATCGTGGGGCTGTATTTGTTTCGCGATTCTGGGAGCATCTCCACGCTGCACTGGGGACCAAGTTAATTAGGAGCTCGGCCTATCATCCTCAGACTGATGGGCAAACTGAACGGGTAAATCAAGTGCTTGAGGACATGCTTCGTGCCTGTGCCATCCACCATGGTAAGAATTGGGATGACCATCTACCATTGGCAGAATTCTCGTACAACAACGGTTACCAGGCTAGCATCCAGATGGCGCCATATGAAGCTCTTTATGGCCGCAAGTGTCGCACACCCTTGAACTGGTGCGAATCAGGTGAACGGGCAGTGTACGGCATCGACTTAGTAAATGAAGCCGAGGATCGAGTTCGCACTATTCAGGCAAATCTCAAAGCTGCTCAGTCTCGTCAAAAGAGCTACGCGGACAAACGCCGTCGACCTCTTCACTTCGAAGTGGGAGATCAAGTTTATCTCCGAGTATCTCCTATGAAGGGTATCCATCGCTTCGGGGTAAAAGGGAAGCTAGCTCCCCGCTTTATTGGGCCTTTCGCAATAATCGAAAGATGCGGACCTGTGGCATATCAATTGGAGTTACCAACGTCACTTTCCGGGGTCCACAATGTGTTCCACATTTCCCAATTGCGGAAATGCCTTAAGACTCCAGCTGATATCCGCATAGAGGATTTGGAAGCTCTCCAACCAGATCTCACCTATTCCGAGCATCCAACTCAGATCATCGATGAAAAGACTCGCACCACAAGAAGCCGCACCTTGCGTTTCTACAAGATCTTGTGGAGCCACCACAGTGCCGAAGAGGCCACGTGGGAAAGCGAGGAGTATCTTAGAACGAACTATCCGGACTTGTTAGCGGCATATGTTCGATAGATCCTTCTTTTAGAAACCCCACTTTTGCCTTCTTTTGTAATCTCGGGACGAGATTCTTTTAAGGGAGGAGGAATGTAAAACCCCACTTTTATGGCATGTTAAGTTCATATGGGTTTGTGATCAACTATTTTGGATCTCCAATATAATGGTGCACATGAACTATGCCATCCAAAACCTATCTTGCACTCTTTGTTAGATTCTTTTATCATGGGTATTAGACTTCACCATGAATCCAAATTATATTCTATTCACCTTTTAAGAATAAGAATTTTTGGATAAGGATTAGTAAGCAATACACAATGAAGCCCTAATAAGCTCTAAACCAAATATTCAAATTAAGGGCTCTAAATTTTTCCATGAGCTCCTAAATTCCTCAATAGCATGCTTACAAAGTTTCAAGATTTTAGAAACTCATCTACTATTTTTATTGAGGTGCTTAGCAAATTTGAATCAAATTCAAATCTGAATTTTTAATTCTTCTCCAACTTCTTTAAACATAAGAATTGAATTCACCATTGTGTTCAGAATAATTCATTTGCCATCTCCACAAAATTTCATGATTTTTGGGGTTGATCTTCTATTTTTAAATGAATTAGTAACTGAGCTGTGGGGAGAATCACTGGACAGTGGGCCCCACATGTCAGCTCCCCTTTTTAAACGGATCAGCTCAACCCCGACACCTCTGCACCGCCGCGCCCCCGCTCGACACCGCGCGCGCATGCAGCTCCAGCGAGCTGCCTGCCTGCTCGCCGCGGCTCTATAAAAGGCCAGCCGAAGCCCCTTTAATCCTCATCCCCGATCACAGCTCCACTGCCTCGCCATTTTTTCTTCCGCCGCGCGCCATCGCCGCCGCTCGCCACTGCTCCGCGGGTGCCGCCGTTCCGCGCCGTTTCAAGCCTAGCTCCAAAGAGCAAAAAGGTGCGCCTGATCAAACTCTAGCTCATGGTACAAACCGTTTCCCTTATCGTTGAAGCCTGAGCAAGTTATTGTTCGTTTCCTCTACGGCCGAGGGTAGATAGCTAGCTATGATTTCATGTCAAATTCCTTTTCGACAAGCAATCATCCTTTGCAATTACTTAGAGATAGTTTCTATAGGCCCTAGCGATCCTGTCTGATCAAAAACCTTTAAGGATCATCAAGCAACGGCTCTGAATTTCGAGTTTTGCTCGCCGCCGGTGAGAAAACCTCGGTTCACCGTCGAACTCATGATTCCCGGCAACTCACTCCCCTTCTGCGCCCATATCCTTGAACTCCATCATCCCAGGAAGGTTTTGGAGCAATTCCCAAGTGATTTGAGCTACTCTATAGAGAGTTCTATGATGCCCGAGCGCTCATCGCCGCCACCGCCGTCGCACGACCTTTTTCCGGCGAGCTTCAAGACCCACTGACCTCACCATCGTGCTCAGCGACCCCAAAAACCCCCAGGCGGCAAATTTCCGCGAATCTAGTGCGTCGGATTGGCCGGCGGCGAGGCTCGCCGGAGAGCACCGCCGCGGGAGCCCCGCGCGCCGCCCGCGTCGGGAGGTAGAAGACGACGCGGCGGGTCCCGCGTGTCAGCGGCGGTAAATCCCGTCGGATCAGGTATGGCCACGGGATTTGCTGTGGCTACGCGGTGGGAATCTGTGGCCCCCGTGTGGCTTAAATACTATTGGTTCATTTTAAAATAGTGGGGCCCACGAGTTAAATCAAATTAGGAAATTATTCCAGAATAGGCTCCAACTTAGAAAATCCATAACTTTCTGTAGGATACTCCAAAATTCTTCAAACAAATTTTGTTCGAAAGCTCTCGAGCTCTAGTTTCTGTCAATACCAATTAGGTTCTGTGAAACTCAGAGTTAAATTCTGTAGAAAATAATCTTTCCTAATGCAAATGAAATTTTTCCAGACAAGATATCCACAGGAAAAATCCCAAAAATTCACATTAAATTTATTGTCCTATTCTTGATTATCAGGCAAAATTTGGGAGCCATAGCACCTGTTTAACTCTCTGTATAATTCAATTTCCTTTTTCAGTTATTGAATTTTCACAGCTATTAGGTTGCTTTATTAGGTCCCAAAATTTTACTGAGTCTTCCTTTAATCATACCCTAGCTCCTGTTGAAGTCTTGGATTTAATTAACCTACTATACTAGGCCTAAATCAGTTACAAACCAAATATTGATTTAATGTCTAGAAACTCAATTATAAAGTAAATCCAGAAATTCTTGCCGAATTAGAAATACAATAACTCCTTCCCCACAGCTTAGAAAATTATGAAAACAAATTTTGCTAAGACCAGAACCACTCCCTCCATCTTGATTATCAACTGTTAGCTAGGTTCAAGCTACAGTTTCCTCTCGGAAATTTTTGGAAGTTGGTTTGCTTGCCATACTTTCGGAGACCACAATCTGCTATGATCATCTCCTGTTCTTTGCAAGAGCTTTGATCATATTCCCTAGTATCTACCATCGAAATTCCAAAGCCAATTAGGTCCCTGTCATATAGTGATCACCATGAATTAAATTATGGTCTTAAAATAAATAAACTTCAAAGTCATTTATATATCCATGTTATCTGCATATCGTATAGTGACCGAAGTCGAGGAGGAGCCAGAAGCCTTGGAAGAGAACCTTCCAATTTTTAACTCAGAACCTGACCTGCAACAAGGCAAGCCCCGGTTTGCATTTAAGTCGTTTATAAACTTTTACTTTATCACTATGATGAATAGTATATGAATTGTGCATTACGTTTAGGGTGAATGATACTCCACTTGCATGACCAAAAATCCCAGGGGTTTATTTGGCACGAGTTACAGTTTGACCTGTAGTAACTGCTTTGCTAATGCATAGGACATCCGGTAGAAGTCGAGTAGTTGGAATCTACTCGCGAGAGATGTATCTCACAGGATTGGTTGAATAGAAAATGGCTTAATATAATGAAACTGAGACCGGGTAGGGAATGGATAGGAAGCGGCGAGAATTGAGTCTCGGTCGCATAGCCCTGCCTGTGTTGATTAAGGCCCGTCCGTATGCGGCCCCGCTGGACAAGCTTGAATTGTACCGGCAATATAATGGACATATGGAATCCAATAAACTGACGTAGCTTGGTCACTTGGGTGTCGAGGCATACCGTTCCGTTTTATAGGTGTGGGTTGAGGGTAGCAAGGTGTAAATCCGCTGGTGGGCACGTCAGAGTACGCCCCACGCAGGGACCTCCTGCCCGTGACGGATCGACCGGTTCGGCATTTGAGTGTCTTGCGAAAGGTTGCCATATACGCCTAGTACTGAAGTGTTATGTAGGTACGGGTGTGCTCGCTGACACTTCCGAACGACGTATGTGTCGTGTTGTCCGGGTGTGTCCTGATTGCAATCACTGTCCCTCGCAGTAATAGAGTACCACTTGTTCACTGTGTCGTGACGTAGTAAATACTAAAGAAGTCAGGAAAGTCATATGACATTGAATTATAATTGCTTTACAACTTTGTTTGGTTTAGAGATAGTATAACTAAAGATTTACAATTTCCCCATACTTTAGCTGTAATAGCATTATGTGCTTTGGGCATGTCATATCATCGGTAAAGCGTTTCTTGTTTGATTGTGGAGCCCATGATGTGCCGTGCTCAGAGAATGTCATTTGCTACTTAAAACTTGGTTATAAGGATCCACTTGTAGGCGAGTTATTTATGCTATTCCTTACCGATGTTTAGTGTCCCCGTGCATCTGTCTAGTGAGACGGTTAAGCCTTGCTGAGCCTTAAGCTCACGTTTGCAGTTAACAAGTTTTTGCAGGTTACCCTATTGAGGATGGGTTTGACGATGAGGCAACACCCCCTCCAGGGTGTACAGCCGAGTGGGAACCCTGCACGCCGCCATAGTTTGAGTGTTGCTAGTGCAAAGTATCCCTGGCATGGAAAACTTTGCTTTTTGCATAGCTAGTGCTGAGAGCGTAGCTATGGTATGTATATATTTCTTTACATCCGCTAGTATTATGAAAACTTCCGCTGTGTAGTAAATAAAAGACTTGGCATTGTACTTTATTCTGGTTCTATTCTTGTAAACTGTTGGGTGTCGCATCGCACGACACCACCCAATGAGATCCTCGGATGTGTGGACGCTGGTCCCCACAGCCACGTCCATGCACTCCTTGGACACGTGCAAACATCTTCCAATGACGTCCACGATATCTTCACATGCATTGTTCTTGATTCAATTATGCTGCGCAACCTCCTGATCAGCTCAACCACAAGCTCAACCACAATTCCTCCTGAATTTGGTTGTTGGAACCTCATCTCCTCCCTGAGACTAGTCCAATGGATCCTGTCACCAGCCATGTCTTGAACTCAGGCAACACTTGCACATGAATAAACAACAAATCCATACGAGCCCAAGTCCTCGACTTGACTCAAGTTAGTTCCGAACACAACACCCTACGTGAGAACCTCACATAAGCATGTTGCAAAACCACAGTAACATGATATCATCCATATCAACCAAAACGCACCAAAAACTTAGCAAATGAATACTAAGCAATCTTTCCAACAATGTAAAGCAAGTACAAAACATTGCAAATGAAAAGCAGAAGCACTACGGTCAAGTTCCGGACCTTGCTAGAGCAACCCGGACCTTGAGCCGGAGCTAACAAAAGCTAGTAGAACCTAGCGCTAGAGCTTACCAAAACTAGTACAACCAAGCTCCCGCCGGAGCTTACAAAACTAGCAGGACCTAGCGCCGGAGCTAACCAGAACTAGTCGGAAGTAGTAATCCCAAAAGCCGGAGATAGAAAAATCAACTTCGGAGCTTAGCAAAAACACGGCGGAGCTATCAAAAACATGTCGGAGCTATCAAAGACATGCCGGAGCTAAAGACAAAACTTCACCGGAGCTGACCAAAGCTAGTCGGACTTTGCTGTAGCTCGGAGCTAGAGTCGGACCTTGATAAAAAGGTGTTTTGGTGATATTCAAAACTTTTATTGTCAAAGCAAGAGTATTCACTACAAGCCAATGTATTCAACACACATAGGTCTTACAATCTCCCCCTTGATGAATGCATTGGCAACACCATTTAAAATCCGAACATTGGCTTATTCACATAAAAGTTTTGAAGGCAATTTCTTCCCCTTTGTAAATCAAAAGTAAAATGAGAAGAACATCCAAAAACTATCCCATATTATCTCTCCCCCTTTATTATCTCTCCTTATGCACATATCATCTTTCTCTTCATACTTATCTCTCCCCCGTTGACAATGTATTCAGCAAGGTAAAAGAGAAATTTTAGTTGTTATGAGCATATTATAACATATACATATAAAACAAAGCTCATCCAAGTCATACTATCAAGTAACTTACACTATCCCATCAATGAGATACATAAAGTAGTGTAAGCCATGCTAGAGATCATATGTAATTTTCAATTTAAGCAAGTCATGATCTCACAAACTTAACTATTTCATAACTTGAATGCATGACACTAGTTGCTGCATTTTATTATTTTTCAAAACACAAATTTAGATCATGTGATATTTGCAAGAGATTATATGCGCATCTGCCTTATTCTAACCAACCAAGCCAAGCCTATGTCATTTGACAATCAGAAGCTTAAGGACATGGTTTTAGTCATACACAACTTCTTCCAAGTTCATATCTAAGTGCAATGATAAGCTATCTCAAAAGAAGAAGTGCGATGCATGCATATTCTCTTGATCTTTTCTCAATTTATATTTGTTCATAAAAACTCAACATGTGAGTTGATTACTTGAGTAATTCTTTATGATTAAAATCACTTGTGAACATGTAACAAGTTCAAAACAGCAAAAAAGTTCGACCATGACTAGTTTTAGTGTAAGTAATTATTCCAATTACTAGACATGGCAAAAACTACAAAATGTATAACACGAGTAATGTACTAAGAACTTTCAACATGTAAAAGGAATCACAAAGTCATATATGTATGAAATACTATGCTCATATTATTTTAATTTCAGATTCACACATAGACTTCCCAAGTTTCAAAACTCCCCCTCAATTTAAGCCATGAGGATGCATAACCCCTATTTCACTACGAATGTAACAAAAACGAGTGAAATCCAAAGGTTTTGTAAAAATGTCAGCCAATTGTTGTTCGGTATCTACATGGTGAAGCACAATGTTTCCTTTTTCAACATTATCCCGGAGATAGTGATACCTAATGTCAATGTTCTTAGTTCTAGAATGTTGCACGGGTTTTTTAGCAATGCAAATGGCACTAGTGTTATCACAGAATAGTGGAACACTATCTAGATCAACCCCATAGTCCTTAAGTGTTTGAACAATCCAAAGAATTTGTGAGCAAGCACTAGCAGCAGCTACATATTCAGATTCAGCTGTGGATTGTGCAACTGAATTTTGTTTTCTAGAGGACCAAGCAACAAGAGAATTACCAAGAAAATGACAAGCACTGGAAGTACTTTTCCTATCAATCCTACAACCCCCAAAATCAGCATCCAAAAAAGCTTTCAAAGTAACGGTTGAGGAAGAAGGAAGAAAAATGCCAAATTCTTGGGCTCCATTTAAGTACCTGAGAATCCTTTTTACGGCTTGACGATGTGAAACACATGGGGAAGCTTGAAACCGTGCACAAAGACATACGCTAAATTGTATGTCCGGTCTTGATGCCGTGAGGTACAAAAGTGATCCGATCATGCTTCTATATTCTTTTTGATTCACAAATTCACCATCTTCATCAAGTACAAGTGTTGTTGTTGTTCCCATTGGTGTCCGAAGAGGCTTGTTTGTCCATGTTGAAGCGCCTTAGGAGGTCTTTGGTATACTTCGTTTGATGCACAAAGGTACACTCCTTGGTTTGCTTGATTTGCAGCCCCAAAAAGTAAGTGAGTTCACCCATCATACTCATTTCAAATTCGGAACTCATCATTGCTGAAAACTTGGACACAAGATCATGAGAAGCACAACCAGAGATAATATCATCCACATACACTTGAACGAATAATGAGTCATTGCCATGCTTAAGCACAAAAAGATTTTTATCAACCTTGCCCATGGTAAACACCTTTTCAAGTAAGAATGTTTTTAACCTATCATACCATGCCCTAGGGGCTTGTTTGAGACCGTATAAGGCTTTGGACAGTTTGTAAACATGATTAGGAAAATCTGGATTTTCAAAACCTGGTGGTTGTTTGACATAAACCTCCTCATCTATGTAGCCATTAAGAAAAGCACTTTTAACATCCATTTGATATAGCTTAAAACCTTTAGATGCTGCAAAAGCTAACAAAATTCTTATGGCTTCTAATCTAGTGACACGAGCAAAAGTTTCATCAAAATCTATACCTTCAACTTGAGTGAAACCTTGAGAAACCAACCTAGCCTTATTCCTAACCACAACCCCATCCTCACTTTGTTTATTTTTAAATACCCATTTAGTTCCAATTAAAGTATGACCTTGAGGTGGAGGTACAAGTTTCCAAACATTATTTCTTTCAAAATTTTCTAACTCTTCCTGCATGGCAATAATCCAAGATTCATTAGTGAGTGCGTGTGATATATCTTTGGGTTCAAAAGAAGCAACAAAAGCAGAATGAGAATGAGAGTTTGGATCGCAAAACCTGGACCATGTGACTCGTTCATGCAAGCTTCCAATCATCTGTTGTCGGGGATGATCTTTATAAAACCGTAGGGGAACAGATGTCTCACAAGCTTCTTCTTCTTCATGTTCATCACAAATTGATGAGCTTGTGGCTTGAGGATGATTTGAATCAGTATTGATGGTTGTCGGTGCTGGTTGAGAATTAACATCCAGAGCTAAACCAAAATATTTAGCTGCTGAATTTTCTGGCAGCAACTCCAATTCTTCCTCATCTTCAATGAAAATGCTCTCCCCCTGTGGATATGGATCTGGACCTGCAATGTTTGAGCTAGTACCTAGGCTAGATTCATCAAAAGACACTTGACAAGTCTCCACAATTTTGTTAGTGTCAAGTAAAAGCACATGGTAGCCTCTAGTATGAGATGGATAATAAGAAACATGCCATCAATAGATCTAGGTTCAAATTTATCAAGATTACCATGTTTCTTAACAAAGCATTTGCAACCAAAGACCCGAAAGTGTGTAACACTAGGCCTATGTCCAAACTGGAGCTCATATGGTGTTTTACCTAGCTTAGCACGCAAGAAAACACGATTTGAGACATAACAAGCGGTTGCTAACACATCGCCCCAAACTTTCCTAGGAGTTTGATATTCATCAAGCATAGTCCTAGCCATCTCAACTAAGGTTCTGTTCTTTCTTTCTACAACACCGTTTTGTTGAGGTACATATGGTGAAGAGAATTGATGATCTATTCTATTTTCAGCACAAAAGTGATCAAAAGATTGTTTTTTAAATTCAGTTCCATTGTCACTTCTAATTGCTTTTAATGATCCTGGGTGATCAATTGATAATCTAAGAAATAAAGTTCTAAAGTGACTAAAAACTTCATTCTTAAATGCCATAAAGTAAACCCAAGAGTATCTAGAATAATCATCAACGATAACAAGAACATACCATTTACCTCCGAAGGATTAAACATGTGAAGGTCCTACGGTGTCAAGATGCAAAAGTTGACATGGTTCAGTTGTCATGATCATTGTGAGAGGAGTATGTGAACCTGCAACCATCTTAGCATGTCTACAAGAAGAGCACACAATTTATTTGTCCCCTTTAAGCTTAGGCAGCATACGTATGCGATCAAGAGCACTAACACGCGTTAGGTGATCAAAGCCTACGTGACCAAGTCTACGATGCCAAAAATATAAGTCCTTTGAATCATTAGCAACTAGACACCTATGCTTAGAGGAAGACATATCAAAATCAGCTTTAAAAACTCTTCCAAACCGAGACATGTTAAAAATAAGCTCACTATTTGAACCTACAACTTTGCAGCAGTTTTTATTGAAAATAATTTCTAGATTTTCATCTAGCAATTGTGCAACAGAAAGCAAGTTGTATTTCAAA
The DNA here is from genome assembly GCA_036927565.1 of Tuctoria greenei. NCBI lineage: Eukaryota > Viridiplantae > Streptophyta > Magnoliopsida > Poales > Poaceae > Tuctoria > Tuctoria greenei. The sequence continues at coordinate 178,029,751 of JAYESD010000008.1, read as the reverse complement.
TTTTTGACAAGTGCCACATCCTTCAAAGTGTAGTGATCATTTACTCTAACCGAACCCTTAGCAATTATAGGAGTTGAAGAATTATCGGCAAAAGTAACATTCTCTACACGTGACACAAAAGAGAGGGAGGAGAACCAATCTTTGTTACCTGTCATGTGGAGTGAGCAACCTGAATCCACAATCCAAATGTTCTCCTTCCTCAAACGTGTAACCTACATAACAGCACAATACGTCGATGACTCAATACTGGGGTTAGTCAAAAGGCATCTAGGAATCCAGTACTGAGTCACGCGACGTGCAGCTAGAAAAACACGCGAAAGCTGAGACAAAACAGCAGGTTTATGAGTCAAAGTTTGAGATTTTTTTATTCTTGACTACTGACCTATAAGGTGTTACTTGTGTAGCACAAAAATCAGTAGCTCCGGAGGCAAAAATAGAAGGTCCGGAGGTAAACTTTGAGTGTTTTTGACTCAAAACAGCAGGTTGTACATTCGGTTCAATGTGTGCATCAAATTTTGCATGAAAGTTATGAGATCTAGCAACCATTCTTTCCCTTTTATGTTCTTTAGCTAGTCTATAACAAAAATCTATGACATGACCATCTCTACCACAGAAGGTACAATGAAATTTAACTTTGTGTTCATGTCTAGATGAGCAAGCAATATTTTTATTTGAAACCGAATGAGGCAACACTCCTGCAGATTTGAAAACCACTCCTTTTTGTTTAGGAACTGTTTGAATCAAACCACTTCCTAATGACTTTACAATTTTAGGTGGATGTGCCTTAGCATGAGCATGAGAGTCAAAACCTAAACCATTTTTATCATTGCAAGACCTGGAAGAATTCAGCAGTAAGTTTAGGTTCTTATTCCCATTATAAAACCGATCTAATGTCCTATGCATGTCATCATGTTTATTGGACAGATCAAGGCAATTTTCACATGAAGTTTTTCCTTTTAGTTTGCAATTTGAACAAAATTTAACTTCATGGGAATGTAAAACATTGTTTAATATAGAAATTTCATTCATAGCATCCTGTAGTTTCTTATCAAGATCATCACAAGTAGAACAATGCAAATCAATTGTAGAACAGCTAGCATCTTTCAAGTTTTTATCGTTAAGTGCAGCAAGCTCTTTGTTCTTTTCAATTTCTAACTCAAGTTTATCAAGTGTGGAGGTGTGCGCACTTCTTAATGAGGACAATTGTTCATATATTAAATCACATGAGGAACATGCATCATCACTAGGAATCAAAGTTTTTAAACGGTTGATTTCAGATTCTAGTGATTCAATTTTAGCAGCACTATCCCTAAGCTTTTTGTCCTTTTTCTTAACAATAATAGTGGCATGAGAAATAGCATCACACATTTCTTCGCAAGTAGGACATACCTCTTCATTGTCGCCTTTGTGTTCTGCCTCCTCCATACTTGATCTTGACTTGCTCGCCATGAAGCACAAGTTTGCCAAATCATCTTCATCTTCATCACTTCCAACGTCCACGTCGCTTGAACTGAACTCTTGAAGCACGGTGATGAAACTGTTGATCATCTTGCGTCCTATGGTACCTTTCTTCTTGTTGAAATTTCCAAAGGAGGTCCGAACCTTACTTTGTTTTTCTTCCCGGGTAGTCAGACCTGAAAGGTTAGGGCATTCTGTACGAAAGTGTCCTATTTTACCACATTCAAAACAGTGTTGAGATCCAGAGCTTCCTCTCCTTCTAGTTCTCACATTTTGCAATGCTTTTGAGAATCTAGTAGAGATGAGTGCCAACTCCTCTTCTGAAAATTCTTCGATCTGTTCCACGGTTAGTGAGGACAACAAAGCAAGAGTATTGCAAGATGATGATTGGCCGGAGCTAGACATATCACGTTGTGAAACAAATACAATAGACTTATTGGGGTTCTTACGTGAGATTATGTCAATTTTATGAGTTTTTAACTTGGAATATAGCACATCTAAAGTAAGTGAACTCATGACAGTAGATTCACGAATAGATGTGACTTTCATCTCCCAAATTGACATATCTAATGCACTTAGCAATTGCCTAGCATTTTCAGCATCTGAAAAATTAACGTTGACACTACGCAAGTTGCTGAGAATCTTATTAAAGCGAGTAAAAAGGTCATCAATAGACTCACCGGGTTGCATCTCGAAGCGCATGTATTCTTTCTTGAACATGTCTTGCCTTACCTCTTTGATTGTGTTGGATCCTTCGTGGTAGTCACAAAGTGATTTCCATACATCGTATGCAGATCAGAGGTGTGCAACACGGTCGAAGTCGCTTTGTGTTAATCCTTGTATGATCAAGTTCTGAGCCTTGTTGTTGTTGTCGACATCTCTTAGATTTGTAGCTGTAACTTGATCTTTTGATGGAACTTCGTAAGGCTTGTATACCTTCTCTCATATTGCAAAGCCTTGTGCCTGGATGAAAGTCTCCATGCGTGCCTTCCAAACCTGAAAATCAATAACAGCGAACACACTAGGTTTGGCAGAGTACTTCTCCATGATGATTAGTCAAAAAACACGCGCAAATCACAAAGATTAGAGCACCGTGGCTCTGATACCAATTGTAGGATCGAAGAGCACGTGAAAAGCTACCACAGGGGGGGTGAATGGTAGATTTAAAAATCTTACGCAGTAGAAACAACTAAACCCCAACCCTTTCGGCAGAAAAACGATCTGTTAAAGAAATCTTGTGTGAGACTAATCTAAACGTGTTTCACCATGACAAAAGTGATAGATATCAGATAGAATCAAGTCACGAATACAACACAAAAAGAATCACTCAAATCCATCGAGAAAAACTCAAGTTATGATCAAAAGATCAAACAATGGTCAATCTGCCCTACCCGAGAAAAAACAGTTCTGGAACGCTGCAAATAAACTCGTGTAGATAATAGACCACAAATCCAATGACCGTGAAATTTTGACATATGATAGACAATCAAGTTGTGAAGACAACCCAAAAAGAATCACGTCAATTGGATCTGTAAAACTCGAGTTATGATAAAACAACCGACGAAAGGTAGTGCTGTCCAGAAACTCGATGAGTAAAACTTGTCTGGAACAAGTCTGACGAACAAGGCACAAAAGTTCCTTCAAACTACGAATTTTATTCAATAGAACACAAGAGGAACAGCCCCAAAGTCGTGCACCATGAGCTCTGGGCTCCCTTGCTTATATAATCAGCCCTTTGGCCAACCCAATATCAACTAGGACTCCAATCCTACTCAGAGAATCTCATCGACCTATGGTGTCCCACTTGGAGTGGAGGTTTAGAGTCGTGTGTTTGTGTCTCGGTCACAGTGTTACTGTTGCCTACTCTCCCACTTCATTCTCACTTTTGCCAGCAGGGATCCAGGAGTGCGATCCGTGAATGTGGTTGTGCTGCTCCTCAACACCATTAACAGCAGTGTGGATCTCGCCCATTCCTATATAGGTTTAAGATGTCATCGAGGGTGACTTCCTCCATGGTCAGCACCAGAAGCAACAAGTTTGGATGCGAGAAACTAAAGAAGAAATCACTCGTGGACCTCCAATGCTCTGTCTGGAGTGGAGTGTCGGAGTTGTGAGTTTGTGTGTGTCACAGTGTTACCGTCGCATACTTTCTAGCTTCACATCCACACTTCTGTCATGGGGAATCCACCAGTGTGATCTGTGAACGTGGTCATGCCGCTACTCAGCACCATTAAAGTTGGTGTGAAGCGTGCCCATTACTGTGTTCAAGTCGAAGATGCCATCAAGGGCGGCATCCTCCACTGTAGGTGGCACCGGAAGGGACAAGTTTTGATGCGAGGAATCAAAGAAGAAATCACTCCTCGACCTCCAGTGCCCTGCCTCAAGTGGAGGGTCGGAGTTATGACCTCCAGTGTCTCGCTTGGAGTGGAGGGTCAGAGTTATGACCTCCGGTGTCCCGCCTGGAGTGGAGGGTCGGACTTATGTTTTTGTGTTCATGACACAATGTTACCATCACCTACTTCTCGACTTCACTGTCATTTTTTCCAGCGGGGATCCACGAGTGCGAAACGTGAACATGGTTGTGCCACTCCTCAACGCCATGCAATAACGATGGTGTGGAGCGCCCATTACCCTATACGAGTCGTAGATGCCATCGAGGGCGGCGTCTTCCACGGTGGGTGGCACCAGAAGGGTCAAGTTTGGATGCGAGAAACTGAAATGGAAATCGCTCCTCGACCTCCAATGCCCCGTCTGCGGTGGAGGGCAGTGGCGTACGTGGTCGCCCTAGCAATGATGGTAAAAGCACCTAGCTTTCATCCTGTGTTTCTAAAAGTCAACTTTCCTAATGTTTTTATGCATTGTCAGTAATTGCCTTAGAAGCTAAGTAAGAATTAAGCAATGTGTTTGATGGAATTTTTCCTTATTTTCACTGATAAGTTGATTATTAGCGGAAATAAACATTTCTTTCTACATGCAAAAAAAACAGCAAGTTTTTTTTGCTCCCGGTTGGCACCAAAGCTAAGCTTGATCTCTGATTTCCACCACTAGCCAATTTGTCATCTTCTCCGTTCCTTCAACAGGCCCACTAAAAATGTGCCTATTAATACCCCCAAGGTCGGTGCAACAAAGGAAATAGTTGCACTTTTCTTCATGAAAGACAGGGTCCTGGTTCTGACTACCGTTGGAACAAGGAAGAAAAGGCTAGCCTGCTTTCAGCTGAGCCTTGTGAAAATTCTAGAGAGTTTCAAGTGCAATATGTCTATGCAACTTGAAAGTGCCCCGGTTCAAGGATTCAGATGGTTTAGCTATATGGATTTCACACACGGGATAAGTTTAGAACATATGATATGTACATGGACTCAAAAGCTTACCACTCCTATTTGGGAAACCGAACATAACGCTGCAACCACGGCGCTGACCGCGCGATGGCCTCGCTGATGGCGAGACAGATCGCCACCGCGCCCGATGAGCCGCAGTCGCTCTTCCCTTACGAGGTGCTGGAGGGCATCTTCCTCCGCCTCGACTCCTGGCCCAATCTCACCCGCGCCTCAGCCACCTGCCGCGCCTGTGCAGCCGGCCGGCTCTGGAGACACACTGACTCCTCGCCGTTCAGTGCAGCTGGGGTAGGTACAGTAGCATGCACGACCTAAACCTTGTACGTGCTCGCCGTCACCGGACTGCGTCCTTGCAGGCTCGCAGGCGTACACAGGCGGGAGCATGTAGCAGCACAGGTGCAGTACAGCCGGATGTTGGAGCTAGCGCCTGTGCAGCCGGCCAGCTCTGGAGACAAACTGACTCCTCGCCGTTCAGTGCAGCTGGGGTAGGTACAGTAGCATGCACGGCCTAAACCTCGTACGTGCTTGCCGTTGCCGGACTGCGTCCTTGCAGGCTCCGGACCGGACAGTCAACGACGGGAGGTGTATCTTCCGCGGTCGTGGGTGGCACACTGTCAGTACCTGGCGGACTGGGTACCCATAGATACAAGGAAGAGAACGTGCAGGGCCCCGCCTCTCATGGAGGCAGGCCCGGCATAAGCCATGTGACACGAAGCTCCTGGACCAACCTCCCCGCTGAGGGTAGGCCAGACCCCGCCATGTGTCCTGTACCTCCGGACCAGCCTCCACACTGAGAGGAGGCCCGGAGCTTCTGCACGCATCGCAGCTCTGGGCCGGACCTCTCCATTGAGGATGCCGCCGGTGCTGCCACGTCTCCCAGAGCTCCGGACCAGCAGCTCCGGACCTGCCTCCCCACTGGGGAAGGTCCGACACTGCCACGTGTCTTGCAGCTCTAGATCCGCCTCCCCGATGAGGAGAGGTCCGGCACAGCCACGTGTCCCGCAACTCGCGAGACCCGCCTCCCCGGTGAGGAGAGGTCCGGCGCAGCCGTGTGCCTCGCAGCTCCAAACCCGCCGCATCGCTGAGGAAGGGTCCGGCGCTGCCACGTGTGCTGCAAGCTCCGGACCCGCCTCCCCGCTGAGGAGAGGTCCGGCGCAGCTACATGTCTTGCGACGTCTGGCATAGGCCTTCCTGTGGAGGTGGACCCAGGCTCAGCCACTTGATTAACAGCTACCGGGGGATGGAAGGAAGGAGGAGTAAAGTAAGACATGACCACTATGTCCAAGGAGTAAGCACGCGCGCCTTCCCTAGGTAAGCAGGGGTGCGCGCTCGTAAGTCAAGAGGCCTGTACCCAATCTTGTTATGACAGTCCGGTGCCGAACTACTACGTACGAAGGACAAATGAGAGGCCGCGACAAGACAGATGGGATGCGGCCAACCATGATGAGGGGCTATGTGTAGCCTTGCAGCAGGGCATGGCCAGGCGACACATTGGAGCCATTGTCAGGAGATAGCATTTACTCTCAGATCTTAGAATGGATTTGGTTACTCTCGGGGCCACCTGTCAGACCCTGGGCCCCACTTGTAAGCTATCTGGCCTTGTACTATAAAAGGACCAGATAGCTACCGACTTAAACATCTTGGCTCAGACTCAGACACATGCTTGAGCAATACAACACACAAACCACCGTGGAGTAGGGTATTACGACCAGGCGGCCTGAACCACATAAATCCCTTGCGTTCATCGTTCATTGCGCTCGATCTTACTAGGACTAGCCCCTCAAAAATACATCAAACCTCCGCGGGCTGCTTCCGGGCAGGTCCGGGGGAGGTGTCAGTTAGACACCTCGACATTTGGCGCGCCTGGTAGGGGTCTTTTTCCTGCAAGGATCTTCACCAGCAGTATGGTGAATGCCCGTTCCAATGCTAGTTCCTCCAGGCCACAGTCCCGCCAGCAAGTAGCGGGTGAGGACCAAGCTTCATCCCACCCCAAGGATGGGTCCCGCTCCAAGGCGGGAAGATCTGGACCATCGCATCGTCGTGCAACCACTCCACCGTCTGCAGGCCCGCACATCACGGCGCGGCGAACTCCTGCCGTGACAGCTGCTATGGCGCCACCGGTGGCAAGCCCGGAAAGTGCACTCCTATCCGCGCGTGCACTACTCTGCAGCGCACCGACGGCAGGTGCCCCGCATGGGGCAACCCAGCAGTGGGTAAACGACGTTGACCATCTGGTCGTCGCTGCACTCCAAGCAACTCCTCAAGGCGGGAGGCGAGCGGCGTCGACATTTGTTTCACTGTCGCGTACGGCAACTGTCGACCGGCGGACCGCTGATAGCCGCTCAACAAGGCTCTCGACGGCACACCTGCGGGCTGAGTTGCAGCACCACAAGGCTGGTGAGGACTGTCGAGTCATCATCGAACGCTAGCGGGAGCGGCGCCGCAATCTTGAAGCTGACTACAGCCTGCCGGGTCCTGCACCCCAGGTGCATGACGCTCTCCCGCCACGTCAGGCGTATGTGGCACCTCCCGTGTAGCACCAGGCATATGTGGCACCCCCTCCACACCAGGCGTACGTTGTGCCTCCCCTACTCTAGGAGTGTGGTGTGCCTCCGCTGCATCAAGCGCCTGCTGTTCCGCCCCAACACCAGGCGTACGCAGTGTTGCCTGGTCATCAAGGTCATGCAGCGCCAAACCTGGTGCCGGCAAGCACAGGTGGAGGGTGTGCAACTTTAGCTCCACACTTACGGAGGGTGGTGTGGCCTCACAAGTTCCGGCTGCACACGCCAGAGAAGTATGATGGAAGTGTCAACCCGAGTGAGTTCCTGCAGATCTACTCCACCTCGATCCTGGCTGCAGGGGCTGATGAAGTCATCATGGCCAACTACTTCCCTGTAGTCCTGGCCGGCCTAGCCTAGTCATAGCTCATGAATATTCCCCAGGGGTCCATCACCTCCTGGGAGGAGCTATGCCGACAGTTCGTGGCAAACTTTAGAAGCTCGTACGAGTGCCCTGGCACGGAGCTCGATCTCCACGCTGTTAGGCATCGCACGGGGGAGCCGCTGCGAACGTTCATCCAGCGATTCTCCCAGGTACGGAACACCATCTCGCACATCTCGAATGCGTCTGTCATAGTTGCATTTAGACAAGGTATGAGGGACAAGAAGATGCTCGAGAAGCTCACCACGCACGACGTGCGCGATGTCTCCCAGTTGTTTGCCCTGCGGAAGGTCGTAACTGGCACACTCGACCCTCCTTAGAGAGTGGGGAGCCCTCACAGTCAGAAGTGGAAGCCGCTACCAGGAGTGGTGGCAGGAAGAAAAAGAACAGGGGCCGCGGCAGGAGTAAGTCGAGGCCCAGAGCCCCCATGGTGGTAGTTGCGGCAGCTGGAAGAGCCCGGGGCTCGCGCCAAGACAAGCGCCCATGCCAGTCACCTGAAGGTGACAATGCTGACTTCAAGTGCCCGGTGCACATGAGTGCCGGGGGGTCAAGAAGCTCGCGGAGCGTTACCGCGAGAAGAAGCAGGAGCAGCAGCGCCAAGAGAGTGAGCCTCCTCGCCAGAGAGAGGCTAGGCAGAAGCTTGATCCCGTGGAGGACAAAGACGAGGACATGGGGTACCCGGAGCCCCTCAGGGCGGTGAAAGCCGCCTTCACGAGTGCCGACTCGGACACTAGCAGTGACCAGGAGCGTCGGAAGCTTCTCTATGTCATCTACGGGGGAGCCACAGACCCCACGTCTCGGAATGCAGTGAAAGTCGTGCGAAGGGTTGTGGCCGCGATGGTCCCAGCACAAATTCTGGCCCCCCGCAGCAAGTGGATGAGCACTGCAATTGGCTTCGACACCTCGGACTGCCCAAAAAACATGGCAGGGGCTGGAGTGCTCCCGCTGCTTGTGGCCCCAACCATTGCCAATGTGAAGCTCCATTATGTGCTGATCAACGGCGGTGCAAGCCTCAACCTCATCTCAACTGCTGCCTTCCAGAAGCTGCAGATACCCATGTCCCAGCTCACGCCTTCGAGCCTGTTCTCAGGCGTGGGCCCAGAGCAAATCATGCCCAGTGGTTGCATCCGGAGACTTACCGCACGAAGACTTACTGCACACAGAGTGTCCTGTTTGATGTGGCGGATGTTGAGCTTCCCTTCAACACCATCATCAAAAGGCCAGCGCTATACCAGTTCATGGTCGTAGCTCACTACGGCTATCTGATCCTGAAGATGTCGACGCCATCTGGAGTCATCAAGGTCTGGGGAGACCGCACTGTGGCGGTGTCAGCCTTGGAGCAGCTCCAAGCACTTGCGGCAGGGCGGGCGTCGAGCCTTGACAGTACAAGGGAATGCCGTCCAAGCCAAGGCCCGTCCCAATGAACCTCCACCGCAGCTCCGCATGTGCTGCCCGCCGGAAACGACATCCCAGTCAAGGTCGTCAGAATCAGCTCCGAGGCTGCCCAGACGACCCGCATAGTGGGTAACCTGGACAGCAAATGGGAACTCGCGCTCATCACCTTCCTCTGGGAAAATGTCGATGTGTTTGCCTGGCAACCAACGCAGATGCCCGGGATCCCCAGGAAGGTGATTTAGCATCATCTGAAGATCTACCCCGATGCCCGCCCAGTACAACAGAAGCCCCAGAACTAGTCCGTCAAGCGCCAAAACTTCATCCGAGAGGAGATTAAGAAGTTGCTCGACGCTGGATTTATTCGGGAGGTCCACCATCCTCGGTGGTTGGCTAATCCTGTTGTCGTCCCCAAGGCTGGCGGGAAGCTTCGGATGTGCATCGACTACACCAACCTAAACAAGGCATGTCCAAAGGATTCATTCCCACTCCCCAGGATAGATCAAATTGTAGACTCTACATCAGGTTGTGATCTGTTGTGTTTCCTAGACGCGTATTCCGGTTTCCACCAAATACCTATGTCTAGAGATAATGAAGAACACACTGCTTTTGTAACAGTAGATGGTGGCCTGTATTGTTATGTATCCATGCCTTATGGTCTTAAGAATGCTATCCCTATTTTTGTACGTGCAATGCATAAAACATTTGGGGACCTCATTAGAGACCTGGTAGAAGTGTATGTCGATGACATCGCGATAAAAATAAAAAACCGTGCATCTTCTATAGACAGCTTAGCGCAAGTCTTCAGCAGGCTGCGCATCACGCGCACGATGCTAAACCCCGAAAAGTGTGTCTTCGAGGTCTCTTCTGGCAAGCTGCTTGGTTTCCTGGTCTCTCATTGTGGAATTGAAGCTAATCCCGAGAATATTAAGGCGATAGAGCTGATGCGGCCTCTGGCTCGCATCAAGGATGTGCAGAAGCTCGCAGGGTGCCTAACGGCCCTCAGCCGGTTCATCTCGAGACTGGCAGAGCAAGCGCTCCCCTTCTTCAAGATTCCGCGGAAAGCAGGTTCCTTTGCATGGACTGAGGAGGCGGAAACGGCGTTCCTGGAGCTCAAAAGGCACCTGACGTCCCTCCCCGTTATGGTGGCATCGGAGCCCGGTGATCCCTTGCTTCTGTATATTACTGCAACAACCGAAGTGGTTAGTATGGTCTTGGTTGCAGAATGATGGGAACTACAACAGCAGCATGCACAGGAAGGAACTCACGACACGAGCTCTGAGCCTCAGAGCTCGGACCAGGCCATGGATCTTTGCCTAGGGAGCTTCGGAAACCAGGAAACCCCCGGGTCCCAACCCTTGGATGATGCGGGTCCTGGGGGCCAAGAGCCTTGGGACCTGGACCCACTGCGAAGAGCATCGGACCTCTCAGATAGAGTTTGGACCACTCAAAGGTCAGTCTACTACATCAGCGAAGTCCTCCATGAAGCAAAAACAAGGTACCTGATGAATGTGGCCTAGAGGGGGGGGGGTGAATAGGCCTTTTGAATTCCCTGCACACTTAATAGAATCGTCAAACCTTGGTTGGCCGGACTAGTCCAGTCGTGTGGGCGGACTTGTCCGGTGTGCTAAAAATATGTGTGTTGATCAAGTGTTGATTGGGAATCTAAATTTCTTTAGCAGCGGAAATGAGAACAACAGATATTTTTATTTGATATTAATATAAGAATGCAGGTAAAACTTATAATTGCCTTAGGTTGATGTTTTAGCACTTAAGTGATCAAGTGAACAAAATATAAATGAAATAAGGCGCAAGACACACGAATTTTTCCCGAGGTTCGATCTCACCACGAGATCTACGTCCTCGTTGAGGAAGCTCACACAGAGCCGGGACTCCAACCCTTTCCCTCTTCAAGTCACCACGAAGGCCGACTTGATTCCACTATCACGGGTAATCACCAAGTTTGTGGGGCAACCTCACACGTTGAGGGCTCCCACGAGAATTACAATGAAAGAAGTGATCAAATACACTCAAAAGTATTACAATGCAGAGTATGAGTGTAGAAATATCAAACCCCAAGAGCTCGCAATGAAAGAACGACGATCTCCCAATCCCGAATCCAAGTGTTCAATTGATTTCACTCTTTTTGCACTTTAGATGTGTGGGGAGATGTGTTTTGGGCTCTTGGGACGAAGTGGCGGCGCTAGGGTTTGTTCTTTGATCAGTATTCGACGTGTGTGTTAAAACGAAAGCTGTGGACTCTCTATTTATAGGGTTTCCAAAAGGTAGCCATTGAAAAACCCTAACACCGGACTAGTCCGGTGCAAGTCCGGACTTGTCCGGTCTCAGTGCATTTTCAAGTCCAGAAAGTCTGCTGGACTAGCCCGGTCCAAGCTCGGACTAGTCCGGTGCTGTGTGTAGGTGACTCCAGAAAGTTCAACGGACTAGTCCGCAGACTAGTCCGATCTCCACGAATGGGAGATTCCAGAAAGTTCAACGGACTAGTCCGGTCCATGATCGGACTAGTCCGGTCCCTCAGTATGAGAGACTCCAGAAACATCAATGGACTAGTCCGGTGGATGCACGGACTAGTCCGGTCTCCCTATAAGTGGAATTCCAGAAAGATGAACGGACTAATCCGATCCATGATCGGACTAGTCCGGTGCTTTTTGAAAGTTAGGTTAATTTTAATCCCTTACCCTCGCGCAAAGTTGTGAGCTCTTGGAGTGTGTCTTTCATACACTCCCTATACATTCAAAATCTAATTTGGTCTTCCAAGCTTCATCAAAGTATCTTTCTTTGAACACCACTTCATTTTTCACTTTTTGTGTGCACCGAGCTGTTTCACTTGTTTGTCCTGCAATCATCTCAGTGGATTCATTAGGATCTCATATGTTTGTCATCAATTAGCCAAAACCCACAAGGGATATCCTAGATGCACTTACAATCTCCCCCTTTTTGGTGATTGATGACAACCATTTGAGATATCACAATTGAGAATAAAATCTTGATTTTCATAAGGTGTGCACATATGAGAATAATGATAAGTCCACAAAAAAGCTTCTCACATATGCACACACCTTATGGTGGGGTGCCTAACAGGTGTGTGATCAACAAGGTGTGATGAAGTAAAGGTAATCAATAATGAGCATAGAGATAATTATCCAAGCAACAATAAGCATCACACATAAGAGAAGAAATAGTGCATTACAAGGTTTTTTAAAAATAAGTACATGTCCTTGATCACAAAAACATAAAGACACCAACTAGAGATGGTCTCAAGCTACTAGTCTCAATCCCTCCCCCTTTGGCATCAAGGCACCAAAAAGGGAAAAATTGAGGGGAATCACTCATCGCCACTCTCTTCTTCAGTCTCGGTCCGGTCATCATCTTCACCACCATCATCATCATTCGCCGGAGCAGACTCTTCCTCGGAGTCCTCGAAAGAGGGCGGGGATCCCACCGGCTCAATCTCCAGCTTGTCACAAATAGCTTTGATGTTGGCGTTGACATATTGTTGATGCTTCTTCTGCCTGACTTCAATCTTGCGGCAGCAGGCAAAGATAGAGGTGAGCATTTTAAGCACACCACCGGAGGATTCATGGGCAGGTGCAGAGCTAGGAGGAGCAGCTAAAGATCTTGTGACATTCACATCCCAAGTTTGTTTAGTCCTCCTCTCAGCTTCAGGGGAGGGAGGTGCATCAGGAGCCGAAGGTAGAGTGTACTCGGTGGGCTTTTGCGGTTTCAACCCCGTATGGTGAACATCCTTGACGAACTCAAGTCCAGTCACCTTCTCAATCATGAACATGATGTACAGGGCATACCCGCAGGATCTGTTTGGAGTGATTGATATGTTCACAATGTCATTGTAGATGTATTCAAAGACATTGAACGGTCTCCTCCCACCAATGACCTTCATCAGGGTCCTCAAAGTTCCTTGAATAGTCCCCGCATCTCCATCTTTCGGGGCTATTGTCTTCCTCAAAATTCTGTTGAGGACCACATAGAAGGGCTTCAAATAATTGATATTGGGAGGGACATAGGGCATCCTTGTGTCATAGAGAAATTTGAGCTCATCCTTCTCCAAGGGTTGCAGATTGTGGATAACAAGATCATGATCCAAAGTGTGTTCAAGGTGGAGAATTCTTGCAAACTCATCATAAGTAACACTATACTTGGAACCATGAGTCATCCAAGTAAGACTGTCTCCATCACCACGAGCAAAGTAGAGGGTAGAGTAGAATTGGGTGATGACCTCATTGTTCCAGTCATTCTCAAAGGAAAATAGTTCCTTCAGTCTGTGCCTCTCCAGGGACTCAACCACCTCACGGAAGGCAGGATACTTCTTCGACTGCATGTACCCAATGTTCACCCATTGACTCTTCACAACGGGATTCTTCATCTTCATGTACACATGCTCGTAGTAGTCGGCATGGAAGTTGCTCCAAAATCTTGGGTTTGAGCATTGCTGAGGTTGAGCATACACATTAACCTGCCTGAAGCTATCGGCAAGCTCACCCCCTTTTCCAGTGAAATCCTTACTTGAGCGCTGCCTGTTGCAGTGACTTGGGTTCTTCATTTTCAGGGGTCCAATGGGACCACTAGCAAGCCCCTTTCCTTTGTTGAGAGTCCTCTTTGGCCCTGAGGAGCTCTCACCAGCCTTTCCTTGGGCCTTCTTCACAACTACCCTCCTTTTCTTGGGCAAGTTGTCGTCGGAGGGTGGAGAGTGCACATTTACATCATGCCTTTTCTTCATGTACCTCTCCTTGGCTCTCTTCACTTTTTCGCGTTCAACTTCTTCATCAACATGGAAGGAGCTGTCATCTGAGCTTGAAGACATCGTGCCTAACAAGGAGTTCATGATTTAGATGAGAATGAACTAAGAATGAAGGAGATGTGAGGATTCAAATGTCAGAGATCGGACTTGTCCAGTTTTAGAGTGCGAACTTGTCCAGTGTACCGGACTAGTCCGGCCTGGCCAAGAACCGTAACAAAACTAGAATCACAACTTCTATCTAAGGATGCAAGGGAGCATGAAGGTGAAAGAAATACATCTCTGAAGCTAATGTACTTCCTTGGAATCAAGAGAAATAAGCTAGAACTAGAAAAGTTGAGAGTTTGACTTTAGGGAGAAATTTACCGAGATTTGAAGATTCATGTTGAAGGAGCACAAATCTGTCCGGATGAGTTTGGAGTGGAGTATCAACTCGTCGAGGGGAGGATTTCCCACGGATAAAGCTTGGATTTTTAGGGCTCAACTCGAAAGTCACTTTTGGGGGCTAGGGTTTGAGAGGTGAGGGTTCAACTCAAAGTGGAGGGAGGTTTGAAACGGTTTTGGGCCGGCCAGCTGCTTATATACGTAGCCGACCGGACTAGTCCGGTCCAAGGACAGACTAGTCCGGTGCCCCTGGAAAACCTAGCAAGGAGAGACTGTCCGGACTAGTCCGGTGGCAACCCTGACTAGTCCGGTGTCCCTCGAAAAACTGAGAATATAGTGATAACTAATAGTGATCCAAGGACAAGTTTTGCAAATAATCTTGGTGATTATGACCAAAAAGCAATCAACACAAAAAAATGGTCATAAATTCCAAGATTTCTTCATTAAAATTAGTTTTCTTAGGAGAAAAAGAGGTGAGGGGCAGTTTTAGCAATAAAATGTAACATTTGAAGTATTAACCAGATGTGCAACGTTTCATGCCACATTTCGAGAGTCAAGAATATTAAGTTCATTCCTAAGTTCACAAAAAGTTTTCTCATGCAATGGTTTGGTAAAAATATCTGCAAGTTGTTTTTCAGTTCTAACATGTGAAATAGCAATGTCACCTTTTAATGAATGATCTCTAAGAAAATGATGACGGATATCTATGTGCTTAGCTCTTGAGTGCTCTACCGGGTTGTGTGCAATTTTTATAGCACTTTCATTGTCACATAGAAGTGGGATATGGTTAATATTGTAGCCGTAGTCCCTAAGGGTTTGTCGCATCCAAAGTAATTGGGTGCAACAGCTACCGGCTACAATATATTCTGCTTCTGCTGTGGAAAGGGCAATGGAGTTTTGCTTTTTAGATGACCAAGAGACCATAGACCTACCAAGAAACTGACAAGTCCCTGACGTGCTCTTTCTATCGACTTTGCATCCTGCATAGTTGGCATCGGAATACCCTATCAAGTTAAATTTGGATCCTTTGGGATACCAAAGGCCCAAGTTGGGTGTGTGCACAAGGTACCTTAGGATTCTTTTTACCGCAACTAAGTGACACTCTTTAGGTGCAGCTTGAAATATTGCACACAAGCAAACACTAAGCATAATATCTGGCCTAGATGCACATAAATAAAGTAAGGAGCCAATCATGGACCGATATACCTTTTGGTCCACATTTGGACCATCTTCATTGAGGTCAAGGTGTCCATTAGTGGCCATGGGTGTCTTGATGGGCTTGGCTTTGTCCATATTGAATTTCTTGAGAATGTCTTGTGTATATTTGGTTTGTCTTATAAATGTACCTTCTCTTAGTTGCTTCACTTAGAATCCCAAGAAGAACTTCAATTCGCCCATCATTGACATCCCGAACCTATCTGTCATAATTTTGCTAAACTCTTCACAGAAGGATTTTTTAGTGGATCCAAAGATAATGTCATCAACATAAATTTGACATACAAATAAATGATCATCACAATGTTTAGTGAAAAGTGTATAGTCAGCTTTACCAATTTTGAATCCATTCTGAATTAGAAAATCTCTAAGACACTCATACCAAGCTCGGGGAGCTTGTTTGAGGCCATAGAGAGCCTTACGCAGTTTGTAGACATGGTTGAGATATTTCTGGTCTTCAAATCCTGGTGGCTGCTCCACATAAACTTCCTCCTTGATTGGGCCGTTTAAGAAAGCGCTCTTGACGTCCATTTGATACAACTTAAAATTATGGTGAGTAGCATATGCTAATAAAATATGAATGGACTCAAGTCTAGCTACAGGAGCAAAAGTTTCATCGAAGTCCAAACCTTTGACCTGAGAATAACCTTTGGCCACCAGTCTTGCCTTATTTCTTGTTACTACTCCATGTTCGTCTTGCTTGTTCTGAAAGACCCATTTGGTTCCAACTATGTTCGCCTTTGGTCTCTCCACCAGCTCCCATACTTCATTTCTCTTGAAGTTGTTCAGCTACTCTTGCATTGCAATCACCCAGTCTGGATCCCTTAAGGCTTCTTCTACCCTGTATGGTTCCAGAAAAGACACAAAAGAATACGATTCACAGAAATTTGCAATCCGAGATCTAGTAGTTACTCCCTTAGCAATATCTCCAATGATATTGTTGACAGGGAGGTCTCTTTGCACGCTCTGGTGTACTCTTGGGTGTGGAGCTTGTGTAGTTGCTTGTTCTTCATTATCTTCATGTGCATTGTCCCCCCCTAGATCATTGTTTCCATGATTGTCCTGATCTTCTTGATCTTCCTCCTCTTGATCTTGTGCAAGAGCTCCCCCTTGATCATTGCCTCTGTGTTGAGGTTTATCTTGTGCATTTGAGTCGAATGTTTGCTCTTGTGGTATGATATCACCAAGTCCCATTTTCTTCAGTGCTTCATATGGAGCTTCCTCTTTATCTAGCACACACTTATCAACTTGCTCCACTTGTGAGCCGTTAGATTCATCGAACACTACGTCACGTGCTACTTCAACAAGGTCAGACACCTTGTTGAAGACACGATAGGCGTAGGCATTCAACTCATAACCGAGCAAGAATCCTTCATCAGACTTTGAAGCGAACTTCGAGGCCCTCTGTTTCTTGTTCAGAATAAAACATTTGCAACCAAAAACTTTACAATAAGAAACATTAGGCTTTTTACCGGTATGGAGCTCATATGGAGTTTTCTTCAATAGTCGATGGAGATACAGCCGATTTGTGGCAAGGCAAGCGGTGTTCACCGCTTCTGCCCAAAATCGATCTGATGTCTTGTATTCATCCAACATAATTCTTGCCATTTCGATCAATGTTCTGTTCTTCCTTTCGGCCACCCCATTTTGTTGAGGGGAGTAGGGTGCCGATAATTCATGCTTTATCCCTTCTTCATCGAGAAACTCTTCAACTTGGAGGTTCTTGAATTCTGTCCCGTTGTCACTTCTGATGTTCTTTATGGTTGATGAGAATTCGTTCTGAGCTCTTTTCAGGAACTTCTTGAGGATCCCCTGAGTTTCTGATTTATCATACAAGAAAAATACTCAGGTAAATCTTGAAAAATCATCAACAATTACTAAACCGTATTTGTTACCGCCGATGCTGATGTATGAAACTAGACCAAAAAGATCCATGTGGAGAAGTTCCAACGGTCTTGCGGTAGTCATCACATTCTTGGCGGGGTGTGGTGCTCCGACTTGTTTTCCTGCTTGACAAGCGCTGCACGGCCTGTCTTTTTCAATAACCACATCCTTAAGACCACGAATGTGACCACCTTTTAGAAGTTTCTGCAGATTTTTCATCCCAACATGAGCTAGCTGTCTATGCCACAGTCATCCCATGTTGGTCTTAGCAACCAAGCAAGTGTTGAGTTCAGCTTTATCTTTGTTGAAGTCAACTAGATAAAGCTTGCCCTTCAACATTCCCTTGAACGCAATCGAGCCATCGCTTCTTCTAAAAACAGTCACACCCTCATTAGTGAATAAACAGTTGTAACCTTTGTCGCATAGTTGGGATATTGACAAAAGGTTATAATCTAGAGAATCTACATGTAAAACATTTGATAAGGTATGTTGAGATGATATTTCAATGTTACCGCTCCCAAGGACCTTTCCTTGGCTGTTGTCTCCTAAGTATATGCCTTCACCTGGATCCTTGTTGTACTCGTACTCTACAAACATACCTCTCTCTCCGGTCATGTGATTTGCGCATCCGCTATCAAGTACCCATTTTGTTCCACCGGAGGAGTAAGCCTGCAAAAAGAATTATTCCTTGGTTTTAGGTACCCAAGCTTGCTTGGGTCCTCTCAGGTTAGTCACAAGAGTCTTGGGCACCCACACACAAGTTTTCAAGTTCTTGTGGCGTGGGCCTGTATATTTGGCAATGACTTTCCCATATTTGGCTTTCATAAGAACATAAGAAGCGTTAAATGTATGAAACAATATTTGTGGTTCAGATTCATGGGATTTTTCCTTAACAAAGACAATTCTATTCTTAGCATGATTAGAAGTAGGCATGTGTTTGCTCTTATCAAAACCAAGGCCATCTTTGACATTAGGAGGTCAAGTGACCATATATGCACTGCGTGCATATTTGGTCTTCTCCTTATCAAAGATGCCGCTTGGAGGGGCATGCATATTATGAGAAGTTGAAGTATTGGAAATAATATTCTTCTTACTAGAGCAAGTGCATGTTCCGATTGTTGTCGAACTTATATCATTGGAGGAAGAGCTCTTGGAGGAAGAGGAGTCACTTTGCTTGAGCGACTCGACTTGCACCTCAAGGATCTTGTTATCTTTTGACAAGTTAGCAAGTTCTTCCTTGATTGCAATATGCGAGTCTTCTAGCTTTGAGTAAGTTTCCTTACTCAAGGCTAGCTCAACTTAAAGCGACTCGTTCTTCTCTCTTTCAAGCTCGAGAAGCTTTTCAACTTCTTGATATCTCTTCCTTTCACGGATGAGCATATCTTCTTGTCGGTCAAGAAGTTCTTCCTTTTCAAAGATTTCGTTTGACAACATTTCCATTTTCTTTAGAGCAATTTTACTTAGTCCTCTAAACATTTCTTCATTATCACTAGAGCTGTCAAAGTCATCAATAGAGGAATTTAGCGTAGGAGGAGTGAGCCGTACCTATTTTATTGCCTTCCTTAGCCATAAGGCAAGTGTGGTTGTTCATGTCCCATCCTCCCATGTTTGGAAAGAGTGTGGTCTTCATAGTAGGTTTCTTGATTGCGATAGTAGCCATCTCTTCTTCTTCATCGGAGGAGGACTCGTCGTTTGAGTCCCACTCCTTGCCAATGTGAGCTTGATGGGTTTGTCTTCTTTTTCTGAAACTTTTCTTTTCTTGAGGTCTTGTTTCCTTCTTATTTTTGTTTTCCTCATAAGGGCAGTCCACCATGAAGTGACCATACTCTCCGCAGTTGTAGCAAGTGTGTTGAGCCTTGGATTTTCCTTTATCCTTGTTTTTGCTTTCATTTGAGTTGTTGCCGTGTCTTCTTTTCATCATTCGCTTGAGCTTCTTGATAAAGAGTACCATTTCTTCATCATCAAGATCGGTGCTCTCGTCACTTGTATGACCATCGTCTTGATCTTCACGAGCTTCTTTGAGTTTGGATCGGCATGTTGCTTTGAGAGCGACCTCTTTCTTTTTGGAGGAAGTGAGTTCGGCCAAGTCTTTGACGTATTGTGCCTCTTTCTCCATCATTTCATGATTTATGATCTTTCCCAACAACTCATCGGGAGTCATTTTGTGAAACCCGGGGCTTTCTCTAATCATTGAGCAATGTGTGACATTTCTTGGCATGAAGGCTCTAATCATTCTCTTGACTACCTCGTGATCCGTCCATTTCTTACTTCCATAGGCACGTATTTTGTTGATGAGTGCCTTCATCCGGTTGTACATGTCTTGAGGTGATTCGCCTTCTTCAATAGCGAATCTCCCCAACTCTCCTTCAAGCATTTCGATTTTTGCTTCACGAACCGATCTATTTCCTTCGTTTGCTGTCTTGAGTGTATCCCAGATTTCCTTTGCACTTTCTAAGCCATCAATCTTGGTGAATTCCTCTCTGCTTAGTGATGATGTGATCACAGCGACGGCTTGTGCATTTCTGTGAATCTCTTGTTCTTGTTCTGGTGTGAGTTCTTCATCCGTGTTCGGGATGTCTATGCCAGTGCAAACAATGTGCCACACACTAGGATTTAGAGATATTAGATGCATCTTCATGTTGTACTTCCACATTGTATTGTCGCTTCCGTCAAACGGTGGAGGTTTTCCCATAGGAATGGAAAGATAATGGTTGTTTGAATTGAGACGGTTGTAGTTGTAAGGCTGTCGGGAGTAATTGTGATAACCACTCCCCGTCGTCTTCTCATCTTCTTTTCCCTTTTGTCCTAGCAGTTTCTTTCTCAGAAGTGCCTTTAATTGTCGCACTTCTTCATCATCGTGTGGGCTCTCTTTCAGCACATCAAAAGTTTTCGTTTCTTGTTCCTCCTCATTAATGTTCATCTTCGAGATATCGTTGTTCTTCTCAGAGGCCATTGATCTCTCCGAGATGTGAGTCTCGTTGGTGGAGAACCTTGCTCTGATACCAATTGAATGTGGCCTAGAGGGGGGTGAATAGGCCTTTTGAATTCCCTGCACACTTAATAGAATCGTCAAACCTTGGTTGGGCGGACTAGTCCGGTCGTGTGGGCGGACTTGTCTGGTGTGCTAAAAATATGTGTGTTGATCAAGTGTTGATTGGGAATCTAAATTTCTTTAGCAGCGGAAATGAGAACAACTGATATTTTTATTTGAGATTAATATAAGAATGCAGGTAAAACTTATAATTGCCTTAGGTTGATGTTTTAGCACTTAAGTGATCTAGTGTTCAAAATTTAAATGAAACAAGGCGCAAGACACACAAATTTTTCCCGAGGTTCGATCTCACCACGAGATCTACGTCCTTGTTGAGGAAGCTCACATAGAGCCGGGTCTCCAACCCTTTCCCTCTTCAAGTCACCACGAAGGCCGACTTGATTCCACTATCACGGGTAATCACCAAGTTTGTGGGGCAACCTCACACGTTGAGGGCTCCCACGAGAATTACAACGAAAGAAGTGATCAAATACACTCAAAAGTATTACAATGCAGAGTATGAGTGTAGAAAGATCAAACCCCAAGAGCTCGCAATGAAAGAACGACGATCTCCCAATCCCGAATCCAAGTGTTCAATTGATTTCACTCTTTTTTCACTTTAGATGTGTGGGGAGATGTGTTTTGGGCTCTTGGGACGAAGTGGCGGCGCTAGGGTTTGTTCTTTGATCAGTATTCTGTAAAAGCCCGTTTTTCGGAAGAACAAAAACGCAAAAATTCAAACTTAAAAATTTTTGAAAGTGGACTTGGAAATCCAAACTCACATGTATCACGTGTGTTAACCCATGTTCACTACAAATATGGACTTGTTAAAACTTAAAATCTTAATAGGAATTATTTCAACCCTAAAATGGGACATCCAAAAATATCCGTATCTCAGGCCGTGAATTCTTCCATGAACTTCTAATATTCCAATTAGACTCTCGGTAAAGTTTCAAAATTTTTGAAGCACATTTTCCATTTATTGGACACGTACTGAGAGTTTAATCAACGTCAACTTCAAATTTAAACTTTGTGCTCAACCTTGTCCAAATCAACTCCAAAATTTTCCTGAGGTCCCTTATAGTTCAAAATGGTTAACTTCAAAGTTTCAGGATTTTGAACCTAATCTACCATTTATTTCATTGAATCAAGTATCACCGCTTGAATTCAAATTCAACTTGCTCAGTTTTGAAATCTGATTTCACCATAAAATTCTCCACATTTTATTTAGCCTTTGGGCCAAAGTTGAATAGTTTTGAAGCATGTTTGCTATCTCTATTTGAACTTTGAAAAGAGATGGGAGAAGAGAGTGGGACCCACATGTCATACTTATCCTCAGTACTAGGAAAAAGGTGGGCCCCACTGGTAAGCTGCTCAATGGATGAGATATTTTGCATCTGAAATGAAGAGGATAAGGAGAAGGGAAAAATGGGGCTCACATGTCATGTCTATCCTCATGGCCACAAAAGCAACTTCGCATCTTCCTCTCCCGTCCTTATCACCGCGCTTCTGGCCGTTGCTCGCGCGCCCGCGCCTCTGACGCGCCGAAGCCGCCCGCGTCTCCCGATCCGGCCGCCCACGGCGCCGCCCAACGCCGACCTCGCGCCTCCGCACCTCCGATGCGCCTCCTCCTCGCCTTGCCGCCGGCCCGCATCGCGTCGCCAGACCGCAGCGCCGCCGCGCACCTCCCCCGTTGTCCCCTGCGTGCCGCTCAGCGCCGGCCGCCTCTGCTCCGGCTCTTGGCCACCACGGCGCCGCGCTGCTGCGTCCCGCGCTCGACCGCCCCACGATGGACGCCGACACAACTCGCTCCACCTCGCCGTGCGCGTCGCCTGCTCCTGGCCTCCTCTGCTCCACGGCGCTCCTGGCCGAACACCCCTGCCGCACCGCGCCTGCCGCTCGCCCATCTCCGCGCTGCTGGCCGGTGCTCCACCTGTGCCTCGCCCCCGCCTCCAACCCCAGACACGGCCTCACTGGACGCCGATCTTGTGCCGTGGTCGTGCCTCCCTGCAACATCGTGCTACTACGACACCACCTCCTGGCTGCCTCCTGCGTCATGTCTGCGCCTCCTTCGATGACTCCCGCCATGCTCCTGGTTCTGCACCACAGCTATGCTCTTCAACCGCGTCGCCACCAGTGTTGTGCTGTTGCCCCTGCTCGTGCCATAGGCGCGTCCGTGCTTTGTCCATGGAACACGTGGTTGACACAATGGCGATGACAATTGGACCAAGGATAGCATTGATTGATGCAAGATTTGGTCATGACAGTTGTGGAGCCAAGTTGTTCGACGAATTGTTTACAAGGCGAAACCAATGGTGATGGTGACGAGCGCTGATCTATACTGCTTGAATGCAAGAACACGTCAACGACACAACGACAACGACAATTGGTTCAAGGTTAGCTCTGAATTGTGCAAAGATTAGTTGGGACAGTGCTGCAGCCAAGGTGTTTGATGAAATGTTCACGAGGAAAGAACCAACTTTGTTGATGTTTAGAACTGGTCTGTGATGCAGGGGTAGAATGATGTGGCAAACCGACAAGCCTAAGTGCCAAGATGCCTTTGAATGGTGATGAAGCGACGAAACTCAAGTACACACCCAAGATGTTCGGCAAAATGCCTACAAGGTGAGCCTTGCCCTGAAATACCTTGCTTGACGTCACCGACGTCCGTTCGTCGTGATCGCTAAGGTTACTCATGTGTCATCAAGTCGTACGTCCAGTTTCCGCATTGATATCATTCCTATAGGAGTCCCCAAGTTGACCTCCTTTGTCGTTTGTATCACGTTGGCCTGTCCGTGCGTGCTCGTGATGCTCCGCCATGAGCCGTGTCGACGTTGTTGACCATATGACGTTGTCGTGACGTTCTGAGCCATCATCATGTCCTGGCATCGAGATGAAGGATGCCTGTAACGTACATGATGCTGAAACACAACCACGACACAACGGTCGACAGTCGTTTAGCCAAATTAGGGTTTGTTCAAGGCGAGACTCGTCGAGTCCTAGGTGTAGCCTAGATGCTCGATGAAATGCCTTCTAGGTCAAACCGAGTGTATTGGTGACCACCGATGACCTAGGGTAGAATATTGTGAGCACGTTGCGACCGACGAGGAGAACTAGTCCAAGTGGAACCTTGGATAAGAATTTCTTAGTCGTGTCGAGGATGTTTCCTTTCTGTTCGCAGAATTGCTTACCTAGGTGTACCTCTTCATCGACGGTAGGTTCATCGAGTCTTTTGTCAACGACTAAGTCAAGTCCCTAACTCTCCGACTCATGAGGTGGTGTTCGAGATTCTGCTCACCACTATTGACGAGTTCGGGTCGATGTGAACATCGAGGAGACGATCTTCCCGATATGGCAAAACACATCGTCACGGCAGAGCCTTGCATCATGTTGAAGTCCTGTGAACTTACTGAGCTCAGCTAGACAAGCTTGCAGAAGACACTACATTAGTGTCGTCGTGTAAGCACCTGAACGATGCTTGCGACGTTAGTCGTAGCAACTTGTTTACCTAAAAGTCATTTGAATGTTGTCTTGGTACTCATGCTAGGTTAACAGTGCTTGTAATGACTTCTTAAGTCCAAGCCATGTTGATCTCAATTCAATCCCAAGTTTCGTTAGGTTCCATCATGGTTCATCCTAAGTCAGGACCCTACGACAGCACTGCTCACTTAACTAGGTTTACTCCTTTATGAGTTAAGTCAAGTTCATTGGTCGACTGCTAAATCGTGACCTTCGTCTTGTACACCACTCATACTCAAGCTTTCGATGCCACCTTGACTCTTAGGTCATCCTTACACTACCAGTCCAACACTTCCACACCATTCAGTTGTATCGTCCTTGAGTGGCATAACGTCGAGTGTTGAGTGCCAAGTTGCAATGTGTGCTTACATTGCACCTTTCAATTCACATCTCGATACTACTATGACCACTTGACACCATCCTTTGTTTATCCACAAAACAGAGGCATATCTGTCCTTCCTAGTCAAACTCCTCATTCTTAGAGTTTACACAACCCCGTAGAGTCTATTATTAAATTACTTAATTACTTAATCACTTATATGCATATCATGTCGATAGGAACGTGATGATAGGTGATCGACGAGAAGTTTCGCTTGGAGGAGAAGGCCAGGGTGTCCACTTGAAGTCCTTGGCGAAGTCTGCACAGAAGGACCACTAAAAATTGACATTTATTCGAGTCGCAAACTAAGGCAAGCCCCGGTTTGCATTTAAGAGCTTTTCAAAGTTTTCCAGTTTTATTCACTTACGTCTTCAGTTGATATTGTGCATTATGTATAAGGTGTTTGATACTCCACTTGCATGACCACAAATCCCAGGGTTTGGTTGGAACGAGTTACAGTTTGACCTGTAGTAACTGCTTTGCTAATGCATAGGAAATCCGGTAGAAGTCGAGTAGTTGGAATCTACTCGCGAGAGATGTAGGACATATCTCACAGGATTGGTTAAATAGAAAATGGATTAAGATAATGAAATTGAGACCGGGCAGGGAATGGATAGGAAGCAGCGAGAATTGAGTCTCGGTCGCATAGCCCTGCCTGTGTCGCTTGAGGACCGTGCCATATGCGGCACCATTGGGCAAGCTTGATTTGTACCGGTTGCATAATGGTATATGGGACCCATTAAACTGATGTAGTGTGGAGACTCCTCGGTTGTCCTTGAATGGAGATGCGAAGGCATAAAGGTGTAAATATTCTAGCGGGCAACTTCGACGTGTTCGTGTAGGGGACCTTTTGCTCGGGATGAAGGGGTTTGTCGACATTGGGGTCTTGGGTGAAAGGTGGCCACGTATGACGCGGGGAGGAGAGCACGTATGTGTCTCCCAGGCGGGTGTGCGTGTCGTGCAGTCCGGGTGTGTCCTGATTGCAATCACCGTCCCTCGCGGTAATAGAGTACCACTTGTTCACTGTGTCGTGACATAGTAAATACTAAAGAAGCCAGTAAATTATATTGTATTGAATTATAATTGCTTTGCAACCTTGTATGATTTAGAGACAGCAAAATTAAAGTTTACAATTTCCCCATACTTTAGCTGTAATAGCATTATGTGCTCTGAGCATGTCATATCATCGGTAAAGCGTTTCTTGTTTGATTGTGGAGCCCATGATGTGCCGTGCTTGGAGAATGTCATTTGCTACATAAAACCTGATTATAAGGATCCAGTTGTAGGCGAGTCTATTTATGCTATTCCTTACCTATGTTAGTATTCACCCTGCATATGTCTAGTGAGACGGTTAAGTCTTGCTGAGCCTTATGCTCACGTTTGCCCTTTAACGATTTTTGCAGGTATTAGTTTTATTTTTGCTGTTCAGGTTGTACATGAGACTCGAGGTGTCGAGATAAATCTCATGTGAACCACGCCGCTGCTGAATTTTCTTCTTGTTGCTAGTGAGAATCGTCCTAGGGCATGGACGTCTTCTCTCCTGCTTAGTTAGGTGAGATTATGAGTATGTATTTTCCGCTGCGTGTGTACTTCTGTTGTACACTCTTTTGTAAACTCTTCTTATGAAATGAAAATTTTATATGTTTTGGTATCCTTTTTCGTGTGTGCTGTTAGGTGTCGCATCGCACGGCACCACCCAATGAGATCCTCGGATGTGTGGACTCCGGTCCCCACAGACATGGTATCAGAGCTTCATTGGGAATAGCATGCTCGAAAAGAGCCTATTTTCGAAAACTCTAAAGTAGTCGAGTGAGGATTAGCTATATGCCCATTAAGAACTATTACTAGTATAAGTTATAAAGGTGGTTAACTAACTTGTTATATTATTTCTGTAACGACGCTCCGTCTTCAAGGTAAGAGGTAATGTACGCCACCGAGAGCGGATCAATCTCGGTAAGCTCTGCATACGAGATGTGGTATGTAATATTTTCGTGGCTTGGCACGGAAAGTCAATATGAGTCTCTGGAACTTTCCATGTTTCTGAGATATGACACGCGGTACCCCAGCGTGACACAAAATTAGTGGGAGCCCCCGTTGGGTGGTGTATAACCCGATAGTATGCATCTCTAGAACTATTCATGTTCTATGGGATCATGCGAAACACGTATGCCTGAGCGTGTATAAGCCGGTTCGTATGGGAGTCTTTGCTGTACAGACGTATTTACAGCCATGTACATCAAGACATGACCTCGCTCGAGGGCGACTCACACCAGAGTCATATGCATTTACTTTCATATATATTATTGTGACTGCCTGTCGTGTTTCCCCGTGCCACCCTTGAGGTGTGAAGGTGTGAAAGGGGATTGTTTGTCTTCTGCAGGTACACTAACTCGGGTAGCGACCCGTGTAGAATACGTTTGCGAGTGATCGATATTATAACCACCTATAGCCGTATCCGGATATACCAGGTTAGACTTTTCTTTTGGTAAGGCACGTAGTACCGTCAGTATCCCACTTGATACTTTGACCATCCCCCACAAAAGAAATGGCTTCATATTCATATTAAGTCCAAGTATCAGTTGCTGATATCTTGTGGAGAATAGAAAATGTTTCTCTTCAAGAGTAGGTGAACCAAAGTCCTTTGCTCCTGGCGAGAGTTTAGCTCGACTTCGCCGGAGTAAGATTTTGGTTAAGCATGAAGATCCATAGTGATATGCTATGGATAAGAAGGTCGTCAAGTCTCTTTTAAGATTCCATTTGGTTCCAAAGAAAATGATTTGTTGTGAATCAAGTTCTAGCCATCGGACTTGAGTTTTGAGCTAAGTTTCAAAATTTGAGTTTGTTTCCAAATTCTTGTGTTTCGAAGCCGGTGAGTTCTGTTTTCAAACAGAATTGACCTGACTTTGAAATTCCATATCTCTTCAACCTGGAGGGCTTTGGAGGCAAGTGAATATTTTTTGGAAAGCTTTTGAAGTCTTCTATAAGTTTTCTATTTACCTCCAAGCCAAAATACCTTTATATGGTGATGAAAATGCACCATAACCACTGCAGCTGCTGTTCTGAAACTGTACAAGACAGTATCTGAACTTTTGTCATATTTTCTTGAAGAAAGCTCTTATATTCCATTATGATACATTTCTGGGAAGGGGAAGAGCTATTCTACAACTTTTTTATTCAATGTTACCCCAAATTCAGTTTAAAACTAATTAGAAACTGGAGTTGAAGATAGTACATGTATATAGGTGCTATCTGAAACAGTCAGAAAAATTTCTGAACTTTGAACGGCCATAACTCTTAAACTAGAAATGCAACCTATGCATGTTTATACATGTATGGAAAGATCAAAGAGTCATCTATCAACTTCCTATTCAACACAAAGGCTAAAACTCGCAATGACCAAGTCTAAATTGAAGTATCGTTTAAGGTGTCGAAACAGTTCAGAATATGGACCATTACCTATTCAGTTACTGTTTCGATTATAATTCCTAGTAGACTTATCGAGTGGCTTCGTATTTTACATTTCTGAGATCCTGAGAATGTATACAACAAGTTTTCTATGTATTACTTTTGCAAATATTTATGTTTGTATATCTGAAAATTGTAGACAAAATCAGCCTTAAACAAAGGAGATGCTGTCCAAATTTTCAGAAAAACTGTCAACTTGCAAATGCCATATCTTCTCAACCAGAAGTGCTACGAGAGCAAGTAAATACTCTTAGAAATATCTGGAAGTCCTCTACATGTTTTCTGTTCAACACCAGACCAGAATCCTTTTCTAAGTGGGTGAAATTTGGATAATCGCAGAGACTCTCCAGGCGTACACAAACTGGACAGCAATCTGTACACCTCTGAATTTAATCCATAACTCGCAGACCCTTGATCCAATGGTGTCGAGCGAGTAACCGTTGGAAAGTTTAGAGAGTCAGCTACAATTTTTGAAATTGGATACAGACCTGAATCGGTCATCTACCTATTCCAAATCGAGTTTGAATACAGAGTGGTCAATCTGAACTGAATTCAGTTCTGAATACTGAAATTTTACCTAATTTCAAAAATTCATATATTTTAAACCAGAACTGATATGAAGACAAGTAAGTACATTATGGAAATATTATTACATTTACTACAACTTTCTCAATCAGAATATTTCCATATTTCCATCAGAACAGCCTAAAAGCTTTATATCAAAAGTGCTACTTTTTAAGCAGGTTCTGCTAAAAGTGCAGAAAATTCTGTTAACTTTAAAATAGCATAACTTGCAAACCAGGGATGATATATAGGCAAACCAATACTTTTTAGAAATGTCTTGAAGTGTACTTTAACTTTGTTATTCACCTCAAGATCTGATTTTACCATTAACTGGATCAAAATTGAGTTTGCGTCCAGACTGGTCATTTGTCACCATAGTCTGGCCAGTTTGAACTTTTGGTTTTTGTTAGGCATTCGGTTCTCGATTTCAACTCGAGGAATGTCATAACCGACCAAGAGTTAGGATTTAACTATTTACCAATTCGAATGGGTTGTTAAACTCATTGGAGGCCTTTTCCCTTGGATAGGCATACTAGTGTCTGATTTATGTGACTTGCCACATCACATCTTGTGATGTGGAACGCAGGTCGTAATTACTCGAGTTGCATCTCGTCTTTCCATGAGGATTGTTTAGAGTACGCTTCGACATCCTGGTTTGGAACTTTAAGGGGGAAGGCGAGCACTCAAGTAATGGTGGTATTCAACCATCGACCTTGGTTACAACGAGTCATGTCAACAAAAAGATGATCAAATAAGATTACATCTTCAAGAGGATCCAACATCCACCACCAGATTGAGTTACTCGAAGAAGAGTGTGACTTCAACTCCACTAGAGTGATCGAGAAGGATATCAGTTCCTCCTTGCCAGATCGAAGCGAAGGTTAAGTGAAGCATCACTAGAGACATATAGTGAGTTGTTTTCTTCTGATACAATCAAGTTGAGTAGAACATGCAAAAGCTTTCGAAAGGTCGAGGTAACGTGGTATATTTCCCACATTCCTTGTCAATTGTTCCGTTATGAATTCCTTACCTGTGGTCGAGTCATGAAGGTAACGCTACTCATTGAGTGTCTTTCACGACCACGGTATCCAATCCTTGCAAATCATCAGACAGTACTTGAGTTTTGTGGGTGTGGTTCATTTAGTCTTGCTCAAACTATAAAAGCTACTGCACCATGCATGTGCACCATTTGCATCATACATCTTCATCATTTGCACCATACATATGCACCATTTGCACCATACCATATGCATATTCATTGCACCATACAACATATGATGCATCATGAAGCATCATTACCAATGTAACACCAATGATGGAATGCATGATAATACTAAAATTTAGAGCAAGATTGTGTACCCCATTCAAACTATTCTAAGGTGTCTAATGACTACGATCATTTCACCATATTCATTTGACTTCTTAAATTGTTGATCTTCTTTCTATTGAGTGATACATGGGCAGTCGATCACTCAACCCCCCTTGCAACTAAACGAACACTTGAACTTCCATCCTTGACTTGTTTTAGTTCAAGTACCTTGATTGTTGCAACTATACCGTTCGTCATTGAGTAGTCATCAGTTCGATGATCAACCTTGTAAAATCCATGAAATCTCATTCCTCGCGAGGATACCGTTTGATTATCAACCTCGTGAAACTCTTTGGGTCCATCTAGGATCTTGTGTTGTTATATGGTAACCTTGCTACACTAAATTACCTTATAGTTACCATATGATTGAGTTATTTGCTGTGCTGGGAACATATGAGGAAATCCTTAAATCCTCGTGTGCCACCGCAAAGGGTCTTCCTCTTCTATTTCTATTGTTTGAAGATGTTGATGTACCCAAAAACCTTGTAGTCGCCATATCTTCCGTATTCCTGCTGTTTTCATCACATAAGAGTGTTGGGTGTCTTGCTACTCTTATGCTACGGCTAAGGAATCCTATGGTTGACTAAACATCAAACGAGGTTAATGATTGTTGTTTAACCTCATAAACCATCTTAACTCATGTCAAGGGAAATACCACATCGAGTTATAAGGACCTATGCAAAACCAAGCAAGCAACCAAGAATCAACGCATAGATAGTTTTAAACTATCATGGTGACCTAGAGAAGAAGAGAACAAGTGTTGATTCTTCAAGTCAAGATTAGGAAAGAACAGGATGTCATGTCAGTGTAAGAGTACAACAATAAAGGGTCAATAACAGACGTGAAAGTTTTACGACGTGATATGGTCATGTCGAGCATCCTGTCAAGATTATCAACTTAAAGACTGGAATCACTTGAAGCAGACTTTAGAATTTCTTAAGATGCCTAAAGATAATCACTATTTCGTAGAACCCAAGTCTTTAAGGGCATTGTAATTTTCCTTAGTCAATGACCCTCTTTTACGGATTGTTCCCTTATCGTTTCTGTTATTCTACTTGTTAGAATCTCGGGACGAGATTCCTTTAAGGGGGGAGGATTGTAAAAGCCCGTTTTTCAGAAGAACAAAAATGCAAAAATTCGAACTTAAAATTTTTTGAAAGTGGACTTGGAAATCCAAACTCACATGTATCACGTGCGTTAACCCATGTTCACTACAAATATGGACTTGTTAAAACTTAAAATCTTAATAGGAAT
Organism: Tuctoria greenei; assembly: GCA_036927565.1. Classification (NCBI taxonomy): domain Eukaryota; kingdom Viridiplantae; phylum Streptophyta; class Magnoliopsida; order Poales; family Poaceae; genus Tuctoria; species Tuctoria greenei. The sequence continues at coordinate 177,998,788 of JAYESD010000008.1, read as the reverse complement.
TATTTCAACCCTAAAATGGGACATCCAAAAATATCCGTATCTCAGGCCGTGAATTTTTCCATGAACATCTAATATTCCAAATAGACTCTCGGTAATGTTTCAAAATTTTTGAAGCACGTTTTCTATTTTTTGGACACGTACTGAGAGTTTAATCAACGTCAACTTCAAATTTAAACTTTGTGCTCAACCTTGTCCAAATCAACTCCAAAATTTTCCTGAGGTCCCTTATAGTTCAAAATGGTTAACTTCAAAGTTTCAGGATTTTGAACCTAATCTACCATTTATTTCATTGAATCAAGTATCACCGCTTGAATTCAAATTCAAACCTGAGTTCAAATTCAACTTGCTCAGTTTTGAAATCTGATTTCACCATAAAATTCTCCACATTTTATTTAGCCTTTGGGCCAAAGTTGAATAGTTTTGAAGCATGTTTGCTATCTCTATTTGAATTTTGAAAAGAGATGGGAGAAGGGAGTGGGACCCACATGTCATACATATCCTCAGTACTAGGAAAAAGGTGGGCCCCACTGGTAAGCTGCTCAATGGATGATATATTTTGCATCTAAAATGAAGAGGATAAGGAGAAGGGAAAAATGGGGCCCACATGTCATGTCTCTCCTCATGGCCACAAAAGCAACTTCGCTTCTTCCTCCCCCGTCCTTATCACCGCGCTTCTGGCCGTTGCTCGCGCGCTCGCGCCTCTGCCGCGCCGAAGCCGCCCGCGTCTCCTGATCCGGCCGCCCACGGTGCCGCCCAACGCCGACCTCGTGCCTCCGCACCTCCCATGCGCCTCCTCCTCGCCTTGCCGCCGGCCAGCATCGCGTCACCGGATCGTAGCGCCGCTGCGCACCTCCCCCGCCGTCCCCTGCATGCCGCTCTGCGCCGGCCGCCTATGCTCCGGCTCTTGGCCACCACGGCGCCGCGCTGCTGCGTCCCGCGCTTGACTGCGCCACGATGGCCGCCGACCCAGCTCGCTCCACCTCGCCGTACGCATCACCTGCTCCTGGCCTCCTCTACTCCACGGCGCTCCTGGCCGAGCACCCTTGCCGCGCCACGCCTGCCGCTCGCCCATCTCCGCGCTGCTGGCCGGTGCTCCGCCTGTGCCTCGCCCCCGCCTCCAACCCCAGACACGGCCTCACTAGACGCCGATCTTGTGCCGTGGTCGTGCCTCCCTGCAGCATCGTGCTACTACGACACCACCTCCTGGCTGCCTCCTGCGCCATGTTTGCGCCTCCGTCGACGACTCCCGCCATGCTCCTGGTTCTGCACCACAGCTATGCTCTTCAACCGCATCACCACCGGTGCTGTGCTGTTGCCCCTGCTCGTGCCATAGGCGCGTCCGTGCTTTTTCCGTGCTTTGTCCATGGAACACGTGGTTGACACAATGGCGATGACAATTGGACCAAGGTAAGCATTGATTGATGCAAGATTTGGTCATGACAGTTGTGGAGCCAAGTTGTTCGACAAATTTTTTACAAGGCGAAACCAATGGTGATGGTGACGAGCGCTGATCTATACTGCTTGAATGCAAGAACACGTCGACGACACAATGACAATGACAATTGGTTCAAGGTTAGCTCTGAATTGTGCAAAGATTAGTTGGGACAGTGCTGCAGCCAAGGTGTTCGATTAAATGTTCACGAGGAAAGAACCAACTTTGTTGATGTTTAGAACTGGTCTGTGATGCAGGGGTAGAATGATGTGGCAAACTGACAAGCCTAAGTGACAAGATGCCTTTGAATGGTGATGAAGCGACAGAAATCAAGTACACAACCAAGATGTTCGGCAAAATGCCTACAAGGTGAGCCTTGCCCTAAAATACCTTGCTTGACGTCACCGACGTCCGTTCGTCGTGATCGCTAAGGTTACTCATGTGTCGTCAAGTCGTACGTCCAGTTTCCGCATTGATATCATTCCTATAGGATTCCCCAAGTTGACCTCCTTTGTCGTTTGTATCACGTTGGCCTGTCCGTGCGTGCTCGTGATGCTCCGCCATGAGCCGCGTCGACGTCGTTGACCATATGATGTCGTCGTGACGTTCCGAGCCATAGTCGTGTCCTGGCATTGATATGAAGGATGCCTGTAACGTACATGATGCTGAAACACAACCACGACACAACGGTCGACAGTCGTTTAGCCAAATTAGGGTTGGGTCAAGGCGAGACTCGTCGAGTCCTAGGTGTAGCCTAGATGCTCGATGAAATGCCTTCTAGGTCAAACCGAGTGTATTGGTGACCATCGATGACCTAGGGTAGAATACTGCGAGCACGTTGCGACCGACGAGGAGAACTAGTCCAAGTGGAACCTTGGATAAGAATTTCTTAGTTGTGTCGAGGACGTTTCCTTTTCATTCGCAGAATTGCTTACCTAGGTGTACCTCTTCATCGACGGTAGGTTCATCGAGTCTTTTGTCGACGACTAAGTCAATTCCCTAACTCTCTGACTCATGAGGAGTTGTTCGAGATTCTGCTCACCACTGTTGACGAGTCCAGGTCGATGTGAACGTCAAGGAGACGATCTTCCCGATATGGCAAAACACATCATCACGGCAGAGCCTCGCATCATGTTGAAGTCCTGTGAACTTACTGAGCTCACCTAGACAAGCTTGCAGAAGACACTACATTAGTGTCGTCGTGTAAGCACCTGAACGATGCTTGCGACGTTAGTCGTAGCAACTTGTTTACCTAAAAGTCATTTGAACGGTTTCTTGGTACTCATGCTAGGTTAACAGTGCTTGTAATGACTTCTTAAGTCCAAGCCATGTTGATCTCAATTCAGTCCCAAGTGTCGTTAGGTTCCATCATGGTTCATCCTAAGTCAGGACCCTACGATAGCACTGCTCACTTAACTAGGTTTACTCCTTTATGAGTTAAGTCAAGTTCATTGGTCGACTTCTAAATCGCGACCTTCGTATTGTACACCACTCATACTCAAGCTTTCGATGCCACCTTGACTCTTAGGTCATCCTTAAACTACCAGTCCAACACCTCCACACCATTCAGCTGTATCGTCCTTGAGTGGCATAACGTCGAGTGTTGAGTGCCAAGTTGCAATGTGTGCTTATATTGCACCTTTCAATTCACATCTCGATACTACTATGACCACTTGACTCCATCCTTTGTTTATCCACAAAACAGAGGCATATCTGTCCTTCCTAGTCAAACTCCTCATTCTTAGAGTTTACACAACCCCGTAGAGTCTATTATTAAATTACTTAATTACTTAATCACTTATATGCATATCATGTCGATAGGAACGTGATGATAGGTGATCGATGAGAAGTTTCGCTTGGAGGAGAAGGCCAGGGTGTCCACTTGAAGTTCTTGGTGGAGTCTGCACATAAGGACCACTAACAATTGACATTTATTCGAGTCGCAAACTAAGGCAAGCCCCAGTTTGCATTTAAGAGATTTTCAAAGTTTTCCAGTTTTATTCACTTACGTCTTCAGTTGATATTGTGCATTACGTATAAGGTGTTTGATACTCCACTTGCATGACCACAAATCCCAGGGTTTGGTTGGAACGAGTTACAGTTTGACCTGTAGTAACTGCTTTGCTAATGCATAGGAAATCCGGTAGAAGTCGAGTAGTTGGAATCTACTCGCGAGAGATGTAGGACATATCTCACAGGATTGGTTAAATAGAAAATGGATTAAGATAATGAAATTGAGACTGGGCAGCGAATGGATAGGAAGCGGCGAGAATTGAGTCTCGGTCGCATAGCCCTGCCTGTGTTGCTTGAGGACTGTGCCGTATGCGGCACCGTTGGGCAAGATTGAACTGTACCGATTGAATAATGGTATATGGGACCCATTAAACTGATGTAACTCAAGACTGTAGTGTGGAGACTCCTCGGTTGTCCTTGAATGGAGATGTGACGGCATAAAGGTGTAAATCTTCTAGCGGGCAACTTCGACGTGTCCGTGTAGGGGACCTTTTGCTCGGGGTGAAGGGGTTTGTCGACATTGGGGTCCTGGGTGAAAGGTGGCCACGTATGACGCGGGGAGGAGAGCACGTATGTGTCTCCCACGCGGGTGTGCGTGTCGTGCAGTCCGGGTGTGTCCTGATTGCAATCACCGTCCCTCGCGGTAATAGAGTACCACTTTTTCACTGTGTCGTGACGTAGTAAATACTAAAGAAGCCAGTAAATTATATTGTATTGAATTATAATTGCTTTGCAACCTTGTATGATTTAGATAAAGCAAAATAAAAGTTTACAATTTCCCCATACTTTAGTTGTAATAGCATTATGTGCTTTGAGCATGTCATATCATCGGTAAAGTGTTTCTTGTTTGATTGTGGAGCCCATGATGTGCCGTGCTTGGAGAATTACATTTGCTACATAAAACCTGATTATAAGGATCCACTTGTAGGCGAGTCTATTTATGCTATTCCTTACCTATGTTAGTATTCACCCTGCATATGTCTAGTGAGACGGTTAAGTCTTGCTGAGCCTTATGCTCACGTTTGCGCTTTAACGATTTTTGCAGGTATTAGTTTTATTTCTGTTGTTCAGGTTGTACATGAGACTCGAGGTGTCGAGATAAATCTCATGTGAACCACGCCGCTGCTGAATGTTCTTCTTGTTGCTAGTGAGAATCGTCCTAGGGCATGGACGTCTTCTCTCCTGCTTAGTTAGGTGAGATTATGAGTATGTATTTTCCGCCGCGTGTGTACTTCTGTTGTACACTCTTTTGTAAACTCTTCTTATGAAATGAAAAATTTATATGTTTTGGTATCCTTTTTCGTGTGTGCTGTTAGGTGCCGCATCGCACGGCACCACCCAATGAGATCCTCGGATGTGTGGACTCCGGTCCCCACATATTCGACGTGTGTGTTAATAGGAAAGCTGTGGACTCTCTATTTATAGGGTTTCCAAAAGGTAGCCGTTGAAAAAACCCTAACACTGGACTAGTCCGGTGCAAGTCCGGACTTGTCCGGTCTCAGTGCATTTTGAAGTCCAGAAAGTCTGTCGGACTAGTTCAGTGTTGTGTGTAGGTGACTCCAGAAAGTTTAACGGACTAGTCCGCAGACTAGTCCGATCTCCACGAATGGGATATTCCAGAAAGTTCAACGGACTAGTCCGGTCCATGATCGGACTAGTCCGGTTCCTCAGTATGAGAGACTCCAGAAACATCAACGGACTAGTTTGGTGGATGCACGGACTAGTCCGGTCTCCTTATAAGTGGAATTCCAGAAAGATGAACAGACTAGTCTAGTCCATGATCGGACTAGTCCGGTGCTTTGTGAAAGTTAGGTTAATTTTAATCCCTTACCCTCGCGCAAAGTTGTGAGCTCTTGGAGTGTGACTTTCATACACTCCCTATACATTCAAAATCTAATTTGGTCTTCCAAGCTTCATCAAAGTATCTTTCTTTGAACACCACTTCATTTTTCACCTTTTTGTGTGCACCGAGCTATTTCACTTGTTTGTCCTGCAATCATCTCAGTGGATTCATTAGGATCTCATATGTTTGTCATCAATTAGCCAAAACCCACAAGGGATATCCTAGATGCACTTACACCTGGAGATACACAAGTTGCTTTATGCCGTGTTAATAGCATCGAGGAAGCTCTAACACTATTTCCAGAGCCACAAGATGTCGGTGGTCACCTCCTTTTCACCGAGAACGGTGCTCCACAGCCCTAATGCTACCGGCAATAACGCCAAGTGGGCAGCGGAGCTAGCAGAGTTTGAGCTTGAGTTCCTCCATCGGCATGCGGTCAAGAGTCAGAGGGCTCGAACAGCGGAGAAACAGTGCCCAGTGCACCAGTCTTCACCTAGATCCCCTGGACACTTTACTTCGATGATTCCGCGCGGAAGCAGGGGCCGGAGCCAGGGTGATGCTCATTACCCCGACCGGGGAGCAGTTAAAATATATGGTGCGTCTTGAGTTCAAGGTCACCAACAACATGGAAGAATATGAAGCCCTTATCTTCGGGTTGAAGACAGCGTTGACCCTCAATGTCCGCCAGCTCCTTACCAAAGGTGATTCCCAGTTAATTGTCAAGCAGGTCAAGCGAGAGTGCAGCTGCAATGACCCCCAACTGGCAATATACTTGCTGCACGTCAGGAAGTTGGAGAAATACTTTGAAGTCTTGGATCTGTGCCATGTGCCCCGAGCTGACAACTCAGTCGCAGACGACCTGTCAACGAAGGCCTCCACAGAGGCCCCAGTGCCCGAAGGAGTCTTTGCAAGGATGTTATCGTGACCAACCGCCCGAGTTGCGGAACCATGCGAAAGGGGTGAAGCTAGCACCTCGAAGCTGGCAATCCCGGCGGCCCTGCAGCCATGGCGTCTACCAAGGTTCTTATGCACCACCGGCAGCTCCGAGCAGCCGGGCATGCAAGACCAAGAGGCTCAAAGAGGTCTCGATGCATGGATCTCGGAGGTCTGGGACTACTCAAAAGACAATTTCCTTCCCGAAGAACATGCCCTGGCAGAACGGATTGTGTGGATGGCTAAGAGGTACACGCTGGTGGACGGGGATCTCTACCGGCATGGCGCCAACGACATCTTACTGTGATGCATTACCCGGGAGGAAGGCTGCGACTTGCTCGCAGAAATCCATGGAGGTGAGTGCGGGAACCACGCATTGTCCTGCACACTGGTCGACAAAGCCTTCCGGCTCAGCATCTACTGGCTAATAGCACTCCAGGATGTCGTTAAGATGGTCAAGAGATGCAAGGCGTGCTAGTTCCATGCCAAGCAAATCCATACACCAGCTCAAGCGCTGCAGATGATTCCCCCCTCGTGGCCATTCATCGTGTGGGGGTTGGACATCCTGGGACCTTTCCCTAGAGCCGTCGGTGGATTCTGGTACCTCTATGTCACCATAGACAAGTTCACCAAGTGGCCAGAAGCCACCCCAGTTGTCACCGTTAACAAGTAGTCGGCAATGAAGTTCATGAAGTCGATCGTCTGCAGGTTCAGGGTCCCGAACAGGATCATCACCGATAAAGGGAGCCAGTTCACGAGTGTAGCGTTCCAAGTATACTGCGAAGACCTTGGGATCCAAGTTTTTTATGCCTCTGTTGCTCACCCTGAGAGCAACGGACAGGTAGAGAGGGCAAATGTGGAGATTCTCAAGGGCCTCAAGACCCGTACATACTCGAGCCTTGAGAGTCATGGTGCAAATTGGGTGGATGAGCTGCCATATGTGCTATGGGCTAGCCGGACATCAACCAGCCGGACCACGGGAGAAACGCCCTACTTCTTGGTGTTTGGGGCGAAGGTTGTCCTTCCCCCGGAGATCACCATGGGCTCTCCCCGTGTCCGGAGGTACGATGAAGCCATGCAGGACCAGCTCAGGCGTGAAGACATTGACCTCATCGACGAGGGACGGATACGAGCAGCCATTTGAACGCACGGTACAGGCAAGCGCTCCAGCACTACCATCAATGACCGTGCGCAGTAGGGAGCTGAAGGTAAACAACCTGGTGCTGCGACGTATACTCTCCCGTGAAGGGGCAAATAAGCTCTCCCCTGGCTAGGAGGGGCCCTTCTAGGTAACAGAGGTTTGTCGCCCCAGGTGCGTTCGCCTAGCTACAGAGGATGGAGAACGAGTGCCCAACCCATGAAATGTCGAACACCTCCATAAGTTTTATCCATAGTCCAGCGGTAAGATAATTTTTCTTTCGTTATAAAGGAATCATAGTGTATAGAGACAACACTTGGGTTAACCAAGGCCAGGGAGGTGAGCTCCGGGTGTACGCCTTGCTTGGCACGGTCCAGTACCTTGAGTAGGCACATTCAGTTCCCTGTCACCCAGGTCGGGTCGTTCTTCCTGTAAAGTCTGTTCTCTCCTATGAAAGCTATAATGAAAGAATGTTTGCCCTACCCTGAAGTGTTTTATTCATTTGAAAATTACCTTTAATTCTTATGAATATCAGTGTACGTTCACCTTAGCTCATCACCTAGCATGGGAGCAGTCAGATTTTCCCTCGTCTCTTCAAATAGTGGGAGTTTTGCTGTCTGATTACAAGTGGGGTTACTTGGGGTACATGTTGTGTATCCAGAGCCTTCAAACCCACTCCCTGCCCACGGTGTGTATCGAGCTCTGGGTGTAGAGGCATTGAGTTACTCAAGTTCCCCGCATCAGCATAGGATTATAAGACAAACGACACTAAAAGAGCGTGGGAGAAGAGTGACTGGAGAGCAGATTACTTTTTATCTGTCATGTGTGCAGGCTGTTAAGATTGTGACGCTGATAAAGCCGACCACATACTACCGTTGACGGACAGTTGCCTCATCGGAAGTAGACTTGGGGGCCCTACATCGACGCCCGCTATGTTGACAAGGGGTGTCGCCAAAGATCCTAAGCTCCGACAACCCCAGGGGGCCCGGCGTTGATGTTCCCTATGTTGACAGTGGGTGTCGCCAGATCTCCTACGCTCTGACAACCCAGGGGGCCCGACATCGATGTTCTACACTGACAATGGGTGCCACCAGAGCTTCTAGGCTCCGACAACCCCAGGGGGCCCCGTGTCAACGTCCTACGTTGACAATGGGCATCGCTGGAGCTCCTAAGCTCCGACAACCCCAGGGGGCCCAGCGCGGCGTTGACATCTTCTACATGGACATTAAGTGTCGCCAGTGCTCCTAAGTTCCCAAGCTCCACCAGGGGGCCCGGTGTCGACGTCCTCGAAGCAAGTGTGAGTACTACTTGGTAAATGTACACAATCAAAAATTATGTACATCTACTAGGGGGCAATACACAAAATATCAAAGACAAAAATCAGGAGGACCTCATATATTGAAAGATCATATTACGAAGTCAGAGGATTCCATTACAAAATTGGAGGTGTACAGGCGGGAGCAAGAAAGGAAAGGCCTAGGCCCTACGGATAGCTGAGGCGACGGCTTGGGCAGCCTCTTGAACACTTGCCGTCGCAGCATCCAGCCCCTCCTCGACGGGCCCTTCAATCATTGGGCCCAGAAGAAAGTGGGAGTCTCAGCTCCGATAACATGCCAGCACGTACTCAGTGACGGTCTTGGCCAAGGACCTCCGCTCTGTTTCCAGCTGGTCCATGATGACATCACCCATCGTGTCGAGCTTGCCACTGGTGGAGTTAAGGGCTGCCAGCGCTTCGTCCAGCTCTGGCGCTGGGGTAGCCAGACGAACTGGGTTGAAGTTAAGCAGCAACAGTGCTCCATTAGCTCGCCTCAAAAAGTCCCACACCCACTGGGACTCGGCCATTCTCGAGCCCTGCAATTCCTCCAGTAACCTCTTGGTGGCTGCGAGCTCCACACCATCTTTGGCAAGGCGCTCAACCTCTTTGTCGTGCTGCTGAATGCTCTTGGCTAGTTGTCGTTCGCGATCAGCAAGCTCCAACTCCTTAAGGTGGATGCAGTTTCGTCACTCCGCCAGGTCTTCCTCCTGGCCCTGCACCTTATCCTCCCTGGCGGAGACGTCGACCTCTCTCTTATTGAGGTCTTGTCCTTTTGCCAGAGTCTGTCTATCTCGAGCTGGCACTCTGCAACAAATTTCTTACGGCGATCTGCCAAGATCTGTTCACCCAGCAATAGCTTTCGAGAGAGCTCATCCTCCTTCTGACCCAAACGCTTTTGCACCTCGGAGAGTTCGGCCTCCCTCCCATCAAGCTCTTGACGACGCCTCTGGAGAGTCTCATGCCAGGTAGACAGACCTTTTTGGCGCTTGTCTACAGCCCTGTGGCTTTCCACAACATCCTCATATATCTTGTGAATTCTTGCATCAAGAGCCTTGAGGGCGGCCTCCCTCTCGCTGAGCAGTAACCCTGCTCGAGCAGTCGGGCTTTCTCCCTCTCGATCCAGTCCTCACGTCGGCAGAGCCTCGATTGCGTCCGCTTAGTTTGGTTGTAAAGCCTGTCGTGCCAGCGTCCAAGGGTGATGCGCTCTTCTTCCAAGGCTTTGCGATCATGCTCAAAGGACAGTGCGACCTGCTGTAGACTAGAGCAGGCGTTGTCGATGGACAACGCCAAAGGAATGGGCGTCGGGCCTGATGGGGGTACCTCCCCCTCCATGTCCTCCAGGATGTCCACCGTCATCAGGAAGGGGCCCCACTTCGCAAGCGGGGGCCCCCGTGGGCTTGAGGCGCCTGGAGTGTCCTCTAGAAGCCCCGCGACCCCGGCGGCATTTGGAGGAAGTTCGGCCCGAGTGACGCCAGTCTCCACTGTGGCCTCCAGTATGACCGCGGATACCTCCGGACCAGTCTTTGCTAGGGGAGAGGCAGGACACTGAACCGAAGCCTCCACGACTTGAATCTCGTGCGCATGCGCGCTAACTGCCACTGGCTGAGGCACCAGGGCCTCAACCACCTCCAGCATTGGGGCAGGAGCTTCAACAACCACTTCTGGACTGGCTACCAAAGCCTCCACTGTAGCCGACGAGGGGGCCGGTACTTCATCTGCTTCCAGCTCGTGAGCCAGAATCGCTCCCGCAACCGGTGTGGGGGCCGGCTCCTCAGCTACATCCGGACGGGGTACCAGAACCTTTACTGAATACGGTGTGGGGGTCAACCCTTCAAGGGCTCCCGTCACGGGAGGTAAGATCTCCGTCGACGTTGGAGCACACACTGGAATTACATTGGCACCTGGCATCCCCGCCGAAGCTTCAGTAGATACTGGTGCCGCGGCCAGAACTGCAGCCATTTCGGTGTCGGGAGCTGAGGTCCTGGCTGCTGGTGCGGCCATATCTGCAGTTGGCACTGTCCTTACGCCACCTGGAGCCTCCAGGTTTGCTAATGCAGGGGTGGGGGGCTGAAGCTGAAGCATCTGCCTGCTCAGCCGTCTGCACTACCGCAGGAGTGGCAGCCTCCCCCTCCCATCTTAGAAACGATGTACACCAGAGATAGAAACATTTGAAGAGTGATCTTAACCCGAAGAGGGAACAAGGTAAGAGCGTAGTTGTTTACCTTGGGAAGCCCCAGGTACCGCGGAAGCAAAGCTGCTTTGGAGTAGGGCCAGAGCCGGAACCCGATGGAGTCAAGGTGGCCAGGGCTCCCGACCCCTCGGGGGCCTGTGCTGAAGTCTTCTTGACCGAGGTGCCCCCCGACTGGGAGGGACCTCCAGAGCTTGGCACCACGATTAGCGCCAAGGAGGGAAGTGGACCCCCAGATCTGGCACCCTTTTGATGTTCCTGAGCCAGAAGAGGTCCTGCCGCTGGGCACTCGACATGGCTTTCGTTGCTCCGCACCAGTTTCCTCTTTCGGTCGAGGGGCTCTGCCGGCGCCTTGCCCTTGCCGGAGCTATCAGTTTCACCCCCTGGCTTGGGGCAACAGGGGCAGGCTCCCCGGTGACCCCAGGAACTGTGATCGCGGATTGAGCCCACCTCTTCGCAACCCCAATCTCGTCTAGCATTGGAATCGTCTTTCGGAGCTCTCGGCAGAACTCAGGAACTAGGTTCCAGATGGAAAGGCCTTTGGGGGCGTCAGGGAGTCGAGCGGGATGGATTTGCTCTGGAATTTCTTCAGCAGGGTCCTCAGAGCTTCGTCCCTCAACTGGCAATCCGCATCACGTTGCGTGAACGTCCACATAGGCTGTTCCCTAAACTTCAGCGGGGCCCATCTGTTCCTCAGGAAGTTCCCAAAAACCATTTGAGGGGTCACTCCTCCGGTGACGCAACTCTCAATCCTTGCCACAACTGGCTTGTATGCCGCTGGCAGCTCCAGAAGCTCGTTCCAGACATCAGTGTCTATGTTGGGCAAGTTCTTTGGCAGCTCCAGCTTCTCGTGCTCGTCTAAAATAATGATCACCCACTCATTTTCAAGTCATCCCATTTGGCGGAGGGAAACGTTTCCAAGTACTTGAAGGGGGACCTCTTCCGCTTCACAAAGTAGTACAATCCAACCATGTCGTTCCCTTTCCCGGTGGTCTGTAGGGTGAAGACAGATCGGAAGAGCTCTAGGCTGGGCCGCACCCCCACCCACATCTCGTAGAAGTGAATGAAGGTAGCGACCGGCAAAAGGGACTGGGCGCCGAGGAATTTTAGTTGGATGCCTAGAACTCCAGCATTGTCATAAGAAAAGACGAGAAGGTTGGAAGCAAGCTGACCATGGCATATACTTGAAAATAAACCATATCACCTGTGCTCCTCTTCTCGAAGGGAAGCTCGCATAGGCGAATCTTTTCATTGAAGGAGTCATGGGACCACCTCATGTAGGCGCGGACCTTCTTCAACTCCTTCTCGCTCTTGATCTTGCTGGCGGGGAGGCCCAACTCCATTGCAACAAAGTGGGGCAATGGGAAGATGGCTGCGCAAGGGCTAAGGCGCAAGGTTGGAGGATGCAAGAAAGCAGTTTGGTCCTGAGTGCGAATGCGAATGGAGGCATAAAGAACCAGCGACCTGTGCTAGCCCCCCTTCTTAAGTACACGTCTTCGATGTTTGGGTGGAAACCGCAGTCGCTGCAATGATGGAGCTTCCCACACGATGACTGGTGGACCAGGGTCCGATTCAGCAGGAAAACCAAGGTTGTCGCCTCGGGGAAACCGCTCCCGTTGGGGGAAGTTCAAAACCTGAGGGCGGCGACATGATGAGCGTGCGGAACCAAAACGAAATTCGTATCGGGAACTGACGCCAGTTGATGGCGTGATACCTGCAGACAAAGATTTTATCTGCTGCATTGAAGGGAAGCCCTTAAAGTCACGGCACGAGGATTCAAAATGGCCCCATCTCAGGTATAGCCACTTAACCAAGGAAGTTCCTCCCTGAGATGGGCCCGAGGGCTAATGTCGGTACCTGGCGGACCGGGTACCCATAGATACAAGGAAGAGGACGTGCAAGGCCCCGCCTCTCATGGAGGCAGGCCCAACGTAAGCCACGTGACGCGAAGCTCCTGGGCCAACCTCCCCGCTGAGGGTAGGCCAGACCCCGCCACGTGTTAGAGGAGGCCCAGAGCTTCTGCGCGCATCGCAGCTCCGGGACGGACCTCTCAATTGAGGATGCGGCCAGCGCTGCCACATCCCCCGTAGCTCCGGACCTATAGCTCCGGAGCTGCCTCCCCGCTGGGGGATGGTCCGACGCTGCCACGTGTCCTGCAGCTCTGGATCCGCCTCTCCGATGAGGAGAGGTCCGGTGTAGCCACGTGTCCCGCAGCTCCGGACCTACCTCCCCGGTGAGGAGAGGTCCGACGCAGCCGCGTGCCCCGCAGCTTCGGACCCGCCTGCTCGCTGAGGAAGGGTCCAGCGCTGCCACGTGTCCTGCAAGCTCCGGACCCACCTCCCCACTGAGGAGAGGTCCAGCGCAGCTACGTGTACTGCAACGTCTGGCATAGGCCTTCTTGTGGAGGTGGACCCAGGCTCAGCCACTATATTAACGGCTACCGGGGGATGGAAGGAAGGAGGAGTAAAGTAAGACATGACCACTGTGTTAAAGGAGTAAGCACGCGCGCCTTCCCTAGGTAAGAAGGGGTGCGCGCTCGTAAGTCAAGAGGCATGTACCAAGTCTTGTTATGACAGGCCGGTGCTGAACTACTACGTACGGTGGACGAATGAGAGGTCGTGACAAGACAGACGGGATGCGGCCAACCATGATGAGGGGCTATGTGTAGCCCTGCAGCAAGACATGGCTAGGCGTCACATTGAAGCCATTGTCAGGAGATAGCATTTACTCCCAGATCTTAGAAGGGATTTTGTTACTCCCGGGGCCACCTGTCGGGCCCCGAGCCCCACTTGTAAGTTGTCTGGCCTTAGACTATAAAAGGACCAGATAGCCATCGACTTAGACATCTTGGCTCAGACTCAGATACACGCTTGAGCAATACAACACACAAACTACCGTGGAGTAGGGTATTACACCTAGGCGGCCCGAACCATGTAAATCCCTTGCGTTCATCGTTCACTAAGCTCGATCTTACGAGGACTAGCCCCCCGAAAATAAATTGAACCTCCGCGGGCTGCTTCCGAGCAGGTCCGGGGAGGTTCTAGTTAGACACCACGACACACACTAATGGTGAGTGCGCACGGTGACGATGGTGTCGTGCATTCGGTGTGACTGGGAGTGCGGTGAAAGATGGAGAGCGCCTAAGCCTTCAGCTTCGTGGTCGACGTCGTTTGCGGCTGTATCATTACCAGCTACTTATTTGTGGTGAGTGGTGACTATAAGTTCCGTAATGTAAGGGATCATATAATTTCGTAAGTGCAAAGGAATTAATTATGCAAACGATATGTAGTAGAACAATAAAAGAAGGACAAGAACTTTTGCAAGTGTTAGATAGGCTAGCAATCAAATCAATCTTAACGTTGTGTTTTGTCAAATCCAAAGTCCGGATTGGAAGAGAGCGTCATGGTCCATGGGTCTTACTCTTACCACACCTGACAAAGAGGTTAGATGAGGTACGGTTGTGACTTGCAAGAACCTCCTTTCTGTGAATATCATCACTAGTCCGTGATCACCAGGATCGAAATTAACATAGACCTTTCGTATATATTCAAAGTTGCTCAAAAAGAAAATAGGGGGCAAAAACACACACAAATAATCTTGATGAATATGATCAGTAAACATACAACAATCAAGCTATGACCATAATTCACCAAGATCAAGTAATTAACATAGTTTTTTGGAGAAAATAAAGAGAGATGATTTTTCAACATAATCAACATGATTTTTAAGATGGCATACAGGTATGCAAGTTTTCAAGCCACTTCCGAGCATCAAGGATATTTAGTTCATTTCGGAGCTCACAAAAGCGTTTTTCATCAAATGACTTGGTAAAGATATCGGCTAGTTGTTTCTCAGTGTTCACATGTGAAATGGCTATGTCTCCTTTCATTCAGTGATCTCTCAAAAAGTGATGCCGAATGTCTATGTGTTTGGTTCTAGAGTGCGCAAAAGGGTTGTATGCAAGTTTAATGGCACTCTCATTATCATAAAGGAGTGGATTACGACTCATATTGCAACCGTAATCCCTTAGAGTTTGTCGCATCCAAAGGAGTTGTGAACAACAACTCCCGGCCGCAACATACTCTGCTTCGGCCATGGATAAGAAAATTGAATTTTATTTCTTGGAGGACTAAGAAACTAGGGATCTACCTAGGAATTGGCAAGTACCAAAGGTACTTTTTCTATCTACCTTGCATCTGACATAATCTGCATCGGAGTATCCAATGGGATTGAATTTTGAACCTTTGGGATACCAAAGGCCTAGGTTGGGTGTATGAACTAAATATCTCAACATCCTTTTAACGGGTGTCATCGGTGGAGGTCGTCGGCCTTCGGCGAATCCGGTGAAACGACGATGCAAATCCTGAGCGGAGGTGTCCGGCGTGTCTCTGGGAACATGGCGCATGCGTTAGACCAAGAGGGAGGGAGAGAACATGGACGACTCGACGGGAACATCAGCGACACACCTTGCACTGGCGGCGGCAAGGGTTTGAGCTCGGGGAGGGAAAATGGGGGCGCCGGCCGGATTTTATAGGGGGAGTAGGGGCAGCAAAGTATGGAAGGGGATCTCCCCCGAAGGAATTCCATCCCGGGCATTAAACGGGGGGATTTCATGCCGGGTTTTTGAAACCGGGGCGAAATCAATGGGAGATGTCTGGCGCTCGCGACGGGAGGAAGGGGGAGGAGCTGACAGGCGGGCCCCTCGCGCAGAGAGAGAGAGGGAGAAAGGAAATGAGAAGGAGGAGGGCACCGGGCTGAGTTGGGCCGCAGCAAAGGTTGGGCCGGCAGGGAGAAAAAGAAAAGGGGGAAGGGGAAAGAAATGGGCCGGGGCAGGGTTAAGGCCCACGCGGCGGTTTTCCTTTTTCTTTTTCTATTCTCTTTTCTTTTTACAAATTTGGTTTTCCTTTTCAATTCCAAACGAATTTCTAACGAATTTTGAAATCAAATTTTCAAACAAATGCATTTGCATGGTGCATTCCTAGCATAATTTCTCTGATTTCAAATTTTGAAAATCTGGATGTTACAATCACTTAATTGGCATATATTCTGTAGTAATGTAAACGAACAATGACCTGCTTTTGCAGAGGGGGGGATTTGTGGTCAAATTGCTGTATGCAGTTTGCACATTTGTATCTACTATCAGGGCTTACTTAGTTTTTTAGCAATAATACCTGGAATGTTGTGATTTGTGAAGTAGCACTGAAGTGTTTGATTATTTTTCTTTGCTATTTTTAGGAACTTCTTGCTTTCCTTTTGGACGGACTCCATGAAGATTTGAATCGTGTTAAATGCAAACCATATTCTGAAGCAAAGGATTCAGATGGCCGTCCAGATGAAGAGGTCGCAGACGAGTATTAGGGCAACCATTTGGCAAGAAATGATTCTATCATAGTTGATATCTGCCAGGTTAGTCATGAATTTGTGCTGTGGCTCTATTTTGTATGATATGCACGGACCTGCTTTATACCCAATTGTTTCCTTTCTATATCTTCTATTCCCTGGATAGGATATACGAATTACAACTTTACCTTTTTTTTGTTCTTGGTAGATTTTTCTGTGCTTATGCAAGTATCTTTATAGATATACTGATATTGCTTAAGAGCGCCTATGCCAGTGGGCAAGCTATGGCATATTCATTGGACTTAATGTATATACATTTGTCTGTTTATTACCTAGTGTTGTGGTAGTGTGCAGAATATATTTGTATCTATATGTCATCTAGATAAGGACCCTGTGTTACAAAAATATTGTTTTGGCACAATACAAGTTGCGCTGTAACACCCAAAATTTTCAAATTTTGAAAACCAGGAAAATGTAATAGGAATGCATCATGTATGTTTGCATTTGATTGAAAATTCAATTTCAAAATGCGCTAGAATTCGTTTGAAATTTGAAAAGAAATTCTGTAAAAAGAAATGAAAAAGAAAAGAAAAAACATAATAAAAAGGAAAAAACGCCGCTTGGGCCAAATCCTTGCCGCCGGCCCAATCCTTCCCCCTCCCCCTTTCCTTTTTCCCCTCCCGCCGGCCCAACCCCACGGCGGCCCAAGGCCAGCCGCGCCTCTCTCTCTCTCTTTCCCTGCGTGTGGACCCCGCCTGTCAGGGCTTTCCTTCTTCCTCCCGTCGCCCGCGCCCGATCGAGCCCGTCGATCTCGCCCCGGTTCAAAACACCGACAAGAAATCACCGTCCATAATGGCCTCAGTCGCCTTCCATCATCGGGGATCACCTTCCTTGTTTTGCCGCCTCGAATCCCCCTATAAATACCCGTCGGCGCCCGCGTTTTTCCCCTCCCCCGAGCTCGCAAACCTAGCCACCGCACCAAGGTAATGGCGCCGCCGTTCTCGTCGCTCTAGCCGATGCCCCTCCTCGGTTTCTTGCTCACATTGTTCGCCGTGTCGCTAGGAGCCCGTCGGACACCTTCTTTCGGGGATTTGGCCGTCGCTTCATCAATTCCGACGAGCGCAGCCGGAGTCCACCGCCTCTCACCAACGCTGACGCACCTCTGGCCCCAACCCGAGCTCCGCGACCCCCTACGTGAGCTCCCCTCGCCACCCTCTCGCTTTTCCATCGTAGCCGCATAGCTTTGGGCAACGTTTTGGCCATTCTGGCCATCTCCGGCGTAGCCTGGCGTGCGTGCCGCCTCTGTCGCCCAGGAGGCGACGTGTCCCAATCTCAGCCGCCCATCTAGGGCCGACGGCCGAGATTAGAAGGGGCGTACCCCTTCGGCTATTTAAAATCCGGGCCGTCCCTGGTTGATCCAACGGCCCAGATTCAAATACGTTTAACCGTTGCCAGTTTTGCACGTAGCCCCCTGCGCAAATTTAAATTAATTACACTGAGGTCCTGTACTTTATGAACTAGCCCCTGGACTTTAATTAAATTATGCTAGCACTGTTAAAATGAATAAATATGGTATTTTAGCCCCTGTTTTCACCATAAATTATGTCTTTAGCCTCTGTAAATTATGATTAACCCTTTGGTTATGTTATGAAGTATTTCTAGGCCCCATGTTCATGTATGTTTTGCATAAAATCCCCTGTATTAATTGTAAATTGCATAAAATCACATGAGTACTCTCTCTTTTTGCACAAATCACTTAGGGTACTATTTTGTTATTATTTCCTAATCTGTTTAGGATAAAATAATGTGTTTAATTTGCTGATTGTGCTGAATTCCTAATAAACCCATATATGCACTAAAATCCAAACTTCCACCCACACCACTAAATAAAGTCTTAACTAAGGACATAGTGTTAGCGACGTAATTGTGTATGTTTTCTTTTGTGTTTACTTATTTGTGGTGTGCATTTATTCTCTCGTTTCTTATTGTGTGCTGCTACTTTCTGTTCCGCATGCGATGATGTATTTAGAGTCGGTTCCTGAGCTGACTTACAATCTTCAGGACTACCTGTAAAATCCCAATTCTATGGCATGTGAATTCAATGATGAGTTTTGTGATCAACTATATTAAAAATCCAGTATCGTGGTACACATGCACTTACTACCCTCCAAACCTTTCTTGCACTCATGGTTAAATTTTGTTAAACATGAGTATTGGACTTCACCACTAATTCTAGAATGATTCTATTTACCCCTCTCCAGATTTTAGAATTTTTGGATGAAGTTTATTAAAGCAATTTAAAGGGGCAGTACTAGTTGGCCCTGCCAAAAATATTCAAATTAGAAGCTCTAAATTTTTCCTTGACCTTCTAATATTCTCAATAGCTTGCCTGCAAAATTTCAAGATTTTGGGAACTCATTTGCTATTTTATTTGAGGCGCTTAGCAAATTTGAATCAAATTCAAATCTGAATTTTAAATTCTGTTCCAACTTCTTTGAACATAAGATTTGAGTTCACCATTGGGTTCAGAATAATCCATTGACCATCTCCACAAAGTTTAATGATTTTTGGAGTTGATCTTCTATTTTTAAATAAATTATTAACTTGTGTGTTGGGGGTCGGACTGACCTGTGGGCCCCACCGGTCAGCCGCTGCTGAAGGCGTCAGGTCGGCCGTCTGCCATCTTTGCGCCGACGCTCGACCGCTCGACAGCACGCGCGCATGCAACTCCAGCGAGCTGCCTGCGTGCTAGCTTGCCGCGGGCTATAAAAGGCCGCCGCCGCTCCCTTATTTCTCCTCCCCTATCAGTGGTTCCCCCCCCCCTCTCGCGAGTTAATCCCCACCGCGCGCCATCGCCGCCGCCCACCTCTGCTCCATGGTGCGCCGCCGTCTAGCGCAGTTTCAAGCCACGACCCCAACAACTTAAAGGTGCGCCTAGACGAGCTCTAACTCTCAGCGCAAACCGTTTCCTTTTTCGTTGAGCATTGAAGAAGTTATCAAGCTTCTTTCTTAAGGCCGAAGTGAATGAAATCGCTCGGTTTTTGTTTAAATTCCGTTTTTACAAGTAATCATTCTATGCAATTGCTTAGGGATAGTTTCTATAGGACCTAGCGCTCCTACCTGAGCAAAAACCCCTAAAAGTTATCGAGCAACGGCCGAGGAAATCGAGTTTTGATCACCGCCGGTGAGGAGACCTCGGTTCGCCGTCGAGCTCATAGTTCCCGGTGGTTTTTCCCTCTTCCAAGTCCATTTCCTTGACCAGCATCGTCCCAGGAAGGTTTTGGAGAAGATCCCGAGTGATTTGAGCTACTCTGGAGCGAGTTCCACGTTGCCCGAGTGCTCACCGCCACCGCCGCCGTCGCACGGCCACTTCCGGCGAGTTTCGGGTCCCACCAACCTCACCGTCGTGCTCAGCGACCCCAAAAACCCCCAGGCGGCGAGTTTGAGCGAGTTTGGCCCGTCGGTTTAGCTGGCGGCGAGCTCGCCGGCGAGTCACCGCCGCGGGAGCCGCCTCGCGCGGGCACTGGCCCGAGGTAGAAGACGACCCCGTAGGGTCCCACCTGCCAGCGGCTGTGAGATCACGGTGCGGTAGGGATCCCGTGCGGCCACGTGCGAATAAATCTGTGGACTGCGGTGTTGCATTGACCAGAGCCAGCCACGTGGCCCAAGGGACCCGCCGATTGAAAATTTGAATTCTGGCGCCAATGGGTTATTAAAATAATTCCAGAAAATTATTCAAACTTCTAAATTGAATATCTCTCTGTAGACTACTCCAAAAACCTTCAAACAAATTTTGTTTGAAAGCTCCTGAGCTCTAGTTTCTATCAATACCAATTAGGTTCTGTGAAACTCAAAGTTAAATTCTGTAGAAAATAATCTTTCCTAATGCAAATACAATTTTTCCAGACAAGATATCCACTGGAAAAATCCCCAAAATTTACATAAATTTAGTGTCCTCTTCTTGACCGTCAGAAAAAGTTTAGGAGCCATTGCACCTCTTTAAACCTCTGTATAGTTCAATTTCCTTTTTCAGTTATTGAATTTTTACAGATGTTCAGTTGCTTTATTATGTCCCAAATTTAAACTGAACCTTCCTTTATTCATGCCCTAGCTCCTGTAAAAATCTTGGATTTAATTAACCTACTATCCTGGTCCTAAATCAGTTACAAACTAAATATTGATGTAATGGCTAGAAATTCAATTATAAAGTAAATCCAGAAATTCTTGCCGACTTAGAAATACAATAACTCCTCCCCCAAAGCTTAGAAAATTATGAAACAAATTTTGCTAGAACCAGAACCACTTCCTCTATCTTGATTATCAACTGTTAGCTAGGTTCAAGCTACAGTTTACTCTCTTGAAATTTTTGGAAGTTGATTGCTTGCCATAATTTCGGAGGCCACAATCTTCTATGATCATCTCCTGTTCTTTGCAAGAGCCTTGATCATATTCCCTAGTATCTACCATCGAAGTTCCAAAGCCAGTTAAGGTCCCTATCATACAGTGATCACCATGAATTAAATTATGGTCTTAATAATAATTATTTTTCAAAGTCATTTATATACATGTTATATGCATATCGTATAGTGACCGAAGTCGAGGAGGAGCCAGAAGCCTTGGAAGAGAACCTTCCAATTTTTAACTCAGACTTTGACCTGCAACAAGGCAAGCCCCGGTTTGCATTTAAAAGCTTTACAAAGTTTTTACAGTCTTTATCACCTTACGTCATAAGTTTGATTGTGCATTACGTATAGGGTGATTGATGCTCCACTTGCATAGCCAAAATTCCCAGGGATTGGTTGGAACGAGTTACTGTTGGACCTGTAGTAACTGCTTTGCTAATGCATAAGAAATCCGGTAGAAGTCGAGTAGTTGGAATCTACTCGCGAGAGATGTAGGACATATCTCACAAAATTGGGTAAATAGAAAATGGCATAATATCATGAATTGGAGACCGGGCAGGGAATGAATAGGAAGCGGCGAGAATTGAGTCTCGGTCGCATAGCCCTGCCTGTGTCGATTAAGGCCCGTCCGTATGCAGCCCCTTCGGACAAGCTTGAATTGTACCGACAATATAATGGACATATGGAATCCAATAAACTGATGTAACTTGACAACTGGGTTGTCGAGGCCCATTAACTCACCTTCGATAGGGGTGGGTTGAGGACAGTAAGGTGTAAATCGGTCGGCGGACACATGAGGTGTTCCGTGCGGAGACCTTCTGTTCGCGGAGGTGAGACGGGCTCGGCGTTCGAGTTTCTTGTGTAAGGTGGCCATATATGCCTAGTACTGAAGTGTTATGTAGGTACAGGTGTGCTCGCTGACACTTCCGAACGACGTATGTGTCATGTTGTCCGGGTGTGTCCTGATTGCAATCACTGTCCCTCGCAGTAAAAGAGTACCACTTGTTCACTGAGCGGTGATGTAGTAAAAAACTAAAGAAGCCAGAAAAATCATATTGTATTGAATTATAATTGCTTTGCAACCTTGTATGATTTAGAGATAGTACAATTAAAAGTTTACAGTTTCCCCATACTTTAGCTGTAATAGCATTATGTGCTCTGAGCATGTCATATCATCGGTAAAGCGTTTCTTGTTTGATTGTGGAGCCCATGATGTGCCGTGCTCGGAGAATGTCATTTGCTACATAAAACCTGATTATAAGGATCCACTTGTAGGCGAGTCATTTATGCTTCACCTTACCTATGTTCAGTGTCCCCTTTTGCATATGTCTAGTGAGACGGGTTAGTCTTGCTGAGCCTTATGCTCACGTTTGCAATAAATGAGTTTTTGCAGGTTATTTTGTTGATGAAGGTTTGGTGATGAGGCTACACCCCCTCCAGGGTGTACAGTCGAGTGGGAACCCTGCACGCCGCCCTAATTGAGTGTTGCTAGTGCAAAGTATTCCAGGCATGGATAACTTTGCTTTTGCATAGCTAGTGCTGAGAGCGTAGCTATGATATGTATATATTTCTTTACTTCCGTTAGTATTGTAAAAACTTCCGCTGCATGAAAAATAAAAGACTCCGGCTTGTACTTATTCAGGTTCTATTCTTGTATAACTGTTGGGTGTCGCATCGCATGACACCACCCAATGAGATCCTCGGATGTGTGGACTCCGGTCCCCACAGACATGGTATCAGAGCATCATTGGGAACAGTGTACTTGAAAAGGACATATTTTCAAAAATTAGGACTTGAGTGAGCAATTAGCTATATGCCTTTATAAGGAGTATTATTAGTATAAGGTATAAAGGTGGTAAACTAACTATGTGTTATTATATTCTGTAACGATGCCCCGACGTCAGGTAAGAGGTAAGGTACGCCACCGAGGGTGGATCAATCTCGGTAAGCTCAGCATACGAGGAGTGGTATGTGAAATTTCCGTGGCTTGGCACGGGAAGTTAATAGGAGTCTCTGAAACTCTCAATGTTTCTGAGAACCTATGACACGCGGTACCCCATCGTTACACAAAATTAGTGGGAGCCCCCGTCGGGTGGTTTATAACCCAATAGTATGTCTCTCTAGAACCATTCATGTTCTATGGGAGCATGCGAAACACGTATGCCCGAGCGTGTATAAGCCGGATCGTACGGGAGTCTTTGCTGTACAGACGTATTTACAGCCATGTACCTTGAGACATGGCCTCGCTCGAGGACGACACCCACCAGAGTCGTATGCATTTATTTTCGTATGTATTATTGTGACTGCCTGTCGTGTTTCCCCATGCCGCTCTTGAGGTGTGAAGGTGTGAAAGGGGATTGTTTGTCTTTTGCATCATTAACCACGGTAGAAGACCGTGTAGAAGCTGTTTGCGAGAGAGCGATATAGGGACCACCTATAGACGTAACCGGAAATACCGGATAGAATTTTCATTGGTGAGATACGTAGTACCATCAGTATCAAACATGATACTAGACCATCCCCACCGATAGAGTGGTTGCATAATGCTTTGGATAGTCCAAATATCAGATGCTGGTAGGTTGGACTCCGCAAAAAGGGTTCTGACTCAATAGAATAAATAGAATCAAGATTCTTGTTTTCTGGCAGAAGTTGGCTCAACTTCGCCGGGGTGTAATCTTGGTTATTTGATAGAGAGTATAGGAGTATCACATATGGGTGGAAAGCTCGTGAAGATCTCTACAACTTCTTTGTTGACCACAAAGACATAAAAGCTTGATACCCTGTTCAAATCTGGGGTGTATGGCAACTACTCCAGATGACCTTCCCATTGTACCCGTCTCTGTATTTTTGCTATAACTTGCTGAAGAAAAATCCCCTGCATTTTTGTGATACATGTTTGAAAAGGGCAGGAGGAGCTTTACAAGTTTCTTATGGGAAGTTTTTCCTGATTTGGGTTGGAGTTAAACCAAACAGGGAAGTCAACACAACAAACTGCAGAACTGCTGGCGCAAACCAGTCAGTTCAACTGTTAAGTTTGGACAGTTATAGCTCCTAATCCAGAATAGTGACATGGTCACATATATACATTTATGGAAAGCTTATTAAGTCCTCTATCACCTTTATTTGTCATTCCTGACCTGAATCTAGGTGTAACTATGCCAAATTCCAATTTTCATAAACTTGGTTCTTGCGGCCCAGAACTTGGAACAGATTGCACAGGGTTGTGAATTTGTGCGTGATACCTGTATAACAAAGTTTTTAGGGTGGAAATCTTTTATTTCTGGATTTTTAACGCGATGTTATACAATTTTTATTTTGACATTACCTCAATATCTTATCATGATAAACCTGTATAGAATGTGGAGGTAAACCCATATACAGGGGAGGTTCTGTCAAAATTTCCAGAAAACTTGAGTCAACTTAAAACCTGTATAGATTCTTCATATTAGTTCACCTGGAGCTGTATGAGTACAATCTGGAAAGTTTTTAAAGTGTACTACAACTTTTGTATTCAACTTAACTTTTAATTCTGACATTTCCTGTATGAAACTTTTGGGTTAATACAGGAAGGTCAGATGAACCAGAACTGTGATCATTTCCAGTTTGCAGCTTTGCCTGAATCAATTGATTATGGATATTTCCTTTTGTCCAACATCATCATTGATTGAGTTGAATACTTAAACGGTGTATTGACATCCGGGTATGTTTGTCCATAGATGGCAGCACCAAGAATTCAGTTGCCTAATGGATGGGTGTTCTCAACATGCACCGGGCAAGCCGGTTTCCCGGACGTGTTTGCTAGGTTGCTCCGCCAGTTTGGCTATCTGGTGTTGCCTAGCTATTGGGGCAAGAAGTTCCAGGAGAGCGGTATGTGGAGTTGCACCATCTACGTCGATGTGCCTGCTGGTCCACCGCACCTCAGATGGGCTCCATACTCCATCAAGATCAAAGGGTTGATATTAGAAGAAACATGGAGCTACGCCGCAAGTGTTGCCATAGGGAGGTTTTGCAAACTCCATTACCGTCATCTGGTGGGTACTCCGTATGAGTTCTTTCCAGTTAACGGCAGGGCTTCTGAAGCCTAGGCAACCCGCTTGCTTGCGGAGGTGGACGAGCACGGTGAAACATCCGCAACAGCCTTTGCGATGTATGCAGCCGCATCACATCGCGAGAAGGGAAATCAAAGGGCATGCATAAAAGAATTGACAAACAATCTGAAGCAAGCCATTATTCGAGCAAATCACTTTGAGCGGGCAAATGACGGACTTAGGGATATGATGGCTCCTCTCAATCATCGTTTGAACCTTAGGGAGAATCAGTGGCATGACGCTGTTATGGATTTAGCCGCGTCTCGCCAGGAGACTCTAGAGAGGGACATTGACCTGGAGGCACGCCTACTCTATGGACACTAGCGGGACACCCAGTTGAACGCGGTGACTGCAGATCGAGATCAGTCCAGAGTAGAGGCTCAGAGCTGGAAGACCAGCTGTGAGCAGGCTCAGCAGGAGAACGAGGCCTGGAGGATGTTTATGGTACAGACGGATTGGCAAACTATGGTGGCTAAGAGGACGTCACTTTTGAGCGAGGCATCATCTTCTGCTCCAGCACCCATACCGGGGGTGCCTAATCCTGAGGATGACGAGGAAGAAGAAGATCCTCAGGAGATCGAGTTTTATGAGTAAAGGGCAGTGATAATGTACTTGTCACTTTAGGCCGAGTATAAGGATGGATAGTAAACACCACGCGTATTTTGCGACTTTATGAGTCTTGTTGTAAATAGTAGCGAGGTGGATGTACAATAATATAGGCATGCCGACTTGTGGTGACCAAGCATAGATGAGACGACTTCTTTAGATGAAGTCTGTCTAATTTTGGAGATCTATTGCAAACTTGGGCCCAAGATAATATAGATTGTATAAAGTTTGTGCTTTGTCAATTTATGTGAATGTTATGCATCATCTATTGTTATCTACCGCATTACTATTTTTATGGAAGGATAAACTTGAGGCAATGAGACTTATGGTATGAATCGCTGTATTGCAGTATGGTGCATACTCGTACCAGTCAAGATGGTGGAGGTTCCAGTGGAGGTCAGGGGGATGACACACCACCCCCGGGACAAAATACGCCTCAAACGCAACCACCTCCACTACCTCCACCCGCACTTCCCAGGAGTCTTGCGGAGGTTCTTGCTGCAGTACTCGGCTCGCGCAACGAGCAAACCGAGCTACTGCGGACTCTGGTGCAGCACTCGTCCCGTCAAGGGGGACGACAAAACGATGGACCACGTCAACAATATCAGAGTTCCTACTCTGATTTCTCATCGACACATCCACCGGTCTTCAGAGAGGCCGATGAACCGTTGGATGCGGATAATTGGCTCGGCACCATTGAAGGAAAGTTTGGCTTACTCGAGGTAACCGAACAACAGAAGACGCTGTTTGCAGCGCAGCAACTGCAGGGGTCTGCCGGTGCATGGTGGGCCAATTACCTTGCCGCACGCCCCGCAGGCCATGTCGTAAGCTGGGCCGAATTCCGGGAGGCATTTCGCGCCTACCACATCCCTCCCGGGATTATGAGGAGGAAGCTTCAAGAGTTCTTGGAGCTAAGGCAAGGAGGAAGGAGTGCATACGAGTACTCCAAATCATTCAACCACTTGGCCCAATATGCTCAGGACCAAGTGAATACCGAAGATCGGAAGCGCGAATGCTTCTACCGGGGTTTGAACCCCAAGTTGAAGGACAAGCTTGTCCTGTTCAACCGCGGCAGCTTCAACGACATAGTCAATGCCACTATCATGCAGGAGGACGCTACGCGCGAGCTGTCCTTAGATAAGAAGTAGAGGAGTGCTCCGCAGGGCAGCGGAGGTGGTGCTCCTCAGAAGTACCGTATGGTGTATCGATCACCATCCGGCCAGAGGTGGCAACCGCCATCACGACCACCAATGTTCAGTGGTTGCCAGTTCAGCAACTCCGGATTCCGGCCGCAGCCACAGCAGGGGATGGTCCCACGGGCACTTCCACCTCCACCACGTGCACCGGGATTCCGTCCTCCCCTTCGTATTGGCCAAACCACGTACACGTGTTTCACGTGTGGACGCACGGGGCACTTCACCAAGGACTGTCCGCAGAATCGACAAGGCAGAGGGCAATCATCCTACCAGGGGGCCAACCAACCCCGCAATCAGCTCAAGAAGCTAGCCACCAGACCCGGCAACATCCACCACCTCGCCATCGAGGACGTTCCGGAAGGCGCACCCGTGCTCACGGGTACGTTCTCTATCTTAAATCATCCCGTCGTCATACTCTTTGACTCCGGAGCTTCACACAATGTCATTAGTAAATCTTTTGTCGTTAAAAGTCAATTGCCTGTTATCTCCACCAAAACCCCATTTGTGATTAGCACTCCCGCCGGGAAAACAGTAACAAATGAATTGGTTCCTTGGATACCACTTAACCTAAATGGAACCTTATATCTTACTTCACTTCTGATAATGGAACATCAGAAGCTAGATGTCATCTTAGGAATGGCATGGTTGCAATACCATGGTGCTATTCTTGATATCGTTCCTCGAAAGATTTATCTAAACTCTCCACTCCATCAGCCCCAAGTTCTCAATCTTGAGAACATCATTCCATTGGACCCATCTACTCACAACACCGAGGTTATGGAACTTAAGGATATTCCGGTAGTATGTGAATACCCGGACGTGTTTCCTGAAGATCTTCCTGGTATGCCCCCAGAAAGGGATATAGAGTTCAAGATTGAACTTGCCCCAGGAACAGTACCAATCTCAAGACCACCCTACAAGATGGCACCCAAGGAACATGCAGAACTTAAGGAGCAGTTAACCGAACTTGAGAACAAAGGTTTCATACATCCATGTTCATCGCCATGGGGTTGTTCTGCACTGTTTGTAGAAAAGAAAGATAAGACCTTGAGGTTGTGTGTAGACTATCGTCCACTTAATGCTGTCACTATCAAGAACAAGTATCCACTACCACGCATTGATATTCTTTTCGATCAATTGGTGGGTGCTAAAGTATTTTCGAAGATGGATCTTCATTCTGGTTATCATCAGATTAGAATCCGACCAGAAGATATACCAAAGACAGCATTCTCGACAAGGTATGGACTGTATGAGTACCTTGTTATGTCCTTCGGATTGACCAACGTGCCGGCTCATTTCATGTATCTCATGAACTCGGTGTTCATGCCGGAATTGGACAAGTTTGTCGTGGTCTTCATTGACGACATACTTGTGTATTCAAAATCCGAAGAGGAACATGCTCAACACTTGCGTATCGTGCTTCAACGATTATGGGACCATCAGCTATATGCTAAGTTCAGCAAGTGTGAATTCTGGATCAGCCAAGTGCCATTTTTAGGGCACATCATATCAGCAGAAAGGATTGCAGTTGATCCAAGCAAGATCAAGCAAGTCCTCAAATGGGAGTCTCCAAAGTCTATACATGAAGTCCAAAGTTTCCTGGGTTTAGTAGGATATTACCGGAGGTTTATACCCAATTTCTCCAAAATAGCTAAACCAATGGCAGAACTTCTGAAGAAAGGACAAAAGTATGTATGGACTGAGGCATGTGAGGCAGGTTTCAAAGCATTGGTGAAACACCTTACAATGGCACCAGTTTTAGCCCAACCAGACACAACCAAATCATTTGATGTCTATTGCGATGCATCTGGGATTGGTTTAGGTTGTGTGTTAATGCAAGAGCGAAGAGTGATCGCGTATGGATCACGACAACTTCGGAACATTGAGCAGCATTACCCGAGTCATGATCTTGAGCTCGCTGCTGTGGTACTGGCATTGAAGATGTGGAGGCATTATTTACTGGGTAATCTAGTACATCTATATACTGATCACAAGAGCTTGAAATACATTTTCACCCAAAAGGATTTGAATATGCGACAACGGAGATGGTTAGAGTTGATCAAAGACTATGAAATTGAGATCCACTACCATCCAGGCAAAGCAAACATAGTCGCAGATGCTCTGAGCCGCAAGTCCCATATCAACAATCTTTCCATTACCTCGATGGAAGGAGAAGCAGAACCGAGTCTCTACTTGGTTCCATATGGGGCACTCTACAATCTCGCTCTCATTCCTACCATCAGGGAGGATATTATGGCAGCTCAGAAGGAGGACAAGGGGATGTCGCACATTCGGCAAAGAATGAAGAAGGGGGAGATGAAATGTTTTCGAAGTGACGATGAAGGTACCCTCTGGTTTAACAACCGTATAGTGGCACCCCGAAACATGGAACTTCGGAGGAAGATACTGGATGAAGCTCATTTATCCAAGTATTCCATTCATCCGGGAAGTAACAAAATGTACCAAGATTTGAGAAAGAAGTTCTGGTGGACTCGGATGAAGCGGGAAGTAGCTAAATACGTATCCAAGTGTGATACGTGCCGGCGAGTGAAGGCCAACCATATGAAAGCAGCAGGACAGCTTCAACCTTTAAGCATACCGACTTGGAAATGGGAGGATATCAGCATGGATTTCATTGTTGGGTTGCCTCCCACTCTCCATAAGCACGACTCAATTTGGGTGATCATTGACAGATTGACCAAATCAGCTCATTTCATACCGGTCAGCATGGATTATGATGCGAAGTGGTATGCAGAACTTTATATCTTCAGAATTTTGTGTCTACATGGAGTACCCCGTACTATCATTTCAGATCGTGGATCTATTTTTGTTGCTCGCTTTTGGGAGCATCTCCACGATGCATTGGGTACCAAACTGATTCGAAGCTCAGCTTATCATCCTCAGACTGATGGACAAACTGAACAGGTGAATCAAGTGCTTGAGGACATGCTTCGTGCCTGTGCCATCCACCATGGTAGGAATCGGGATGATCATCTACCATTGGCAGAATTTTCGTACAACAACGGTTACCAGGCTGGCATCCAGATGGCGCCATATGAAGCTCTTTATGGCTGGAAGTGTCGCACACCCTTGAACTGGTGCGAATCTGGTGAACGAGTGGTATATGGCATTGACTTAATAAAAGAAGCCGAAGAGCAAGTGCGCATTATTCAAACAAATCTCAAAGCCGTCCAGTCTCATTAGAAGAGCTACGCAGACAAACGATGTCGACCTCTTCACTTCGAAGTTGGGGATCAAGTTTATCTCTGGGTGTCCCCTATGAAAGGTATCCATCGATCCGGGGTGAAAGGGAAGCTAGCTCCACATTTTATTGGGCCGTTCGCAATAATCAAAAGATGCGGACCTGTGGCATATCAATTGGAGTTACCGCCGTCACTTTCAGGGGTTCACAATGTGTTCCACATCTCCTAGTTACGGAAATGTCTTAAAACTCCCTCTGATGTCCGTGTAGAAGATTTGGAAGCTCTCCAACCAGATCTCACTTATTCCGAGCATCCAACTCAGATCGTCGATGAGAAGACTCGCACCACAATAAGCCGCACCTTGCATTTCTACAAGGTCTTGTGGAGCAACCACAGTGCTGAAGAGGCCACATGGGAAAGCGAGGAGTATCTTAGAACGAATTATCCGGACTTGTTAGCGGCATATGTTCGTTATATCTTTTCCTTTTGCCTTCTTTTGTAATCTCGGGACGAGATTATTTTAAGGGGGGAGGAATGTAAAATCCCAATTCTATGGCATGTGAATTCAATGATGAGTTTTGTGATCAACTATATTCAAAATCCAGTATCGTGGTACACATGCACTTACTACCCTCCAAACCTTTCTTGCACTCATGGTTAAATTTTGTTAAACATGAGTATTGGACTTCACCACTAATTCTAGAATGATTCTATTTACCCCTCTTCAGATTTTAGAATTTTTGGATGAAGTTTATTAAAGCAATTTAAAGGGGCAGTACTAGTTGGCCCTGCCAAAAATATTCAAATTAGAAGCTCTAAATTTTTCCTTGACCTTCTAATATTCTCAATCGCTTGCCTGCAAAATTTCAAGATTTTGGGAACTCATTTGCTATTTTATTTGAGGCGCTTAGCAAATTTGAATCAAATTCAAATCTGAATTTTAAATTCTTTTCCAACTTCTTTGAACATAAGATTTGAGTTCACCATTGGGTTCAGAATAATTCATTGACCATCTCCACAAAGTTTCATGATTTTTGGAGTTGATCTTCTATTTTTAAATAAATTATTAGCTTGTGTGTTGGGGGTCGGACTGACCTGTGGGCCCCACCGGTCAGCCGCTGTTGAAGGCGTCCAGTCGGCCGCCTGCCATCTCTGCGCCGACGCTCGACCGCTCGACAGCACGCGCGCATGCAACTCCAGCGAGCTACCTGCGTGCTAGCTTGCCGCGGGCTATAAAAGGCCGCCGCCGCTCCCTTATTTCTCCTCCCCGATTAGTGGTCCCCCTTCTCGCGAGTTAATCCCCGCCGCGCGCCATCGCCGCCGCCCACCTCTGCTCTGTGGTGTGCCGCCGTCTCGCGCAGTTTCAAGCCACGACCCCAACAACTTAAAGGTGCGCCTAGACGAGCTCTAACTCTCGGTGCAAACCGTTTCCTTTTTCGTTTAGCATTGAAGAAGTTATCAAGCTTCTTTCTTCCGGCCGAAATGAATGAACTCGCTCGGTTTTCGTTTAAATTCCATTTCTACAAGTAATCATTCTATGCAATTGCTTAGGGATAGTTTCTATAGGACCTAGCGCTCCTACCTGAGCAAAACCCCTAAAAGTTATCGAGAAACGGCCGAGGAAATCGAGTTTTGCTCGCCGCCGGTGAGGAGACCTCGGTTCACCGTCGAGCTCATAGTTCCCGGTGGTTTTTCCCTCTTCCACGTCCATTTCCTTGACCAGCATCATCCCAGGAAGGTTTTGGAGAAGATCCCGAGTGATTTGAGCTACTCTGGAGCGAGTTCCACGTTGCCTGAGTGCTCACCGCCGCCGCCGCCGTCGCACGGCCACTTCCGGCGAGTTTCGGGTCCCACCGACCTCACCGTCGTGCTCAGCGACCCCAAAAACTCCCAGGCAGCGAGTTTGAGCGAGTTTGGCCCGTCGGTTTAGCCGGCGGCGAGCTCGCCGGCGAGTCACCGCCGCGGGCGCCGCCTCGCCCGGGCACTGGCCTGAGGTAGAAGATGACCCCGTAGGGTCCCACCTGCCAGCGGCTGTGAGATCACGGTGCGGCAGGGATCCCGTGCGGCCGTGCGCGAATAACTCTGTGGACTGCGATGTTGCATTGACCAGAGCCAGCCACGTGGCCCAAGGGACCTGCCGATTGAAAATTTGAATTCTGGCGCCAATGGGTTATTAAAATAATTCCAGAAAATTATTCAAACTTCTAAATTCAATATCTCTCTGTAGACTACTCCAAAAATCATCAAACAAATTTTGTTTGAAAGCTCCTGAGCTCTAGTTTCTATCAATACCAATTAGGTTCTGTGAAACTCAAACTTAAATTCTGTAGAAAACAATCTTTCCTAATGCAAATACTAATTTTTCAGACTCCACTGGAAAAATCCCCAAAATTTACATAAAATTTAGTGTCCTCTTCTTGACCACCAGAAAAATTTTAGGAGCCATTGCACCTGTTTAAACCTCTGTATAGTTCAATTTCTTTTTTCAGTTATTGAATTTTTACAGATGTTCAGTTGCTTTATTATGTCCCAAATTTAAACTGAACCTTCCTTTATCCATGCCCTAGCTCCTGTAAAAATCTTGGATTTAATTAACCTACTATCCTAGTCCTAAATCAGTTACAAACTAAATATTGATGTAATGGCTAGAAATTCAATTATAAAGTAAATCCAGAAATTCTTGCCGACTTAGAAATACAATAACTCCTCCCCCGAAGCTTAGAAAATTATGAAACAAATTTTGCTAGAACCAGAACCACTTCCTATATCTTGATTATCAACTGTTAGCTAGGTTGAAGCTACAGTTTACTCTCTTGAAATTTTTGGAAGTTGATTGCTTGCCATAATTTCGGAGGCCACAATCTTCTATGATCATCTCCTGTTCTTTGCAAGAGCCTTGATCATATTCCCTAGTATCTACCATCGAAGTTCCAAAGCCAATTAAGGTCCCTATCATATAGTGATCACCATGAATTAAATTATGGTCTTAATAATAATTATTTTTTAAAGTCATTTATATACATGTTATATGCATATCGTATAGTGACCGAATTCGAGGAGGAGCCAGAAGCCTTGGAAGAGAACCTTCCAATTTTTAACTCAGACTTTGACCTGCAACAAGGCAAGCCCCGGCTTGCATTTAAAAGCCTTACAGAGTTTTTACAGTCTTTATCACCTTACGTCATAAGTTTGATTGTGCATTACGTATAGGGTGATTGATGCTCCACTTGCATAGCCAAAATTCCCAGGGATTGGTTGGAACGAGTTACTGTTGGACCTGTAGTAACTGCTTTGCTAATGCATAAGAAATCCGGTAGAAGTCGAGTAGTTGGAATCTACTCGCGAGAGATGTAGGACATATCTCACAGAATTGGGTAAATAGAAAATGGCATAATATCATGAAATGGAGACCGAGCAGGGAATGAATAGGAAGCGGCGAGAATTCAGTCTCGGTCGCATAGCCCTGCCTGTGTCGATTAAGGCCCGTCCGTATGCAGCCCCTTCAGACAAGCTTGAATTGTACCGGCAATATAATGGACATATGGAATCCAATAAACTGATGTAACTTGACAACTGGGTTGTGGAGGCCCATTAACTCACCATAAATAGGGGTGGGTTGAGGACAGTAAGGTGTAAATCGGTCGGTGGACACATGAGGTGTTCCGTGTGGAGACCTTCTGTTCGCGGAGGTGAGACGGGCTCGGCGTTCGAGTTTCTTGTGAAAGGTGGCCATATACGCCTAGTATTGAAGTGTTATGTAGGTACAGGTGTGCTCGCTGACACTTCCGAACGACGTATGTGTCATGTTGTCCGGGTGTGTCCTGATTGCAATCACTGTCCCTCGCAGTAATAGAGTACCACTTGTTCACTGAGCGGTGACGTAGTAATAAACTAAAGAAGCCAGAAAAATCATATTGTATTGAATTATAATTGCTTTGCAACCTTGTATGATTTAGAGATAGTACAATTAAAAGTTTACAGTTTCCCCATACTTTAGCTGTAATAGCATTATGTGGTCTGAGCATGTCATATCATCGGTAAAGCGTTTCTTGTTTGATTGTGGAGCCCATGATGTGCCGTGCTCGAAGAATGTCATTTGCTACATAAAACCTGATTATAAGGATCCACTTGTAGGCGAGTCATTTATGCTTCACCTTACCTATGTTTAGTGCCCCCTTTTGCGTATGTCTAGTGAGACGGGTTAGTCTTGCTGAGCCTTATGCTTACTTTTGCAGTTAATGAGTTTTTGCAGGTTATTCTGTTGATGAAGGGTTTGATGATGAGGCTGCACCGCCTCCAGGGTGTACAGCCGAGTGGGAACCCTGCACGCTGCCCTAATTGAGTGTTGCTAGTGCAAAGTATCCCAGGCATGGATAACTTTTCTTTTGCATAGCTAGTGCTGAGAGTGTAGCTATGATATGTATATATTTCTTTACTTCCGTTAGTATTGTAAAAACTTCCGCTGCATGAAAAATAAAAGACTCCGGCTTGTACTTATTCAGGTTCTATTCTTGTATAACTGCTGGGTGTCGCATCGCACGACACCACCCAATGAGATCCTCGCATGTGTGGACTCCGGTCCCCACACTACCACTTCACCGACCCACACTTCGAAGAAGGCAAGTTCCTTGACCATTTTGCACCTGTTTTATTAAGTTTTAGTTAGTTGCATGCTTAATAAATGGAATCCTATTTACTGCACCCTTCCATAAAATTCCTTGTCACCATGTTGGTTTGGGTAGATGTTATATTTACTTTTACGCTTAGTCATGCTTAGTTTTGGGAGGGAATTTCTCTACATACATGTTATACTATTAGTTGTTGTGATCATTTATTGAGATTTGGTGAATTTAAGTATAGTGTATAGGAATCTGGCGGGTTGGTTTGTTCTGTATGGTGCAGTACGCACGAGACCCGGGTTTTGGGGTATGAAACTTGTCCGATTCTAAGGACCAGTTTATAGAGGAAGCCACTAAGCTTATTAGTATCGCCACAACGCTGAGTATGGGGAAGCTTGGTCAATTAATTAGGCCTCTCCCGGTGTAGCATTAGTGATTGGATAGTGCGGGGAATTGGTTCAGGGTGTACTGCCTTGGGATCCGCATGGCTCAAGAGGGGGCAACTGGGGTGTTGAGTCGTTGTGTAACGGCTCACAGTTTTGTACAGGGGTGAAACCTCAGAGGGCTATTACGCATCGGGAGGATCCTTTGTAAAGACCTCGTAGTGATCTCATGGCCTCACACCAAAGGAAGTGTGCAATGTGGTTCGCGACCACGGGCATCAGGGAGGTTTACTTAGTCCACCTGGCAACAGGGGATGAAATCACGACTTGTGGGTAAAGGGTACATTCTCTGCAGAGATTTTGAAACTGTCATGACAGCCGTGCTCACGGACAAGAGCGGCTTGGTGTCCAATTCATAATTAGTCAATGATTGGGGAATGGTGGTTTGGTTGGTTGGGACTTGGATTACAAATGGGTTAGGGTTGGGTTCATACACTTAGAAGTAGGTGCTAATGAAAGCTAAGGATAGGATGTAATGCTATAGTGCTTAACCCAAATTTGGCCTTCCTTTCTAAACACCCTCATGTCATCTCTTTCCCATTTGATGAGTACCGTTGGTACTCAAACTTGCTTGTTGCTTATCTTTCCTCAGTCTACAATGGAGAAGAGGTGGAGAACGAAGACTTCTTCGCTGATCCGGAGGAGACGTTCTAGGCTCGCACAACCCCCGGGCAACGTCTGTGCATGGAGCCACACAAGTTTACTTTTCCACTGTTTTGCTTTGTAATCTTATTTTAGACCTACGGGTCATTATTGTAAGACATTTATGTATTCGAACATGGCTTGTAATAAATGATATTACACTTTCGTCTACACATGTATGATGTGAACCGATCCTGGCATACATGTGGAAGTCATCCGGTTGTCTTGTTGGGACCCGGTGTGACAAAGTGATATCAGAGCCGTGTTGCCCGTAGGACGCAAGCCTAGTTAGAAAAGGATGACTTAAGGACCCTAATATATTCTAAAAAGTAATTTATAAAGTTTCTTTGTATTTCCTACCTTGTCTACTTGATTTATTTACTCCTTTATTATTATGTTTTGTTACTGACACTCTCCTGTTTCAAAATTTGTAAATGGCCCGCACCAAGACGACCCCCCGTAAGTCGACCGGTGGACTTGTGCCCCCGCGTAGGCTGGTCAGTCGCTCTCCAGCCATTGATCCCCGTCGCCCCGTTGTGGTCCGTTCAGACAGCAGGGCCGCAGGACGCCTGTGACTTCGTCTCCTGGCCATACTCCGTGAGGCTGGCTACCGTCACCACAGCCTCTCGCTCTCCTACCACACCACTGGAGTGCAGCGCCCCGGCAGGAAGGAGTGGAACTGCAAGATTTACATCTACTATGGTGATGAGTTGGTAAAGACCCACAGCAGTCCTGCTTGGAGGAGCTCCCGCCGATATGCGGAGCAGGATGCTAGCTGGGAAGCAGCTACCTTTTGGAGTCACGCCTACCATTTCCGTCTGGAGGACACGGTGCACGCCTTCATTCCGCAGCGTCCCAGTGGCACTGCGGGCTTCGTCTCCAGACACGTGATGGGACCCCTGTACCTTCCACAGTCTCGTCAGACTGTTGACGACGTGGCCCAGCTCAGTGCCTGACTTCAGAGGGCGCAGCAGGAGATTCAAGATGGTCGTGAACTCGCCCAGCGCCACGAGGTGGTGATCAGGAGGTATTGCCGGATCACCGACGAGGACCCGTATGACTATGCGTCCGACACTTCGACGTGGACCCCAGACTCTCCAGACCGTCGTGATGGCCAGCGTGGGTCGTCTTTTGAGGAGTCTTCTGACGAGGAGCCGTCCAGTGTGGCGTTTGTCGCACCACCGCCGCCTGCTGCCTCACCACCACATGACCCTGAGGATCCCGGTGAGGACGACGACGACGATGACGATGAGGACCCGGAGGAGTTCCCACTTGACGATGAGTAGTCCTCGACCTAGGCCACGACTCAAGTTTAGGCACCCCCCAATTAGTTAAATAAGAGCGTTGTAGACGTACTCGTGTGACCTTGAGTTGTGTTACCTCTTTTCATGGTTTTCCTCTTGGTGTGTTGTGTGAGTTGTGGAACGCCTTGGCGACTTGTCCACAACCGCACCTTTTTGATACTTCCTTAATTAGTGAGCTATTAATAAAGGATTTTCTTATATACTCGTGTTGGTTGTGTTTTTTGCATATAGTAAGGGTAACGTATAGTAGTCTTCCACTATAGTAGTACCTAAGACTATATTCTCTTCCTACTCGGATGGCAGGCAGGGGAAGAGGCCGTGGTCGTGGCCGTGGTATGCCCCTCGGTGATGATGAAGCTGGACTCCAGCTACCGCAATGAAATGGGAGAGGTGCCCGTGGCGCACCTGCGATGAATCATATGCAGCAAATGATGGCCATGCAGATGCAAATGATGCAGAATTTAACACAAGTGGTGGCCAACATGCAGCAAGCCCAGCAAGCCCCTCCACCTCCAAATAAGCCCCAGCCACAGCCAGCACCAGGACCCCAATCCCACATGAGAGACTTTCTCAACACCCATCCACCCACCTTCGCCACCACTAGTGAGCCAATGGATGCCGACGATTGGCAGAGAACAGTTGAGAGCAAGCTAAGAATTATCCAATGTGAAGGAAGGGAGAAGGTACTGTTAGCCTTGCACCAACTTCAAGGACCTGCAGCCGACTGGTGGACTGCTTTCACCGAAGCCCATCAGGACCCGGATAATATCACATGGGATGAGTTAAAGATTTACTTCCGCAGTCATTTTGTGCCCGAAGGAGAGGTCCAGGCGAGACGTGAGGAGTTTCTCATGCTAAAGCAGGGCCGTATGAGTGTGTGAGAGTATCTGAATAAATTCACACCATTGTCTCGCTATGCACCCGAAGACGTGGACACTGACTCAAAGAAACAGTTTCATTTTAAGAAGGCGCTTGACAAGGAGCTGAAGTTCGCTATGGTTTCCAGTGACTACACCAGTTTCCATAAGTTGGTGGACAAGGCTTTTGAAGTGGAAAGAACCAAGAAAGAGTTGGATGATGATGACAGGAAGAGGAAGCTGGCACAAGCACACAGTTCTAGAAATAATGTGCGCCCTCGCTATGCCCCTCAGCCTGCGGCGCCTATGACTCGTCCTATGAACTCTCACATGGGACAAAGGTACCCAAACTCCTCCTACAGGCCACCCACACCATACAACTAGCAGATGCGCCAACCACCACAGCCTCCACGCCAACCAATGCAACCCCCTCGCCCAGCAGCTCCAACACCCCGCCCTAATGGTCAGCCGCAACATAACCCTCAAGGAGGTAATAGATCCCAAGGCAACAACGTGGCCGTGCAGTGCTATAACTGTGGTGAGATGGGACATTTCGTCAATCGTTGCCCGAAGAAGCCGCTGCAGCAACCTACACGTGGGAGAGTTAACCACGTGGCACTTGAGGAGGCACACAATGCACCAGTTGTGGTTGTTGGTACGTTTCCTGCCGACTCTCATCTAGCTACAGTGTTGTTTGATTCTGGTGCTACACATTAATTCATATCTAAGGAATTCATGAGGAGGCATGACATGGTAGTGCATTTAATGACTCACCAACTTATAGTTCACTCCCCTGGGGGAGAAATGATAACACGACAAGTATGCCCTAATGTAAGGCTAGACATAAGGGGGTAGTTTTCCCAGCAAACCTTATTGTTCTGGAATCTCAAGGGCTAGATATTATCCTGGGTATGGATTTGTTGACCAAGTACCATGGGGTGATCCACTGCGCCACAAGGACAGTCTCCTTGACCCATATCGATGGTACCAAGGTTGAGTTCTCTCCAGATCAAGCTCCAACACAGAGGATCAGGCTAAATCAAACTGAGGTTGCCGAAGAGATCCGAGTTGTCAGTGAATTCCCAGATGTGTTCCCTGAGGAGTTACCGGGTATGCCTCCTGACCGTGAAATTGAATTCATCATTGACCTAGTGCTTGGAACGGCCCCGATATATAAGAGGCCATATAGAATGGACGCTAAACAGTTAGACGAGCTAAAGGATCACATTAGAGATTTGTTGGAGAAAGGATACATCCGCCCTAGTTCATCACCTTGGGGTGCTCCTGTCATATTCGTGCCTAAAAAGGATGGCACTCAAAGGTTGTGTGTGTATTATCGTGCATTCAATGCCGTGACCATCAAGAATAAGTACCCATTGCCAAGGATTGAAGATTTGTCTGACCAGTTGCGAGGAGCATGTGTGTTCTCTAAGATTGATCTTCGTTCAGGTTACCACCAGTTGAAGATTCGACCATCGGACATTCCCAAGACTACATTCATCTCTCGTTATGGTCTTTATGAGTATACTGTTATGTCTTTTGGGTTGACCAATGCTCCAGCTTACTTCATGTACCTCATGAACAAAATATTTATGGAGTACCTGGATAAATTTGTGGTCGTATTCATCGACGACATCTGGATATTCTCCAAGAGTTAAGAAGAGCACGAAGAACACCTGAGGTTGGCACTACAGAAGCTTAGAGAGCACCAATTATACACTAAATTCAGTAAGTGTGAGTTTTGGCTAAAGCATGTATCGTTCTTGGGACATGTCATATCAGAAGGAGGAATATCAGTGGATCCGGGCAAAGTGGCAGATGTTCTCAAGTAAGAGACGCTGGAAAATGTGGGACACATCAGAAGCTTTTTGGGAATGGCTGGTTACTATCGATGATTTATTGAGGGATTTTCAAAGATCTCTCAGCCGCTAACCAAGCTACTCGAGAAGGGAGCTACATTCAAGTGGACACTGGAATGTGAAGAAAGCTTTGCCGAGTTGAAGAAGAGGTTGACCACTGCTCCAGTGTTGGTTATGCCGGATATGCAGAAGGAGTTCTCGGTCTATTGTGATGCTTCCGTACAAGGATTGGGATGTGTGATGATGCAAGAGGGACATGTGGTGGCCTACGCTTCGAGACAACTCAAGAAGAATGAGAAGAATTATCCAACCCATGATCTGGAATTAGCAGTTGTGGTTCACGCACTGAAGATATGGAGACACTACCTGATCGGAAAAAGGATAGAGATCTACACCGACCACAAAAGCTTGAAGTACATATTCACTCAGCCGGACCTTAATCTTCGCCAACGAAGGTGGTTAGAGCTCATTAATGACTTCGATGTTGGAATCAACTATCACCCTGGAAAAGCGAACGTGGTCGCAGATGCTTTGAGTAGGAAAACCCAATGCAACAGTATGACGATCCAGGCTTATCAACCGCAGCTATGTGAAGAGTTTACAAGATTAAACCTGTGCATAGTGTCTAATGCAGATGCAGTAGTTATGGAAGTGGACTCCACATTGGAACAAGACATTAGAGAAGGCCAAAAAGAGGATAAGAAGATCCAGAAACTTAAGAAGCTGATGAAGGCTGGCAAAGCCCATGATTTCAGGGAAGATGAACATGGAACCCTGTGGTTAGGAAAGAGGATATGCGTGCCGAATGTCAAGGGGATCCGAGAGTTGATATTGAGAGAAGCCCACGACTCGTACTACTCCATTCATCCTGGGAGTACCAAGATGTACCAAGACCTTAAGGATCGATACTGGTGGCTTGGTATGACGCGTGATGTGGCTGAATATGTGGCTCTTTGTGACACGTGTCAGTTAGTCAAGGCGGAACATAAGAGACCCACTGGACTACTTCAACCCCTCAAGATACCCGAGTGGAAATGGGAAGAGATAAGTATGGACTTTATTGTGGGATTGCCAAGGACCCAGTCAGGATATGACTCCATATGGGTTGTCGTGGATCGGTTGACCAAAGTTGCTCACTTCATTCCGGTCAAGGAAAGCTACAATGGTTCACGGTTGGCAGAATTATACATGGCAAGAATTGTGTGTTTACACGGTGTTCCAAAGAAGATAGTATCTGATCGAGGTACCCAGTTCACTTCAAGATTCTGGCAGAAGCTACATGAGTCAATGGACACTCGTCTGAATTTTAGCTCAGCGTATCACCCGCAGACGGATGGTCAGGCAGAACGCACCAATCAAATCTTGGAGGATATGCTGCGAGCGTGTTCCTTGAAGAATAGTAAGAGTTGGGACAAGAATCTGCCCTACGCGGAATTTTCTTATAACAACAGCTACCAAGCTAGTCTCAAGATGTCCCCGTTTGAGGCACTTTATGGGCGAAAGTGTAGGACACCTTTATTTTGGAATCAGACCGGAGAAGGTCAAGTGTTTGGATCTGAGATATTAAGAGAAGCGGAATGACAAGTACAAGAGATCCGGAATAACCTCAAAACGGCGCAGTCAAGGCAGAAGAGTTACGCAGATGATCGACTTCGTGATCTAACCTTTGAGGTCAGAGACTTTGTGTATCTCAAGGTATCACCAGTAATAGGTCTAAGATGATTCAAAGTTAAGGGAAAACTAGCACCCTGTTATAATTGTCCGTTTAAGATATTGGAGAGAAGAGGAGAAGTAGCTTATCATCTCGAGCTACCTTCTCAACTGTCAGATGTGCATGATGTGTTCCACGTGTCGCAACTAAAGAAATGCTTGAGAGTACTAGAGGAACAATTACCCATGGAAGCTATAGATGTGCAAGAGGATCTTTCTTACGCAGAACGACCAGTCAAGATCCTAGAGACATCAGAACGTGTCATGAGAAACAAGACGATTCGCATGTGCAAAGTGCAGTGGAAGCATCACTCCGAGGCAAAAGCAACATGGGAAAGAGAAGAAGACCTCAAGACCGAGTTCCCCGACCTTTTCTCTTACGACGTCCGAATCTCGAGGGCGAGATTCCTTTTAAGGGGGGTAGAGTTGTAACACCCAAAATTTTCAAATTTTGAAAACCAGGAAAATGTACTAGAAATGCATCATGTATATTTGCATTTGATTGAAAATTCACTTTCAAAATGCGCTAGAATTCGTTTGAAATTTGAAAAGAAATTCAAATTGTAAAAAAAATGAAAAAGAAAAGAGAAAATATAATAAATAGGAAAAAACGCCGCTTGGGCCAAATCCTTGCCGCCGGCCGAATCCTTCCCCCTCCCCCTTTCCTTTTTCCCCTCCCGCCGGCCCAACCCCGCGGCAGCCCAAGGCCAGCCGCGCCTCTCTCTCTCTCTCTCTCTCTCTCTCTCTTTCCCTACGCGTGGACCCCGCCCGTCAGGGCTTTCCTTCTTCCTCCCGTCGCCCGCGCCCGACCGAGCCCGTCGATCTCGCCGAAACACTAACAAGAAATCACCGTCCATAATTGCCTCGGTCGCCTTCCATCGTTGGGGATCACCTTCCTTGTTTCGCCGCCTCGAATCCCCCTATAAATACCCGCCGGCGCCCCCGTTTTCCCCTCCCCCGAGCTCGCAACCCTAGCCACCGCACCAAGGTAATGGCGCCGCCATTCTCGTCGCTCTAGCCGATGCCCCTCCTCGGTTTCTTGCTCACATTGTTCGCTGTGTCGCTAGGAGCCCGCCAGACACCTTCTTTCAGGGATTTGGCTGTCGCTTCATCAGTTCCGTCGAGCGACGCCAGAGTCCGCCGCCTCTCACCGACGCTGACGCACCTTCGGCCCCAACCCGAGCTCTGCGACCCCCTAGGTGAGCTCCCCTCGCCACCCTCTCGCTTTTCCATCATAGCCGCATAGCTTTGGGCAACGTTTTGGCCATTCCGGCCATCTCCGGCGACCCCCGCCGCCGGGCCTGGCGCGCGCGCCACCTCTGTAGCCCAGGAGGCGACGTGGCCCAATCTCGGCCGCCCATCTAGGGCTGACGGCCGAGATTAGAAGGGGCGTACCACTTCGGCTATTTAAAATCCGGGCCGTCCCTGGTTGATCCAATGGCCCAGATTCAAATACGTTTAACCGTTGCCAGTTTTGCATGTAGCCCCCTGCGCGAATTTAAATTAATTACACTGAGGTCCTATACTTTATGAACTAGCCCCTGGACTTTAACTAAATTATGTCACTACTATTACAATGAATAAATATGGTATTTTAGCCCCTGTTTTCACCATAAATTATGTTTTTAGCCTCTGTAAATTATGATTAACCCCCTGGTTATGTTATGAAGTATTTCTAGGCCCCTGTTCATGTCTGTTTTGCATAAAAGCCCCTGCATTAATTGTAAATTGCATAAAATCACATGAGTACTCTCTCTTTTTGCACAAATCACTTAGGGTACTATTTTATTATTATTTCCTAATCTTTTTAGGATAAAATAATGTGTTTAATTTGCTGATTGTGCTGAATTCCTAATAAACCCATATAGGCACTAAAATCCAAACTTCCACCCACACCACTAAATAAAGTCTTAACTAAGGACATAGTGTTAGCGACGTAATTGCGTAGGTTTTCTTTTGTGTTTACTTATTTGTGGTGTGCATTTATTCTCTTGTTTCTTATTGTGTGCTGCTACTTTCCGTTCCGCATGCGATGATGTATTTAGAGTCAGCTCCCGAGCCGACTTACAATCTTCAGGACTACCACTTCACCGACCCACAATTCAAAGAAGGCAAGTTCCTTGACCATTTTGCACCTGTTTTACTAAGTTTTAGTTAGTTGCATGCTTAATAAATGGAATCCTATTTACTGCACCCTTCCATAAAATTCCTTGTCACCAGGTTGATTTGGGTAGATGTTATATTTACTTTTACGCTTAGTCATGCTTAGTTTTGGGAGGGAATTTCTATACATACATGTTATACTATTAGTTGTTGTGATCATTTATTGAGATTTGGTGAATTGAATTATAGTGTATAGGAATCTTGCGGGTTGGTTTGTTCAGCATGGTGCAGTACGCACGAGACCCATGTTTTGGGGTATGAACCTTGCCGGATTCTAAGGACCGGTTTATGGAGGAAGCCACTAAGCTTATTAGTATCGCCACAAGGTTGAGTATGGGGCAGCTTGGTCGATTAATTAGGCCTCTCCCAGCGTAGTATTAGTGATTGGATAGTGCGGGGAATTGGTTCAGGGTGTACTGCCT
This sequence comes from Tuctoria greenei, assembly GCA_036927565.1. Lineage (NCBI taxonomy): Eukaryota > Viridiplantae > Streptophyta > Magnoliopsida > Poales > Poaceae > Tuctoria > Tuctoria greenei. Next base: position 177,955,071 of record JAYESD010000008.1, on the reverse strand, counting down.
TGGGATCCGCATGGCTCAAGAGGGGGCAACTGGGGTGTTGAGTCGTGGTGTAACGGCTCACACTTTTGTACAGGGGTGAAACCTCATAGGGCTAGTACACGTCGGGAGGATCCTTTGTAAAGACCTCGTAGTGATCTCCTGGCCCCACACCAAAGGAAGTGTGCAATGTGGTTTGCGACCACAGGCATCAGGGAGGTTTACTGACTCCACCTGGCAACAGGGGATGAAATCACGGCTTGTGGGTAAAGGGTACATTCTCTGCAGATATTTAGAAACTGTCATGACAGCCGTGCTCACAAACAAGAGCGGCTTGGTGTCCAATTCATAATTAGTCAATGATTGGGGAATGGTGGTTTGGTTGGTTGGTACTTGGATTACAAATGGGTTAGGGTTGGGTTCATACACTTAGAAGTAGGTGCTAATGAAAGCTAAGGATAGGATGTAATGCTATAGTGCTTAACCCAAATTTGGCCTTCCTTTCTAAACACCCTCATGTCATCTCTTTCCCACTTGCTGAGTACCATTGGTACTCAAACTTGCTTGTTGCTTATCTTTCCTCAGTCTACAATGGAGAAGAGGTGGAGAATGAAGACTTCTTCGCTGATCCGGAGGAGACGTTCTAGGCTGGCGCAACCCCCGGGCAACGCCTGTGCATGGAGCCACACTAGTTTACTTTTCTGCTGTTTTGCTTTGTAATCTTATTTTAGACCTACGGATCATTATTGTAAGACATTTATGTATTCGAACATGGCTTGTAATAAATGATATTACACTTTCGTCTGCACATGTATGATGTGAACCGATCCTGGCATACATGTGGAAGTCATCCGGTTGTCTTGTTGGGACCGGGTGTGACATGCGCGTAGCATGTGTGCTGGCCCTGGGATATATTATGTCAATTACTATTTGTGCAGTGGTACGAAACAGTTTTTTCCTGGCTATTTTGATGTGGTAGCTTGTATTGTCTGATTGTTTTCCATGTTTTGACTGGGTCAATACAAGTCAACACTAGTTTGCCCCATTTGCAAGAAAGTGTCTATCACATTTGATCCGTTTATGTATCTCTCTTTTCCCCTTCCTTCAACAACAATGAGAAGAATGACCATAACAGTATTTACCTCTGATGTCTTTGCTGGGCCATCTCCATACACTGTAAGTGTGCCAAAATCTGGAGATACTAGAACCCTTGTAAATGCATTAAGAAGTGCTTGTTTGTTGAGAGATGATGAGCGCCTCCTGGTTGCTGAGGTATTTCTTCTTCCTGTTGTATCTTTGTCATCTCAAAACTTGCTAACAACAACCTTCATGCTTTTATTTATTGTTTGATTATCACCATGTAGGTCTACAATAGCTTGATCATCCGGTACTTGGATGAACCATCTGAAGTTATCTCCTTGATCAGAGATGGAGATCGTTTGGTTGCGTATCGGCTTCTGAAAGAACACACTGAAGATTCACCTATAGTGGTGTTCAGAAACCAGCGTATGTAGTAAAGTATAATCTCCGTATTCTCATATTGTATTGAATTTAAATATCAAATATATGACAGCTGAAAGTTAAAACTAAATCTGCACCTAGATACACTTCCCATTAGCGTTTTAAATTTCGTGGTCAAGATATACACAGAGATTCTTCTTACAACAGTGTCATGATCATTGATATACAGGTCATCCCTGTCTAGTTTTGGCAGGAAGTCTAGGAAGACTTTTGGAACTTCACTTGTATCAAGTCTTCCTGAGACAGTAACTGGAAGTGTTATCTGTAATCTTTTCCTGAAGGTTATGACTCCATTCCGACTAATGAGAGATGATGTTTCAGAAACTGACCAAACAGTTGGCAAAAGCAGTCTAGACAATGAAAGTGCATCAGTCAATATGAGCTCTGATGCCTCAGCGCTCAGCAGCAAAAACAGCAATTCTCTCGAGGATGAATCAGAGACTGAAGACGTGATGCATTTTTTTTCTGATTAATGGAAAGTTCCCACCAGCGCTTGAAGATAGAAATGGATCAACCTGTTACACTGAAAGGTTCACAGAAGCGTCTGCATGTGGTCATGTGTTGGCAGGACAGTGGGCTGGAGCAATACAATCTTAGTTCTTTGGATATTCTCTTCCAGAGATCTACAAAAGCAGTGCTATTTTCAAGGAGACCACAAGATACCTGTTCTCTGTATGCATGTCTTGAAGCTTTTATTAAGGAGGAGCCATTAGGCCCAGACGATATGTGGTAACTTTATTTGACTTCAATGTTTTTATATCATAGTGTTTTGAATTATCTTTTGTTTTGTCAACTCCCAAAGATTTTCACATAGTAGAATAATGTATTGTTGGACCATTGTAGCAGTAGAGACGGTGAAGTGACATTGTAACCTCTTTCCTGTCCTTTTCTCAAGTTTATTTTATTTCTATTTTATAGGTATTGCCCATGTTGTAAAGAGCATAGACAAGCTAGTAAGAAGTTAGACCTTTGGAGGTTACCGAAGATCCTTATAATACACTTGAAAAGGTTTTCCTACAATCGGTTCACAAAAAACAAGCTAGAGACATTTGTGGACTTCCCCATATATGATCTTGACCTGTCCAAGTATATCGGTAACTGAAGCCAACAAATTCCACACAATTATCAGCTGTTTGCTATTAATAACCACTATGGAAGCATGGGAGGTGGTCATTATACAGATTATGTTTATGTAAGTATTCTTTCCTCCAGCGCCTAAGCAACTTGTATTTAATTTGTTTGGGAAATTGGTTACTTCCCAGGGGATCTAGCATTTCCCTTACCAAGAATATGAATCAATTGACATGTTGTAATATTTCAAAAGAAATCCATAAAAAACATGTGTATGGTACACATAATGTTCAGTAAACTTGCAAATATTCAGCTTTAGATTTTTCCATAACATCGAGATTAAAAAAAAATGTTATCCCGATCTCAGATTTTTTCGGGCCGTCCTGAGAAAATGAAGCTCATGAAGGAAATGATGCAACTTTTTATTAGAATATTTTTTCGCGGCGATATTAAAGACTATATCTTCACACCACACTTGCTACACATTTTTTTGACCAAGAGAACTGCAAGGGCACCCTTGCTACACATTTTAATATGAAGAATAAAATAGGTTCCTGTATTCTTGCATGCTTCGCAAGTACTCCCACCGTCCCCATTTGTTTGACGATGGGAGAACTAATTATAGTTCTCCCAACGTCGAACAAATGGGGATGGAGGGAGTATTAATTACTAATTAGTTCTCCCAACGTCGAACAAATGGGGATGGAGGGAGTATTAAATACTTCATAGCATGAAGCATATCCCCAGTGTCAATGTTTCTTGTTTACAGCTCACAACCACGTTTTTTATTTTTGGACTATATGTCACACTACCATTACCTCCTCCACTTTATAATAATAAGGCACACTTTATTCACCAACAAAGACTGGCATGCAATAACTTTGTGTGTGCTACACATGTTTTTTACGAATTTTTTAAACATTACAACATGCTGAATTTGTTAAAAGGGGATGGACCTCTGGATACAAAATTCACATGTCTGTATTTGGGTATTTGACATGTTCATGTATTGTTCCTCTTGATAATTTTTTTATTTCACATTTGCGCTATAAAGTTTTGACAATAGAGAGGTTCAGATTGTGCTTTATTTGGTGTAGCATGAAGGGAAGAAGGGGTGGTACGACTTTGACGACCGTCATGTGGGTCCTATAACTGAGGATAGCATAAAGATGTCAGCAGCTTATGTTCTTTTTTACAGGCGCATACAGGATGATAGCTTAGATACAGAAATAGAAACAGATTCTGACTGTCCAAGATGAGGAGCGTGGCGAATTTTGAGCCCAGAGTCCCAGAAATTGTATAGTTATTGGCTGGGGAACAGTTGTGCTGCCAAGAAAGAGGAAGAAATGGATATTGGAAATGCCCATCATTTCAGTTGTATGTTGATGTAAGATGACAGCAGCAGCAGCAGTCATTTTGAGAGTTACTCCCTTCGTCTCTAAATATATACTTGTTGTTTTGTAGTTCAAAAATGAACTACAAACCGACAAGTATTTAGAGACCGAGGGAGTATTATAGATAAAGGAACTGACATAGGTGCAAGAGGCGGGTGGGTGGTCGCTTGACTTGATACGGTGATTTATTCATTTCAGCATCCAGAATCAGGTGTAACAGCAATCTAAGCAGCATGCTGGGGGTTGGTTGATACACCAAAGATTTTCTAGGGTTCCGAGAGGAATATATTAGAAATTTTACTGTTGTAGTTCACATACAAGTTCATTTTTCTCCTTTTTCTGATATGGAACTGGGCATGAGTAAAATTGGCTCATGCCATGGCGAAACCAGCCCATATTTTCTCAGCATTTGTATCATTATCTACACTTGATGTGGAACTCTTCCGTTCATACACATGATAAAAAGTTTGTTCTTATTAGGGATGCAAGCGGCACGGATCTGCCAGCATAGCTGTTGGGTCGACGCGTGTTGCGGACCCGGTTGAATCCTGCAAAGGAAACTCGCTTAACTAAAATGGATCGTGGATCGTTACAGTCATTCCTGTGGCGCCTGTTTGCCCGCTTCCAAACCTACACGGCTACATTGCGCTGCCTCGACTCCGGTCAGCCGACTTCCAGAGTCCATGGCCAGGACCTCCCTCCGCCGAGGCGCCTGTAGATGCCACTCCTCTGCCTTAATCACGAAGCCCCAGGCCACCGCGTCGAGCCCGTCAAGTTCCTGCGTTGGCACCATCTACGAAGAAGTTCAAGGCTCCCAACCTCATCGCGGAGCATTGTAGCCATGGGGTACTGCTGGTGCGGCGGCATGGGGTTTCCGGCGATGCCCGCAACAACCTGCGTCATATCTGGGTCGGCGGGTTGCATGCCGCTGCTACGGTAAAAGCCCGCCCTTGCAATGTCGCTGCTTCCGCCATGGTAGAAGCCCGCTCTTGGGATGCCGCCATGCGCGGCACCGGCACCGCCCTGCTGCATACTGCTCATGTGAGGGTGGCTCATCAACGGCCCACCGCCCATCTGGCTGCCCATACCAGCTGTCAAAGCGGCATCGCCGCCCATCAAGTACGGCTTCATCGAGAGGCTGTTGTGGCGGCATACCGCCCATCGAACCACCGCCACCGCCCATCGTGTTCATTTTCGTTGTGCCAGGGTGCGGCGGCATGCTGCCCATAGAACCACTGACACTGCCACTAAACATCTTCCCCTGGCTTGGGGCACCGCCCATGGCGTTCTGCGGCGGCTTTCCAGCGCCTAAGTTTCTACGGCGGCTTTCCAGATACTGTAGCATGCTAGGGATGCGGGGGGCTACAACAAGCGGCATATGCGGTGAGAAGAAAGCGATGTGTGCTGGACTCCCGCTAACGATTCGTGGCTTAAGTGGGACCCACATAATCCCGTCGGTGTTTTGCGGCGCGCGCGACACGGGGCGGGAAGCCACATCCCAACCCGCTTGCATCGCTAGTTGTAATGTTACAGAATCGTCTTCTAAAGCCTAGGCAATGGGGTGTATAAAATCTGCCACTCTGTTCATCACTCAAAAAAAAATAAAGAAACGTGGAGAAGCATAGTGGTGACTCTCTGGAATTATTGGCATGGAAAAGATACATATGTGTCTGTTACCGTCGCCTACTTCTTGACTTCGTTTTCACTTCGTCATCGGGGATACACGAGTGTGAGAACGTGGTCGTGCCGCTCCTCAGCGCCATTAATGTTGGTGTGGAGCGTGCATATTACGATGTACGAGTCGAAGATGCCATCGATGGTGGTGTCCTCCACTGTGGGTGGCACGAGAAGGGATAAGTTTGGATGCAAGAAACTAAAAAAGAAATCGCTCACCAGGAGTGTAGGGTTCGAGTTGTGTGTGCATGTGTCACAGTGTTACCATCGCCTACTTCCCGACTTTGTTCTCACTTCTGTCAGTGGGAATCCACGGGTGCGATCCGTGAACGTGTTCGTGTCACTCCTCAACACCATTAACGGCGTTGTGGAGCGTGCTCATTACCCTGTACGAGTCGTGCCGTCGAGGGTGGCGTCCTCCACCATGGGTGGCACCGGAAGCGGCAAGTTTGGATGCAGGAAACCAAAGAAGAAATCACCCCTTGACCTCCAGATGCGCTTGGTGTGGAGGGTCGGAGTTGTGTGTTTGTGTATGTGTCTTTTTCTGTGTCACACCTTCACTTACTTCTCGACTTTGTTCTCACTTCTGCCAGCAGGGATCCACGAGTGTGATCCCTGAACATGGTCATGCCGCTCCTTAGCACCATTAACTCCAGTGCGGAATGTGTCCATTACCCTGTACAAGTCAAAGATTTCATCAAGGGCGCGTCCTCCATCGTGGGTGGCACCGGAAGGGCAAGTTTGGATGCGAGAAACCAACGAAGGAATCACTCCTATACCTCTAGTGCCCCAAATGGATTTAAGTGTCAGAGTTGTTTGTTTGTGTATGTGTCACAGTGTTACCTTCACCTACTTCTCAACTTTGTTCTCGATTCTATCAGTGCGTTACATGAGTGCGATCTGTGAACGTGGTCGTGCCACTCCTTTGCACCATTAACGGCGGTGCAGAGCACGCCCATTACCCTGTGCGAGTCGAAGATGCCATCGAGGGCAGCGTCCTTCACCTTGGGAGCCACTGGAAGCGACAGCAAGAAACTGAAGAAGAAATTGCTTCTCGACCTCTGGTGTCTCGCTTGGAGTGGAGGGTCAGAGTTGTGTGTTTGTGTTTGTCACATTGTTACCTCCACCTACTTCTCGGCTTTGTTCTCACTTCTGTCAGCGCGCGAGTGCAATCTGTGGACATGGTCGTGCCACTCCTTTAAGCCATTAACGGAGGTGCAGAGCATGCCAATTACCATGTACGAGTCGAAGATTCCATCGAGGGCAGCATCCTCCACCGTGGGTGGCACCAGAAGCGACAAGTTTGGATTCAAGAAACCGAAGAAGAAATAGCTCATCGACCTATGGTGTCCCGCTTGGAGTGGAGGTTTAGAGTCGTGTGTTTGTGTCTCGGTCACAGTGTTACTGTTCCCTACTCTCCCACTTCATTCTCACTTTTGCCAGCAGGGATCCAGTAGTGCGATCCGTGAACGTGGTTGTGCTGCTCCTCAACACCATTAACAGCAGTGTGGATCTCGCCCATTCCTATATAGGTTAATGATGTCATCAAGGGTGACTTCCTCCATCATGGTCAGCACCAGAAGCAACAAGTTTTGGTGCGAGAAACTAAAGAAGAAATCGCTCGTGGACCTCCAATGCTCTGTCTGGAGTGGAGTGTCGGAGTTGTGAGTTTGTGTGTGTGTCACAGTGTTACCGTCGCATACTTTCTATCTTCACATCCACACTTCTGTCATTGGGAATCCACCAGTGTGATCTGTGAACATGGTCATGCCGCTACTTAGCACCATTAAAGTTGGTGTGAAGCGTGCCCATTACTGTGTTCAAGTCGAAGATGCCGTCAAGGGCGGCATCCTCCATCGTAGGTGGCACTGTAAGGGACAAGTTTTGATGCGAGGAATCAAAGAAGAAATCACTCCTCGACCTCCAGTACCCTGCCTCAAGTGGAGGCTCGGAGTTATGACCTCCAGTGTCTCGCTTGGAGTGGAGGGTCAGAGTTATGACCTCCGGTGTCCCGCCTGGAGTGGAGGGTCGGACTTATGTTTTTGTGTTCATGACACAATGTTGTTACCATCACCTACTTCTCGACTTCACTGATACTTTTTCCAGTGGGGATCCACGAGTGCAAAACGTGAACATGGTTGTGCCACTCCTCAACGCCATGCAATAATGACGGTGTGGAGCGCCCATTACCCTATACGAGTTGTAGATGCCATCGAGGGCGGCGTCTTCCTTGGTGGGTGGCACCAGAAGGGACAAGTTTGGATGCGAGAAACTAAAATGGAAATCGCTCCTCGACCTCCAATGCCCCGCCTGCGGTGGAGGGCAGTGGCGTACGTGGTTGCCCTAGCAATGATGGTAAAACACTGCTACAATAAGCCTCATCATAGGCGGCTCCAAACCTATTATCACAGACGGCTTTTAAAACCGCCTGAAACGAAGAGTCTGTGATAATCCGCAATTTCACAGGCGGAGAAGTGAAACCGCCTGTGAAGACTAATTATCATAGGCGGTTCTTCACTTAGGCTAGCCGCCTGTGAAGACAGATTATCATAGGCGGTTCTTTACTTAGGCTAGCCGACTGTGAAAATACTTTATCACAGGCGGGTCGTGCAGCATATATAACCGTCTGTGATAAACGTGTTATCACAGACGGTTATTGAAGCATAACTAACCGCCTATGATAATTAGTCTTCACAGGCGGGTATTGAAGCATAACTAACCGCCAATGATAATGTGTCTTCACAGGCGGGTTTTGAAGCATAACTAACCGTCTATGATAATGTGTCTTCACAGGCGGATTTTGAAGCATAACTAACCGTCTATGATAATGTGTTTTCACAGACGGGTATTGAAGCATAACTAACCGTCAATGATAATGTGTCTTCACAGACGGTTATTGAAGCATAACTAACTGTCAATGATAATGGTGTTATCACTGACGGAGTTTACCTATATCAGCCGTCTGTGAAGACCCTTTAACGCAGCCGGTTTCTACCATAACAGTCACCGCCTGTGAAAATTAGGTTATCACAGATGTTTCTTTACTTGTATCTAGCCGCCTGTGATAATTGTTTTTCACAACCATGCCTAGCCGTTGGCTAATAACCGCCTGTGATAAGGTATAACCTATGCAGTACTACTGCTGTTATTTCTAATTTCCAGGTCAATTCAATATAATCACAGAACAAAAAACAAGAATATCATCAAAGAACAAAAGTCAACAATATTATCATCACAGAAGTCAATTTCACTAAAACAATATATATATGTACGAGTTACAGATACAATTCATCTCAAAGTTTACAAGTTTTCACTAAAAACTGTTTAAATTCGCATAGTCGCAAAGTTTTGGCACATCAGCTGTTGAACCTTTCTTATCAAAGAACTTCCCCTTTTTGTGAAAAATTTCGCGACGCATGGACTGACAGAGTTCAGAAGCAATCCTGTCGTCTCCTCCATCAGGAATACTTCTACAAACTGGCCATACTTTGTTCAGATTCTTCTTGTGCTGCAATATAACACATAACAAGGTTTAGAATGTGTTGGTTTGAACAATCTCTCAAAGTATAGATCAAAGTGAGAGTATACAGGAATTTAGTTGGTATTTTTGGAGCAGTTGTACTATGAGCAATTGAATTTTGAAGTTGGAATCAAAATATGAAAATAATGTTTCTGGTAATATTGAACAGCAGAGAATATAAGAATTAAACTATGCTAGTTACAATGAAAATGAAACACAAAAGTAAGAAAATAAGGTATCGACATTAAGGATAACTTACATCCTCACGATTGACTCTATATACGCTGGCGGTCCGAAGATGCTCGCATACATAATACCCACATAAGACACTCCTAGCAGGCTGCTTCGGACAAGCATAATACGTTTTAATGTCCAATGCATTCGTATTAGGAGGTCTCTGACCGCCAAGCTCCGCGTAAAACTGCCAAGCGCTGTAATACAAGAAATGTCATATAAAACTTGTCAACGCATTCTAAATGTGCATAAATTAAAATTATTGAATAAACGTACTTTTTCAAAATGGAAAGGAAATCTTTGTAACGATCTGGTGGGTAATCGGCCGAGTCCAAGACTGTTGCTGTCGGTGGTTGGAACCGGCAGATCTCCCTACACTACTAAAGTGATAGGGGAGTTTTGAAGTTCGGTGTGGGCGCGCGGAGATTCAAGAAGGTGAATAGGAGTTTGACACAGGAGACACAAGAATTTATGTGGTTCGGGCCGCCTGAGCGTAATACCCTACTCCACGGGTGTGTTGGTGTTGTATTAGCAGTAAGAGCTTGTGACTAGCGTATGAGGCGTGTGTGATCGTCCGTGAACGTCCCCGTGTGTATCGTCGGCCTGTCCTTTTATAGTACAAGGGCAGACTGTTACAAGTTAGCCTGGCCCGACATGTGGCCCCGGCGGTTACTAGTATTGATACACGCTTAATTGATCTTAATGATCCTGTAACGGGCTTTGACAACACTGTTACTGGTGTTAAGATCGTCCGTTTAAGTGTCATTAATATGGCATTAATGACACTTAATCGGGTCTTGAAGTCCTTGGCTCTCCTTTGAAGATCCGGAGCCGTTACAAGGTCTTACGGAGGTTAGAGGCTGAGGGTCTGACGATTGGACACGTGGCAGCTCCGAAGCTTGCTGTGGGAAGCAGGTAGCTCCGGGGCTACCAGACACGTGTCAGGTCCAGAGCTTCTCTCGGTCTGGGGTTAAGTCCGGAGGTGTCGTTTCGCTACATGGCCCAGAGCTTCCCCCTTGTGGGCGGTAGCTCTAGTTTGGTTGTACACGTGGCGACCCAGGGATTAACCATGTTGGAGAAGCGGGTCCGGTCATGTCTGACATGTGGGCCTCCGAGGGTCTTCAAAGCAAGTATATGACTTTCCTTTGAGATCTTTGTAACCTCAAGGGGTGTACGGTTTTTAGGGTACCGACAGTGGCCCCCTGGACCTACCTCCGAGGGAGATTACTGGGGTGAAGTCATTCCGTCGGAGGTGGGTCCATCCACGTGACTCTTGAACTGAGTCTTCAAGGGTCTCTGAAGGTGCCGTTGGCAGGGATTTATAGTTAGATCCCCGCCGCGTGGCGCACCTCGTGCGGCAGATGAGATCTTTGACGTGCGGATCTCACGCAATTGAAGGTCGCCGGTTCCTGATACGAAAACCGTATCGGTTCCGCGCGCCTTGTCAGGCCGTCGCCTTTGGGTTTCCCGCCTCGTGATGACAACCGTTTGCCTGGGTAAGAGCCTCGACTTGATCGTTGGGGTGGTCCCGGGCCCTCTTGTCATCGGCTGGGTTAAATTCTTGAGTGGTATCTTCGACTTCCCTGCGGTTTCCATCCAAGCGTTGCGAGGGCTTACTTAAGAAGGAAATCGTGCACCATCGGGAGTTCTTTATGCCTCTCATCTGATCTTGCGCTCAAACTCCCAACTCGTGCTTCGCTCCTCTTCTCTTGCCTAGCTGTGCCGCGATGGAGTTGGGTCTGCGCGAGAGTCGCTTGAAGACCAACGGCGATTTGAAGAAGGTACGGGCCCTCATGGGGTGGTCCTCAGACTTCTTCAACCGCTTGGTCCGTGCCGGCAGGGAGCTCCCCTTCGAGAAGGAGCGCGCCACGAAATGGTGTACTTTTCTTCGTACGCCATGGTGGGGTTGATCCCGCCTTTCTCTTCCTTTTTCTTGATGCTGTTAGACTTCTATGGTCTGCAGCTATACCACCTTGGCCCTCACTCCATTCTCCTCATGTCTATCTTCGTCCACTTCTGTGAGATGTGGGTGGGCATCCCTCCCTGCATCGAACTCTTCCGGACCTTCTTCACCGTCCACACCACCGGCCGGAGCAATGAGTACCTTGGCTTCTACTACTTCGTGAAGCGCAAGAAGTGCCCATTCAAGTACCTCCGGTCGTTTCCTTCCGGGAAGTGGGACGACTGGAAGAAGGATTGGATAGTCTTCAGGGTGGAGGAGCACAAGAGGTTGGAGTTGCCTGACGGTCTGCCCGGCATCCACACGATGATCTGGAGTGAAGCTCCGGTGCTGGCGGAAGCTTTCAACCCCGCCTTTTCCAGGATCCGCCAATGCGTGGAGGGAGGATTGACTCCTCAGGCGGTATTTTGCAATTTCCTGGTCAACAGGTGGGCGCCGCTGAAGAGGAGGGAGAAGCTCGCTTGGGCCCTCAACAGCGTGATGGACGAGGACCGGGTTGAGACCGGGTTGAAGTCCAACATGGTGGGGAAAACCTTGGAGTTCCACCTCAAGAAATTCCAGCACGACATCGACGTCGATGGTGATGACTTGACTCCACCGTCGGCCTTTCTCCCTCTGAACGTGGAAGTGGAGTTCAGCAGGGAGCTCCGGCAGAAGATGCCCGCACTTGACGACCTTGGTGTCGTTGAGAGAAGATCAACCACCGGGTGGCGATCCCCGGAATGCCCGAAGATGGCTCCGTCCCTGCCCCACAGCCGAGGGTCGAGGTCGTCGGCAAGGGCAAGGAGCTGGTGGATAAACCGGAGAGCCGGAAGAGGAAGCTGCAACATGCCGACGGAAGGTCCGTCAGGTCCGCTACTTCCGCCTCGGTTCCTTCTCCCCGGAGGGGAAGGTCTTCTACCACCGTGGCGACTGTCCCCGTAGTGGGGTCCTTCCGGAACGATACCGTTCCTGCAGTGGGGTCCTCCCGGAGCGCGTCTGTTCCCGTGGTGGGATCCTCCTGGGGTGCTAGCTCCGGGCGCACGACTCCGGCACCTGGGACGGTGGGAGCCTCCAGGTCCGGGGGTTCTTCCCGATCGAGGAGAGCCTCGACCCAGGAAACGCCCGTGGCTGCGACAAGTTCCGGGGGGCCTTCTGGAGCTTCTACGCCGACCATGGCCAGCCCGGAACGTCCAGGAAAAAGGTTCCGCTCAAGCTGGTGCAGAAGCCTTCCAAGGTAATTTTTAATCTTTACCTTGGTTAACTATTTAATTGTAGCAACTGTTTGTTAATTTTCTTCGTTCATCATCTGCAGCGTCCCCAAGAAGGGGAGTGAGGCTCCACCCACAGCCACAGTGTCTGAGGCCGTATGGGTGGGAGCTTCTACTCCTGTCCCGGTGCCGCCCCAAGTGGTGGCTGAAGCTGCAACAACTCCGGCACTGGCTGTCGTGGTCATGGACCTCGACTCATCCCCAGAAGTTTCCGTGGTAGCACCGGACCACGGGAGTGAAGACACGCCAGCGGCACCCGCCCCGGAGGTTGAAGCTTCGGGTCCTGGTGCTGCGATGATGGAAGCTCTGGCTGTTGAGCCGGAGGAAGTAGTAGTCCCGGCCTCGGAGCCGGAAAGTGTCGAAGCCCTGGCGGTTGAGCCGGAGATGACTGAAGCCCCGGCATGCGAGCCGGAGGTCGAGGTAGTTCCGGTAGTTGAGCCGGTTACCTCCTAAGCACCACCTTTGAGCCGGTTATTGTTGGAGCTCCGGTCGCAGGGTCGGTCGAAGTTGAAGATCTTCCGGCGCCTGAGCCGGTGGTTGAAGAGGTGATGGAGCTCGAGCCTCCCTCGGAAGAGGTGCCCAGACCGGAGCCAGTAGCAGCTCCTGCTCCAGAAGCGACGATGCTGGAGGTACCTGCGGCCAAGCCGGAGTGCCCAAGCGAAGTCGCTGGACCCCTGCCCGAGGGTGTGAACGAAGACTTGGCGGCGGGGCCTTCTTCGATGGCGACTGAGGCCATCCCGGAGGACGGCCCTAGTGGCTTGGAAGCTCAGGGGTCCACTCTCGTAGAGTGGGACCCAATTTTTGTATCGGAAAGCCCGCTGGAACCATCGGAGGAGACCGCAGCAGGTCCGGAACCCATCCCGCTGTCGATGTCTATTGACAACGCCTGTTCCAGTCTACGTCAAGTCCAATTGGCCTTCTTCCACGACGGCAAGGCTCTTGAAGAGGAGCGCCAAACCCTTAGGCGGTGGCGTAACCGGCTCTACTTCGAGACCAAGCTGGCGCAGTCGCGGCTAGCGGATGACAAGGAGTGGATCAAGCGGGAGAAGATCCGCCTGGAGTACTGGGGCAAGTTGCTGGATGACAGGGAGAGTATGACTTGGGCCCTCGACGCTCAATCCCAGGAGATTTACAATCAGGCCAAAGCAGCCAACAGTGCGGCCGAGGAACGCCATGAAAGGCTGGAGGTCATTAACACTGCACTCATCAAGCGCCGAGAGGCACTTGAAGAGAGGGAGAAACGGCTCGAGGATGAAGAGCAGAAACTCCTTGAGCTGCGGGATGATGTCCTGAGGAGGGAAGAGGAGCTCGCCGAGAAAGTAGCTCTGGCTGACAAGGGCCTCGAGGAGCGCGCCAAGAAGTTGGAAGAGCGCTGCCAAGAGGAAGAGGAGAAGATCTGGGTGCGAGGGAAGGAACTCTACGAACAAGAGTGTGCCCTTACTGCCCGGGAGAAAAAAGTGAATGGTAGAGAGAAGGACCTGGTTGATCGCCGGAACAAGATCCACCTCCGGGAGGAGGAGCTCGGAAGACTCGAGAGGCGGGTTGCCGAAAAGATTCAGCAAAACGCCAAAGAAGTTGAGCGCCTCGCCCGTGAAAATTCCGAACTGACGACGGCCAGGAGATCCCTGGAAGAGATGAAGGGCTTGAGGACTGCGGACTCCCTACAGATTTGGGAGTTCCTGGGCAAGGCCAACGACGCGCTGACGCCGACGGGTTTCAGCCCCGTGCGCCTGGATGATCCGGAGCCGGAGCCGGACCTAGCGCTGCAGGCGTTGAGCGCAACAGGTAGCAAGCTCTCCAAGGTGGGCGATGTCATCGCGGACCAACTGGAGGTTGAGGGGCAATCCCTGGCGAAGAACGTCGCAGAATATGTGCTGACGTGCTACACCAGCCGGAACTCCCAATTTCCTCTGGACCCGATGCTTGAATGCCCCGTCAAAGGAGAAGGCGAAGCTACCCAAGCCAACGTATCGGAGGTCGCCCAGAAGGTCGCCCAGTTCTTCCATAGGGTCTAGGACCATCTCTGTAGTTCTCACTTGTACTTTCTCTTCTTCTTCCTCAATTTTGTAATCCCTTGTCTCCAGATGTAATCTCTTGTCTCCAGATAAATGAAATCCCCAAATTTTTGCAAATTTCACTTTTTGTCTTCAACACTTTTATCTTCACTTGGCCCCCTGGTAGACGTACACAATTTGATTGTGAACATGTACCAAAAGGATATTGTGTTTTGTTGAAGACTCATTTGCTCTGAACTTGTAGAATTTAGGTCCGAAGTCTTTGATAGTGAAGGCCCCCTGAGGTTGCCGGAGCTTAAAAGCTCCGGCAATGTCCATCGCTGGAGCTTGATAGCTCCGGCAATATCCTCTATCAACACGTAGAGTATCGATAGTTAGTCCTTCGGGGTGTCGGAGCTGAGTAGCTCCGGCAGTGACATTTGCCAACACTTAGTTTGTTGGCAGCAGACTCCATTTATGGGGTCTTCTCACCATCTTTTATTCAGCGTCGACGGCTGGCCCCCTTAGGGGAGTCGGAGCTGAGTTAGCTCCGGCTTTTCTCCATCAATGTAGACTTTATTTTTCCTGCACACTTAAGTCAAGAAAAATAGTAAAATTCGTTCCTTGTCTATAATTTCATCGCGGCTTACGATTCTCAAGAAGACTTTAAGTTGAACGCGATTTTAAATACAACCGGATGCGTTGTCTTTTCTTCTAGGTTCAACTGTCCATGGACCCGCCTTACTTCGGCCTGCCGCGGTGTAGGTAGAGTGGCGTACTTAGGGTGCTTGACCAGGCCAAGTCGATAGCACACTCCAGCCCTAGATTGGCTTGGCGGCTTTCAGGCGAGTTGGCCATGAACGATATTTGAATCCAAAAGAACTGACAATACAACTCGAATCGTATATAAACCGGTCGACTAAAATTTCTTAAGAATTGCACGTCTTTCTTATAGACAAGAAAGAGAAAAATAAAAATGTTGAGCCTGTACAAAATAAATGCACGTGGAGTCTATTTCACATGAAGATGTCTTTCATTATAGGTCCGGGGTACAGGGGAAACAAGTACACTCTTAGGGTACGGAACCAGGCTAAGTGTGTTTCATTTCTCGTTTGACCCAGGGTAGTTAGCCGCACTTTTAGTCCTGAGACTGTGACAAGTGTTGCATGAGCTTTGCGGACCTTTCAGGAAAGGTCCGACTGCTCTCCCGGAGGAACTACCCGACTCTGTACAATTACTCTATAACATACACCCCAAGTTACTCAAGACTCACCTCCGTGGTATTAAGTGTAGAACTTACGGAGGTGCTCGATGTTCCAAGGATTTGGGAGAGGTGTCCCATCCTCGATAGCCAAGCGAACGCTTCCAGGACGGGATACTTTAATCACTCGGAAGGGCCCCTCCTAGCCGGGGGAGAGTTTGTTTAACCCTTCTCTGGATAGTATTCTCTGTAGCACCAGATCGCCTTTCTCGAGCTGTCGGTTGTGTACATGGCTCTGGTGATAAGGTCGTAGGGCTTGGCGATATCGAGCATTCTGAACAGCTGCTTGGCACCTTCCCTCCTCAAGGAGGTCTAGGTCTTCACGCCGGAGCTGGTCCTGCGCGGCTTCGTCGAAGGTCCGGACTCGGAGTGAACCCAAGGTGATTTCTGGAGGAAGGATTGCTTCAGCTCCGTACACCAGGAAGAAGGGTGTCTCTCCAGTTGACCGGTTTTGAGATGTCCTGTTGGCCCATAAGGTGGGCGGAAGCTCTTCGATCCAGTTGGCTCCATGTTTCTTCAAGCGCTCATAAGTGCGCGTTTTGAGTCCCTTAAGGATTTCTGGATTTGCTCCCTCGGCTTGACCATTGCTGGCTGGGTGAGCAAACTTGTATGCCGAGGTCTTCGCAATATCCTTGGAATGTTGAGCTTGTGAATTGAGTCCCATTATCAGTGATGATTTTGCTTGGGACTCCATATCTGCTTACAGTGGATTGCGGAAAGTTGATAGCAGATTGCTTGTTGATTGTCACATTTGGAGTTGCTTCCGGCCACTTGGTGAACTTGTCAATGGCAATGTACAGGAACTTGTAACCTCCGACGGCTCTTGGGAAAGGTCCCAAGATGTCCATCCCCCACACAGCGAAGGGCCATGTAGGAGGTATCATTTGTAAGGGCTGAGCTAGTGTATGAATTTGCTTTGCATGAAATTGGCATGCTTCACATTTCTTCACCAGCTCAGTGGCATCCTGGAGCGCTGTAGGCCAGTAGAAACCATGCCGAAAGGCTTTTCCGAACAGCGTGCGGGAAGATGCATGGTTCCCACACTCGCCTCCATGGATTTCTGCGAGAAGTTCGCAGCCTTCTTCCCTTGTGATGCACCGCATTAGGATGCCGTTGGCACCGCGCTGGTAGAGATCCCCTTCTACCAGCGTGTATCTTTTAGCCAATCTGGCTACCCGGTCAGTGGATACATCATCGTCAGGAAGGATGTTGTCTTTCAAGTAGCTCCGGATCTCCGAGATCAATGCATCGGAGCTAGCTTGAGCTTTTGAGTCTTGCGTGCTGGGTTGCTCGGAGCTCCCGGCAGCACCTACGACCCTTGATGGCTGCCATGGTAACAGGGCCATCGGGACCATCAGCTTCGGGATGCTGATCTCGGCCCCTTCGCTCAGTTCGGCAGGCTGAGCTGTTGGCTTTGACAACCTCCGGACAAAGATTCCGTCAGGAGACGGAGCTCTGATTGACGCTTTGGTCGAGAGTTCGTCAGCTTCAGCGTTATGGGCACGATGAACATGGTGAAGATCTAGGACTTCAAAGTCCTTCTGAAGCCTGTGGACTTCAAGGAGGTAAGCAGCTAGCTGGAGATTATTGTGGGAGCATTCACCCTTCACCTGTTTGATGATGAGCTGTGAATCTCCTTTGACCAGCAGTTGCTTGACACCATACGACAGTGCCACCTTTAGCCCGTAGATGAGTGCTTCATACTCTACCATGTTGTTGGTTGCCTTGAAGTCAAGGTGTGCCATGTATTTCACCTTCTCCCCAGTTGGTGCAATGAGAAGGATTCCAGCTCCGGCCCCCTGCTTCTGCATGGAGCCGTCGAAGTAGAGGGTCCAATGAGGCTCGGTGAAGGTCGGAGCTTGATGCTCCGTCTTCTGCTCACTGGGGCCCCCAGGATTTGATGGAGAGGGAGACCATTCTGCCACAAAATCTTCCAACGCTTGACTCTTGACTGCTTGTCTTGAAATAAATTCAAGATCAAATTCAGCCAATTCCGCTGCCCACTTTGCAATATTCCCAGTTGAATTGGGATTATGCAAGATTGCTCGAAGTGGGTAGGAAGTCACCACCGAGACTTTGTGAGCTTGGAAGTAATGTCGAAGCTTCCTGGAGGCAATAAGAACTGCAAAGAGCAGCTTATGCACCTCTAGGTATCGAGTCTTGGCATCATGTAATACTTCACTAATGAAGTACACCAGGCGTTGAATGGTCCGGACCCTCCCGGAGGGGTCCGGAACTTCCTCTTCATTGATCCGGACCCTCTCGGAGGGGTCCGGATTCTCTTCGGGGACATCCGGGTTCTGACTGGAGGAACCCAGAGCTTCTTCAGAAATGACTTGGACCCTCTCGGCGGGGTCTAGGTCTCCTGAAGCGACTTCTTGTGGGTTCAAATCTGGGAGCTGGGACCCAGACTCGCTCTCAGGAACCTCCGGACCTTCCCGAAGGGGTCTGGATTCCTGAGTGTGGGGTAGTTCCGGTCTCTCTGCAACCAGAACCATACTGATGACTTTGTCAGTAGCTGAAATGTAAAGCAACAAAGGCTCACCAGTGTTCGGAGCTACCAGAATTGGTAGGGTGGTGAGGAACTGTTTCAGCTCCTGGAATGCCTTCTCTGCTTCTTCGGACCATTGGAATGGTCCGGACTTCCTCAATAACTTGAAGAAGGGGAGTGCCCGCTCCGCCAGTCTTGATATGAACCGACTGAGGGCTGCTAGACATCCAGTTAACTTTTGGACGTCTTTGATGCGAGTTGGTGGCCGCATATCTTCAATGGCTTTTATCTTCGCCGGATTAGCTTCTATGCCCTGGTGACTTACCAGGAAACCAAGAAGTTTTCCGGAGCTAACCCCTAATACGCACTTATCCGGGTTTAACTTTGTGCGGGTGGTCCGCAGCTTATCGAAGACAGCCTGCAAGGTGTCGAGGAGTGACTCCTTGTTCCTGACCTTGACCACGATGTCATCGACGTACACTTCCACTATGTCTCTAATGAGTTCTTCAAAAGTTTTGTACATAGCTCGTACAAAAGTTGAAGCTGCATTCTTGAGACCAAAGGGCATGGCTGTGTAGCAATACAATCCATCTACTGTGATGAATGAAGTATGCTCTTCATCCTCCCTAGACATTCTTCATCCTCCCTAGACATCCTAATTTGATGATACCCAGAATATGCGTCTAGGAAACACAGTAATTCACACCCGAAGGCGGAATCCACTATCTGATCTATTCTAGGTAGTGGGAATGGATCTTTTGGACATGCCTTATTTAGTGTGGTGTAGTCGATGCACATCCGAAGTTTCCCGCCGGCCTTGGGCACAACGACTAGGTTCGCCAGCCATTTTGGATGGAAGACTTCTCGTATGAATCCGGCTTCGAGTAGCTTCTTCACTTCTTGTCGGAAGAAGTTTTGCCGTTCGACGGATTGCTTCCGAGGCTTCTGATGCACAGGCCGGGCATCGGGGTAGATCTTAAGATTGTGCTCAATCACTTCCCAGGGGATCCCAGACATTTGTGACGGTTGCCAAGCAAACACGTCAACGTTAGCCCGGAGGAAAGTGATGAGCGCGAGTTCCTATTTGTCGTTCAATCCTCCCGATATTCGGGTGGTCTGAGCGGTATCGGAACCAATTTGGACGACCTTGACGGGAATGTCGGTGTCGCCGCTTGGCTGCACACGGGGTGCAAAGGTCGAGCCTCGTTGACGAATGCTCGGGGGTTTTGGAGCTTGCTCCTGCCTGGAGTCCTCCTCTTGCGCCGTGGTGAGTGCATGGAGTTCTTCCAGAGCAGTTACTCCGGCGGTACGATCTCCGCGGATCCGGAGAACGCCTACTGGTGTTGGCATCTTCAACACCAGGTAGCCATAATGAGCAACTGCCATGAATTTATACAGGGCAGGTCTATCCAAGATGGCGTTGAATGGTAAGTTGATCTGAGTGACGTCGAAGACCAACTTCTCGGTGCGATATTTCTCCTGGGTCCCGAAGGTAACGGGGAGAGTAATAGCTCCGAGTGGGGTAATGGCCCCCGGACCTACTCCGGAGAAAGGTCGAGAGGGATGGAGATCCGAAGGTCGGAGGTAAAGCTTAGTGAAATCTTCGAAGCTAATGAGGTTAAGCCCCGAACCTCCATCTACCATGACACGATGGAGCTGGATGTTGTTGATGGTAGGAGATACCATCAGGGGTAACTGTCCTGCTCCAACCATGCTTCGGGGACAATCCGAAGCATCAAAAGTGATGGCTGTGTCCATCCACTTTCGATGAGGTTCTGGCCTGACTGTAGGGGCTACAGCGGCCATATCCCGCCGCATAGTCTTGATGACGTGACGAGAGGTGATATCCCATGACCCACCGAAATTGGTGTTCATGGTCTTCCGACGCTCGTTGTCAGAGACGTCAGAATCATCATCGACGGAGGTGTAAACGGCCTTCAGGACCTTTTTGGGATCCTGAAACCCTAACTCCTCTTCAGCCGGAGCTTCATCGACTTTTTGTTTTCCTTCCCTCTGTAGGAAAGGAGATCCTTCCTGGCGCTTGTTGTAGCGCTCGGCAAGGTTTTGGACCTCCCGGCAGTCTTCCAAACCGTGGCTGCCCGTTTTGTGAATAGGACACCACACTTTGGGTTTGCCACCATCTTCAGAAGACGGTCGAGGTCGCTTCTTGGGGCGTGGCCCCCGGCCACCTGGAGTTGCAGCAGCTGCAACGTTGGATGTGCCGGCCGACGGCTTTTTCTTGTCGTTGGCCTTCTTTTTCTTCTTGCCACCCCCAGAGGTAGCGGCTTCTTCTTTGGAGGATTTCTTGTGATCCTCCGAGGCTGGTTTGGAGTGCATTTCACGACCCTCCGCAGCTCTGGCACATTTGTCTGCCAGGCTGAAGAGTTCTGTGACGCTGGTGATCTCCTTGATCGCCAGCTTCTCC
Source organism: Tuctoria greenei (assembly GCA_036927565.1). Lineage (NCBI taxonomy): Eukaryota > Viridiplantae > Streptophyta > Magnoliopsida > Poales > Poaceae > Tuctoria > Tuctoria greenei. The sequence goes on along the minus strand of JAYESD010000008.1, from coordinate 177,934,300 downwards.
AACATCTTCTTGTCCCGTACGCCCTGTCTGAATGCCACAATGACAGAGGCGCTAGAGATAGAAGGGATAGTGTTTCGTACCTGAGAGAACCTCTGAATGAAGGACCGCAAAGATTCTCCCCCTTTTTGCACAACCGCAAAAGGTCTAGTTCAGTGCCTGGTCGGGTGTATGAACTCCCGAAGTTGGCAGTGAACTGACGGCACAGCTCCTCCCAACTGTTGATAGAGTTGGGTGGAAGGCTCATAAACCAGGACCTGGCAGTCCCAGTTAAGGCCACTGGAAAATAATTGGCCATCACAGCCTCGTTTCCTCCAGCTGCCAAGATTGCAGTGGAGTATATCTGAAGAAATTCGGCGGGATTGACAGCCCCGTCGAATTTTTCCGGCAGGTGAGGCTGGAACTTCTGTGGCCATCTAACCATGCGCAGGTGCATGGCTAGGGCTGAACAGCCTCCTCCTACTCCTTCAAGAGTAGAAAGGTCCTGAGCTTCCCGTCTTTCACGGGCACGCTCAATATGGACACGGCCATCCTACTGGCGGTATCGGCGATCAAGTCCGCCCGGAGGTCATGAGTCGAAAGCCTGGATACCGTGTGAGTGCGTCGAGCCCCGGAGGGCAATGACATCACTTGTTGGGATGCAGCACGTCTCCTACTATTGGAGACGTGTGGACCAAGTCTCCCGGACAAAGTCCGCCGCTGCGACGAGGCTCGTCCCGAAGGAGGAGGCCCCTGATTGTTGAGGCGTTCGGCTGCTGCCGCAACCAAATGCTCCACATCGGCCCTCCACTGCTCCAGTGCATCCCGAGATGCATCCAGAGGTGGTGGACGTTGGAGAAGAGCACGCGCTGCATGGAGCGCGTGTTCCGGGTTGTCATGATTTGCGACGTAGTAAGCGACGCCGGCACACCATCACATTGCCCAGCACGATTTGCTGGAGGAGACGGTGGTGGTGGGAGTGTGGCTCCTGCTGGTGCTGAGGCTCCTGCCGGTGGCTGCCTGTTGGAGGGATTGCCCCCAACAACCTGAGCAGCAGGTTGGCCGTTGGATGATCCAACAGCTGAGTTCACCATTCTCGAAATCTCAGGCGCCCCTATCTTGCGCGCCAACTGTCGATGGTTGGAACCGGCAGATCTCCCTACACTACTAAAGTGATAGGGGAGTTTTGAAGTTCGGTGTGGGCGCGCGGAGATTCAAGAAGGTGAATAGGAGTTTGACACAGGAGACACAAGAATTTACGTGGTTCGGGCCGCCTGAGCGTAATACCCTACTCCACGGGTGTGTTGGTGTTGTATTAGCAGTAAGAGCTTGTGACTAGCGTATGAGGCGCGTGTGATCGTCCGTGAATGTCCCCGTGTGTATCGTCGGCCTGTCCTTTTATAGTACAAGGGCAGGCCGTTACAAGTTAGCCTGGCTCGACATGTGGCCCCGACGGTTACTAGTATTGATACACGCTTAATTGCTCTTAATGATCCTGTAACGGGCTTTGACAACACCGTTAATGGTGTTAAGATCGTTCATTTAAGTGTCATTAATATGGCATTAATGACACTTAATCGGGTCTTGAAGTCCTTGGCTCTCCTTTGAAGATCCGGAGCCGTTACAAGGTCTTCCGGAGGTTAGAGGCTGAGGGTCTGACGATTGGACATGTGGCAGCTCTGGAGCTTGCTGTGGGAAGCAGGTAGCTCCGGGGCTACCAGACACGTGTCAGGTCCGGAGCTTCTCTCGGTCTGGGGTTAAGTCCGGAGGTGTCGTTTCGGTACATGGCCCGGAGCTTCCCCCTTGTGGGCGGTAGCTCTGGTTTGGTTGTACACGTGGCGACTCAGGGATTAACCATGTTGGAGAAGCGGGTCCGGTCATGTCTGACATGTGGGCCTCCGAGGGTCTTCAAAGCAAGTAGATGACTTTCCTTTGAGATCTTTGTAACCTCAAGGGGTATACGGTTTTTAGGGCACCGACAGTTGCCATTCCCTGCGTTGGCTTGATGAAGATCATTATGTAGTGATTACTGCAAACATACAAACACACGTGTTAACAATTACCAATAATTGCTATTTCAATGTCATGTGTCAAACTTACTCGAAGTGGTAAGGAGCCTTTACGAGGTCCTTGCCGTCTCTGACAAAGTTAAACATCGCATGTCCTATGTAAGCTGCAACTTCTGTCTTTCTATCCTTCTTAAGTTTTGCAATTGCTCTTTCAAAATCTTTTTTTCATGTGTTTGTACTGGCTTGATTCTCGATTCGCCTGGACGTCAAATAGCGACTTTGGAATCCTAGTAGGGTCAAGGATACCTGTCTTGCGCGCCAACTTTTCATTATCCATGTATTGCATCCTATTGAAGAAGTCCAGAATTGTTATAATCTCATGAAATGCGTATGCGTGTAGTAAGAAAAGCAAATACAAAATATTAGAGCACTTACAAGCACCAGACGAGCAGCAGGTTGATATCGAGCATGCCCCGATGGAAAAGGGAAAGCAGCTCTTCAAATAAAATGACTTGTTTATCTACTCCAGTGCTCCATAATGCTTCTTTTGGAATACAAAATGTGATGCAATTAAGACCAAATTTTGTGCTGGCAGTGATGTACCACTCATGCATTCTTCTGAGCTGTACGGGTTGTTTGCTAAGTTGTACGGATGTCATGAACGGCTTCCCATTCTCAAATTTAGGAGGAACATCCTCAAGCTTGTATATTGGAACTCCTGGTTTAACTAAAGCCGTCCGCCGATTATACATGACACCGTCTTCTTCCCACTCCTTGATATCTTCTAATGCTGGCTCATGAGAAGAACGAGATGCACTCGATTTTCTAATATTTTCCTTCATAGCTTCCAAATACTTTGACACTTCTGATGAAGGTTTATTAATTTCGTATGAGCTAACTTTGATAGGCACTGATGATCGAGGAGTAGTCGTCGGAAGTTGGACACTGGCTTGTTGTTGAACCTGTTGTTCAACTGATTGCTCTTTACTCCCAGCAGTTGGCTCTAGTACTACTTCAAGCTGTTGCTCAACTAGTTGCTCTTTACTAGCAACAGCTTGCTCTGGTACTGCTTGAAGTTGTTGTCCAACTTGTTGCTCTTGGATATCATCCTTGCTGAGACATAGGGGGAGTGGATCTTCCCGGACTGGGAGTGGATCTTCATGCACTTTCGCCTTAGAAGATGGGGTTGCAGTATTTGGAGATGCGACGGGGCTAGAAATTGGCTCATCGTCCAACGCGATATTGCGTCGGTGCCAAAGGATTAATTGGTTGACAGCCTGCCCCAGAGTCGCGATCCCCTCAGGTGTGACGTGGTCTATTTCATAATCTTCATAATCACTATCGAACTTGCACCACAGAATAATACAACGGAAGTGGATTCCCGTTGAAGTCACGATCAGGCTTTGCCATAGCAGTGGCAACCTGTTTGGTTTTGTTCCCTGCTCTGCCTATCGGGACAAGAAGACGACAAGATTTGTCGTTAGCAATATCATCAACAGGGAACTTATGGGCTGACCCTGAGCCTGGCATGGAACCAACGCTGCTAGGGTAGGCAGTTGGAGATACTAATTGCTCCTTTTGCACCGGAACCATCATTGTACTCGGTGCCACTAATTGTCCTGATTGTTTAAGTTGTTCCATTATTTCTTGCATATTTTCTTTGAACTTTTGAGCAATCGTTTCATCAAGTGTTTTCTTAAACTTCTCACGTCTTCTATATGTGTCTTTATCTTTAGGGAAACCATCTAGCCAAGACATTTGAGAAGAGACCGCTCGAACCCGTCCGCTGTGTTCGGGGTTTCCTAAGATAGCGGTAAGTTGGTCATTCTCCCTCTTCGGCTTGAAGAGACCCTTCTGTTGCTTTTCAATTACTTCTTTCATTTTATCCTCTACTTCATTCACAGAGTTGGGCTTTTCAAGTTTGCCCTCGCTGGTCAAACCTGACCGAGCAAAGACCCAGTGCTGAGTTCGCTCATCGCACCCTTCTAATAGGTGGGGAATGCCCTTACTGGTAATTTCGTCTAATATCTTATTCCATTTCTAGACTTTGGGGCCATATCCGGCAGACCCCAAGCGATGATGGTATTTGTTCTTCTTTGCAAGCTCTAACCTAGTTGCACTTAGAGCTTTAGCATCAGGTGTGCTCTTTTGACGAACAAACTCTTGCCACTGAGCTTGTGTGATTTTTCCCATCTTCCTCGGGCTAGGGACCTTATTGGCCTTAACATAAGCATTCATTTCACTCTTCCAGCATCGAAACTTCTTGCCGCAAGAGACCATTGTTGCTTTCTTTACAGCTTCTTCTGTGCCTTTCGGGAACTTGAATTGTTTCTTTATCTTTTCCCACAACTCATTCTTGGTCTGCTCAGGTAATTTCCTCCAATTCTCAGTTGTGATCGGCACAACCTCCCTAACAAGAAAACCGCATGCATTATGGTACTTGGTAACTGAATCTAGTGGTTCTTGGGGAACCCCACTTGGACCGACCCTTGTTATGTACATGATGCGGTCCAATGCACGCTTATTGGGACCTCGTTGCCCTCGTTTCCGCTTGAGTGAAGCTGAGGATTCATCCATTGGAGAACCTTCTGCGGTTTTAGGAGCCGATGTCACCTCATTGTCTTCGAGATTAATCTAGGTAGAAAAAAATTATAAGACTTCATATACTTGACAACCAACATTAACTTGAACTGCTGAAGTTAAGATTCGTGATCCATACCTCGTCGGCAGGATCATATTCCGGGTCTAGATCCACTGAAGTCTTTTTAATTTTTATATTCGGAAAAGGATCCGAAGGACTGTGATAGGAGCCTGAACTGCTGGAGTCAGTAAACTCCATATTGTCTTCTTTGTTGTTACTATCAGGACCAGTCTTCTTAGGGCTTTCCATGCTAGATCTAATAAGACAAAAAATCTAATAAATGACATATTAACTCTACATGAAGTGTTGCATGAAGAAAAATATGGAAGCATTCTAGGATTTGATAAGGCATTCTAGGGTTTAAGGTGACTGACCAAAAGGTTCCTATACATTGCGAGGGTGACAAGCATGTTAAAGTTGCTCACCAATGGCAATTTTATCTTTTTATTCTAAATAGGCTAGCTTCGTTCAGAGTGGCGACCACGTTCTTGAGGTTTACTAGGTGGCGCCTAGCTCCAGACCTATAACTGATCAAGCAAGGGACAAAAAGCAAACCCCCGCACAGCTCCTACCTAGCTTAGACGGCATTATCGTCCCCGCTCTCAAGTTTCCTCTTATTCACTGTCACTGATTCTTCTACCTACTGAATGAAAAACAACATGCTGATGCGTACTTGTGCAGATGCAGTGCCTAGAAGAGACTGATAGCAGCAGCAGCAACTAGCAAGCTCACTTTACACCGACAACCCAAGGCATAACTTAGTCAAAATTAGTCAAGTATAGCTATATCTAATGTAACTTAGCCAAAATTAGCCAAATTTGCTCAACTTAACCAAATATAGCTAAATATAGTCAAACATGCTTGATTATGCTTCAGTTAGCTAAATTTGGTCATATTTAAAACAAATTTTCTGAATTTTGGCTCAATTAAGTAAATTTAGCCAAAACACATTTTTGAAGTTATATAGGTCTTCATATGCTCAGACTCCATCGTCACACCTAGTGGTACCTAGATATGGGCGTGAGGATGCTCCTGGCATCACAAATGAGTTGGCCAGCAACTTGTTTGGCTTCAGAGCTAAATATAGCATAACTTTGGTAGCTCAGATTAGGTACAATTGCTCAAATGAAGCTGATGGAGCCACAAGTGCAGACATCTTTGGTAGCACAGATTATCTACAATTGCTCAAATGAAACTTAGAGAAATAAAAGCAAACTTAGCCAAACTTAGTCTAGCATAGCTAACTCTAAGCAAAAGTAGCCAAATATAGCTAAATATAGCATAACATAGTCAAAATTAGTCAAGTATAACTATATCTAATGTAACTTAGCCAAAATTAGCCAAATTTGGTCAACTTAACCAAATATAGCTAAATCTTGCCCCTAATAGAGAATTATGTGGCATATGCAAGGCCGATGACAGAAATAGGGAATATACTGCTGTTACTAGAGTCTAGAATCATGTTTACCACTAATGTGTCAGAACAGTTTCAGACACACAGAACCAACTACCAATTTATCGTGATATAACCATCCACGACGAAGGGAGTAACTCCTATTCATTTGAACTTGACAGTTTTATCTCTGCAAACTACCAGAAGATGAAATGCTACTGATTTCACAGTTTCAGACACACAAAACCAACTACCAATTTATCGTGATATAACCATCCACATAAATCTTGCCCCACCGAACCCTAACCAAAGATGCCATCGAACTTGACAGTTTTTCGAATTCCACCGAACCCTAACCAAGGATGCCTACCATTTTCTAATTCCCGAACCCTAACCAAGGATATGCAAGGCGGCAGCGAGGGCGGGGAGGGAGGCGGCACGGCGAAGGAGGATGGAAGGTCGAAGGGTTTAGGGTTTACCTTGAAGATCAGAGGTGACAACAATGGCTTCGCTCGGCGTACCTGGAAGTGAGGAGGGCGAAGCTCGGCGGCGACGGCGAAGCTCGGCGGCGTACCTGGAAGTGACGAGGGCGAACACTTGGCGGCAAACGAAATTTTGGCAGCCTAACGGCGTCTAAGTGTTTCGCCCGGGTTAGGTTTTTCCAATGCTGCCGAGGGGTATATATAGACTTTCATTTTCTCAGGCGGATTTTAAGTACCGACCGCCTAAGAAGATTGTTACCTCAGTCGGATTTTACTTACCAACCGCCTGAGAAGATACAATTATCTCAGGCGGTTGGTTAGTAACACCCGCCTGAGATAAACTTGGGCCTGTGTTCATTATAATTTGATGAACGCCTACATAAAGACCCTTCACCAACCGTGCGCGGCCTTTCTTTTCCCCAAGGCGCGACCTTTCAATGCGCGGTAAACCAACTGCTCCATCTTCCACTCCGCGCGGCCTTAAAGATGTGCTATCGCTCACAAGCGCATCGCACACTTTGAATCCTCTTGTTTTCTTCGTCTTCCTCCGCTCCGACGACCCAACACCACTATGGCCGACCTTCCGCCGCCAAACCCTCCGAGGGAGCCACCTTACAAGAAACTATGTTGCAGCTCCCCCGAGAAGATTAACACCGAGCAGCGCCTCCTCATGGCGCGAGAGGCGTACAACAATACGTCTCGCGCCATGAGTGCCTTGGGGCTGGGTAACCTTCCAGAGTATACTGGAATGGGTACCATGGGCCACTACCTCTACGCCCTCACGGGGGTGGCTAATCGTCTCGACATTCTGTTCGCGACGATGGCCCAGGTTCTTGCCCCCGAGGGCCGTAGAACCCTGGTGGAGGCGACGGCTAGCAACCTCGGGGTTGCACCGCCGGTGCAGCCGGTGCAGCCGGCCCTGTCTCCTGTTGCACCGGTGCCGGAGTCGCCGCCGGAGGACGAGGAGGAGTAGAAGGAAGAGGAGTAGGAGTAGGATTTAATTAGTTTTTCTTTTTGTTGTTTTTAGTTGCTTCTGTTTTGTAAATATTGTTAATGAATGAAATCTATCTTTGTTCATCTATGTGATTGAATATTACTTGTGTATCTTGTGTGTTCTTGTGTAAATATTGTGCATCTTGTGTGTTCTTCAACTGTGTGAATGAATGAATGTGTAGTGTGTTCATCGTTAATTAGAATTTCACGTCTAAGAAGAAGGTTATCTCAGGCGGTTGTTAAGCAATACCCGCCTGAGATAAATATATTTTCAGGCAGTTGGTAAGTACCAACCGCCTGTGAAGATATTTACTTCTTCTTAATTAATATTCTTGATTAAATGTGGTCCTTTAAAAGGCAAAAATCCACTTTTCTTGTAATATTATTGATAATTAAAGGTTACCATTAAATTTCACTTCATAAATCCTTTGAAATTGGTCAGAACATAAAAAACATACAACAAATGCTATTTTTCATTTTTCTATCTTGATGAATATAATGCTTTTTTCATTTATTTTTTCAGTGGACATTTGTACTCATCATACCAACCTCTACGAATTTTTTCATATTTTTTTAAGTTTTTTTGAATCAATGTGTGTTCATAATTTGATGAATGCCTCATATGTATATGAGCATTTAGTTAGAATGGTGGACAATTTGAAGTTTGACATGTTGGAATGCTTTTAAAAAAATTAAAAAAATTCATACATGTATAAATTATACAAATATGCTCATACCAACAATATTGAGTGAAGGAACTTTTTTTATGAGATACACAAATGTGAATAATATGTCAGTAGAAATTAATTTGATATTTACCAAAACATTACAATGTCAGCTATACAAGTTTTAAAAATATTTGGTTCAGGTGGTAGATGTTAATTTTATACAAATGTAGAAGAAAGAATCATCAAATTTGGACACAATTTACAGAATCTAAACATGTTTGAGTATTTATATTGGAATCTAGATAAAAAAGAAGCAAGGGATAAGGAAACTGAAGAACAGTATCGAGCATTATCTCAGGCGGTTGTTAAGCAATACCCGCCTGAGATAAATATATTTTCAGGCGGTTGGTAAGTACCAACCGCCTGTGAAGATATTTACTTCTTCTTAATTAATATTCTTGATTAAATGTGGTCCTTTAAAAGGCAAAAATCCACTTTTATTGTAATATTATTGATAATTAAAGGTTACCATTAAATTTCACTTCATAAATCCTTTGAAATTGGTCAGAACATAAAAAACATACAACAAATGCTATTTTTCATTTTTTCTATCTTGATGAATATAATGCTTTTTTCATTTATTTTTTAGTGGACATTTTTACTCATCATACTAACCTCTACAAATTTTTTCATATTTTTTTAAGTTTTTTTGAATCAATGTGTGTTCATAATTTGATGAATGCCTCATATGTATATGAGCATTTAGTTAGAATGGTGGACAATTTGAAGTTTGACATGTTGGAATGCTTTTAAAAAAATTAAAAAAATTCATACATGTATAAATTATACAAATATGTTCATACCAACAATATTGAGTGAAGGAACTTTTTTTATGAGATACACAAATGTGAATAATATGTGAGTAGAAATTAATTTGATATTTACCAAAACATTACAATGTCAGCTATACAAGTTTTAAAAATATTTGGTTCAGGTGGTAGATGTTAATTTTATACAAATGTAGAAGAAAGAATCATCGAATTTGGACACAATTTGCAGAATCTAAACATGTTTGAGTATTTATATTGGAATCTAAATAAAAAAGAAGCAAGGGATAAGGAAACTGAAGAACAGTATCGGGCATTATCTCAGGCGGTTGTTAAGCAATACCCGCCTGAGATAAATATATTTTCAGGCGGTTGGTAAGTACCAACGGCCTGTGAAGATATTTACTTCTTCTTAATTAATATTCTTGATTATATGTGGTCCTTTAAAAGGCAAAGATCCACATTTCTTGTAATATTATTGATAAGTAAAGGTTACCATTAAATTTCACTTCATAAATCCTTTGAAATTTGTCAAAACATAAAAAACATACAACAAATGCTATTTTTCATGTTTCTATCTTGATGAATATAATGCTTTTTTCATTTATTTTTTCAGTGGACATTTTTACTCATCATACCAACCTCTACGAATTTTTTCATATTTTTTTAAGTTTTTTTGAATCAATGTGTGTTCATAATTTGATGAATGCCTCATATGTATATGAGCATTTAGTTAGAATGGTGGACAATTTGAAGTTTGACATGTTGGAATGCTTTTAAAAAAATTAAAAAAATTCATACATGTATAAATTATACAAATATGTTCATACCAACAATTTTGAGCGAAGGAACTTTTTTATGAGATACACAAATGTGAATAATATGTGAGTAGAAATTAATTTGATATTTACCAAAACATTACAATGTCAGCTGTACAAGTTTTAAAAATATTTTGTTCAGGTGGTAGATGTTAATTTTATACAAATGTAGAAGAAAGAATCATCGAATTTGGACAAAATTTGCAGAATCTAAACATGTTTGAGTATATATATTGGAATCTAAATAAAAAAGAAGCAAGGGATAAGGAAACTGAAGAACAGTATCGGGCATTATCTCAGGCGGTTGTTAAGTAATACCCGCGTGAGATAAATATATTTTCAATTGGTTGGTAAGTACCAACCGCCTGTGAAGATATTTACTTCTTCTTAATTAATATTCTTGATTAAATGTGGTCCTTTAAAAGGCAAAAATCCACTTTTCTTGTAATATTATTGATAAGTAAAGGTTACCATTAAATTTCACTTCATAAATCCTTTGAAATTAGTCAGAACATAAAAAACATACAACAAATGCTATTTTTCATTTTTCTATCTTGATGAATATAATGCTTTTTTCATTTATTTTTTCAGTGGAAATTTTTACTCATCATACCAACCTCTACGAATTTTTTCATATTTTTTTAAGTTTTTTTGAATCAATGTGTGTTCATAATTTGATGAATGCCTCATATGTATATGAGCATTTAGTTAGAATGGTGGACAATTTGAAGTTTGACATGTTGGAATGCTTTTAAAAAAATTCATACATGTATAAATTATACAAATATGTTCATACCAACAATATTGAGTGAAGGAACTTTTTTATGAGATACACAAATGTGAATAATATGTCAGTAGAAATTAATTTGATATTTACCAAAACATTACAATGTCAGCTATACAAGTTTAAAAAATATTTGGTTCAGGTGGTAGATGTTAATTTTATACAAATGTAGAAGAAAGAATCATCGAATTTGGACACAATTTGCAGAATCTAAACATGTTTGAGTATTTATATTGGAATCTAAATAAAAAAGAAGCAAGGGATAAGGAAACTGAAGAACAGTATCGGGCATTATCTCAGGCGGTTGTTAAGCAATACCCGTCTGAGATAAATATATTTTCAGGCGGTTGGTAAGTACCAACCGCCTGTGAAGATATTTACTTCTTCTTAATTAATATTCTTGATTATATGTGGTCCTTTAAAAGGCAAAAATCCACTTTTCTTTTAATATTATTGATAAGTAAAGGTTACCATTAAATTTCACTTCATAAATCCTTTGAAATTGGTTAGAACATAAAAAACATACAACACATGCTATTTTTCATTTTTCTATCTTGATGAATATAATGCTTTTTTCATTTATTTTTTCAGTGGACATTTTTACTCATCATACCAACCTCTACGAATTTTTTCATATTTTTTTAAGTTTTATTGAATCAATGTGTGTTCATAATTTGATGAATGCCTCATTTGTATATGAGCATTTAGTTAGAATGGTGGACAATTTGAAGTTTGACATGTTGGAATGCTTTTAAAAAAATTAAAAAAATTCATACATGTATAAATTATACATTGTATTTTGTATCGCAAAGAGCATGAGCTCGCAACTAGATGCCCCATTTGTGGTGTCAGTAGATACAAGGACTACAATCACCAGTATGTTACCAACATGAAAAAGACTCAGAAGAATAAGAAGTTTATTATTGGTCCTGAAGGTGACTATGACGATACTTCTGGCGATGCAGACGGGAAGAATAAGAGAAAAATTCCTGCATTGGTGATGTGGTACCTTCTGGTAATTGATCGCTTGAAGCGTTTGTTCTCAAACCCTAGGGAGGCTGAACTTATGCGTTGGCATTCCGAGCAACGCAAGAAGAATGAAAAACATATACGACACCCTGGTGATGCAACGCAGTGGAAAAAATTTGATATTCAGTATCCAGAATTTGCGAAGGAAATCAGAAATGTGAGGTTTGCCTTGGGTACAGATGGAATGAATCCGTTTGGTGAAAAAAGGAGCATACACAGCACATGGCCCGTGGTCTTAACTATGTACAACCTACCGACGTGGTTGTGTCACAAAAGGAAATATATCTTATTATCTGTTCTTATCCAAGGTTCGAAACAACCCGGCATCAAAATTGATGTGTTCTTGGAACCTTTAATGGAAGATATGGCGAAATTGTGGAATGAAGGGGTACGTACATGGGATGAGTACAAGCGGGAGTATTTCACGCTAAGAGCAATGATATTTGTTACCGTGCATGATTATTCCGGACTGTTTACATTATCAGGACAAATGAAAGGGAAGAAAGGTTGCGTTAGGTGCGTGGATAGAACTGGATTTCTATACCTCACTTCATCCAGAAAGACGGTGTACACGAGACATCGACGGTTCTTGACAGATACACACAAGTATAGGAAGATGAAAGAACAATTTGATAACAAAATCGAAAAAGATACTGCACCGAAACCTTACAGTGGAAAACTTGTGTTTGAAATGGTCAAGAACATTCATATTGCTTTCGGTAAGGGAAAAAAGAGTAAAGGAATTAAGAGAAAGAAAAGTACATCTTCGGATGATACAACTGACATGGCTTTCAAGAAACAATCAATTTTTTTCAAGTATCTTCCGTATTGGAAGAATCTGGAATTTTGCCATAGTATTGATTTGATGCACGTTACAAAGAATGTATTTGACAGCATCATTGGGACCTTGCTGGACATGCCGAGGAAAACAAAGGACGGATTAAATTCACGTATGGACCTAGTAAATCTTGATTTGAGACCAGAGCTTCATCCAGTAGAAAAGGCGAACGGGAAGCATTACCTTCCCCCAGCCAGCTACAACTTGACGCTAGAAGAGAAAAAAGCAATTTGCGAATGCTTGCGTGGGATCAAAGTGCCCACAAGTTTCTCATCCAATATCCGCAAACTAGTCTCGATGAAAGACTTGTCTTTATTCGGTTATAATTCTCACGACTGTCACATGATGATGATAGTTTTCCTTGCCATTGCAATAAGAGTAATCAAACCTGGGCATATAAAAGTTGTCATCACACGTTTGTGTTACTTCTTCAATGCAGTATCACAAAAGGTGATAGCACGTGAAGATTTAGACTATCTGAAAACATACATCGTCGAGACAATGTGCAAGCTTGAGATGTGTTTCCCACCATTCTTTTTTGATATGCATGTACACCTAATCATACATCTTGTTGATCAGATAAAAGCATTGGGGCCACTATATTTACATCATATGTTTTCATTGGAGAGATATTTAGGAGTATTAAAAGGTTATGTGCGGAACCGCTCTCACCCAGAGGGTTCAATTATGGAAGGATACACCACTGAAGAAGTGATTGAGGGTTGCGCTGATTACATCAAAGATGGAAAATCGATAGGTGTGCCTATACCGGTACATGAGGGTAGACTACGTGGGAGAGGCAAAGTGGGTAAGAAAACTTTTATTGTTCAAGATTACAAGAATATACACCATGCACATTTTGGTGTACTACAACAGCTCGCAATAGCTGAGCCGTACATCGAGGAACACCAAATTGAGCTTCGTGATAAAAACCAAGACCGCAAAGAGGACTGGATCATGAAAGAGCACAGAAGATGTTTCACTGAATGGTTAATGGACAAAAATATATCATACGGAAACACTATAGAAGAGGCAACAATGAAGAAGTTAGCTTGTGGCCCATCTGCTTTGGTAACATCATGGCAAGCATATGACATCAATGGTTACACATTTTACACTAAAGAAAAAGACGGTAAGAGTGTTGCACAAAATAGTGGTGTTCGTATTGAGGCTTATGATTCACAAGGGCAGAAGACCACATACTTCGAGTTCATAGAGGAAATATGGGAACTCGATTATGGCGAAAGAATGGTAATGCCCGTATTTAAGTGCCAATGGGTCAAACATCCTGATGGTTTGAAAGTGGACAATTACGGGCTGACACTGGTAGACTTGAATAAAGTGGGTTACAAAGATGACCTGTGGGTTCTCGCCGATAATGTTGCACAAGTTTTTTATGTTCAAGATCCAGAAACTGAGAAGTTGCATGTAGTTGTTTCTGGAAAGCAAAATATTGTTGGGGTTGACAATGTGGGAGATAATGAAGAGGAATATAATCAGTATGAAGAGATGTACCTTTTCACCGAACTAGAAAACATCAAGCGCGTAGAGAGAAGCATTAAAAAGAATTTGAAACCCTATATGCGAGAAGATGTCAATGCTGGAAAAAATGTATATAGCAATGCGAGATTATATATATATTGTATATATTTCTATTTTCTGAAATCAACTTAGAACAATGTTGGTATATGGATTGTGTCCTTTTGCATTTGTGTACACATGTGCCTTTGGACTCAATGATTTGGAAGTTTGGAAGTTTGGTCTTTCAGATAATGATGTCTCGGGCGTGTAGCCGATTGAAGGAGGAGCGCTTGGCGTGGCGCAAGAACCATCCCCATGTATGTACATATGGCACACCGGTCACATGGTTGTATATACATATGTATCTGTAATGGACTGATGAACTTAACTGTAGTTTGTTTTTCCGTCTTGTTTGTTTTTGGTATTTTCAATTTCTCCGCGTAGGGTTTCTCTGCGAAGCCTGAATGGGGAGATTTATTGAAGTGGCAGTGCATCGTCCCCGGTAAAGAAGGGGTAAGTCATGAAGAACAAGCACAATATGAGTTTAACCATTGTCCTCCTATTAATAAATTTCTTTTGCAGACAGAATGGGAAGATGGTTACTACCCCCTGACAATCTCCTTCTCTGAGGACTATCCCTTGGTGCCTCCAAGATGCACCTTTCCAATTGGGTTCTTCCACCCAAATGTCCATCGTTCGGGAGCACTCTGCATCGGGATTCTTGATCAAGTGACTGTAAGATAGACCTATTTTGTTCATGTAATTATTACTTATAATTGTTGTTGAACTTATTTGAACTGCTTTCTTATATTGCTTAAATTATATTTCGTAGGGGTGGTGTAGTGCTTTTACAATCAAAACTATACTACTTGAAGTTCAGCGTTTGCTGCATCAGCCAAATGTGCCTGATGTTGAAAATGATTGCTATAATCTACTTATCAAGGTTAGATGACACTTTGACTTAGTGACCAATGTAGGTTATTCATTCCTCCTTCGACATTTGTTAATTTAAATAATGTCAATATTTTCAGGATCCAGCGGAATATAAGAGACGTGTTCGGGAGCAAGCAGGACGGTACAATTTAGATTGATCGATGGGAGCTTCATCGTCGATCTACAATGAATGTAGCATGATTTTTGTTCAGTGTGTAAAGAAATTATCTTTGAACAATTGTAAAGCCTCTAATGGTGTATTATCACAATTAAGCCTGCCTCACTGGTGATCGAGCATTTCCTACAATGCATTACTGTACTAGTATCCGCTCATCTGTGTTTTTTCCTGATACAATTTTCCCTGCAATGACTACATACGGTTGTGATAATTGCAACGACTACATCCCTGTAATTTCAATGAAAACCGCTTGTGATAATTGAACAACTACATACATGATCTTCTCATACCGTTGTTAACCAAGAACCGTCTATGAAGTTCATTGTATTACAGACGGTTATTAATTAAGAACCGTCAACGAAGATCATGTATTTACCCAGGCGGTTGTTTTTTAAAATCCGTCTATGAAGTTCATTGCATTACAGGCGGTTATTAATTAAGAACCGTCAACGAAGATCATGTATTTACCCTGACGGTTGTTTTTTAAAATCCGTCTGTGAAGTTCATTACATTACAGGCAGTTCTTAATTAAGAACCGCCTATGAAGATCATGTATTTACCCAGACGGTTGTTTTTTAAAATCCGCCTGTGAAGTTCATTGCATTGTAGACGGTTCTTAGTTAAGAACCGTCTGTGAAGATCATGTATTTACCCAGACGGTTGTTCTTTAAAATCCGTCTGTGTTGTTTTGTCATCACAGGCGGTTATTATATCATTCGTCATCACAGTCGCATATTTTTAAGGACCGCCTGTGTTTGAAAATTTGAGGCGCCTGTAAAAATGCTTTTTGTAGTAGTGAAAGCACCTCGCTTTCATC
The DNA here is from genome assembly GCA_036927565.1 of Tuctoria greenei. Taxonomy (NCBI): domain Eukaryota; kingdom Viridiplantae; phylum Streptophyta; class Magnoliopsida; order Poales; family Poaceae; genus Tuctoria; species Tuctoria greenei. The sequence continues at coordinate 177,918,393 of JAYESD010000008.1, read as the reverse complement.
CTGTGTTTCTAAAAGTCAACCTTCCTAATGTTTTTATGCATTGTCAGTTATTGCCTTAGAAGCTAAGTAAGAATTAAGCAATGTGTTTGATGGAATTTTTCCTTATTTTCACTGATAAGTTGATTATTAGCGGAAATGAACATTTCTTTCTACATGCAAAAAAAACAGCAAGTTTTTTTGCTCCCGGTTGGCACCAAAGCTAAGCTTGATCTCTGATTTCCACCACTAGCCAATTTGTCATCTTCTCCGTTCCTTCAACAGGCCCACTAAAAATGTGCCTATTAATACCCCCAAGATCGGTGCAACAAAGGAAATAGTTGAACTTTTCTTCATGAAAGACAGGGTCCTGGTTCTGACTACCGTTGGAACAAAGAAGAAAAGGCTAGCCTGCTTTCAGCTGATCCTTGTGAAAATTCTAGAGAGTCCCAAGTGCAATATGTCTATGCAACTTGAAAGTGCCCCAGTTCAAGGATTCAGATGGTTTAGCTATATGGATTTCACACACGGGATAAGTTTTGAACATATGATACGTACATGGACTCAAAAGCTTACCACTCCTATTTGGGAAACCGAACATAACGCTGCAACCATGGCGCTGACCGCGCGATGGCCTCGCTGACAGCGAGACGGATCGCCACCGCGCCCGACGAGCCGCAGTCGCTCTTCCCTTACGAGGTGCTGGAGGACATCTTCCTCCGCCTCGACTCCTGGCCCAATCTCACCCGCGCCTCAGCCACCTGCCGCGCCTTCCGCCGCGTCGCCACCGGCCGCAGCTTCCTCCGCTTCTTCACGTCTCTCCATCCGCCACCCCTCGTCAGATTTATCGACTTCGGAGGAGACGTCCCAGCGCTCCACCGCCCCGATGCGTCCCACCCGTCCGCCCCAGCCACAGACGCCCTCGCGCAAGCCAGCGACTACAGTTTCTCCTTCCTCCCCAATGGCCCCCACCTCATGAGCTGGTGTCATCTCCAGTAGCGTATGCTGCTTTATTTGGAGTTCTGTGTGTGCGTGTGCCTCACACACTTGGGATGTATGATCATGTGTTGTGTCTGTACATGAACGAGGGCTTGTTTGAGAGCCCGATCGCCGCAGGAATGAGGAATCTGATCCAGCCTGTCCCTGGTCTCCATATTTTGGATGACGCAGGCGGACCGAAACCTCCCCGAGGTATTCCCGTCACCACAATCCTCCTTGTTGATCCAAATCCAATTGGACGTTCCCTTTTGTGGGCTCGCAATTTATTGCTCTCCACAGCAACTGTCCAGCCATCCTTGAGCACCTCGTCGTCGTTCACCTCGCCTCCGCCGGCCACGACTGGCCGTCTCAATACGAGCGTGGCAAGCGGTGCAGTCGTGCATATGCATTCCTGTAGCTCGCAGGCGTACACAGGCGGGAGCATGCAGCAGCACAGGTACAGTACAGCCAGATGTGGGAGCTAGCGCCTGTGCAGCCGGCCGGCTCTGGAGACACACTGACTCCTCGCCGTTCAGTGCAGCTGGGGTAGGTACAGTAGCATGCACGGCCTAAACTTTGTACGTGCTCGCCGTCGCCGGACTGCGTCCTTGCAGGCTCGCAGGCATACACAGGCGGGAGCATGCAGCAGCACAGGTACAGTACAGCCAGATGTGGGAGCTAGCGCCTGTGCAGCCGGCCGGCTCTGGAGACACACTGACTCCTCGCCGTTCAGTGAAGCTGGGGTAGGTACAGTAGCATGCACGGCCTAAACCTCATACGTGCTCGCCATCGCCGGACTGCATCCTTGCAGGCTCCGGACTGGACAGTCGATGACGGGAGGTGTATCTTCCGCGGTCGTGGGTGGCATACTGTAGGTACCTGGCGGACTGGGTACCCATAGATAGAAGGAAGAGAACGTGCAGGGCCCCGCCTCTCATGGAGGCAGGCCCGGCGTAAGCAATGTGACACGAAGCTCCAGGACCAACCTCCCCGCTGAGGGTAGGCCAGACCCCGCCTCCCCAGCCGTGTGCCCCGCAGCTCCGAACCCGCCGCATCGCTGAGGAAGGATCCGGCGCTGCCACGTGTCCTGCAAGCTCCGGACCCGCCTCCCCGCTGAGGAGAGGTCCGGCACAGCTACGTGTCCTGCGACGTCTGGCATAGGCCTTCCTGTGGAGGTGGACCCAGGCTCAGCCACTTGATTAACGGCTACCGGGGGATGAAAGGAAGGAGGAGTGAAGTAAGACATGACCACTGTGTCCAAGGAGTAAGCACGCGCGCCTTCCCTAGGTAAGCAGGGGTGCGCACTCGTAAGTCAAGAGGCCTGTACCCAGTCTTGTTATGACAGGCCGGTGCCGAACTACTACATACGGCGGACGAATGAGAGGCCGCGACAAGACAGACGGGATGCGGCCAACCATGATGAGGGGCTATGTGTAGCCCTGCAGCAGGGCATGGCCAGGCGGCACATTGAAGCCAATGTCAGGAGATAGCATATACTCCCAGATCTTAGAATGGATTTGGTTACTCTCGGGGCCACTTGTCGGGCCCCGGGCCCCACTTGTAAGCTTTCTGGCCTTGGACTATAAAAGGACCAGATAGCCACCGACTTAGACATCTTGGCTCAGACTCAGACACATGCTTCAGCAATACAACACACAAACCACCGTAGAGTAGGGTATTACGACCAGGCGACCCGAACCACATAAATCCCTTGCATTCATCGTTCACTGCGCTCGATCTTACTAGGACTAGCCCCTCGAAAATACATCGAACCTCCACGGGCTGCTTCCGAGCAGGTCCGGGGGAGGTGTCAGTTAGACACCTCGACATTTGGCGCGCCTGGTAGGGAGCTTTTTCCTGCAAGGATCTTCACCAGCAGTATGGTGAACGCCCGTTCCAATGCTAGTTCATCCAGGCCACAGTCCCGCCAGCAAGTGGCGGATGAGGACCAAGCTTCATCCCACCCCAAGGCTGGGTCCCGCTCCAAGGCGGGAAGATCTGGACCATCGCGTCGTCGTGCATCCACTCCACCGACTGCAGGCCCGCACAGCACGGCGCGGCGAACTCCTGCCGTGACAGCTGCTATGGCGCCACCGGTGGCAAGCCCGGAAAGTGCACTCCTATCCGCGCGTGCGCTACTCCGCAACACACTGACGGCAGGTGCCCCGCAGGGGGCAACCCAGCAGTGGGTAAACGACGTCGACCATCTGATCGTCACTACACTCCAAGCAACTCCGCAAGGTGGGAGGCGAGCGGCATCGACATTTGTTTCACTGTCGCGTACGCATACTGTCAACCGGCGGACCGCTGATAGCCACTCAACAAGGCTCTCGACGGAAGACCTGCGGGCTGAGTTGCAGCGCCATAGGGCTGGTGAGGACTGTCGAGTCATCATCGAACGCCAGTGGGAGCGGCGCCGCAATCTTGAAGCTGACTACAGCCTGCCGTGTCCTGGACCCCAGGTGCATGACGCTCTCCCGCCACGTCAGGCGTATGTGGCACCTCCCGTGCAGCACCAAGCGTACGTGGCACCTCCTCCACACCAGGCGTACGCTGCACCTCCCCCACTCTAGGAGTATGGTGTGCCTCCGCTGCATAAAGCGCCTGCTGTTCTGCCCCAGCACCAGGCATACACAGTGTCGCCTGGTCATCAAGGTCATGCAGCGCCAAACCTGGTGCCCACAAGCACAGGTGGAGGGTGTGCAACTTTAGCTCCACACCTACGTAGGGTGGTGTGGCCTCACAAGTTCCGGCCGCACACGCCAGAGAAGTATGATGGAAGTGTCAACCCGAGTGAGCCCCTGCAGATCTACTCCACCTCGATCCTGGCTGCGGGGGGTGACGAAGTCATCATGGCCAACTACTTCCGTGTAGTCCTGGCCGGCCCAGTCCGGTCATGGCTCATGAATTTTCCCCAGGGGCCCATCACCTCCTGGGAGGAGCTATGCCAACAGTTCATGGCAAACTTTGTAAGCTCGTACGAGTGCCCTGGCACGGAGCTCGATCTCCACGCTGTTAGGCATCGCATGGGGGAGCCGCTGTGAACGCTCATCCAGCAATTCTCCCAGGTACGGAACACCATCCCGCACATCTCGAATGCATCTGTCATAGTTGCATTTAGACAAGGTGTGAGGGACAAGAAGATGCTCGAGAAGCTCACCACGCACGACGTGCGCGATGTCTCCAAGTTGTTTGCCTTGGCACACAGATGCACCAAGGCTGCGGAAGGTCGTAACTGGCACACTCGACCCTCCTTAGAGAGCGGGGAGCCCTCACAGTTAGAAGCGGAAGCTACTACCAGGAGTGATTGCACGAAGAAAAGGAACAGGGGTCACGACAGGAGTAAGTCGAGGCCCGGAACCCCCATGGTGGTAGTTGCGGCAGCTGGAAGAGCCTGGGGATCGCACCAAGACAAGTGCCCATGCCAGTCACCTGAAGGTGACGACGCTGACTTCAAGTGTCCGGTGCACATGAGTGTCGGGAGGTCAAGAAGCTCGCGGAGCGTTACCGCGAGAAGAAGCAGAAGCAGCAGCGCCAAGAGAGTGAGCCTCCTCGCCAGAGAGAGGCTAAGCAGAAGCTTGATCCCGTGGAGGACAAAGACGAGGACATGGGGTACCCAGAGCCCCTCAGGGCAGTGAAAGCCGCCTTCACGAGTGCCGACTCGGACACTAGCAGTGACCAGGAGTGTCGGAAGCTCCTCTATGTCATCTACGGGGGAGACACGGACCCCATGTCTCGAAATGCAGTGAAAGTCGTGCAAAGGGTTGTCGCCGCGGTGGTCCCAGCACCAATTCTGGCCCCCCACAGCAAGTGGATGAGCACTGCAATTGGCTTCTACGCCTCGGACTGCCCAAATAACATGGCAGGGGCTGGAGTGCTCCCACTGCTTGTGGCCCCAACCATTGCCAATGTGAAGCTCCATTATGTCCTGATCAACGGCGGTGCAGGCCTCAACCTCATCTCAACTGCTGCCTTTCGGAAGTTGCAGATACCCATGTCCCGTCTCACGCCTTCGAGCCCGTTCTCAGGCGTGGGCCTAGGGCAAATCATGCCCAGTGGTAGCATCCGGAGACTTACCGCACGGAGACTTACCGCACGGAGAGTGTACTGTTCGATGTGGCGGACGTCGAGCTTCCCTTCAACGCCATCATCAGAAGGCCGGCGCTATACCAGTTCATGGCCGTAGCTCACTACGGCTATCTGATCTTGAAGATGCTGATGCCATCTGGAGTCATCAAGGTCTGGGGAGACCGCACTGTGGTGGTGTCAGCCTTGGAGCAGCTCCAAGCACTTGCGGCAGGGCAGGCGCCGAGCCTTGACGGTACAAGGGAATGCCGTCCAAGCCAAGGCCCATCCCAACGAACCTCCGCCGCAGCTCCGCATGTGCTGCCCGCCGAAAATGACATCTCAGTCAAGGTCGTCAGAATCGGCTCCGAGGCTGCTAGGACGACCCGCATAGTGGGTAACCTGGACAGCAAATAGGAACTCGTGCTCGTCACCTTCCTCCGGGACAATGTCGATGTGTTTGCCTGGCAACCATCGCAGATGCCTGGGATCCCTAGGGAGGTGATTTAGCATCATCTAAAGATCTACCCCGACGCCTGCCCAGTACAACAGAAGCCCCGGAAGCTGTCCGTCGAGCGCCAAAACTTCATCCGAGAGGAGATTAATAAGTTGCTCGACGCTGGCTTTATTCGGGAGGTCCACCATCCTCGGTGGTTGGCTAATCCTGTTGTCGTCCCCAAGGCTGGCGGGAAGCTTCGGATGTGCATCGACTACACCAACCTAAACAAGGCATGTCCAAAGGATCCATTCGCACTCCCCAGGATAGATCAAATTGTAGACTCTACATCAGGTTGTGATCTGTTGTGTTTCCTAGACACGTATTCTGGTTTCCACCAAATACCTATGTCTAGAGATGATGAAGAACACACTGCTTTTGTAACAGTAGATGGCATGTATTGTTATGTCTCCATGCCTTATGGTCTTAAGAATGCTCTCCCTATTTTTGTACATGCAACGCATAAAACATTTGGGGACCTCATTAGAGACCTGGTAGAAGTTTATGTCGATGACATCGTGGTTAAAATAAAAAATCGAGCATCTTTTCTAGACAGCTTAGCGCAAGTCTTCAGCAGGCTGCGCATCACACGCACGATGCTGAACCCTGAAAAGTGTGTCTTCGGGGTCTCTTCTGTCAAGCTGCTTGGTTTCCTGGTCTCTCACTGTAGAATCGAAGCTAATCCCGAGAATATCAATGCGATAGAGCTGATGTGGCCTTCGGCTCGCATCAAGGACGTGCAGAAGCTCGCAGGGTGCCTAACAACCCTCAGCCGGTTCATCTCGAGACTGGCAGAGCGAGCGCTCCCCTTCTTCAAGATTCTGCGGAAAGTAGGTTCCTTTGCATGGACTGAGGAGGCGGAAACGGCATTCTAGGAGCTCAAAAGGCACCTGACGTCCCTCCCTGTTATGGTGGAATCGGAGCCCAATGAGCTCTTGCTGTTGTATATTACCGCAACAACCGAAGTGGTTAGTATGGTCTTGGTCGCAGAACGATCGGAACCACAACAGCAGCATGCACAGGAAGGAACTCACAACACGAGTTCTGGGCCTCAGAGCTCGGACCAGGCCATGGATCTTTGCCCAGGGAGCTTCAGAAACCAGGAAACCCACGGGTCCCAACCCTCGGATGATGCGGGTCCTGGGGGCCAGGAGCCCAGGGACTGGACCCGCTGCGAAGAGCATCAGACCTCTCAAACAGAGTTCGGACCACTCAAAGGCCAGTCTACTACATCAGTGAAGTCCTCCATGAAGCAAAAACAAGGTACCTGGAGATACACAAGTTGCTTTATGCCGTGTTAATAGCATCGAGGAAGCTCTGACACTATCTCCAGAGCCACAAGATCTCGGTGGTCACCTCCTTTTCGCTGAGAACGGTGCTCCACAGCCCTAATGCTACCGGCAATAACGCCAAGTGGGTAGCGGAGCTAGCAGAGTTTGAGCTTGAGTTCCTTGCTCGGCATGCGGTCAAGAGTCAGAGGGCTTGGACAGCGGAGAAATAGTGCCCAGTGCACCAGTCTTCACCGAGACCCCTAGACACTTTACTTCGATGGTTCCGCGCGGAAGCAGGGGCCGGAGCCAGGGTGATGCTCATTACCCCGACCGGGGAGTAGTTCAAATATATGGTGTGTCTTGACTTCAAGGTCACCAACAACATGGCAGAATATGAAGCCCTTATCTTCGGGTTAAAGACAGCGTTGACCCTCAATGTCTGCCAGCTCCTTACCAAAGGTGATTCCCAGCTAATTGTCAAGCAGGTCAAGCAAGAGTGCAGTTGAAATGACCCCCAACTGGCAATATACTTGCTGCACGTCAGGAAGCTGGAGAAATACTTTGAAGTCTTGGATCTGTGCCATGTGCCCTGAGATGACAACTCAGTCGCAGATGACCTGTCAACGAAGGCCTCCACAAAGGCCCCAGTGCCCGAAGGAGTCTTTGCAAGGACGTTATCGCGACCAACCACCCGAGCTGCGGAACCGCGTGAAGGGGGTGAAGCTAGCACCTCGAAGCTGGCAATCTCGGCGGCCCTGCAGCCATGGCGTCTGCCAAGGTTCTTATGCACCACTGGCTGCTCCAAGCAGCCGGGCATCCAAGACCAAGAGGCTCATGGAGGTCTCGACGCATGGATCTCGGAGGTCTGGGACTACTTGAAAGGAAATTTCCTTCCTGAAGAACATGCCCTGGCAGAACGGATTGTGCGAATGGCTAAGAGGTACACACTGGTGGAGGGGGATCTCTACTGGCATGGCGCCAACGACATCCTACTATGATGCATTACCTGGGGGGGGCTGCGACTTGCTCGCAGAAATCCATGGAGGTTAGTGCGGGAACCATGCATCGTCCCGCACGCTGGTCGTAAAAGCCTTCCGGCTCGGCATCTACTGGCCAACAGCACTCCAGGATGCCGTTGAGATGGTCAAGAGATGCAAGGCGTGCTAGTTCCATGCCAAGCAAATCCATACACCAGCTCAAGCGTTGCAGATGATTCCCCCTCGTGGCCATTCATCGTGTGGGGGTTGGACACCTTGGGACCTTTCCCTAGATCCGTCAGAGGATTCTGGTACCTCTACGTCGCCGTAGACAAGTTCACCAAGTGGCCAGAAGCCACCCCAGTTGTCACCATTAACAAGCAGTCGGCAGTGAAGTTCATCAAGTCAATCGTCTGCAGTTTCAGGGTCCCAAACAGGATCATCACCGATAAAGGGAGCCAGTTCACGAGTGCAGCATTCCAAGAATACTGCGAAGACCTTGGGATCCAAGTTTGTTATTCCTCTATTGCTCACCCTGAGAGCAATGGACAGGTAGAGAGGGCAAACGTGGAAATTCTCAAGGGCCTCAAGACCCGTACATACTGAAGCCTTGAGAGGCATGGTGCAAATTGGGTGGATGAGCTTCCATATGTGCTATGGGCTAGCCGGACATCAGCCAGCCGGACCACGGGAGAAATGCCCTACTTCTTGGTGTTTGGGGTGAAGGTTGTCCTTCCCCCGAAGATCACCATGGTCTCTCCCCGTGTCCGGAGGTACGATGAAGCCACGCAGGACCAGCTCAGGCGTGAAGACATTGCTCGTCGATGAGGGACGGATACGAGCAGCCCTTCGAAACGCACGATACAGGCAAGCGCTCTGACGCTACCATCAGCGGACCGTGCGCAGTAGGGAGCTGAAGGTCAACGACCTGGTGTTGCTACGTGTACTCTCCCGTGAAGGGGCAAATAAGCTCTCCCCTGGCTAGGAGGGGCCCTTCCAGGTAACAGAGGTTTGTCGCCCCGGGTACGTTCGCCAAGCTTCGGAGGATGGAGAACGAGTGCCCAACCCATGAAATGTCAAACACCTCCGTAAGTTTTATCCATAGTCCAGCGGTAGGACAATTTTTCTTTCTTATAAAGGAAGCATAGTGTCTAGAGACAACACTTGGGCTAACCAAGGCTAGGGAGGTGAGCTCCGGGTGTACGCCTTGCTTGGCATGGTCTAGTACCTTGAGTAGGCACATTCAGTTCCCTGTCACCCAGGTCGGGTCGTTCTTCCTCTAAAGTCTGTTCTCTCCTATGAAAGCTATAATGAATGTTTGCCCTACCCTGAAGTGTTTTATTCATTTAAAAATTACCTTTAGTTCTTATGAATATCGGTGTACGTTCACCTTAGCTCATCACCTAGCGTGGGAGCAGTCAGATTTTCCCTCGTCTCTTCAAATAGTGGGAGTTTTGCTGTCTGATTGCAAGTGGGGTTACTTGGGATACATGTTTTGTATCCAGAGCCTTCAAACCCACTCCCTGCCCATGGTGCGTATCGAGCTCTGGGTGTAGAGGCATTGAGTTACTCAAGTTCCCCGCATCAGCACAGGATTATAAGACAAACGACACTAAAAGAGTGTGGGAGAAGAGTGACTAGAGAGCAGAATTACTTTTTATCTGTCATGTGTGCAGGCTGTTAAGGTTGTGACGCTGGTAAAGCCGACCGCGTACTACCGTTGATGGACATCTGCCTCATCGGAAGTAGACTTGGGGGCCCGACATCGACACCCGCTACGTTGACAAGGGGTGTCGCCGAAGATCCTAAGCTCCAACAACCCCAGGGGGCCCGGCGTTGATGTTCCTTACGTTGACCATGGGTGTCGCCGGAGCTCCTACGCTCCGACAACCCAAAGGGCCCGATGTCGACATTCTACGCTGACAATGGGCGCCGCTAGAGCTTCTAGGCTCCGACAACCCCAGAGGGCTCCGCGTCAATGTCCTACGTTGACAATGGGCATCGTCGGAGCTCCTAAGCTCCGACAACCCCAGGGGGCCAGCACGGCGTTGACATCTCCTACATGGACAGTAAGTGTCACCGGAGCTCCTAAGTTCCCAAGCACCACCAGGGGGCCCGACGTTGACGTCCTCGAAGCAAGTGTGAAAACTACTTGGTAAATGTACACAATCAAAAATTATGTACATCTACCAGGGGGCAATACACAAAATATCAAAGACAAAAATTAGGAGGACCTCATCAATTGAAAGATCATATTACAAAGTCAGAGGATTTCATTAAAAAATTGGAGGTGTACAGGAGGGAGCAAGCAAGGAAAGGCCTAGACCCTACGGATAGCTGAGGCAACAGCTTGGGCAGCCTCCTGAACACTTGCCCTCGCGGCATCCAGCCCCTCCTCGACGAGCCCTTCAATCGCTGGTCCCAGGGGAAATTGGGAGTCCCAGCTCCGATAACATGCCAGCACGTACTTGGCGACGGTCTTGGCCAAGGACCTCCGCTCTGTTTCCAACTGGTCCACGATGAGATCATCCATTGCGTCGAGCTTGCCACCGGTGGAGCTAAGGGCTGCCAGCGCTTCATCTAGCTCCAGCGCTGGGGTAGCCAGACGAACTGGGTTGAAGCCAAGCGGCGCTAGTGCTCCATCGGCTCGCCTTAGAAAGTCCCACACCCGCTGGTACCCGGCCACTCTAGAGCCCTGCAATTCCTCCAGTAACCTTTTGGTGGCCGCGAGCTCTGCACTCTCTTTGGCAAGGCGCTCAACCTCTTTGCAGTGCTGCTGAATGCTCTTGGCTAGTTGTCGTTCGTGATCAGCAAGCTCCGACTCCTTAAGGTGGATGCAGTTTCGTCGCTCCGCTAGGTCTTCCTCTCGGCCCCGCACCTTATCCTTCTTGGCGGAGACGTCGACCTCTCTTTTATCGAGGTCTTATCCCTTTTGCCAGAGTCTGTCTATCTCGAGCTAGCACTCTGCAAAAAATTGCTTACGGCGGTCTGCCAAGCTCTGTTCATCCAGCAATAGCTTCCGGGAGAGCTCATCCTCCTTCCGGCCCAAACGCTTCTGCACCTCGGAGAGTTCGGCCTCCCTCCCGTCAAGCTCCTGACGACGCCTCTGGAGAGTCTCATGCTAGGCAGACAGACCTTCTTGGCGCTTGTCTGCAGCCCTATGGCTTTCCACAGCATCCTCATATATCATGTGAATTCTTGCATCAAGAGCCTTGAGGGCGGCCTCCCTCTCGCTGAGCAGTTCACCCTGCTCGAGCAATCGGGCTTTCTCCCTCTCGATCCAGTCCTCACGTCGGCAGAGCCTCGACTGCGTCCGCTTAGTTTGGTTGCAAAGCCTGTCGCGCCAGCGTCCAAGGGCGATGCGCTCTTCTTCCAAGGCTTTGCGATCATGCTCAAAGGACAGTTCGACCTGCTGTAGACTAGAGCAGGCGTTGTCGATGGACAACGCTAAAGGAATAGGCGTCGGGCCTGATGGGGGTACCTCCCCCTCCATCTCCTCCAGGATGTCCACCGTCATCAGGAAGGGGCCCCACTTCGCAAGCGGGGGCCCCGTGGGCTTGAGGCGCCTGGAGTGTCCTCTAGAAGCCCCGTAACCACGGTGGCACCTGGAGGAAGTTAGGCCCGAACGGCGCCAGTCTCCACCGGGGCCTCCGGTACGGTCGCGAATACCTCCGGACCAGTCTCCGCTGGGGGAGAGGCAGGACACTGAACCGAAGCCTCTGCGACTTGCATCTCGTGCGCAGGCGCGCTAACCGCCACTGGCTGAGGCACCAGGGCCTCAACCACCTCCGGCACTGGGGCAGGAGCTTCAACAACCACTTCTGGACCGGCTACCAAAGCCTCCGCTGTAGCCGGCGAGGGGGCCGGTACTTCATCTTCTTCCAGCTCGTGAGCCGGAATCGCTCCCGCAACCGGTGTGGGGGCCGGCTCCTCAGCTACGTCCGGACGGGGTACCGGAACCTTTACTGAAGACGGTGTGGGGGTCGACCCTTCAAGGGCTCCCGGCGTGGGATGTAATATCTCCGTCGATGCCGGAGCGCACACTGGAATTACATTGGCACCTGGCATCCCCGCCGAAGCTTCAGTAGATACTGGTGTCGGGGCTAGAACTCTAGCCATTTCGGTGTCGGGAGCCGAGGTCCTGGCTGCTGGTGCAGCCATATCTGCAGTTGGCACTGTCCTTATGCCGCCTGGAGCCTCCAGGTTCGCTAATGCAGGTGTGGGGGGTCGAAGCTGAAGCATCTGCCTGCTCAGCCCTCTGCACTACCGCAGGAGTGGCAGCCTCCCCCTCCCTTCTTGGAAACGCTGTACACCAGAGATAGAAACACTTGAAGAGTGATCTTAACCCGAAGAGGGAACAAGGTAAGAGCATAGTTGTTTACATTGGGAAGCCCCAGGTACCACGAAAGCAGAGCCGCTTTGGAGCAGGGCCAGAGCCGGAGCCCGATGGAGTCAAGGTGGCCAGGGCTCCCGACCCCTCGGGGGCCTTGTTTCGCCGCCTCAAATCCCCCTATAAATACCCATCGGTGCCCCCGTTTTTCCCCTCCCTCGAGCCCGCAACCCTAGCCACCGCACCAAGGTAATGGCGTCACCGTTCTTGTCGCTCTAGCCGATGCCCCTCCTCAGTTTCTTGCTCACATTGTTTGCCGTGTCGCTAGGAGCCCGCCGGACACCTTCTTTCAGGAATTTGGCCGTCGCTTCATCAATTCTGATGAGCGCCGCCAGAGTCCGCCACCTCTCACCGACGCCGACGCACCTCCGGCCCCAACCTGAGCTCCGCGACCCCCTAGGTGAGCTCCCCTCGCCACCCTCTCGCTTTTCCATCGTAGCCGCATAGCTTTGGGCAACGTTTTGGCCATTCCGGCCATCTCCGGTGACCCCCGCCGCCGTGCTACGTCGGGCCTGGTGTGCGCACCGCCTCTGTCGCCCAGGAGGCGACGTGGCCCAATCTCGGCCACCCATCTAGTGCCGACGGCCGAGATTAGAAGGGGCGTACCCCTTCGGCTATTTAAATATCGGGCCGTCCCTGGTTGATCCAACGGCCCAGATTCAAATACGTTTAACCGTTGCCAGTTTTGCATGTAGCCCCCTGCGTGAATTTAAATTAATTACATTGAGGTCCTATACTTTATGAACTAGCCCCTGGACTTTAATTAAATTATGTCAGCACTGTTAAAATGAATAAATATGGTATTTTAGCCCCTATTTTCACCATAAATTATGTTTTTAGCCTCTGTAAATTATGATTAACCCCCTGGTTATGTTATGAAGTATTTCTAGGCCCCTCTTCATGTCTGTTTTGCATAAAAGCCCCTGTATTAATTGTAAATTGCATAAAATCACATGAGTACTCTCTCTTTTTGCACAAATCACTTAGGGTACTATTTTATTATTATTTCCTAATCTGTTTAGGATAAAATATTGTGTTTAATTTGCTGATTGTGATGAATTCCTAATAAACCCATATAGGCACTAAAATCCAAACTTCCACCCACACCACTAAATAAAGTCTTAACTAAGGACATAGTGTTAGCGACGTAATTGTGTAGGTTTTCTTTTGTGTTTACTTATTTGTGGTGTGCATTTATTCTCTTGTTTCGTATTGTGTGCTGCTACTTTCCGTTCTGCATGCGATGATGTATTTAGAGTCGGTTCCCGAGCCGACTTACAATCTTCAGGACTACCACTTCACCAACCCACACTTCGAAGAAGGCAAGTTCCTTGACCATTTTGCACCTGTTTTATTAAGTTTTAGTTAGTTGCATGCTTAATAAATGGAATCCCATTTACTGCACCCTTCCATAAAATTCCTTGTCACACCAGGTTGATTTGGGTAGATGTTATATTTACTTTTACGCTTAGTCATGCTTAGTTTTGGGAGGGAATTTCTCTACATACATGTTATACTATTAGTTGTTGTGATCATTTATTGAGATTTGGTGAATTGAATTATAGTGTATAGGAATCTTGCGGGTTGGTTTGTTCAGCATGGTGCAGTACGCACGAGACCCGGGTTTTGGGGTATGAACCTTGCCGGATTCTAAGGATCGGTTTATGGAGGAAGCCACTAAGCTTATTAGTATCGCCACAAGGCTGAGTATGGGGCAGCTTGGTCGATTAATTAGGCCTCTCCCGTCGTAGTATTAGTGATTGGATAGTGCGGGGAATTGGTTCAGGGTGTACTGCCTTGGGATCCGCATGGCTCAAGAGGGGGCAACTGGGGTGTTGAGTCGTGGTGTAACGGCTCACACTTTTGTACAGGGGTGAAACCTCAGAGGGCTAGTACGCGTCGGGAGGATCCTTTGTAAAGACCTCGTAGTGATCTCCTGGCCTCACACCAAAGGAAGTGTGCAATGTGGTTTGCGACCACAAGCATCAGGGAGGTTTACTGACTCCACCTAGCAACAGGGGATGAAATCATGGCTTGTGGGTAAAGGGTACATTCTCTGCAGAGATGTATAAACTGTCATGACAGCCGTGCTCACGGACAAGAGCGGCTTGGTGTCCAATTCATAATTAGTCAATGATTGGCGAATGGTGGTTAGGTTGGTTGGGACTTGGATTACAAATGGGTTAGGGTTGGGTTCATACACTTAGAAGTAGGTGCTAATGAAAGCTAAGGATAGGATGTAATGCTATAGTGCTTAACCCAAATTTGGCCTTCCTTTCTAAACACCCTCATGTCATCTCTTTCCCACTTGCTGAGTACCGTTGGTACTCAAACTCGCTTGTTGCTTATCTTTCCTCAGTCTACAATCACTACAGGAATCCCGACGATTTGCGACGGCCTCGGCCGTCGCAAATAAGCTAGATGCCGTCGCAAATAAGCTATTTGCGACGGCTTTCTTTATTTGCGACGGCCTCCGGCCGTCGCAAATATGTCGTCGCAAATAAGCTTATTTGCGACGGCCACCGTCGCAAATAAACTTATTTGCGACGGCTAGGGGAGGCCGTCGCAAGTTGTTGCTGCGGGCTGGTGGGACCCGCGGCCTTATTTGCGACGGCCGTGCCGTCGCAATTAAAGCTTATTGGCGACAGCCAGGCCGTCGCAATTAATATCAGCTATTTGCGACGGCTAGGCCGTCGCAAATAAGTTTAGAGGGCAGGGCCCACGTGTCCTCTTCCGGGCCCACGACTCTATTTGCGACGGCCTGGCCGTCGCAATTAAAGCTTACTTGCGACGGCCTGGCCGTCGCAAATAGCAGTGGCTTAATTGCGATGGCTAGGTACCTTATTTGCGACGGTACTGTATAAAAAGCCGTCGCAAATAAGGTTTTTTATTTTTTTTTAAAAACAGAAAACTCTAACCGGCTCGATGGCCAGATTCACAACACAATATACACAGCATACACAATATATACACAAAGATCATCACAATCACAAACTCAAATTCCGATACATCTCACATCGTCATCAACAAAGTAAATAAAAGGGCTCACTCGCCCATCTAACCTCCGAAGCCACCTCCGAAGTCGAAGTCGTCGTCGTCGCGCCTCAATCCAGGCGGCGGTAGCGAAGGCGACGGCGTTTGTGCAGCCGTCGCGGATCCCTGCAATTAATAAAACTTAGAGTTAGAATATATGCATCAACATCTCTCTCCCTCCCTCTCCCTCTATCTTCATCTAGATCACCCTCTCTTCCTCTCTCTTTTCATTTCTCTATTTGTCTCTCACTCTATCTTTCTTGCTCACTCTATCTCTCTATTGCTATCCTTTTCCCTCTATCTTCCTCCCTCTATCTCCATCTACATCTCCCTCCCTCTATCTTCCCCTCTCTCTATCTCCATCTACATCTTACTCTCTCTTCATTCCCATCCTACTCTATCTATCTTTCACTCTTTCTTCTGTCTCCCTTTCTTCTATCTCTTTCTTTCTTCTATCTCAATCATTTTCTTCTATCTAACTATCTCTCTCTTTCATCTATCTCAATCTTATTACGCTGGAGAAGAAGGATTACATAGAGACTTACCTGACCCGCTGAAGAAGGATCGCCTGGGAGGACCGGTGGTAGTACTGGTAGCTGGATTCCCAGACCCTGCGCCCGAGCGATGGCCTGTCATTGCAAACATTAAATGCTACCTATTAGTAAGTCATTTAAGCTGAATTAATAAGAATTTCAATTTTTAGATTGTTACCTCCATTGCTTCCCGCATCTGCGCCAACGCTGCTGCCTGGGTTTGGATCGTGGCCTCCATCGCCCTCCTTTCCTCCTCATGTCGCCTTTCATTTTCTTCTACAGTTTCTCGGAGGGACTGCATCTCAATGTCCCTCTGCGAGCGGCGACCTCCCGTACCCGAAGCCTGCGTGGAGCTGCCTCTCGCAGGTCTACCCGCCCTCGAGTCGACAACTCCGTCGAATATGGCGAGCCTATAAAAAAGAAAGTCAGTAATATGAAATTAAAATATCTTGAATACTTTGAATTGAAAACGATAAAATGACTTGCAAACTCACCTTCCGTGTGCTTTTCCACCACCGGTTGCATACGCGGCTTGAGGATCGATCGGTTGACGTTCCCAATCAAAATCCTGGCCGTGTATCTTCCTAGCCTCCTCCCCGTACTTAGCCTGCAAAACAATAAAATCGTGTAAGTTCAACAATCTATATAGTTATATGTAATATGAATGGTTTCTAAACTTACCAACCGCTCGGCTGCAGCCTGACTGCACCCCGTCGGCTGAGAAGGGTCCCTGTGACCTCTCTTCCAAACCTCAGCAGGGGTGGGCGGCACCCCCGTCTCGCGCTCCTGTCAATACATGTTAGTACGAACAATATATTATTAATATATAAACATAAGTTACACACACTTACCATGCGTTTAGCTAAACGCAAGTGGTTATCTTGCCCGTGTCTGCTCTTCCCCTCCACCCCTCTGCAGTCTCGAGCCTTCCCGGACTTAGCTTTAAACTCGTCGCTAGCCCAGTAGCGACAAAGGGCCCGAAATGCATCGTTCCGACCCTGCAACCAGCTCACGTGGCCCTGCACATAGTTGAAAGTCGTTAAAAGTACCATCGAGGACATTATCAGAAAAAAATACTTACTACACTCCACGTACCTGCGCGTACTCCTCCTCCGTCAGGTGCCTCTCGCTCTCCTGCCGGAAGTGTAACACGTGCTGCTGGTTCGCCTTCAAGTGCTCATTAATAATTTGAACACGGGCGTTCGACAAAGCTTGTCGAAGCGCCTTGGCAGCGTTGAAGTGAAACACTCGCCTCGCATCTTCAAACATGCGATGGTCGTCCGGGTCCTCTAAAATATATCTTGCCTGCGATAAAGAATATATTGAAGAGATGTGCACTAAAAGAGTTTAATAGTTGTAACTTAGAAACTTTTTTACATACTTACCATAAAATCGGCCCATACGGCCTCCTGAAGGTTGCCGTGCTCCTGGTGATGGACACGTGCGTAGTCCTCCCACGAAAGAGCAGGCACTCCGTCGATGACCCCGGGATAGTGCAAACGCACTATGGACCCGAGGACACCGTTCACCGGTCTCTGGTGTTTCTCACCGGTGAAAGACAAGTCGTCCCAACTCCTGTAAGATATTTATTCATTCATTCATTACTTAAGTAATCAAAAGAAACTAAAATTGAAAACTATAATTTTTATTACCTGTCTCCGACTGGACGAATCACGATCCTCTGTGAAGGGACCGCGGGAGGACTGACAAAGTGAGTCCTCCTCGTCCTCCGCGTCTGCTGGGGCGCCACGTCAGGTGACCCAGACGGCTCCTCACCAGCCGAGTCAAAGGCCTCAGGAACAAAGTCATCGCCAGCCGGGAGCTGGCTGGCCGAGGGCTGACTCGCCGAGGGCTGCCTCGCCGAGTGCTGGCTGGCCGAGGGCTGCCTCGCCGAAGGCTGGCTCACCGAAGGCGCCGCAGCCTCTGAGTCAGCCGGTGAGGACTACAACATTCAAATGATTCATAAGTAAGTTTAATGTGAATTTGAATTTAAAGAATTTGTCAAAAACGAGTGACATTTACCTGTGACGAAGCTCTAGAGCTGGTCTGAACGTGCCCCAGCAGCTGAGAGCGTCTGCTGCCAGTCGACGAGGCACCAACGAAAGCAACAGTCCTTTCCTGTTCGGATAGCACGTAGGTCGTGTAGCTACCAACGGTGGTGCCTCTCGTTTGAAAAATGGAAAGGTCGCTTAGAGGGGGTGTTTCGTCCACATTGTACCGCATAGCCGAAGTATTGATATTGTTTTCTTCCGCAAAGTAGACACTTGAAAAGTATCCAACTTCTTTAAGAGCATATGCTTCAGCGATGCACCCTTCCACCCTTGCCCTGTTGCCAACCATTGGTTTCAGATATCGTAGCGCTCTTTCAATGTGATACATCCACCTATATTGCACAGGACCGCCAACTTTAGCTTCGAATGGAAGATGGATAAGCAGATGTTGCATTGGATTGAAGAAACCCGGTGGAAAATTTTTTTCCATCTTACATAAAAGTATGGGTATCTCCTTCTCTAACTTATCCATCATCCCGATCTTGATTTCTTTAGCACAAAGCTGTCTATAGAAATAGCTGAGCTCGGCTAAAACCTTCCACACCGCATCATCTAGATAGCCTCGGAACATAACAGGTAGGAGTCTTTCCATTATAATGTGATAATCATGACTCTTCAACCCAGTGAGGTTTCCTGTGTTAACATTTACGGCTCGTTTCAGGCTAGCTGCGTAACCATCTGGAATTTCAAAGTTTTCATCCATTTCATAACTTCTTTCTTTTCTTTCGATCGAAGACAGAAAGAAGCACGTGGCTTTCCACCACTTTCAGAGATTTCAAGAGTTGGACGGTGACAAATGTCTGCCAAATCTAGTCTAGCTTTATAATTGTCTTTCGTTTTGCCAGGCATATCCATGCAAGTGCTTATGATACTTTCGCTCATATTACGCTCCTGATGCATGACATCAATGTTGTGCATTAGAATCAACGACTTCACATATGGTAGCTCCCAAAGTCCACATATGTGAGTCCAATTGTGTTCCTCTCCATAACCTACGAAATATCCAGGACGACCTTCATCAGGCACCAGTTTGTCCAACATATCAGAAATTTCTGATCCGTTGAGACGCTTCGGTGGTCCTTTAGTGACAACAGTGTTCTTTCGAAAGACATGCCTCTGCTGCCTAAATATATGATTAGGGCAGCCAACGTCTGTGACAATCGAAATAAGATATTTTGCCTCCATGAGTTAGTCGAAAGCAATCCGTGTCTGAAGCACATATCGGACACGTCAGACGACCGTGAGTGCTCCATCCGGAAAACATGCCGTATGCCGGCAAATCATGGACGGACCACAAATAAGCAGCTCGAAGGTTGAATTTCTGCTTCTTGTAACTGTCGTACGCTTCGACTCCTGTCCACAAGACTTTCAATTCTTCGATCAGCGGTTTTAACATCACGTTGAGACGTGACCCGGGATGATCAGGTCCAGGTACAATGAGGCTGAGAAACATGAACTCGTTCCTCGTACAAAAAGCAGGTGGCAGGTTGTACGGAATGACAAAGACAGGCCAACATGAGTATGGCGCGGCATTCGTACTGAACGGTGAAAATCCGTCTGTCGCTAATCCGATGCGAACATTCCTCGCATCACGAGAAAAGTCTGGATCGAAACGGTCTAGCGCCTTCCATGCATCACCGTCGGACGGATGCGTCAAGAATTCTTTGTTCTCACGTTTACCTTCTTTGTGCCATCTCATGTGTCTTGCGGTTCTTTTTGAAAGAAACATCCGCTTCAACCGAGGTGTCACAGGCAAGTAACGAAGCTGCTTATGTGCGACATCTGTCATCACATTATCGCCATCGTCATTAACAACTTCGACATACCTCGATTTACCACATTTCAAGCACATCTTCTCATTGGCGTGCTCTTTCCAGAATAGCATGCAGTTGTCTGGGCACACATCAATTTTCTCATACTTCATACCGAGACCAGATATCTTGATCTTTGACTGATACATATCTGGTGGCGCTTTGTGAGGTCGTGGAAGGATATCGCAGATCAATTTCATGAGATCATTGTAGCAGTTGATGGAAAAAAAGTACTTGGACTTAATTGCCATAAATCTGGTCAAGAAAGCAAGTACGGTCACATCCGTGTGTTCATGCAACGGCTCTTGTGATTTCTTCAGCTCCTCGAAGAACTTCTCTGCCTCATTTGTAAGAGGATCCTCCACTTCAAGAGCTTCTAACATCTCATCCATCCTATCAACCTCTGTTATATCATCATCCTCATCCACTTCGGCTATGACTCGAGAATTAGTCTCGCCGTGGAAGGTCCACACTTCATATTGTGGAGTGAAACCGTTTCGACATAAGTGAAACGAAAGCTCCAATCTTCTCAAAAACTTAGTGTTTCGGCATTTTGTACATGGGCACCGCACCATATCTTCCGTTGACAACGAAAATGCTCGATCCAAAAATTGATCTAACTTGATAAACCACTCATCGGAGTGACCACCATTTCTGCTCTTCCAGCCAGTATACATCCAACTGCGGTCTTCACCCATTTTTGACTCTGCAGTTTAATGCGAAAGAAATTGTCGTTAATGTATTGTTGTGTTATGTCACGGCCCTACAACCTAGGCAGATAGATCCTAAACCCACCCAAGAGTGACCGAGCGGAGCGTGCTCATGACGAGACGCGTGATCCGGATTCGAACGAAATTTCGGCAGCATAACCCCGCTGTTCTCCACTGCACGCCCGAAAATGGTGCAGCAGAGAACAACAGGGTTACGCCACCGAAATCTCGTCCAAATCCGGACCCGCGTCTCGTCACAAGCCACGCCCCCTCGGTCACTCCGAGGCTGTCCAAAAAAGGGACAATTCCGAACCTGCACGTCTCACATGCCAATGGCATGTGAGACGTGCCGATCCGAAACGGGTAATACATTGCTATAGGTTACGTTGCTCATTTTCATTTTCAGGTCATTTAAGAGAGAGGAAAGAACTAGAGAAAGAGTGAGAGGAAAGTTGGTCTCAGATGACAATTCCACGACCACTTCGTCGGAGTACGCCATCCACGCGCAGGTGCTTGCCATCCTCACCGTCGTCGTTCGCCTTCGTGGCCGTCTACATGCATACTTTACCTTACCACTAAATGGGCCTTGTCGGGCCTTGTCAAGCTGGTATGAAGCCCATTTATGTATATATAGTACTTGAACACTCAAGCAATCAAAATTAAGCAATTCAACATAACCATAATTCAAATGAGAGCAATAATACAAATCTTAAACATTATTAAATTAAACCTAAGCATATATAGTAACATTAAGATCCAATTAACAACTAATTAACAACTAACTAATAATTAATTAGAATGGTCAACTATTAACAACTAACTAACAATTAATTGTAATTCAAACCTAATTAGCAACTGCTAACAATTAACGAGAATTAACAACTAATTAACAACAACCTAACAATTAATTCGCATAACAATTAACAAATAAATAGCATAACAACTAATCATCAACTAACAACTAATTATCTAGAAATTAACAACTAATGCCTACTTTACTTGTGCGGGGGTCGAGGGCGGCGGGGGGTTGGGGGCGGCAGGGGCGTGGCGGGCTGGCGCTGACGTCGGCCCGCATTCAAGTACAAGAAGGCGCTGACGTCACACACACTCACGAGCTTGGCATGCACGCACTGACGCGCTCAGCATTGAGCCCACACGGAATCGCTCAGACGCAAACAGCTATGGCCAAAACTGGTCGTTAGGTCATTAGGTTCTGAAAAGGAAGAGAGGAGAAAAATGGAAAGGTAGCGTTCGGCTTGGACTCTGGCCGTGCAGTGCAGGCCGGTGTTAATTGTTGTTTCCTTCTCCTCGTCCGAGTCGCAAAGCCTAATAACGAACTATGGTACAGTAGCGGCTGCGTTCGTGGCAGCGGGGTCAACGCGGGCCGAGCGCCTAGACGCCCAGGCGCCCGCCTAGGCGACCAGCCAGGCGAGGGGTGGCAGCCGGTTGAGTGGGAGGGACGGCGGCGAGCTGAAGAGGCGGTGCAACGGCTGATAGAGGAGGGGAGGCGGGGCGGCGAGTCGAGGAAGGTGGGAGCGGGGGGGGGGGGGGGGGGGGGGGGACGCCGGACAATCGCCAACGGTGGTGCGACGCCAGGATCGTGGAGGGCGCCGCTGAATCGTGGATGCGCCGCCAGGATCTAGTCGCATGTGGCTCCGTATCAGCTGGGAGTTGGAAGGTCACGGACAGACTTATTGGGCTGGGCCAAGTTATTGGCCAATGCTGGCCACCCAGCCGCCTTATTGGGCAAAGAAACGGGTCTCCTCCTCAAACCCTACCCTTTTTTCCCAACCCAGCCGCCGCCTTTTCTCCAGTGCGCGTCTCCTCCGCCGCCCGCCGCCCCCAACGTCCTTCGGACTCCCGTCGCCACCACCGACCTCCTTCGGCTCCCAACGTCAACCCCGAGCTTCTGCCACCCTCCCAGCGGCGTCCTCGACCTTCTCCCAACCTCCCACCGTCTGCCTGATCTCCTCCCAAGCTCCCAGCGCCGCACACGACCTCCTCCAGGCGAGGCGAAGCTACTATACAAGCAATTCTAAACTACTATAGCTAATTGCTGCTACTCTTAACAAAATTGCTAACTAAATCCGAAAAAAACTACTAAAACAGGGGGAGTAGCACCTGCTGTCCCGGGGGCGGGGGGCGGTCCGGTCGGGGGCGGCGACGCCGGTGGCGCGGCGGGCCGGAGGCGCAGGCGGCGGTTGGGGCGCGGAGGCGGGCCGCCGGTGGGGGCCGAGGGCGGCGGACCGGAGGCGCAGGCGGCGGGGGCCGCCGGTGGGGGCCGAGGGCGGCGGGCGCGGAGGCGGGCGCGGAGGCGGGGCCGAGGGCGGCGGAGCCGGGGGCGCGGCGGCGGGGGCGCTGCGCGGCGGCGGGGGCGCTGCGCGGCGGCGGGGGCGCTGCGCGGCGGCGGGGGGCGCGGCGGCGGGGGCGCGGCGGCGGGGGCGCGGCGGCGGGGGCGCTGCGCGGCGGCGGTAGGCTGTTTTGAGGTGAATGAAGAGTCGGGGCCGGAGCGACCCGATATAAGCCCTTATTTGCGACGGCTTCTTTAATTGCGACGGCCTCAACTTGCGGCCGTCGCAATTAAAGCCTGTTTGCGACGGCTTTGGTTCCGGCCGTCGCAAATAAGGATTTATTTGCGACGGCTCATTTATTTGCGACGGCTTTAGGGTTGGCCGTCGCAAATAACCGCTTATTTGCGACGGCCTGTCCCAAAGCCGTCGCAAATAAGCTCTTATTCGCGACGGCCATCTTATTTGCGACGGCCAGAGGCGGGCCGTCGCAATTTAAGTTATTTGCGACGGCTGGCCGTCGCAAATAAATTCGGCCGTCGCAAATGATCGCTTTTCCTGTAGTGAATGGAGAAGAGGTGGAGAATGAAGACTTCTTCGCTGATCCGGAGGAGACGTTCAAGGCTGGCGCAACCCCCGGGCAACGCCTGTGCATGGAGCCACACTAGTTTACTTTTCTGCTATTTTGCTTTGTAATCTTATTTTAGACCTACGGGTCATTATTGTAAGACATTTATGTATTCGAACATGGCTTGTAATAAATGATATTACACTTTCGTCTACACATGTATGATGTGAACCGATCCTGGCATACATGTGGAAGTCATCCGGTTGTCTTGTTGGGACCGGGTGTGACATGCGCGTAGCATGTGTGCTGGCCCTGGGATATATTATGTCAATTACTATTTGTGCAGTGGTACGAAACAGTTTTTTCCTGGCTATTTTGATGTGGTAGCTTGTATTGTCTGATTGTTTTCCATGTTTTGACTGGGTCAATACAAGTCAACACTAGTTTGCCCCATTTGCAAGAAAGTGTCTATCACATTTGGTCCGTTTATGTATCTCTCTTTGCCCCTTCCTTCAACAACAATGAGAAGAATGACCATAACAGTATTTACCTCTGATGTCTTTGCTGGGCCATCTCCATACACTGTAAGTGTGCCAAAATCTGGAGATACTAGAACCCTTGTAAATGCATTAAGCAGTGCTTGTTTGTTGAGAGATGATGAGCGCCTCCTGGTTGCTGAGGTATTTCTTCTTCCTGTTGTATCTTTGTCATCTCAAAACTTGCTAACAACAACCTTCATGCTTTTACTTATTGTTTGATTATCACCATGTAGGTCTACAATATCTTGATCATCCGGTACTCGGATGAACCTTCTGAAGTTATCTCCTTGATCAGAGATGGAGATCGTTTGGTTGCGTATCGGCTTCTGAAAGAACACACTGAAGATTCACCTATAGTGGTGTTCAGAAACCAGCATATGTAGTAAGTATAATCTCCGTATTCTCATATTGTATTGAATTTAAATATCAAATATATGACAGCTGAAAGTTAAAACTAAATCTGCACCTAGATACACTTCCCATTAGCTTTTTAAATTTCGTGGTCAAGATATACACAGAGATTCTTCTTACAACAGTGTCATGATCATTGATATACAGGTCATCCCTGTCTAGTTTTGGCAGGAAGTCTAGGAAGACTTTTAGAACTTCACTTGTATCAAGTCTTCCCCAGACAGTAACTGGAAGTGTTATCTGTAATCTTTTCCTGAAGGTTATGACTCCATTCCGACTAATGAGAGATGATGTTTCAGAAACTGACCAAACAGTTGGCAAAAGCAGTCTCGACAATGAAAGTGCATCAGTCAATATGAGCTCTGATGCCTCAGCGCTCAGCAGCAAAAACAGCAATTCTCTCGAGGATGAATCAGAGACTGAAGACGTGATGCATTTTTTTCTGATTAATGGAAAGTTCCCACCAGCGCTTGAAGATAGAAATGGATCAACCTGTTACACTGAAAGGTTCACAGAAGCGTTTGCATGTGGTCGTGTGTTGGCAGGACAGCGGGCTGGAGCAATACAATCTTAGTTCTTTGGATTCTCTTCCAGAGATCTACAAAAGCAGTGCTATTTTCAAGGAGACCACAAGATACCTGTTCTCTGTATGCATGTCTTGAAGCTTTTATTAAGGAGGAGCCATTAGGCCCAGACGATATGTGGTAACTTTATTTGACTTCAATGTTTTTATATCATAGTGTTTTGAATTATCTTTTGTTTTGTCAACTCCCAAAGATTTTCACATAGTAGAATAATGTATTGTTGGACCATTGTAGCAGTAGAGATGGTGAAGTGACATTGTAACCTCTTTCCTGTCCTTTTCTCAAGTTTATTTTATTTCTATTTTATAGGTATTGCCCATGTTGTAAAGATCATAGACAAGCTAGTAAGAAGTTAGACCTTTGGAAGTTACCGAAGATCCTTATAATACACTTGAAAAGGTTTTCCTACAATCGGTTCACAAAAAACAAGCTAGAGACATTTGTGGACTTCCCCATATATGATCTTGACCTGTCCAAGTATATCGGTAACTGAAGCCAACAAATTCCACACAATTATCAGCTGTTTGCTATTAGTAACCACTATGGAAGCATGGGAGGTGGTCATTATACAGATTATGTTTATGTAAGTATTCTTTCCTCCAGCGCCTAAGCAACTTGTATTTAATTTGTTTGGGAAATTGGTTACTTCCCAGGGGATCTAGCATTTCCCTTACCAAGAATATGAATCAATTGACATGTTGTAATATTTCAAAAGAAATCCATAAAAAACATGTGTATGATAATCACAATGTTTAGTAAACTTGCAAATATTCAGCTTTAGATTTTTCCATAACATCGAGATTAAAAAAATGTTATCCCGATCTCAGATTTTTTCGGGCCGTCCTGAGAAAATGAAGCTCATGGAGGAAATGTTGCAACTTTTTATAATATTTTTTCGCAGAGATATTAAAGACTATATCTTCACACCACCCTTGCTACACATTTTCTTGACCAAGAGAACTGCAAGGGCACCCTTGCTACACATTTTAATATGAAGAATAAAATAGGTTCCTGTATTCTTGCATGCTTCGCAAGTGCTCCCTCCGTCCCCATTTGTTTGACGATGGGAGAACTAATTTTAGTTCTCCCAACATCGAACAAATGGGGATGGAGGGAGTATTAATTACTAATTAGTTCTCCCAACGTCGAACAAATGGGGATGGAGGGAGTATTAAATACTTCGTAGCATGAAGCATATCCCCAGTGTCAATGTTTCTTGTTTACAGCTCACAACCACGTTTTTTATTTTTGGACTATATGTCACACTACCATTACCTCCTCCACTTTATAATAATAAGGCACACTTTATTCACCAACAAAGACTCGCATGCAATAACTTTGTGTGTGCTACACATGTTTTTTATGAATTTTTTAAACATTGCAACATGCTGAATTTGTTAAAAGGGGATGGACCTCTGGATACAAAATTCACATGTCTGTATTTGGGTATTTGACATGTTCATGTATTGTTCCTCTTGATAATTTTTTTATTTCACATTTGAGCTATAATGTTTTGACAATAGAGAGGTTCAGATTGTGCTTTATTTGGTGTAGCATGAAGGGAAGAAGGGGTGGTACGACTTTGACGACCGTCATGTGGGTCCTATAACTGAGGATAGCATAAAGACGTCAGCAGCTTATGTTCTTTTTTACAGGCGCATACAGGATGATAGCTTAGATACAGAAATAGAAACAGATTTTGACTGTCCAAGATGAGGAGCGTGGCGAATTTTGAGCCCAGGGTCCCAGAAATTATATAGTTATTGGCTGGGGAACAGTTGTGCTGCCAAGAAAGAGGAAGAAATGGATATTGGAAATGCCCATCATTTCAGTTGTATGTTGATGTAAGATGACAGCAGCAGCAGCAGTCATTTTGAGAGTTACTCCCTTCGTCTCTAAATACTTGTTGTTTTGTAGTTCAAAAATGAACTACAAACCGACAAGTATTTAGAGACCGAGGGAGTATTATAGATAAAGGAACTGACATAGGTGCAAGAGGCGGGTGGGTGGTCGCTTGACTTGATACGGTGATTTATTCATTTCAGCATCCAGAATCAGGTGTAACAGCAATCTAAGCAGCATGCTGGGGGTTGGTTGATACACCAAAGATTTTCTAGGGTTCCGAGAGGAATATATTAGAAATTTTACTGTTGTAGTTCACATACAAGTTCATTTTTCTCCTTTTTCTGATATGGAACTGGGCATGAGCAAAATTGGCTCATGCCATGGCGAAATCAGCCCATATTTTCTCAGCATTTGTATCATTATCTACACTTGATGTGGAACTCTTCCGTTCATACACATTCAATCAAGTTGTGTGTTTGTGTGTTACCATGATAAAAGTTTGTTCTTATTAGGGATGCAAGCGGCACGGATCTGCCAGCATAGCTGTTGGGTCGACGCGTATTGCGGACCCGGTTGAATCCTTCAAAGGAAACTCGCTTAACTAAAATGGATCATTACAGTCATTCCTGTGGCGCTGTTTGCCCGCTTCCAAACCTACACGGCTACATCGTGCTGCCTCGACTCTGGTCAGCCGACTTCCAGAGTCCATGGCCAGGACCTCCCTCCGCCGAGGCGCCTGTAGATGCCACTCCTCTGCCTTAATCACGAAGCCCCAGGCCACCGTGTCGAGCCAGTCAAGTTCCTGCGTTGGCACCATCTACGAAGAAGTTCAAGGCTCCCAACCTCGTCGCGGAGCATTGTAGCCATGGGGTACTGTTGGTGCGGCGGCAATGGGTTTCCCGCGATGCCCGCAACAACCTGCATCATAGCTGGGTCGGCGGGTTGCATGCCTCTGCTACGGTAAAAGCCCGCCCTTGCAATGTTGCTGCTTCCGCCATGGTAGAAGCCCGCTCCTGGGATGCCGCCATGCGCGGCACCGGCACCGCCCTGCTGCATACTGCTCATGTGAGGGTGGCTCATCAACGGCCCGCCGCCCATCTGGCTGCCCATACCAGGTGTCAAACCGGCATCACCGCACATCAAGTACGGCTCACTACTACAAAAAGCATTTTTACAGGCACCTCAAATTTTCAAACACAGGCGGTCCTTAAAAATATGTGACTGTGATGATGAATGATATAATAACCGCCTGTGATGACAGAACAACACAGGCGGATTTTAAAGAACAACCGTCTGGGTAAATACATGATCTTCACAGGCGGTTCTTAATTAAGAACCGTTTGTAATGCAATGAACTTCACAGGCGGATTTTAAGAAACAACCGTCTGGGTAAATACATGATCTTTATAGACGGTTCTTAATTAAGAACCGCCTGTAATGTAATGAACTTCACAGACGGATTTTAAAAAACAACCGTCTGGGTAAATACATGATCTTCGTTGACGGTTCTTAATTAATAACCGCCTGTAATGCAACAAACTTCATAGACGGATTTTAAAAAACAACCGTCTGGGTAAATACATGATCTTCGTTGACGGTTCTTAATTAATAACTGCCTGTAATGCAATGAACTTCATAGACGGTTCTTGGTTAACAACGGTCTGAGAAGATCATGTATGTAGTTGTTCAATTATCACAAGCGGTTTTCATTGAAATTACAGGGATGTAGTCGTTGCAATTATCACAACCATATGTAGTCATTGCAGGGAAAATTGTATCAGGAAAAAACACAGATGAGCGGATACTAGTACAGTAATGCATTGTAGGAAATGCTCGATCACCAGTGAGGCTGGCTTAATTGTGATAATACACCATTAGAGGCTTTACAATTATTCAAAGATAATTTCTTTACACACTGAACAAAAATCATGCTACATTCATTGTAGATCGATGATGAAGCTCCAATCGATCAATCTAAATTGTACCGTCCTGCTTGCTCCCGAACACGTCTCTTATATTCCGCTGGATCCTGAAAATATTGACATTATTTAAATTAACAAATGTCGAAGGAGGAATGAATAACCTACATTGGTCACTAAGTCAAAGTGTCATCTAACCTTGATAAGTAGATTATAGCAATCATTTTCAACATCAGGCACATTTGGCTGATGCAGCAAACGCTGAACTTCAAGTAGTATAGTTTTGATTGTAAAAGCACTGCACCACCCCTACGAAATATAATTTAAGCAATATAAGAAACCAGTTCAAATAAGTTCGACAACAATTATAAGTAATAATTACATGAACGAAATAGCTCTATCTTACAGTCTCTTGATCAAGAATCCCGATGCAGAGTGCTCCCGAACGATGGACATTTGGGTGGAAGAACCCAATTGGAAAGGCGCATCTTGGAGGCACCAAGGGATAGTCCTCAGAGAAGGAGATTGTCAGGGGGTAGTAACCATCTTCCCATTCAGTCTGCAAAAGAAATTTATTAATAGGAGGACGATGGTTAAACTCATATTGTGCTTGTTCTTCATGACTTACCCCTTCTTTACCAGGTACGATGCACTGCCACTTCAATAAATCTCCCGATTCAGGCTTCGCAGAGAAACCCTACGCGGAGAAATTGAAAATACCAAAAACAAACAAGACGGAAAAAAAACTACAGTTAAGTTCATCAGTCCATTACAGATACATATGTATATACAACCATGTGACTGGTGTGCCATATGTACATACATGGGGATCGTTCTTGGGCCACGCCAAGCGCTCCTCCTTCAATCGGCTACACGCCCGAGACATCATTATCTGAAAGACCAAACTTCCAAACTTCCAAATCATTGAGTCCAAACGCATATGTGTACACAAATGCAAAAGGACACAATCCATATACCAACATTGTTCTAAGTTGATTTTAGAAGATACAAATATATACAATATATATCATCTCGCATTGCTATATACATTTTTTCCAGCATTGACATCTTCTCGCATATAGGGTTTCAAATTCTTTTTAATGCTTCTCTCTACGCGCTTGATGTTTTCTGGTTCGGTGAAAAGGTACATCTCTTCATACTGATTATATTCCTCTTCATTATCTCCCACATTGTCAACCCCAACAATATTTTGCTTTCCAGAAACAATTACGTGCAACTTCTCAGTTTCTGGATCTTGAACATAAAAAACTTGTGCAACATTATCGGCGAGAACCCACAGGTCATATTTGTAACCCAATTTATTCAAGTCTACCAGTGTCAGCCCGTAATTGTCCACTTTCAAACCATCAGGATGTTTGACCCATTGGCACTTAAATACAGGCATTACCATTCTTTCGCCATAATCGAGTTCCCATATTTCCTCTATGAACCCGAAGTATGTGGTCTTCTGCCCTTGTGAATCATAAGCCTCAATACAAACACCACTATTTTGTGCAACACTCTTACCGTCTTTTTCTTTAGTGTAAAATGTGTAACCATTGATGTCATATGCTTGCCATGATGTTACCAAAGCAGATGGGCCACAATCTAACTTCTTCATTGTTGCCTCTTCTATAGTGTTTCTGTATGATATATTTTTGTCCATTAACCATTCAGTGAAACATCTTCTCTGCTCTTTCATGATCCAGTCCTCTTTGCGGTCTTGGTTTTTATCACGAAGCCCAATTTGGTGTTCCTCGATGTACAGCTCAGCTATTGCGAGCTGTTGTAGTACACCAAAATGTGCACGGTGTACATTCTTGTAATCTGGAACAATAAAAGTTTTCTTACCCACTTTGCCTCTCCCACGTAGTCTACCCTCATGTACCGGTATAGGCACACCTATCAATTTTCCATCTTTGATGTAATCAGCGCAACCCTCAATCACTTCTTCAATGGTGTATCCTTCCATAATTGAACCCTCTGGGTGAGCACGGTTTCGCACATAACCTTTTAATACTCCTAAATATCTCTCCAACGAAAACATATGATGTAAATATAGTGGCCCCAATGCTTTTATCTGATCAACAAGATGTATGATTAGGTGTACTTGCATATCAAAAAAGGATGGTGGGAAACACATCTCAAGCTTGCACATTGTCTCGACGATGTATGTTTTCAGATAGTCTAAATCTTCACGTGCTATCACCTTTTACGATACTGCATTGAAGAAGTAACACAAACGTGTGATGACAACTTTTATATGCTCAGGTTTGATTACTCTTATTGCAATGGCAAGGAAAACTGTCATCATCATGTGACAGTCGTGAGAATTATAACCGAATAAAGACAAGTCTTTCATCGAGACTAGTTTGTGGATATTGGATGAGAAACTTGTGGGCACTTTGATCCCACGCAAGCATTCGCAAATTGCTTTTTTCTCTTCTAGCGTCAAGTTGTAGCTGGCTGGGGGAAGGTAATGCTTCCCGTTCGCCTTTTCTACTGGATGAAGCTCTGGTCTCAAATCAAGATTTACTAGGTCCATAAGTGAATTTAATCCGTCCTTTGTTTTCCTTGGCATGTCCAGCAAGGTCCCAATGATGCTGTCAAATACATTCTTTGTAACGTGCATCAAATCAATACTATGGCAAAATTCCAGATTCTTCCAATATGGAAGATACTTGAAAAAAATTGATTGTTTCTTGAAAGCCATGTCAGTTGTATCATCCGAAGATATACTTTTCTTTCTCTTAATTCCTTTACTCTTTTTTCCCTTACCGAAAGCAATATGAATGTTCTTGACCATTTCAAACACAAGTTTTCCACTATAAGGTTTCGGTGCAGTATCTTTTTCGATTTTGTTATCAAATTGTTCTTTCATCTTCCTATACTTGTGTGTATCTGTCAAGAACTGTCGATGTCTCATGTACACCGTCTTTCTGGATGAAGTGAGGTATAGAAATCCAGTTCTATCCACGCACCTAACGCAACCTTTCTTCCCTTTCATTTGTCCCGATAATGTAAACAGTCTGGGATAATCATGCACGGTAATGAATATCATTGCTCTTAGCGTGAAATACTCCCGCTTGTACTCATCCCATGTACGTACCCCTTCATTCCACAATTTCGCCATATCTTCCATTAAAGGTTCCAAGAACACATCAATTTCGATGCCGGGTTGTTTCGGACCTTGGATAAGAACAGATAATAAGATATATTTCCTTTTGTGACACAACCACATCGGTAGGTTGTACATAGTTAAGACCACGGGCCATGTGCTGTGTATGCTCCTTTTTTCACCAAACGGATTCATTCCATCTGTACCCAAGGCAAACCTCACATTTCTGATTTCCTTCGCAAATTCTGGATACTGAATATCAAAAATTTTCCACTACGTTGCATCACCAGGGTGTCATATATGTTTTTCATTCTTCTTGCATTGCTCGGAATGCCAACGCATAAGTTCAGCCTCCCTAGGGTTTGAGAACAAACGCTTCAAGCGATCAATTACCGGAAGGTACCACATCACCAATGCAGGAATTTTTCTCTTATTCTTCCCGTCTGCATCGCAAGAAGTATCGTCATCGTCACCTTCAGGACCAATAATAAACTTCTTATTCTTCTGAGTCTTTTTCATGTTGGTAACATACTGGTGATTGTAGTCCTTCTTGTATCTACTGACACCACAAATGGGGCATCTAGTTGCGAGCTCATGCTCTTTGCGATACAGAATACAATGGTTCACACAAGCGTGTATTTTTGTCACACCTAGTGCCATCGGGCAAAGAAGTTTCTTCGCTTTATAAGTGCTTCTGGGCAGTTTATTTGGATTTGGAAGAATTTGTATTTATACATGTATGAATTTTTTTAATTTTTTTAAAAGCATTCCAACATGTCAAACTTCAAATTGTCCACCATTCTAACTAAATGCTCATATACATATGAGGCATTCATCAAATTATGAACACACATTGATTCAAAAAAACTTAGAAAAATATGAAAAAATTCGTAGAGGTTGGTATGATGAGTAAAAATGTCCACTGAAAAAATAAATGAAAAAAGCATTATATTCATCAAGATAGAAAAATGAAAAATAGCATTTGTTGTATGTTTATTATGTTCTGACCAATTTCAAAGGATTTATGAAGTGAAATTTAATGGTAACCTTTAATTATCAATAATATTACAAGAAAAGTGGATTTTTGCCTTTTAAAGGACCACATATAATCAAGAATATTAATTAAGAAGAAGTAAATATCTTCACAGGCGGTTGGTACTTACCAACCGCCTGAAAATATATTTATCTCAGGCGGGTATTGCTTAACAACCGCCTGAGATAATGCCCGATACTGTTCTTCAGTTTCCTTATCCCTTGCTTCTTTTTTATTTAGATTCCAATATAAATACTCAAACATGTTTAGATTCTGCAAATTGTGTCCAAATTCGATGATTCTTTCTTCTACATTTGTATAAAATTAACATCTACCACCTGAACCAAATATTTTTAAAACTTGTATAGCTGACATTGTAATGTTTTGGTAAATATCAAATTAATTTCTACTCACATATTATTCACATTTGTGTATCTCATAAAAAAAGTTCCTTCACTCAATATTGTTGGTATGAACATATTTGTATAATTTATACATGTATGAATTTTTTTAATTTTTTTAAAAGCATTCCAACATGTCAAACTTCAAATTGTCCACCATTCTAACTAAATGCTCATATACATATGAGGCATTCATGAAATTATGAACACACATTGATTCAAAAAAACTTAAAGAAATATGAAAAAATTCGTAGAGGTTGGTATGATGAGTAAAAATGCCCACTGAAAAAATAAATGAAAAAAGCATTATATTCATCAAGATAGAAAAATGAAAATAGCATTTGTTGTATGTTTTTTATGTTCTCACTAATTTCAAAGGATTTATGAAGTGAAATTTAATGGTAACCTTTAATTATCAATAATATTACAAGAAAAGTGGATTTTTGCCTTTTAAAGGACCACATTTAATCAAGAATATTAATTAAGAAGAAGTAAATATCTTCACAGGCGGTTGGTACTTACCAACCGCCTGAAAATATATTTATCTCAGGCGGGTATTGCTTAACAACCGCCTGAGATAACCTTCTTCTTAGACGTGAAATTCTAATTAACGATGAACACACTACACATTCATTCATTCACACAGTTGAAGAACACACAAGATGCACAATATTTACACAAGAACACACAAGATACACAAGTAATATTCAATCACATAGATGAACAAAGACAGATTTCATTCATTAACAATATTTACAAAACAGAAGCAACTAAAAACAACAAAAAGAAAAACTAATTAAATCCTACTCCTACTCCTCTTCCTTCTCCCCCTCCTCGTCCTCCGGCGGCGACTCCGGCACCGGTGCAACAGGAGACAGGGCCGGCTGCACCGGCTGCACCGGCTGCACCGGTGGTGCAACCCCGAGGTTGCTAGCCGTCGCCTCCACCAGGGTTCTACGGCCCTTGGGGCCAAGAACCTGGGCCATCGTCACGAACAGAATGTCGAGACGATCAGCCACCCCCGTGAGGGCGTAGAGGTAGTGGCCCATGGTACCCATTCCAGTATACTCTGGAAGGGTACCCATCCCCAAGGCACTCATGGCGCGAGACGTATTGTTGTACGCCTCTCGCGCCATGAGGAGGCGCTGCTCGGTGTTGATCTTCTCGGGGGAGCTGCAACATAGTTTCTTGCAAGGTGGCTCCCTCGGAGGGCTTGGCGGCGGAAGGTCGGCCATAGTGGTGTTGGGTCGTCGGAGTGGAGGAAGACGAAGAAAACAAGAGGATTCAAAGTGAGCGATGCGCTTGTGAGCGATAGCGCGTCTTTAAGGCCGTGCGGAGTGGAAGATGGAGCAGTTGGTTTACCGTGCATTGAAAGGTCGCGCCTCGGGGAAAAGAAAGGTCGCGCACGGTTGGTGAGGGGTCTTTATGTAGGCGTTCATCAAATTATAATGAACACAAGCCCAAGTTTATCTCAGGCGGGTGTTACTAACCAACCGCGTGAGATAATTGTATCTTCTCAGGCGGTTGGTAAGTAAAATCCGACTAAGGTAACAATCTTCTTAGGCGGTCGGTACTTAAAATCCGCCTGAGAAAATGAAAGTCTATATATACCCCTCGGCAGCATTGGAAAAACCTAACCCAGGCGAAACACTTAGACGCCGTTAGGCTGCCAAAATTTCGTTTGCCGCCAAGTGTTCGCCCTCGTCACTTCTAGGTACGCCGCCGAGCATCGCCCTCCTCACTTCCAGGTACGCCGAGCGAAGCCACTGCCGTTGCCTCTGAGCTTCAAGGTAAACTCTAAACCCTTCGACCTTCCATCCTCCTTCGCCGTGCCGCCTCCCTCCCCGCCCTCGCTGCCGCCTTGCATATCCTTGGTTAGGGTTCGGTAATTAGAAAATGGTAGGCATCCTTGGTTAGGGTTCGGTGGAATTCGAAAAACTGTCAAGTTCGGTGGCATCTTTGGTTAGGGTTCGGTGGGGAAAGATTTATGTGGATGGTTATATCACGATAAATTGGTAGTTGGTTTTGTGTGTCTGAAACTGTGAAATCAGTAGCATTTCATCTTCTGGTAGTTTGCAGAGATAAAACTGTCAAGTTCGAATGAATAGGAGTTACTCCCTTCGTCGTGGATGGTTATATCACGATAAATTGGTAGTTGGTTCTGTGTGTCTGAAACTGTTCTGACACATTAGTGGTAAACATGATTCTAGACTCTAGTAACAGCAGTATATTCCCTATTTCCGTCATCGGCCTTGCATATGCCACATAATTCTCTATTAGGGGCAAGATTTAGCTATATTTGGTTAAGTTGACCAAATTTGGCTAATTTTGGCTAAGTTACATTAGATATAGTTATACTTGACTAATATTGACTAAGTTATGCTATATTTAGCTATATTTGGCTACTTTTGCTTAGAGTTAGCTATGCTAGACTATGTTTGGCTAAGTTTGCTTTTATTTCTCTAAGTTTCATTTGAGCAATTGTAGATAATTTGTGCTACCAAAGATGTCTGCACTTGTGGCTCCATCAACTTCATTTGAGCAATTGTACCTAATCTGAGCTACCAAAGTTATGCTATATTTAGCTCTAAAGCCAAACAAGTTGCTGGCCAACTCATTTGTGATGCCAGGAGCATCCTCACGCCCATATCTAGGTACCACTAGGTGTGGCGATGGAGTCTGAGCATATGAAGACCTATATAACTTCAAAAATGTGTTTTGGCTAAATTTACTTAATTGAGCCAAAATTTAGAAATTTTGTTTTAAATATGACCAAATTTAGCTAACTGAAGCATAATCAAGCATGTTTGACTATATTTAGCTATATTTGGTTAAGTTGAGAAAATTTGGCTAATTTTGGCTAAGTTACATTAGATATAGCTATACTTGACTAATTTTGACTAAGTTATGCCTTGGGTTGTCGGTGTAAAGTGAGCTTGCTAGTTGCTGCTGCTGCTATCAGTCTCTTCTAGGCACTGCATCTGCACAAGTACGCATCAGCATGGTGTTTTTCGTGCAGTAGGTAGAAGAATTAGTGACAGGGAATAAGAGGAAACTTGAGAGCGGGGACGATAATGCCCTCTAAGCTAGGTAGGAGCTGTGCGGGGATTTGCTTTTTGTCCCTTGCTTGATCAGTTATAGGTCCGGAGCTAGGCGCCGCCTAGTAAACCTCAAGAACATGGTCGCCACTCTGAACGAAGCTAGACTATTTAGAATAAAAAGATAAAATTGCCATTGGTGAGCAACTTTAACATGCTTGTCACCCTCGCAATGTATAGGAACCTTTTGGTCAGTCGCCTTAAACCCTAGAATGCCTTATCAAATCCTAGAATGCTTCCATCTTTTTCTTCATGCAACACATCATGTAGAGTTAATATGTCATTTATTAGATTTTTTGTCTTATTAGATCTAGCATGGAAAGCCCTAAGAAGACTAGTCCTGATAGTAACAACAAAGAAGACAATATGGAGTTTACTGACTCCAGCAGTTCAGGCTCCTATCACAGTCCTTCAGATCCTTTTCCGAATATAAAAATTAAAAAGACTTCAGTGGATCTAGACCCGGAATATGATCCTGCTGACGAGGTATGGATCACGAATCTTAACTTTAGCAGTTCAAGTTAATGTTGGTTGTCAAGTATACGAAGTCTTATAATTTTTTTCTACCTAGATTAATCTCGAAGACAATGAGGTGACATCGGCTCCTAAAACCGCAGAAGGTTCTCCAATGGATGAATCCTCAGCTTCACTCAAGCGGAAACGAGGGCAACGAGGTCCCAATAAGGGTGCATTGGACCGCATCATGTACATAACAAGGGTCGGTCCAGGTGGGCTTCCCCAAGAACCACTGGATTCAGTTACCAAGTACCGTAATGCATGCGGTTTTCTTGTTAGGGAGGTTGTGCCGATCACAACCAAGAATTGGAGGAAATTACCCGAGCAGACCAAGAATGAGTTGTGGGAAAAGATAAAGAAACAATTCAAGTTCCCGAAAGGCACAGAAGAAGCTGTAAAGAAAGCAACAATGGTCTCTTGCGGCAAGAAGTTTCGATGTTGGAAGAGTGAAATGAATGCTTATGTTAAGGCCAATAAGGTCCCTAGCCCGAGGAAGATGGGAAAAATCACACAAGCTCAGTGGCAAGAGTTTGTTCGTCAAAAGAGCACACCTGATGCTAAAGCTCTAACTGCAACTAGGTCAGAGCTTGCAAAGAAGAACAAATACCATCATCGCTTGGGGTCTGCCGGATATGGCCCCAAAGTCTAGAAATGGAATATGATATTAGACGAAATTACCAGTAAGGGCATTTCTCACCCATTAGAAGGGTGCGATGAGCGAACTCAACGCTGGGTCTTTGCTCGGTCAGGTTTGACCAGCGAGGGCAAACTTGAAAAGCCCGACTCTCTGAATGAAGTAGAGGATAAAATGAAAGAAGTAATTGAAAAGCAACAGAAGGGTCTCTTCAAGCCGAAGAGGGAGAATGACCAACTTACCGCTATCTTAGGAAACCCTGAACACAGCGAACGGGTTCGAGCGGTCTCTTCTTAAATGTCTTGGCTAGATGGTTTCCCTAAAGATAAAGACACATATAAAATACGTGAGAAGTTTAAGAAAACACTTTATGAAACGATTGCTCAAAAGGTCAAAGAAAATATGCAAGAAATAATGGAACAACTTAGACAATCAGGACAATTAGTGGCACCGAGTACAATGATGGTTCCGGTGCAAAAGGAGCAATTAGTATCTCCAACTGCCTACCCTAGCAGCGTTGGTTCCGTGCCAGGCTCAGGGTCAGCCCATAAGTTCCCTGTCGATGATATTGCTAACGACAAATCTTGTCGTCTTCTTGTCCCGATAGGCAGAGCAGGGAACAAAACCAAACAGGTTGCCACTGCTATGGCAAAGCCTGATCGTGACTTCAACGGGAATCCACTTCCATTGTATTATTCTGTGGTGCAAGTTCTTCAGATAATTGATAATGATTATGAAGATTATGAAATAGACCACGTCACACCTGAGGGGATCGCGACTCTGGGGCAGGCTGTCAACCAATTAATCCTTTAGCACGGACGCGATATCGCGTTGGACGATGAGCCAATTTCTAGCCCCGTCGCATCTCCAAATACTGCAACCCCATCTTCTAAGGCGAAAGTGCATGAAGATCCACTCTCAATCCGGGAAGATCCACTCCCCCTATGTCTCAGCAAGGATGATATCCAAGAGCAACAAGTTGGACAACAACTTCAAGCAGTACCAGAGCAAGTTGTTGCTAGTAAAGAGCAACTAGTTGAGCAACAGCTTGAAGTAGTACTAGAGCCAATTGCTGGGAGTAAAGAGCAATCAGTTGAACAACAGGTTCAACAACAAGCCAGTGTCCAACTTCCGACGACTACTCCTCGATCATCAGTGCCTATCAAAGTTAGCTCATACGAAATTATTAAACCTTCATCAGAAGTGTTAAAGTATTTGGAAGCTATGAAGGAAAATATTAGAAAATCGAGTGCATCTCGTTCTTCTCATGAGCCAGCATTAGAAGATATCGAGGAGTGGGAAGAAGACGGTGTCATGTATAATCGGCGGACGGCTTTAGTTAAACCAGGAGTTCCAATATACAAGCTTGAGGATGTTCCTCCTAAATTTGAGAATGGGAAGCTGTTCATGACATCCGTACAACTTAGCAAACAACCCGTCCAGCTCAGAAGAATGCATGAGTGGTACATCACTGCCAGCACAAAATTTGGTCTTGAGTGCGTCACATTTTGTATTCCAAAAGAAGCATTCTGGAGCACTGGAGTAGATAAACGAGTCATTTTATTTGAAGAGCTGCTTTCCCTTTTCCATCGGGGCATGCTCGATATCAACCTGCTGCTCGTCTGGTGCTTGTAAATGCTCTAATATTTTGTATTTGCTTTTCTTACTACACGCATACGCATTTCATGAGATTATAACAATTCTGGACTTCTTCAATAGGATGCAATACATGGATAATGAAAAGTTGGCACGCAAGACAGGTATCCTTGACCCTACTAGGATTGCAAAGTCGCTATTCGACGTCCAGGCGAATCGAGAATCAAGCCAGTAAAAACACATGAAAAAAAAGATTTTGAAAGAGCAATTGCAAAACTTAAGAAGGATAGAAAGACAGAAGTTGCAGCTTACATAGGACATGCGATGTTTAACTTTGTCAGAGATGGCAAGGACCTCGTAAAGGCTCCGTACCACTTCGAGTAAGTTCAACACATGACATTGAAATAGCCATTATTGGTAATTGTTAACACGTGTGTTTGTATGTTTACAGTAATCACTACATAATGATCTTCATCAAGCCAACGCAGGGAATGGCAACAGTCTCGGACTCGGCCGATTACCCACCAGATCGTTACAAAGATTTCCTTTCCATTTTGAAAAAGTACGTTTATTCAATAATTTTAATTTACGCACATTTAGAATGTGTTGACAAGTTTTATATGACATTTCTTGTATTACAGCACTTGGCAGTTTTACGTGGAGCTTGGCGGTCAGAGACCTCCTAATACGAACGCATTGGACATTAAAACGTATTATGCTTGTCCGAAGCAGCCTGCTGGGAGTGTCTTATGCGGGTATTATGTATGCGAGCATCTTCGGACCGCCAGCGTATATAGAGTCAATCGTGAGGATGTAAGTTATCCTTAATGTCGATACCTTATTTTCTTACTTTTATGTTTCATTTTCATTGTAACTAGCATAGTTTAATGCTTATATTCTCTGCTGTTCAATATTACCAGAAACATTATTTTCATATTTTGATTCCAACTTCAAAATTCAATTGCTCATAGTACAACTGCTCCAAAAATACCAACTAAATTCCTGTATACTCTCACTTTGATCTATACTTTGAGATTGTTCAAACCAACACATTCTAAACCTTGTTATGTGTTATATTGCAGCATAAGAAGAATCTGAACGAAGAATGGCCGGTTTGTAGAAGTATTCCTAATGGAGGAGCCGACAGGATTGCTTCTGAACTCTGTCAGTTCATACGTCGCGAAATTTTGCACAAAAAGGGGAAGTTCTTTGATAAGAATGGTTCAGCAGCTGATGTGCCAGAACATTGCGACTATGCCAATTTAAACAGTTTTTAGTGAGAACTTGTAAACTTTGAGATGAATTGTATCTGTAACTCGTACATATATATATTGTTTTAGTGAAATTGACTTCTGTGATGATAATATTGTTGACTTTTGTTCTGTGATGATATTGTTGTTTTTTGTTCTGTGATTATATTGAATTGACCTAGAAATTAGAAATAACAGCAGTAGTACTGCATAGGTTATACCTTATCACAGGCGGTTATTAACCAACGGCTAGGCATGGCTGTGAAAAACAATTATCACAGGCGGCTAGATACAAGTAAAGAAACATCTGTGATAACCAAATTTTCACAGGGGGTGACTGTTATGGTAGAAACCGGCTGCGTTAAAGGGTCTTCACAGACGGCTGATATAGGTAAACTCCGTCTGTGATAACATCATTATCATTGACGGTTAGTTATGCTTCAATAACCGTCTGTGAAGAAACATTATCATTGACGGTTAGTTATGCTTCAATACCCATCTGTGAAAACACATTATCATAGACGGTTAGTTATGCTTCAAAATCCATCTGTGAAAACACATTATCATAGACGGTTAGTTATGCTTCAAAACCCGCCTGTGAAGACACATTATCATTGGCGGTTAGTTATGCTTCAATAACCATCTGTGAAGACTTATTATCATAGGCGGTTAGTTATGCTTCAATAACCGTCTGTGATAAGACGTTTATCACAGACGGTTATATATGCTGCACGACCCGTCTGTGATAAAGTATTTTCATAGATGGCTAGCCTAAGTAAAGAACCGTCTATGATAATCTGTCTTCACAGACGGCTAGCCTAAGTGAAGAACCGCCTATGATAATTAGTCTTCACAGGCGGTTTCACTTCTCCGCCTGTGAAATTGCGGATTATCACAGACTCTTCGTTTCAGGCGGTTTTAAAAGCCGTCTGTGATAATAGGTTTGGAGCCGCCTGTGATGAGGCTTATTGTAGCAGTGGCTTCATCGAGAGGCTGTTGTGGCGGCATACCGCCCATCGAACCACCGGCACCGCCCATCGTGTTCATCTTCGTCGTGCCAGGGTGCGGCAGCATGCTGCCCATAGAACCACCGACACTGCCGCTCAACATCTTCCCCTGGCTTGGGGCACCGCCCATGGCATTCTGCGGCGGCTTTCCAGCGCCTAAGTTTCTACGGCGGCTTTCCAGGTACTGTAGCACGCTAGGGATGCGGGGGGCTACAACAAGCGGCATATGCGGTGGGAAGAAAGCGCTGTGTGCTGGACTCCCGCTAACGATTCGTGGCTTAAGCGGGACTCCCGCATAATCCCGTCGGTGTTTTGCGGCGCGCGCGACACGGGGCGGGCAGCCACATCCCGACCCGCTTGCATCGCTAGTTGTAATGTTACAGAATCGTCTTCTAAAGCCTAGGCAATGGGGTGTATAAAACCTGCCACTCTGTTCATCACTCGAAAAAATAAAGAAACGTGGAGAAGCATAGTGGTGACTCTCTGGAATTATTGGTATGGAAAATATACATATGTGTCTGTTACCGTCGCCTACTTCTCGACTTCGTTTTCACTTCTGTCATCGGGGATACACGAGTGTGAGAACATGGTCGTGCCGCTCCTCAGCGCCATTAATGTTGGTGTGGAGCGTGCATATTACGATGTACGAGTCGAAGATGCCATCGATGGTGGTGTCCTCCACTGTGGGTGGCACGAGAAGGGACAAGTTTGGATGCAAGAAACTAAAAAAGAAATCGCTCACCAGGAGTGTAGGGTTCGAGTTGTGTGTGCATGTGTCACAGTGTTACCATCGCCTACTTCCCGACTTCGTTCTCACTTCTGTCAGTGGGAATCAACGGGTGCGATCCGTGAACATGTTTGTGTCACTCCTCAACACCATTAACGGCATTGTGGAGCGCACTCATTACCCTGTACGAGTCGTGCCGTCGAGGGTGGCGTCCTCCACCATGGGTGGCACGGGAAGCGGCAAGTTTGGATGCAGGAAACCGAAGAAGAAATCACCCCTTGACCTCCAGCTGCGCTTGGTGTGGAGGGTTGGAGTTGTGTGTTTGTGTATGTGTCTTTTTCTGTGTCACACCTTCACTTACTTCTCGACTTTGTTCTCACTTCTGCCAGCAGGGATCCACGAGTGTGATCCATGAACATGGTCATGCCGCTCCTTAGCACCATTAACTACAGTGCGGAATGTGTCCATTACCCTGTACAAGTCGAAGGTGTCATCAAGGGCGTGTCCTCCATCGTGGGTGGCACCGGAAGGGCAAGTTTGGATGCAAGAAACCAACGAAGGAATCACTCCTAAACCTCTAGTGCCCCAAATGGAGTGAAGTGTCAGAGTTGTTTGTTTGTGTATGTGTCACAGTGTTACCTTCACCTACTTCTCAACTTCGTTCTCGATTCTATCAGTGCGTTACATGAGTGTGATCTGTGAACGTGGTCGTGCCACTCCTTTGCACCATTAACGGCAGTGCAGAGCACGCCCATTACCCTGTGCGAGTCGAAGATGCCATCGAGGGCAGCGTCCTTCACCTTGGGAGCCACCGGAAGCGACAGCAAGAAACTGAAGAAGAAATTGCTTCTCGGCCTCTGGTGTCTCGCTTGGAGTGGAGGGTCAGAGTTGTGTGTTTGTGTTTGTCACATTGTTACCTCCACCTACTTCTCGGCTTTGTTCTCACTTCTTCCAGCGCGCGAGTGCAATCTGTGGACATGGTCGTGCCACTCCTTTAAGCCATTAACGGCGGTGCAGAGCATGCCAATTACCATGTACGAGTCGAAGATTCCATCGAGGGCAGCATCCTCCACTGTGGGTGGCACCAGAAGCGACAAGTTTGGATTCAAGAAACCGAAGAAGAAATAGCTCATCGACCTATGGTGTCCCGCTTGGAGTGGAGGTTTAGAGTCGTGTGTTTGTGTCTCGGTCACAGTGTTACTGTTGCCTACTCTCCCACTTCATTCTCACTTTTGCCAGCAGGGATCCAGGAGTGCGATCCGTGAACGTGGTTGTGCTGCTCCTCAACACCATTAACAGCAGTGTGGATCTCGCCCATTCCTATATAGGTTAAAGATGTCATCGAGGGTGACTTCCTCCATCATGGTCAGCACCAGAAGCAACAAGTTTGGGTGCGAGAAACTAAAGAAGAAATCGCTCGTGGACCTCCAATGCTCTGTCTGGAGTGGAGTGTCGGAGTTG
Source organism: Tuctoria greenei (assembly GCA_036927565.1). Lineage (NCBI taxonomy): Eukaryota > Viridiplantae > Streptophyta > Magnoliopsida > Poales > Poaceae > Tuctoria > Tuctoria greenei. The sequence goes on along the minus strand of JAYESD010000008.1, from coordinate 177,875,107 downwards.
TGAGTTTGTGTGTGTGTCACAGTGTTACCGTCGCATACTTTCTAGCTTCACATCCACACTTCTGTCATGGGGAATCCACCAGTGTGATCTGTGAACGTGGTCATGCCGCTACTCAGCACCATTAAAGTTGGTGTGAAGCGCGCCCATTATTGTGTTCAAGTCGAAGATGCCGTCAAGGGCGGCATCCTCCACCGTAGGTGGCACTGGAAGGGACAAGTTTTGATGCGAGCAATCAAAGAAGAAATCACTCCTCGACCTCCAGTACCCTGCCTCAAGTGGAGGCTCGGAGTTATGACCTCCAGTGTCTCGCTTGGAGTGGAGGGTCAGAGTTATGACCTCCGGTGTCCCGCCTGGAGTGGAGGGTCGGACTTATGTTTTTGTGTTCATGACACAATGTTGTTACCATCACCTACTTCTCAACTTCACTGATACTTTTTCCAGCGGGGATCCACGAGTGCGAAACGTGAACATGGTTGTGCCACTCCTCAACGCCATGCAATAATGACGGTGTGGAGCGCCCATTACCCTATACGAGTCGTAGATGCCATCGAGGGCGGCGTCTTCCTTGGTGAGTGGCACCAGAAGGGACAAGTTTGGATGCGAGAAACTGAAATGGAAATCGCTCCTCGACCTCCAATGCCCCGCCTGTGGTGGAGGGCAGTGGCGTACGTGGTTGCCCTAGCAATGATGGTAAAAGCACCTCGCTTTCATCCTGTGTTTCTAAAAGTCAACGTTCCTAATGTTTTTATGCATTGTCAGTAATTGCCTTAGAAGCTAAGTAAGAATTAAGCAATGTGTTTGATGGAATTTTTCCTTATTTTCACTGATAAGTTGATTATTAGCGGAAATAAACATTTCTTTCTACATGCAAAAGAAACAGCAAGTTTTTTTGCTCCCGGTTGGCACCAAAGCTAAGCTTGATCTCTGATTTCCACCACTAGCCAATTTGTCATCTTCTCCGTTCCTCCAACAGGCCCACTAAAAATGTGCCTATTAATACCCCCAAGGTCGGTGCAACAAAGGAAATAGTTGCACTTTTCTTCATGAAAGACAGGGTCCTGGTTCTGACTACCGTTGGAACAAGGAAGAAAAGGCTAGCCTGCTTTCAGCTGATCCTTGTGAAAATTCTAGAGAGTCTCAAGTGCAATATGTCTATGCAACTTGAAAGTGCCCCAGTTCAAGGATTCAGATGGTTTAGCTATATGGATTTCACACACGGGATAAGTTTAGAACATATGATACGTACATGGACTCAAAAGCTTACCACTCCTATTTGGGAAACCGAACATAACGCTGCAACCACGGCGCTGACCGCGCGATGGCCTCGCTGACAGCGAGACGGATCGCCACCGCGCCCGACGAGCCGCAGTCCCTCTTCCCTTACGAGGTGCTGGAGGACATGTTCCTCCGCCTCGACTCCTGGCCCAATCTCACCCGCGCCTCAGCCACCTGCCGCACCTTCCGCCGCGTTGCCACCGGCCGCAGCTTCCTCCGCTTCTTCACATCTCTCCATCCGCCACCCCTCGTCAGATTTATCGACTTCGGAGGAGACGTCCCAGCGCTCCACCGCCCCGATGCATCCCACCCGTCCGCCCCAGCCACAGACGCCCTCGCGCAAGCCAGCGACTACAGTTTCTCCTTCCTCCCCAACGGCCCCCACCTCATGAGCTGGTGTCATCTCCAGTAGCGTATGCTGCTTTATTTGGAGTTCTGTGTGTGCGTGTGCCTCACACACTTGGGACGTATGATCATGTGTTGTGTCTGTACATGAACGAGGGCTTGTTTGAGAGCCCGATCGCCGCAGGAATGAGGAATCTGATCCAGCCTGTCCGTGGTCTCCACATTTTGGATGACGCAGGCGGACCGAAACCTCCCCGAGGTATTCCCGTCACCACAATCCTCCTCGTTGATCCAAATCCAATTGGACGTTCCCTTTTGTGGGCTCGCAATTTATTGCTCTCCACAGCAACCGTCAAGCCATCCTTGAGCACCTCGTCGTCGTTCACCTCGCCTACGCCGGCCACGACTGGCCGTCTCAATACGAGTGTGGCAAGCGGTGCAGTCGTGCGTATGCATTCCTGCAGCTCGCAGGCGTACACAGGCGGGAGCATGCAGCAGCACAGGTACAGTACAGCCGGATGTGGGAGCTAGCGCCTGTGCAGCCGGCCGGCTCTGGAGACACACTGACTCCTCGCCGTTCAGTGCAGCTGGGGTAGGTACAGTAGCATGCACGGCCTAAACCTCGTACGTGCTCGCCGTCGCCGGACTGCGTCCTTGCAGGCTCGCAGGCGTACACAGGCGGGAGCATGCAGCAGCACAGGTACAGTACCGCCGGATGTGGGAGCTATCGCCTGTGCAGCCGGCCGGCTCTGGAGACACACTGACTCCTCCCCGTTCAGTGCAGCTGGGGTAGGTACAGTAGCATGCACGGCCTAAACCTCCTACGTGCTCGCCGTCGCCAGACTGCGTCCTTGCAGGCTCCGGACCGGACAGTCGACAACGGGAGGTGTATCTTCCACGGTCGTGGGTGGCATACTGTCGGTACCTGGCGGACTGGATACCCATAGATACAAGGAAGAGAACGTGCAGGGCCCCGCCTGTCATGGAGGCAGGCCCGGCGTAAGCCATGTGACACGAAGCTCCTGGACCAACCTCCCCGCTGAGGGTAGGCCAGACCCCACCTCCCCGGTGAGGAGAGGTCCGACGCAGCCATGTGCCCTGCAGCTCCGAACCCGCCGCATCACTGAGGAAGGGTCCGGCGCTGCCACGTGTCCTACAAGCTCCGGACCCGCCTCCCCGCTGAGGAGAGGTCTGGCGCAGCTACGTGTCCTGCGACGTCTGGCATAGGCCTTCCTGTGGAGGTGGACCCAGGCTCAGCCACTTGATTAACGGCTACCGGGGGATGGAAGGAAGGAGGAGTAAAGTAAGACATGAGCACTGTGTCCAAGGAGTAAGCACGCGCGCCTTCCCTAGGTAAGCAGGGGTGCGCGCTCGTAAGTCAATAGGCATGTACCCAGTCTTGTTAGGACAGGCCGGTGCCGAACTACTACGTACGGCGGACGAATGAGAGGCCGCGACAAGACAGACGGGATGCGGCCAACCATGATGAGGGGCTATGTGTAGCCCTGCAGCAGGGCATGGCTAGGTGGCACATTGAAGCCATTGTCAGGAGATAGCATTTACTCCCAGATCTTAGAATGGATTTGGTTACTCTCGGGGCCACCTGTCGGGCCCTGGGCCCCACTTGTAAGCTTTCTGGCCTTGGACTATAAAAGGACCAGATAGCCACCGACTTAGACATCTTGGCTCAAACTCAGACACATGCTTCAGCAATACAACACACAAACCACCGTATAGTAGGGTATTACGACCAGGCGACCCGAACCACATAAATCCCTTGCATTCATCGTTCACTGCGCTCGATCTTACTAGGACTAGCCCCTCGAAAATACATCGAACCTCCGCAGGCTGCTTCCGAGCAGGTCCGGGGGAGGTGTCAGTTAGACACCTCGACATTTGGCGCGCCTGGTAGGGGGCTTTTTCCTGCAAGGATCTTCACCAGCAGTATGGTGAACGCCCGTTCCAATGCTAGTTCATCCAGGCCACAGTCCCGCCAGCAAGTGGCGGATGAGGACCAAGCTTCATCCCACCCCAAGGCTGGGTCCTGCTCCAAGGCGGGAAGATCTGGACCATCGCGTCATCGTGCAACCACTCCATCGACTGCAGGCCCGCACAGCACGGCGCGGCGAACTCCTGCCGTGACAGCTGCTATGGCGCCACCGGTGGCAAGCCCGAAAAGTGCACTCCAATCTGCGCGTGCGCTACTCCACAACGCACCGACGGCAGGTGCCCCGCAGGGGGCAACCCAGCAGTGGGTAAACGATGTCGACCATCTGATCGTCACTGCACTCCAAGCAACTCCGCAAGGTGGGAGGCGAGCGGCGTCGACATTTGTTTCAATGTCGCGTACGCCAACTGTCGACCGGCGGACCGCTGATAGCCGCTCAACAAGGCTCTCGATGGCAGACCTGCGGGCTGAGTTGCAGCGCCATAGGGCTGGTGAGGACTGTCGAGTCATCATCGAACGCCAGCGGGAGCGGCGCCGCAATCTTGAAGCTGACTACAGCCTGCTGGGTCCTGGACCCCAGGTGCATGACGCTCTCCCGCCACGTCAGGCGTATGTGGCGCCTCCCGTGCAGCACCAAGCGTACGTGGCACCCCCTCCACACGAGGCGTACGCTGCACCTCCCCCACTCTAGGAGTATGGTGTGCCTCTGCTGCATCAAGCGCCTGCTGTTCTGCCCCAGCACCAGGCATACGCAGTGTCGCCTGGTCATCAAGGTCATGCAGGGCCAAACCTGGTGCCCGCAAGCACAGGTGGAGGGTGTGCAACTTTAGCTCCACACCTACGGAGGGTGCTGTGGCCTCACAAGTTCCGGCCGCACACGCCGGAGAAGTATGATGGAAGTGTTAACCTGAGTGAGCTCCTGCAGATCTACTCCACCTCGATCCTGGCTGCGGGGGCTGACAAAGTCATCATGGCCAACTACTTCCGTGTAGTCCTGGCCAGCCCGGCCCGGTCATTGCTCATGAATCTTCCCCAGGGGTCCATCACCTCCTGGGAGGAGCTATGCCAACAATTCATGGCAAACTTTGGAAGCTCATACGAGCGCCCTGGCACGGAGCTCGATCTCCACGCTGTTAGGCATCGCACGGGGGAGCCGCTGCGAACGTTCATCCAACAATTATCCCAGGTACGGAACACCATCCCACACATCTCGAATGCATCTATCATAGTTACATTTAGACAAGGTGTGAGGGACAAGAAGATGCTCGAGAAGCTCACCACGCACGACGTTCGCGATGTCTCCGAGTTGTTTGCCTTGGTAGACAGATGCGCCAAGGCTGCGGAAGGTCGTAACTGGCACACTCGACCCTCCTTAGAGAGCGGGGAGCCCTCACAGTCAGAAGCGGAAGCCGCTACCAGGAGTGGTGGAAGGAAGAAAAAGAACAGGGGTCACAGCAGGAGTAAGTCGAGGCCTGGAGCCCCCATGGTGGTAGTTGCGGCAGCTGGAAGAGCCTGGGGCTCGCACCAAGACAAGCGCCCATGCCAGTCACCTGAAGGTGACGACGCTGACTTCAAGTGCCCGGTGCACATGAGTGCCGGGAGGTCAAGAAGCTCGCGGAGCGTTACCGCGAGAAGAAGCAGAAGAAGCAGCGCCAAGAGAGCGAGCCTCCTTGCCAGAGAGAGGCTAAGCAGAAGCTTGATGCCGTGGAGGACAAAGACGAGGACATGGGGTACCCAGAGCCCCTCAGGGTGGTGAAAGCCGCCTTCACGAGTGCCGACTCGGACACTAGCAGTGACCAGGAGCGTCGGAAGCTCCTCTATGTCATCTACGGGGGAGCCACGGACCCCACGTCTCGAAATGCAGTGAAAGTCGTGCGAAGGGTTGTGGCCGCGGTGGTCCCAGCACCAATTCTGGCCCCCCACAGCAAGTGGATGAGCACTGCAATTGGCTTCTACGCCTCGGACTGCCCAAAAAACATGGCAGGGGCTGGAGTGCTCCCACTACTTGTGGCCCCAACCATTGCCAATGTGAAGCTCCATTATGTGCTGATCAACGGCGGTGCATGCCTCAAACTCATCTCAACTGCTGCCTTCCGGAAGCTGCAGATACCCATGTCCCAGCTCGTGCCTTCGAGCCCGTTCTCAGGCGTGGGCCTAGGGCAAATCATGCCCAGTGGTAGCATCCAGAGACTTATCGCACGGAGAATTACCGCACGGAGAGTGTAATGTTCGATGTGGTGGACGTTGAGCTTCCCTTCAACGCCATCATCAGAAGGCCGGCGCTATACCAGTTCATGGCCGTAGCTCACTACGGCTATCTGATCTTGAAGATGCCGATGCCATCTGGAGTCATCAAGGTCTGGGGAGATCGCACTATGGTGGTGTCAGCCTTGGAGCAGCTCCAAGCACTTGCGGCAGGGCAGGCGCCGAGCCTTGATAGTACAAGGGAATGCCGTCCAAGCCAAGGCCCATACCAACGAACCTCCACCGCAGCTCCACATGTGCTGCCCGCCGAAAACGACATCCCAGTCAAGGTCGTCAGAATCGGCTCCGAGGCTGCCCAGACGACCCGCATAGTGGGTAACCTGGATAGCAAATAGGAACTCGTGCTCGTCACCTTCCTCCGGGACAAAGTCGATGTGTTTACCTTGCAACCATCACAGATGCCCGGGATCCCTAGGGAGGTGATTTAGCATCATCTTAAGATCTACCCAGACGCCCGCCCAGTACAACAGAAGCCCCGAAAGCAGTCTGTCGAGCGCCAAAACTTCATCCGAGAGGAGATTAATAAGTTGCTCGACGCTGGCTTTATTCGGGAGGTCCACCATCCTCGGTGGTTGGCTAATCCTATTGTCGTCCGCAAGGCTGGCGGGAAGCTTCGGATGTGCATCGACTACACCAACCTAAACAGGGCATGTCCAAAGGATCCATTCCCACTCCCCAGGATAGATCAAATTGTAGACTCTACATCAGGTTGTGATCTGTTGTGTTTCCTAGACGCGTATTCTGGTTTCCACCAAATACCTATGTCTAGAGATGATGAAGAACACACTGCTTTTGTAACAGTAGATGGCATGTACTGTTATGTCTCCATGCCTTATGGTCTTAAGAATGCTCTCCCTATTTTTGTACGTGCAACGCATAAAACATTTGAGGACCTCATTAGAGACCTGGTAGAAGTGTATGTCGATGACATCGTGGTTAAAATAAAAAACCGGGCATCTTTTCTAGACAGCTTAGCGCACGTCTTCAGCAGGCCGCGCATCACGCGCACGATGTTGAACCCCAAAAAGTGTGTCTTCGGGGTCTCTTCTGTCAAGCTGCTTGGTTTCCTGGTCTCTCACCGTGGAATCGAAGCTAATCCCGAGAATATTAAGGCGATAGAGCTGATGTGGCCTTCGGCTCGCATCAAGGATATGCAGAAGCTCATAGGGTGCCTAACGGCCCTCAGCCGGTTCATCTCGAGACTGGCAGAGCGAGCGCTCCCCTTCTTCAAGATTCTGCGGAAAGCAGGATCCTTTGCATGAACTGAGGAGGCGGAAACGGCGTTCCAGGAGATCAAAAGGCACCTGACGTCCCTCCCTGTTATGGTGGCATCGGAGCCCAGTGAGCCCTTGATGCTGTATATTACCGCAACAACCGAAGTGGTTAGTATGGTCTTGGTCGCAGAACGATCGGAACAACAACAGCAGCATGCACAGGAAGGAACTCACGACACAAGCTCTGAGCCTCAGAGCTCGGACCAGGCCATGGATCTTTGCCTTGGGAGCTTCAGAAACCAGGAAACCCCCGGGTCCCAACCCTCGGATGATGCGGGTCCTGGGGGCCAGGAGCCCTAGGACCTGGACCTGCTGCGAAGAGCATCGGACCTCTCAGATAGAGTTTGGACCACTCAAAGGCTAGTCTACTACATCAGTGAAGTCCTCCATGAAGCGAAAACAAGGTACCTGGAGATACACAAGTTGCATTATGCCATGTTAATAGCATCGAGGAAGCTCTGACACTATTTCCCGAGCCACAAGATCTCGGTGGTCACCTCCTTTTCGCTGAGAACGGTGCTCCACAGCCCTAATGCTGCCAGCAATAACGCCAATTTGGCACCGAAGCTAGCAGACTTTGAGCTTGAGTTCCTCCCTCGGCATGCGGTCAAGAGTCAGAGGGCTCGGACAGCGGAGAAACAGTGCCCAGTGCACCAGTCTTCACCGAGACCCCCTGGACACTTTACTTTGATGGTTCCGCGCGGAAGCAGGGGCCGGAGCCAGGGAGATGCTCATTACCCCAACCGGGGAGTAGTTCAAATATATGGTGCGTCTTGACTTCAAGGTCACCAACAACATGGCAGAATATGAAGCCCTTATCTTCGGGTTGAAGACAGCGCTGACCCTCAATGTTCGCCAGCTCCTTACCAAAGGTGATTCCCAGCTAATTGTCAAGTAGGTCAAGCGAGACTGCAGTTGAAATGACCCCCAAGTGGCAATATACTTGCTGCACGTCAGGAAGCTGGAGAAATACTTTGAAGTCTTGGATCTGTGCCATGTGCCCCGAGCTGACAACTCAGTCGCAGACGACCTGTCAACGAAGGCCTCCACAGAGGCCCCAGTGCCTGAAGGAGTCTTTGCAAGGACGTTATCGTGACCAACCGTTCGAGCTGTGGAACCGTGCGAAGGGGGTGAAGCTAGCACCTTGAAGCTGGCAATCCCGGCAGCCCTGCAGCCATGGCGTCTGCCAAGGTTCTTATGCACCACCGGCAGCTCCGAGCAACCGGTCATCCAAGACCAAGAGGCTCAAGGAGGTCTCGATGCATGGATCTCGGAGGTCTGGGACTACTTGAAAGACAATTTCCTTCCCGAAGAACATGCCCTGGCAGAACAGATTGTGCGAATGGCTAAGAGGTACACGCTGGTGGAGGGGGGTCTCTATCAGCGTGGTGCAAACGACATCCTACTATGATGCATTACCCGGGGGGGGGGGGGGGGGGGGGAGGCTGCGACTTGCTCGCAGAAATCCATGGAGGTGAGTGCGGGAACCACGCATCGTCCCGCATGCTGGTTGGCAAAGACTTCCGGCTCGACATCTATTGGCCAACAGCACTCCAGGATGCCGTTGAGATGGTCAATAGATGCAGGCGTGCTAGTTCAATGCCAAGCAAATCCATACACCAGCTCAAGCATTGCAGATGATTCCCCCCTTGTGGCCATTCGTCGTGTGGGGGTTGGACATCTTGGGACCTTTCCCTAGAGCCGTCAGAGGATTCTGGTACCTCTACGTCGCCGTAGACAAGTTCACCAAGTGGCCAAAAGCCACCCCAGTTGTCACCATTAACAAGCAGTCGGCAGTGAAGTTCATCAAGTCGATTGTCTGCAAGTTCAGGGTCCCAAACAGGATCATCACCGATAAAGGGAGCCAGTTCACGAGTGTAGCGTTCCAAGAATATTGCGAAGACCTTGGGATCCAAGTTTGTTATGCCTCTGTTGCTCACCCTGAGAGCAATGGACAGGTAGAGAGGGCAAACGTGGAGATTCTCAAGGGCCTCAAGACCCGTACATACTCAAGCCTTGAGAGGCATGGTGCAAATTGGGTGGATGAGCTTCCATATGTGCTATGGGCTAGTCGGACATCAACCAGCCGGACCACGGGAGAAATGCCCTACTTCTTGGTGTTTGGGGTGAAGGTTGTCCTTCCCCCGGAGATCACCATGGGCTCTCCCCGTGTCTGGAGGTACGATGAAGCCATGCAGGACCAGCTCAGGCGTGAAGACATTGACCTCATCGATGAGGGACGAATACGAGTAGCCCTTCGAAACGCACGGTACAGGCAAGCGCTCTGGCGCTACCATCAGCAGACCGTGCGCAGTAGGGAGCTGAAGGTAAAGGACCTGGTGCTGCTACGTATACACTCCCGTGAAGGGGCAAATAAGCTCTCCCCTAGCTAGGAGGGGCCCTTCCAGGTAACAGAGGTTTGTCGCCCCGGGTGCGTTCACCTAGCTACGGAGGATGGAGAATGAGTGCCCAACCCATGAAATGTCGAACACCTCCATAAGTTTTATCCATAGTCCAGCGGTAGGACAATTTTTATTTCGTTATAAAGGAAGCATAGTGTCTAGAGACAACACTTGGGTTAACCAAGGCCAGGGAGGTGAGCTCCGGGTGTACGCCTTGCTTGGCACGGTCCAGTACCTTGAGTCGGCACATTCAGTTCCCTGTCACCCAGGTCGGGTCGTTCTTCCTCTAAAGTCTGTTCTCCCCTATGAAAGCTATAATGAAAGAATGTTTGCCCTACCCTGAAGTGTTTTATTCATTTAAAAATTACTTTTAGTACTTATGAATATCGGTGTACGTTCACCTTAGCTCATCACCTAGCGTGGGAGTAGTCAGATTTTCCCTCGTCTCTTCAAATAGTGGGAGTTTTGCTGTCTGATTGCAAGTGGGGTTACTTGGGGTACATGTTTGTATCCAGAGCCTTCAAACCCACTCCCTGCCCATGGTGCGTATCGAGCTCTGGGTGTAGAGGCATTGAGTTACTCAAGTTCCCCGCATCAGCATAGGATTATAAGACAAACGACACTAAAAGAGTGTGGGAGAAGAGTGACTAGAGAGCAGAATTACTTTTTATCTGTCATGTGTGCAGGCTGTTAAGGTTGTGACGCTGGTAAATCCGACCGCGTACTACCATTGATGGACAGTTGCCTCATCGGAAGTAGACTTGGGGGCCTGACATCGACACCCGCTACGTTGACAAGGGGTGTCGCCGCAGATCCTAAGCTCCAATAACTCCAGGGGGCCCGACGTTGATGTTCCCTACGTTGACAGTGGGTGTCGCTGGAACTCCTACGCTCCGACAACCCAGGGGGCCCGACGTCGATGTTCTACGCTGACAATGGGCGCCGCCAGAGCTTCTAGGCTCCGACAACCCCAAAGGGCTCCACGTCAACGTCCTACGTTGACAATGGGAATTGTCAGAGCTCCTAAGCTCCGACAACCCCAGGGGGCCCAGCGCGGTGTTGACATCTCCTACATGGACAGTAAGTGTCGCTGGACCTCCTAAGTTCCCAAGCTCCACCAGGGGGCCCGGCGTTGACGTCCTCGAAGCAAGTGTGAGTACTACTTGGTAAATGTACACAATCAAAAATTATGTACATCTACCAGGGGGAAATACACAAAATATCAAAGACAAAAATTAGGAGGACCTCATCAATTGAAAGATCATATTACAAAGTGAGAGGATTTCATTACAAAATTGGAGGTGTACAGGCGGGAGCAAGAAAGGAAAGGCCTAGGCCCTAAGGATAGCTGAGGCGACAGCTTGGGCAGCCTCTTGAACACTTGCCCTCGCGGCATCCAGCCCCTCCTCGACGAGCCCTTCAATCGCTGGGCCCAGGGGAAATTGGGAGTCCCGGCTCCGATAACATTCCAGCACGTACTCGGCGACGGTCTTGGCCAAGGACCTCCGCTCTGTTTCCAGCTGGTCCACGATGAGATCACCCATCGTGTCGAGCTTGCCACTAGTGGAGCTAAGGGCTGCCAGCGCTTCGTCCAGCTCCGGCGCTGGGGTAGCCAGACAAACTGGGTTGAAGCCAAGCGGCGCCAGTGCTCCATCGGCTCACCTCAGAAAGTCCCACACCCGCTGGTACCTGGCCACTCTCAAGCCCTGCAATTCCTCCAGTAACCTCTTGGTGGCCGCGAGCTCTGCACCCTCTTTGGCAAGGCGCTCAACCTCTTTGCCGTGCTGCTGAATGCTCTTGGCTAGTTGTTGTTCCCGATCAGCAAGCTCCGACTCCTTAAGGTGGATGCAGTTTCGTCGCTCCGCCAGGTCTTCCTCACGGCCCCGCACCTTATCCTTCCTGGCAGAGACGTCGACCTCTCTCTTATTGAGGTCTAATCCCTTTTGCCAGAGTTTGTCTATCTCAAGCTGGCACTCTGCAACAAATTGCTTACGGCGGTCTGCCAAGCTGTGTTCACCCAGCAATAGCTTCCGGGAGAGCTCATCCTCCTTCCGGCCCAAACGCTTCTGCACCTCGGAGAGTTCGGCCTCCCTCCCGTCAAGCTCCTGACAACGCCTCTGGAGAGTCTCATGCCAGGCAGACAGACCTTCTTGGCGCTTGTCTGCAGCCCTATGGCTTTCCACAGCATCCTCATATATCATGTGAATTCTTGCATCAAGAGCCTTGAGGGCGGCCTCCCTCTCGCTGAGCAGTTCACCCTGCTCGAGCAGTCGGGCTTTCTCCCTCTCGATCCAGCCCTCACGTCGGCAGAGCCTCGACTGCGTCCGCTTAGTTTGGTTGTAAAGCCTGTCGCGCCAGCGTCCAAGGGCGATGCGCTCTTCTTCCAAGGCTTTGCGATCATGCTCAAAAGACAGTGCGACCTGCTGTAGACTAGAGCAGGCGTTGTCGAAGGACAACGCTAAAGAAATAGGCGTCGGGCATGATGGGGGTACCTCCCCCTCCATCTCCTCCAGGATGTCCGCCGTCATCAGGAAGGGGCCCCACTTCGCAAGCGGGGGCCCCCGTGGGCTTGAGGCGCCTGGAGTGTCCTCTAGAAGCCCCGTGACCATGGCGACACCTGGAGGAAGTTCGGCCCGAACAGCGCCGGTCTCCACTGGGGCCTCCAATACGGCCGGGGATACCTCCGGACCAGTCTCCGCTGGGGGACAGGCAGGACACTGAACCGAAGCCTCTGCGACTTGCATCTCGTGCGCAGGCGTGCTAACCGCCACTGGCTGAGGCACCAGGGCCTCAACCACCTCCGGCACTGGGGCAGCAGCTTCAACAGCCACTTCCGGACCGGCTACCAAAGCCTCCGCTGTAGCCGGCGAGGGGGCCTGTCGGTACCCTAAAAACCATACACCCCCTGAGGTTACAAAGATCTCAAGGGAAGGACATCTACTCAAATTGAAGACCCTCGGGGGCCCACTCGCCAGACGTGACCGGACCCGCTTCTCCAACATGGTTAACCTCTAGGTTGCCACGTGTACTGACAGACCAGAGTTATTACCCACAAGGGTGAAGCTCCGGGCTAGGTACTGAAACGGCACCTCCGGAGGTAACCCCTGACCGAGAGAAGCTCCGGACCTGACACGTGCCAGGCCACCCCGGAGCTTCCCGCTTCTCCCAAGCAAGCTCCGGGGCTGCCACGTGTCCACACGTCGGAGCTAGCTGCTTAAAACCCCCGGGAGACGTTGTAACGGCTCCGGATCTCCAAAGGACAGCCGCAAACTTCAAGACCTGATTAATTACCATTAATTCCACGTTAATGATAATTAATCGGACGATCTTAACACCTGTAACGGCACTGTTGGAGCCGTTACAGGGTTATTAACAACAATTAATCTCGTGTATCAATACTAATAACCGCCAGGGCCACATGTCGGGCCAGGCTGACTTGTAACGGTTTGTCCTTATGTTATAAAAGGACAAACCGACGATACACGAGAGAGAGGACACTTGAACTCTCTGAAGCTCACAAGTTAATACAACACACACACACACCCGTGGAGTAGGGTATTACGCTCAGGCGGCCCGAACCACGAAAACCGCTGTGTCATTCGTGTCCAATCGCGTTTCACTTTCTTAAGTCTCCGCGCGCCCACACCGAACCACAAACTCCTTCAACACTTTCGTAGTGTCAGGGGATCTGCCGACTCCAACAGTCGACAGTTGGCGCGCCAGGTAGGGGCGCCTGAGATCTTCAAGAATGGTGAATTCTGCGGCTGGATCATCCAATGGGCAACCTGCTGCTCAGGCTGTCAGAGGCAATCCCTCCAACATGCAACCACCGGCAGGAGCCTCAGTTCCAGCGGGAGTCACACTCCCACCACCACCATCTTCTCCGGCAAGACATGCCGAACGACATGATGGTGCACCGGCGTCACATTCTGCACCGGCAAGTCGTGACAACCCAGAACACGCGCTCCATGCAGCGCGTGCTCTCCTTCAGCGACCACCACCTCCGGATGCATCTCAAGGTGCCATGGAGCAATGGAGAGCTGATATTGAGCATTTGGTCGCAGCAGCGGCCGAACGCCTTAACAACCAGGGTCCACCTCCTTCAGGGCGGGCCCCGTCGCAGCGACGAACGTTGTCTGGAAGACTTGGTCCACATGTCTCCAACAACCGGAGAAGAGCTGCGTCACAGCAAGTGACGTCGTTGCCCTCTGGAGCACGACGTACCCATACTGCATCTCGGCTTTCGACACACGACCTCCGGGCGGAGCTTGATCGCCGATACCGCCAACAGGATGGCCGTGTCCACATCGAGCGAGCTCGAGAAAGGCGAGATGCTCAAGACCTTTCTACTCTGGAAGGAGTAGGAGGAGGCTGTTCCGCCCTAGCCATGCACCTGCGCATGGTTAGATGGCCACAGAAGTTCCGGCCACACTTGCCGGAAAAATTCGACGGGACTGTTAATCCCGTGGAATTTCTACAGATATACTCCACTGCGATCTTAGCAGCTGGAGGAAACGAGGCTGTAATGGCCAATTACTTTCCAGTGGCCTTAACTGGGACCGCCAGGTCCTGGTTTATGAGCCTTCCACCCAATTCTATGGACAGTTGGGAGGAGCTGTGCCATCAGTTCACCGCCAATTTCGGGAGTTCATACACCCGTCCGGGCACTGAACTGGACCTTTTTGCGGTCGTGCAAAAAGGAGGAGAATCTTTGCGGTCATTCATCCAGAGATTCTCTCAGGTACGTAACACAATCCCTTCTATCTCAAGCGCTTCTGTCATTGTGGCATTCAGACAGGGTGTACGAGACAAGAAGATGTTGGAGAAGCTGGCGATCAAAGAGATCACCAGCGTCACGGAGCTCTTCAGCCTGGCTGACAAATGTGCCAGAGCTGCGGAGGGCCGTGAAATGCACTCCAAACCAGCCCTGGAGGATCATAAAAAATCCTCCAAAGAAGAAGCCGCTACCTCCGGGAGTGGCAAGAAGAAAAAGAAGACCAACGGCAAGAAGAAGCCGTCGGCCGGCACATCCAACGTTGCAGCCGCTGCAACTCCTGGTGGCCGGGGGCCACGCCCCGAGAAGCGACCTCGACCGTCTTCTGAAGACGATGGCAAACCCAAGATGTGGTGCCCCATTCACAAAACGGGCAGCCACAGACTGGAGGACTGCCGGGAGGTCCAAAACCTTGCCGAGCGCTACCACAAGCGCCGGGAAGGGTCTCCCTTCCGACAGAGGGAGGGAAAACAAAAGGTCGATGAAGCTCCGGCTGAAGAGGAGTTGGGGTTTCAGGACCCCAAAAAGGTCTTGAAAGCCGTCTACACCTCCGTCGACGATGATTCCGACGTCTCCGACAACGAGCGTCGAAAAACCATGAACACCATCTTTGGTGGATCATGGGACATCACCTCTCGTCGTGTCATCAAGACTATGCGACGGGATATGGCTGCTGTAGCTCCTACAGCTAGACCGGAGCCACATCGAAAGTGGATGGACACACCCATCACTTTTGATGCTTTGGACTGTCCTCAAAGCATGGTCGGAGCTGGCCAGCTACCCTTGATGGTATCTCCTACCATCAACAACATCCAGCTCCATCATGTCCTGGTAGATGGAGGTTCGGGGCTTAATCTCATCAGCTTCGAAGCTTTCACTAAGCTTCAGCTCCGACCTTCGGACCTCCAGCCCTCTCGACCTTTCTCCGGAGTAGGTCCGGGGGCCATCACTCCACTCGGAGCTATTACTCTCCCCGTTACCTTCGGGACCCGGGAGAAGTATCGCACCGAGAAGTTGATCTTTGACGTCGCTCAGATCAACTTACCATTCAACGCCATTTTGGGTAGACCTGCCTTGTACAAATTCATGGCAGCTGCTCATTATGGATACCTGGTGTTGAAGATGCCAACACCAGTAGGCGTTCTCCGGATCCGTGGAGATCGCACTGCCGGAGTAACTGCTCTGGAGGAACTCCATGCACTCACCACAGCGCAAGAAGAGGACTCCAGACAGAAGCAAGCTCCACAACCTCCGAGCATTCGACAACGAGGCTCGACCTCTGCATCTCGTGTGCAGCCAAGCGGCGACACCGACATTCCCGTCAAAGTCGTCCAAATTGGTTCCGATGTCACCCAAACTACCCGCATATCGGGTGGCTTGAACGACAAATAGGAACTCGCGCTCATC
This sequence comes from Tuctoria greenei, assembly GCA_036927565.1. NCBI lineage: Eukaryota > Viridiplantae > Streptophyta > Magnoliopsida > Poales > Poaceae > Tuctoria > Tuctoria greenei. The sequence continues at coordinate 177,859,417 of JAYESD010000008.1, read as the reverse complement.
ACTTTCCTCCGGGCTAACGTTGACGTGTTTGCTTGGCAACCGTCACAAATGCCTGGGATCCCCAGGGAAGTGATTGAGCACAATCTGAAGATTTACCCCGACGCTCGGCCTGTGCACCAGAAACCTCGGAAGCAATCTGTAGAGCGACAGAACTTCATCCGACAAGAAGTGAAGAAGTTGCTCGAAGCCGGATTCATCCGAGAAGTCTACCATCCAAAATGGCTGGCAAACCCAGTCGTTGTGCCTAAAGCCGGCGGGAAACTTCGGATGTGCATCGACTACACCACACTGAATAAGGCATGTCCAAAAGATCCATTCCCACTACCTAGAATAGACCAGATAGTGGATTCCACCTCCGGGTGCGAGTTACTGTGTTTTCTAGACGCATATTCAGGATATCATCAAATCCGGATGTCTAGGGAAGATGAAGAACATACTTCATTCATCACAGTGGATGGATTGTATTGTTACACAGCCATGCCTTTTGGTCTCAAGAATGCAGCTTCAACTTTTGTACGAGCAATGTACAAAACTTTCGAAGAACTCATCAGAGACATAGTGGAAGTGTACGTCGATGACATCGTGGTTAAAGTCAAGAACAAGGAGTCCCTCTTGGACACCTTACAGGCTGTCTTCGACAAGCTGCGGGCCACTCGCACGAAGCTAAACCCAGATAAATGCGTATTTGGGGTTAGTTCCGGAAAGCTTCTGGGTTTCCTGGTAAGTCACCAGGGCATAGAGGCTAATCCGGCGAAGATAAAAGCCATTGAAGACATGCGGCCACCAACCCGCATCAAAGACGTCCAAAAATTAACTGGATGTCTAGCAGCCCTCAGCCGATTCATTTCAAGACTGGCGGAAAGGGCACTTCCCTTCTTCAAGTTACTGAGGAAGTCCGGACCATTCCAATGGTCTGAAGAAGCAGAGAAGGCATTCCAGGAGCTGAAACAGTTCCTCACCACCCTACCAGTCTTGGTAGCTCCGAACCCTGGTGAGCCTTTATTGCTTTACATTTCAGCAGCGGACGAAGTCGTCAGTATGGTTCTGGTTGCGGAGAGACCGGAACTACCCAATACTCAGGAATCCAGATCCCTTCGGGAGGATCCGGAGATTCCTGAAAGCGGGTCTGGGTCCCAGCTCCCAGACTTGAACCCACAAGAAGCCATTTCAGAGGACCCGGATCCTTCCGATAGGATCCAGGTCATTCCTGAAGAAGCTCCGGGTTCCTCCACCCAGAACCCGGAGGTCCCCGAAGATAGTCTGGACCCCTCCGACAGGGTCCGGATCAATGGAGAGGAAGCTTCGGACCCCTCCGGGAGGGTCCGGACCATTCAACGCCCAGTATACTTCATCAGTGAAGTGTTACACGATGCCAAGACTCGATACCTAGAGGTGCATAAGCTGCTCTACGCAGTTCTTATTGCCTCAAGGAAGCTTCGACACTATTTCCAAGCTCACAAAGTCTCGGTGGTAACTTCATATCCACTTCGAGCGATCCTGCATAATCCCAATTCAACTGGGAATATAGCGAAGTGGGCAGCGGAACTGGCTGAATTCGACCTCGAATTCATTCCAAGACAAGCAATCAAGAGTCAAGCGTTGGCAGATTTCGTGGCAGAATGGACTCCCTCTCCATTAAACCCTGGGGGCCCCAGCGAGCAGAAGACGGAATCACAAGTTCCGGCCTTCACTAAGCCTCACTGGACCCTTTACTTCGACGGCTCCGTGCAGAAGCAGGGAGCCGGAGCTGGAATCCTTCTCCTCGCACCAACCGGGGAGAAAGTTAAATACATGGTGCACCTTGACTTCAAGGCAACCAACAACATGGCGGAGTACGAAGCACTCATATATGGATTAAAGGTGGCACTATCATATGGTGTCGAGCAGTTGCTGGTCAAAGGAGATTCACAACTTGTCATCAAACAGGTGAAGGGTGAATGCTCCTGCAATAATCCCCAGCTGGCTGCTTATCTCCTTGAAGTCCAGAGGCTTCAGAAGGACTTCGAAGTCCTAGACCTTCGCCATGTTCAGCGTGCTCACAACGCTGAAGCTGACGAACTCTCGACCAAGGCGTCAACCGGAGCTCCGGCTCCAAACGGAACCTTTGTCCGGAGGTTGTCAAAACCCACAGTTCAGCCTGCCAAACTGAACGAAGGGGGCGAGATCAGCATCCCGAAGCTGACGGTCCCGATGGCCCTGTTACCATGGCAGCCATCAAGGGTCGTAGGTGCTGCTGGAAGCTCCGAGCAACCCAGCACGCAAGACTCAAATGCTCAAGTCAGTTCCGATGCATGGATCTCGGAGATCCGGAACTACTTGAAAGACAACATCCTTCCTGACGATGATGTATCCGCTGACCGGGTAGTCAGATTGGCTAAAAGATACACGTTGGTAGAAGGGGATCTCTACCGGCGCGGTGCCAACGGCATCCTAATGAGGTGCATCACAAGGGAAGAAGGCTGCGAGCTCCTCGCAGAAATCCATGGAGGTGAGTGTGGGAACCACGCGTCTTCCCGCACGTTGGTCGGAAAAGCCTTTCGGCACGGCTTCTACTGGCCTACAGCGCTCCAGGATGCTACTGAGCTAGTGAAGAAATGCAAAGCATGCCAATTTCATGCAAAGCAAATTCATACACCTGCTCAGTCCTTACAAATGATACCTCCTACATGGCCTTTCGCTGTGTGGGGGATGGACATCTTGGGACCCTTCCCAAGAGCCGTCGGAGGTTACAAGTTCCTGTACGTCGCTATCGACAAGTTCACCAAGTGGCCGGAAGCTACTCCTGTTGTGACGATCAACAAACAATCTGCAATCAATTTTCTACAATCTATCGTGAGCAGATTCGGAGTCCCAAATAAGATCATCACTGATAATGGGACTCAGTTCACAAGCTCCGCATTTCAAGGATATTGCGAAGACCTCGGCATACAAGTTTGCTACGCTTCCGTAGCTCATCCTGCCAGCAATGGACAAGCCGAGAGAGCAAACGCAGAGATCCTTAAAGGACTCAAAACGCGCACTTATGAGCGTTTGAAAAAGCACGGAGCTAATTGGATCGAAGAGCTTCCGCCCACTCTATGGGCTAACAGGACTTCTCCAAGTCGGGCAACCGGAGAAACACCCTTCTTCCTGGTGTACGGAGCTGAAGCGATCCTTCCTCCGGAAATCACCTTGGGTTCCCTCCGAGTCCGGACCTTCGACGAAGCCGCGCAGGACCAGCTCCGGCGTGAAGACCTAGACCTCCTCGAGGAGGGAAGGTGCCAAGCAGCTGTTCGGAATGCCCGATATCGCCAAGCTCTACGGCGCTATCATCAGCGGCATGTACACAACCGACAGCTCGAGGAAGGCAATCTGGTGCTACGGAGAATACTATCCAGAGAAGGGCAAAACAAACTCTCCCCCGGCTGGGAAGGACCCTTCCGAGTGATCAAAGTATCCCGTCCCGGAAGCGTTCGCTTGGCTGCCGAGGATGGGACACCTCTCCCAAATCCTTGGAACATCGAGCACCTCCGTAAGTTCTACACTTAATTCCACGGAGGTGAGTCTTAAGTAACTTGAAGTGTATGTTATAGAGTCATTGTACAGAGTCGGGTAGTTCCTCCGGGAGAGCAGCCGGACCTTTCCCGAAAGGTTTGGAAAGCTCATGCAACACTTGATACAGTCTCCGGACTAGAAGTGTAGCTAATTACCCTGGGTTAAACGAGAAACCGAACACACTTAGCCTGGTTCCGTACCCTAAGAGTGTACTTGTTTCCCCTGTACCCCGGACCTATAATGAAAGACATCTTCATGTGAAATAGACTCCACGTGCATTCATTTTTGCATAAGGCTCGACATTTTTATTTTTCTCTTTCTTGTCTATAACTGAAACGTGCAATTCTTAAGAAATTCTAGTTAGACCGATTTACGTACGATTCGAGTTGAATTGTCGGATTTTTTAGATTTAAATATCATCTGTGGCCAACTCGCCTGAAAGCCGCCAAGCCATTCTAGGGCCGGAGTGCGCTATCGACTTAGCCTGGTCAAGCACCCTAAGTACGCCACTCTACCTACATCCCGGCAGGCCAAAGTAAGGTGGGTCCATGGACAATTGGATCTAAAAGAAAAGACAATTCATCCAATTGTACTAAAAATCGTGTTCAACTTGAAATTCCCTTAAGAACCGTAAGCCGCGACGAAGTTATAGATAAGGAACGAATTTTACTATTTTTCTTGGCTTAAGTGTGCAGGAAAAATGAACCCTATATCGATGGAGAAAAATCGGAGTTAACCAAGCTCCGACTCCCACCGGCGTTAATTTAAAGATGGTGAGAAGACTTTATCACTAGAGTCTGTTGCCAGCAAGCTAGGCGTGGCAAGGGTCATTGCCGGAGCTACTAAGCTCCGACACCTTGAAGTATTAACTATCGACACTCAACGTGTTGGTAGAGACTATTGCCGGAGCTACTAAGCTCCGACGATGGGCAATGCCGGAGCTTCTAAGCTCCGACGATTTCAAGGGACCTTCACTATCGAAAACTTCGGACCTAAACTATACGAGTTCGAAGCAAATCTGTCTTCAACAAAAATCAACATCCTTTTGGTACATGTCCACAATCAAATTGTGCACATCTACCAGGGGGCCAAGTGAAGACAAAGACGTTGAAGACAAAAAATGAAATTCACGAAAAATTGGGGATTTCATTTCATCAGAAGACCGGAGATTACATCTGGAGACAAGGGATTACAAAATTGAGGAAGAAGAGAAGATACAAATAAAGGCTAAGAAAGATAGTCCTAGACCCTATGGAAGAACTCGGCGACCTTCTGGGCGACCTCCGACACGCTGGCTCGGGTAGCTTCGCCTTCTCCTTCGACGGGGCCTTCAAGCACCGGGTCCAGAGAGAATCGAGGGTTCCGGCTAGTGTAACACGTCAACACATACTCTGTGACGTTCCTAGCCAGGGATTGCCCCTCGACCTCCAGCTGGTCCGCGATGACGTCACCCACCTTGGAGAGCTTGCTGCCCGCAGCGCTCAACACTTGCAACGCAAGGTCCGGCTCCGGCTCCGGATCATCCGGGAGCACGGGGCTGAAACCCATTGGCGCTAGCGCATCATCGGCCTTGCTCAGGAACTCCCAAATTTGCAGGGAGTCCGTCTTCCTCAGGCCCTTCATCTCTTCCAGGGACCTCCGGGCCGCCGCCAGCTCCGAATTCTCGCGAGAAAGACGCTCGACTTCTTTGGCGTTTTGCTGAATCTTCGCAGCAACCCGCTTCTCAAGTCTTCCGAGCTCCTCTTCCCGGAGGTGGATCTTGTTCCGACGGTCGACCAGGTCTTTCTCCCTAGCCTCTATTTTCTTCTCCCTGGCGACAAGGGCACACTCGTACTCGTAGAGTTCCTGCCCCCGCACCCAGGTCTTCTCCTCCTCCTCGAGGCAGCGCTCTTCCAATTTTTTAGCGCGCTCCTCGATACCCTTGTCCGCCAGAGCTGTCTTCTCGGCGAGCTCTTCTTCACGTCGCAAGACGTCATCCCGTAGCTCCAGGAGTTTTTGCTCCTCATCCTCGAGCCGCTTTTCCCTTCCCTCAAGTGCCTCTCGGCGCTTGATGAGTGCGGTGCTGATGGCCTCGAGTTGATCAAACCTAGCGTTGGCCGCGTCATTAGCAGCCTTAGCTTGGTCATGGTACTCCCGGGATTGGGCGTCGAGGTTGTGAGTCATGCTCTCCCTCTCGTCCAGCATCTCACCCCAGAGCTCCAGGCGGACCTTCTCCCGCCTGATCCATTCCTTGTCCTCAGCAATCCTCGACTGCGCCAGCTTGGTCTCGAATTGGAGTCTATTACGCCACCTCCTAAGGGTTTGGCGCTCCTCTTCAAGAACCTTGCTGTCGTGGAAGAAAGCTAGTTGGACTTGGCGTAGACTGGAGCAAGCGTTGTCGATGGACATCGACAGCGAGATGGGCTCCGGACCTTCTGGAGTCTCCTCCGCTGGTTCCAGCGGGTCTTCATTTACAAAAATTGGGTCCCACTCTACAAGAGCGGAACCCTGAGCTTCCAAGGCACTAGGGCCCTCCTCCGGGATGGCCTCAGTCGCCACCGAAGAAGGTCCCGCCACCAAATCTTCATTCGCCCCCTCAGGCTGGGGGCCGGCAACTTCGTTCAGGCACTCTGGCTCCGCCACAGGTACCATCGACGTCGTCGCCTCCACTGGCTCCGGCCGGGATGCTTCTTCTGAGGGAGGCTCAAGCTCCCTCGCCTCTTCGACCACCGGCTCTGCAGCCGGCGCCTCCACAATCACCGGCTCTGCAGCCGGCGCTCCAATAATTACCGGCTCTGCGACCGGAGCTTCAGAAGTAACCGGCTCAATTGCCGGGACCACTTCAACTTCCGGCTCGCACGTCGGGGCTTCAGCTACCTCCGGCTCAACCGCCGGGGCTTCAGCACTTTCCGGCTCTGAAGCCGGGACCGCTGCTTCCTCCGGCTCGACAGCCGGAGCATCTACTTCTGCAGCACAGGGGCCCGTAGCTTCAACCTCCGGAGCGGGTGCCGCTGGTGTATCTTCAATCCCATGGTCCGGCGCTACCACGGGAACTTCTGGAGACGAGTCGAGGTCCATGACCACGACAGCCGGCGCCGGAGCTGTCGCAGCCTCCGCCTGGGGCGGCACCGGAGCTGGAGCAGAAGCCCTCGCAGCCTCAGACACTGTGGCTGAGGGCGGAGCTTCACTCCCCTTCTTGGGAACGCTGCAGATGAAGAATGAAGAAATTGAGCAAACAGATGCTATAATTAAAAGTTAATTGAGGTAAGCAAGAAAAATTACCTTGGGAGGCTCACGCACCAGCTTGCGCGGAACCTCTTTCCCGGACGTTCCGGGCTGGCCACGGTCGGCGTAGGAGCCCCGGGAGGACTCCCAGGACTTGCCGTAGCCGCGGGCGTTTCCCGGGTCGGAGCTCTCCTTGACCGGGAGGAACTCCTAGACCTGGAGGCCCTCACCGCTTCTCGAACCGGAGTCGCCTGTCCGGAGCTGGCACCTCCGGAGGGACCCATCACGGGGACAGCCGCACTCCGGGAGGATCCCACCGCCGGAACAGTAGCGCTCCGAAAAGACCCCACCACGGGGACAGACGCTACAGCGGCGGAGGATCTTCCTTCCTGAGGACGGGGAACTGGCGGGGAAGTAGCAAGCCCGACGGACCTTCCGTCAGCATGTCGCAGCTTCCTCTTCCGGCTCTCCGGCTCCTCCGCCAGCTCCTTGCCCTTGCCGGTGACTTCAGCTCTTGGCTGAGAGACAGGGGCGGAGCCGCCTTCCGACAACCCGGGAATCGCCAACCGGGCGGTCGATCTTCTCTCGACGACGCCAAGGTCGTCAAGCGCGGGCATCTTCCGCCGGAGCTCCCTGCTGAACTCAACTTCCACGTTCAGGGGGAGGAAAGCCGGTGGCGGAGTCAAGTACTCTCCGTCTACATCGATGCCGTGCTGGAATTTCTTGAGGTGAAACTCCAAGGACTTCCCCACCATGTTGGACTTCAACCCGGTCTCAACCCGGTCTTCGTCCATCACGCTGTTGAGGGCCCAGGCGAGCTTCTCCCTCCTCTTCAGCGGCGCCCACCTGTTGGACAGGAAGTTGCAGAACACCGCCTGGGGAGTCAATCCTCCCTCCACACATTGGCGGATCCTGGACAGGACGGGGTCGAAAGCTGCCGCCAGCACCGGAACTTCGCTCCACACCGACGTGTCAATGCCGGGCAGACCGTCTGGCAGCTCCAACCGCTCGTGCTCCTCCACCCGGACGACTACCCAATCTTTCTTCCAGTCATCCCACTTCCCGGAAGGGAACGACCGGAGGTACTTGAACGGGCACTTCTTGCGCTTCACAAAGTAGTAGAAGCCAAGGTACTCGTCACTTCGGCCGGTGGTTTGGACGGTGAAGAAGGTGCGGAAGAGCTCGATGCAGGGAGGGATGCCCACCCACATCTCGCAGAAGTGGACAAAGATGGACACAAGGAGGAGGGAGTGAGGGCCAAGGTGGTATAGCTGCAGACCATAGAAGTCCAGCAGCATCAAGAAGAAGGAAGAAAACGGTGGGATCAGCCCCACCATGGCGTACGATGAAAAGTACACCATTTCGCCGGAGTGCTCCTTTTTAAAGGGAAGCTCCCCGCCGGCGCGGACTGAACGGTTGAAGAAGTCCGACGACCACCCCATGAGGGCTCGGACCTTCTTCAGATCGCTCTCCGTCTTCAAACGACTCCCACGCAGACCCAACTCCATCGCAGCACAGCTAGGCGAGAGAAGAGAAGCAAAGCACGAGTTGGGAGTTTGAGCGCAAGAACAGATGGAAAGCGTAAAGAACTCCCGACGGTGCGCTTTCCTTCTTAAGTAAGCCCTCGCAACGCTTGGATGGAAACTGCAGGAGAGTCAAGCATACTACTAAAGAATTCAACCCAGCCGATGACAAGAGGGCCCGGGACCACCCCGACGATCAAGTCGAGGCTCTTACCCAGGCGAACAATTGTCATCACGAGGCGGGAAACCCAAAGGCGGCGGACTGACAAGGCGCGCGGAACCGATACGGTTTTCGTATCGGGAACCGACGACCTTCAATTGCGAGAGATCCGCACGTCAAAGATCTTATCTGCCGCCTGAGGTGCGCCACGCGTCAGGACTTAACCGTAAAGCCCCGCCAAAGGCACCTCCGGCGGAATGACTTCATCCCGTTGGCCTTCCCCGGAGGTAGGTCCAGGGGGCCACTGTCGGTACCCTAAAAACCATACACCCCCTGAGGTTACAAAGATCTCAAGGGAAGGACATCTACTCAAATTGAAGACCCTCGGGGGCCCACTCGCTAGACGTGACCGGACCCGCTTCTCCAACATGGTTAACCTCTAGGTTGCCACGTGTACTGACAGACCAGAGTTATTACCCACAAGGGTGAAGCTCCGGGCTAGGTACTGAAACGGCACCTCCGGAGGTAACCCCTGACCGAGAGAAGCTCCGGACCTGACACGTGCCAGGCCACCCCGGAGCTTCCCGCTTCTCCCAAGCAAGCTCCGGGGCTGCCACGTGTCCACACGTCGGAGCTAGCTGCTTAAAACCCCCGGGAGACGTTGTAACGGCTCCGGATCTCCAAAGGACAGCCGCAAACTTCAAGACCCGATTAATTACCATTAATTCCACGTTAATGATAATTAATCGGACGATCTTAACACCTGTAACGGCACTGTTGGAGCCGTTACAGGGTTATTAACAACAATTAATCTCGTGTATCAATACTAATAACCGCCAGGGCCACATGTCGGGCCAGGCTGACTTGTAACGGTTTGTCCTTATGTTATAAAAGGACAAACCGACGATACACGAGAGAGAGGACACTTGAACTCTCTGAAGCTCACAAGTTAATACAACACACACACACACCCGTGGAGTAGGGTATTACGCTCAGGCGGCCCGAACCACGAAAACCGCTGTGTCATTCGTGTCCAATCGCGTTTCACTTTCTTAAGTCTCCGCGCGCCCACACCGAACCACAAACTCCTTCAACACTTTCGTAGTGTCAGGGGATCTGCCGACTCCAACAGTCGACAGGGCCGGTACTTCATCTGCTTCCAGCTCGTGAGCCGGAATCGCTCCCGCAACCGGTGTGGGGGCCGGCTCCTCAGCTATGTCCGGACGGGGTACTGGAACCTTTACTGAAGACGGTGTGGGGGTCGACCCTTCAAGGGCTCCCGGCGTGGGAGGTAAGATCTCCGTCGATGCCGGAGCATAGACTGGAATTACATTGGCACCTGGCATCCCCGCCGAAGCTTCAGTAGATACTGGTGCCGGGGCCAGAACTCCAGCCATTTCGGTGTCGGGAGCCGAGGTCCTGGCTGCTAGTGTGGCCATATCTGCATTTGGCACTGTCCTTATGCCGCCTGCAGCCTCCAGGTTCGCTAATGCAGGTGTCGGGGGTCGAAGCTGAAGCATCTGCCTGCTCAGCCCTCTGCACTACCGCAGGAGTGGCAGCCTCCCCCTCCCTTCTTGGAAACACTGTACACCAGAGATAGAAACATTTGAAGAGTGATCTTAACCCGAAGAGGGAACAAGGTAAGAGCATAGTTGTTTACATTGGGAAGCCCCAAGTACCGCGAAAGCAAAGCCGCTTTGGAGCAGGGCCAGAGCCGGAGCCCGATGGAGTCAAGGTGGCCAGGGCTCCCGACCCCTCGGGGGCCTGTGCCGAAGTCTTCTTGACCGAGGTGCCCCCCGACTGGGAGGGACCTCCGGAGCTTGGCACCACGCTTGGCGCAGAGGAGGGAAGTGGCCCCCCCGGATCTGGCACCCTTTTGAGGTTCATGAGCCAGAGGAGGTCCTGCCGCCAGGGACTCGACATGGCTTTCGTTGCTCTGCACCAGTTTCCTCTTTCGGCCGGGGGGGCTCTGCCAGCGCCTTGCCCTTGCTGGAGCTATCAGTTTCAGCCCCTGGCTTGGGGCAACGGGGGCAGGCTCCCCGGTGACCCCAGGAACTGTGATCGTGGAGGGAGCCCACCTCTTTGCAACCCCAATCTCGTCTAGCTTTGGAATCGCCTTCTGGAGCTCCCGGCAGAACTCGGGAACTAGGTTCGAGACGGAAAGGCCTTTGGGGGCGTCAGGGAGTCGAGTGGGATGGATTTGCTCTGGAATTTCTTCAGCAGGGTCCTCAGAGCTTCGTCCCTCAACTGGTGATCCGCATCACGCTGTGTGAACGTCCATGCAGGCCGTTCCCTGAACTTTAGCGAGGCCCATCTGTTCCTCATGAAGTTCCCAAAAACCATCTGAGGGGTCACTCCTCCGGTGACGCAACTCTCAATCCTTGCCACAACCGGCTTGTATGCCGCTGGTAGCTCCGGAAGCTCATTCCAGACATCAGTGTCTATGTTGGGCAAGTTCTTTGGCAGCTCCAGCTTCTCGTGCTTATCTACAGTAATGATCACCCACTCATTTTCAGGTCATCCCATTTGGCAGAGGGAAACGTTTCCAAGTACTTGAAGGGGGACCTCTTCCGCTTCACAAAGTAGTACAATCCAACAATGTCGTTCCCTTTCCCGGTGGTCTGTAGGGTGAAGACAGACTGGAAGAGCTCTAGGCTGGGCCGCACCCCCACCCACATCTCGTAGAAGTAAACAAAGGTAGCGACCAGCAAAAGGGACTGGGCGCCGAGGAATTGCAGTTGGATGCCATAGAACTCCAGCAGTGTCATAAGGAAAGACGAGAAGGGTGGAAGCAAGCTGACCATGGCATATCCTTGGAAATAAACCATATCACCAGCGCTCCTCTTCTCGAAGGGAAGCTCGCCTAGGTGAATCGTTTCATTGAAGGAGTCATGAGACCATCCCATGTAGGCACGAACCTTCTTCAACTCCTTCTCGCTCTTGATCTTGCTGGCGGGGAGGCCCAACTCCATTGCAACAAAGTGGGGCAGTGGGAAGATGGTTGTGCAAGGGCTAAGGCGCAAGGTTGGAGGATGCAAGAAAGCAGTAAGGTCCTCAGCGCGAATGCGAATGGAGGCGTAAAGGGCCAGCGACCTGTGCTAGCCCCCCTTCTTAAGTGCACGTCTGCGATGTTTGGGTGGAAACCGCAGTCGCTGCGATGATGGAGCTACCCACACGATGACTGGTGGGCTAGGGTCCGATTCAGCGGGGAAACCAAGGTTGACGCCTCGGGGAAACCGCTCCCGTAGGGGGAAGTTAAAAACCTGAGGGCGGCGACATGATGAGCATGTGGAACCAAAACGAAATTCGTATCTGGAACTGACGCCAGTTGATGGCATGATATCTGCAGACAAAGATTTTATCCGCCGCATTGAAGGGAAGCCCTTAAAGTCATGGCACGAGGATTCAAAATGGCCCCACCTCAGGTATAACCACTTAACCAAGGAAGTTCCTCCCCGAGATGGGCCCGAGGGCCAATGTCGGTACATGGCGGACCGGGTACCCATAGATACAAGGAAGAGGACATGCTGGGCCCCGTCTTTTATGGAGGCAGGCCCCAACGTAAGCCACGTGACGCGAAGCTCCTGGACCAACCTCCCCGCTGAGGGTAGGCCAGACCCCGCCATGTGTCCTGTACCTCTGGACCTGCCTCACTGAGAGGAGGCCCGGAGCTTCTGCGCGCATCGCAGCTCTGGGCCGGACCTCTCAATTGAGGATGCGGTCGGCGCTACCATGTCCCCCGTAGCTACGGAACTACAGCTCGGTACCTGCCTCCCCGCTGGGGGGAGGTCCGGTGCAGCCACGTGTCCCGCAACTCTGGACCCGCCTCCATGGTGAGGAGAGGTCCAACGCAGCCGCATGCCCCGCAGCTTCAGACCCGCCTCCTCGGTGAGGAAGGGTCCAGCATTGCCACGTGTCCTGCAAGCTCCGGACCCACCTCCCCACTAAGGAGAGGTCCGGCGCAGCTATGTATCCTGCGACGTCTGGCATAGGCCTTCCTGTGGAGGTGGACCCAGGCTCAGCCACATGATTAACGGCTACCGGGGGATGGAAGGAAGGAGGAGTAAAGTAAGACATGACCACTGTGTTCAAGGAGTAAGCACGCGTGCCTTCCCTAGGTAAGCAGGGGTGCGCGCTCGTAAGTCAAGAGGCATGTACCAAGTCTTGTTATGACAAGTCGGTGCTGAACTACTACGTACGGTGGACGAATGAGAGGCCGCGACAAGACAGACGGGATGCGGCCAACCATGATGAGGGGCTATGTGTAGGCCTGCAGCAGGGCATGGCTAGGCGGCACATTGAAGCCATTGTCAGGAGATAGCATTTACTCCCAGATCTTAGAAGGGATTTGGTTACTCCCGAGGCCAGATGTCGGGCCCTGGCCCCACTTGTAAGTTGTCTGGCCTTAGACTATAAAAGGACCAGATAGCCACCGACTTAGACATCTTGGCTCAGACTCAGACACACGCTTGAGCAATACAACACAGAAACCAACATGGAGTAGGGTATTACGCCTAGGCGGCCCGAACCATGTAAATCCCTTGCGTTCACCGTTCACTGCGCTCGATCTTACTAGGACTAGCCCCCCGAAAATAAATCGAACCTCCGTGGGCTGCTTCAGAGCAGGTTCGGGGAGATGTCAGTTAGACACCACGACACACACTAATGGTGAGCGCGCGTGGTGATGATGGTGCCGTTCGTTCGGCGTGACTGGGAGCGCGGTGAAAGATGGAGAGCGCCTAAGCCTTCAGCTTTGTGGTCGACGTCGTTTGCGGATGTATCATTACCAGCTACTTATTTGTGGTGAGTGGTGACTATAAGTTCCGTCGTGTAAGGGATCATATAATTTTGTAAGTGCAAAGGAATTAGTTATGCAAACGATATGTAGTAGAACAATAAAAGAAGGCCAATAACTTTTGCAAGTGTCAGATAGGCTAGCAATCAAATCAATCTTAATGCTGTGTCAAATCCAAAGTCCGGATTGGAAGAGAGCGCTGTGGTCCATGGATCTTACTCTTACCACACGTGACAAAGAGGTTAGATGAGGTATGGTTGCGACTTGCAAGAACCTCCTTTCTGTGAATATCATCACTTGCAGTACTCGGCCATGGGAGGCACAAAGTCATCCATGGGAGTTCCTTCCTCCCAACAAACTTTCCCTTTCTGGCGCCGAGGACAAGAGATTGATTACGAGGGTTTTGTAGGTTGCATCATAAAGTCTTGATCGGCATTGTCGTGCATCCAGAACATCGTATGGTCACGACTCCACCAATGTATTGATGACAAGCACTACAGGAATCACGATCATAGACGACAGCCAGAAACAGTCATCGATAAGTACTAAACCGTCGTCTATAACCTATAGACGACGATTTATGGCCGTCTACGTTTTTTGTCATTTATAGCGTATTGACGTCAGTTACCGTCGTCTATAAGTTAATTGACGACGGTCAAATTCAGTTGTCATCAATAAGTGACTCCTTCCATGTGGCAGCGGGAGCACCTTATAGACGACGGTATAACAGACCATCGTCTATAATAGAGCTTACTATGACGATTTCCGCGCGACCGCCATCAATACTGGACGTTATCGTCGATGGGCTTTCGGAACCGTCATTGTTAACTTGCCAGTATCGACGACGGTTGCGCAAAAACCGTCATCGATAGACGTTATCGTCGACGGGATTTAGGAAACCGTCGATGATAACTTGCCAGTACCGATGACGGTGACCATAAAACCATCGTCAATAAGATATGCAATTTTTTTTAAAAAAATAGAAAATGCTGTCCTGGCTTCGAGGCCAGCCCTGACTCAATGGCCAGATCTCACAGGCATACAAACAGACAAGCATATATATCACAATAAGTTTCAAAACACTATACACACGCCACTACACATGTTGCGAGTTCATGAAGCCAAAACCACAAAGATAGAAGCAAAATACAACCGTGATTGCCCAATAGCCAATATGAAGACCTGCAACAATAAAAAACATTAATATGTAGGAAATTATGATACCACCTATCTCAAACTACATGCTACAAGTAACAGGAAAGTTTGCAAGTTGTTTCCATTACAATGTTGAAATTATGGAGATTCAAGCACAGTTCTGAAACTACAAGCTGAAATTATTCTTGATTGGGTCACACAGTTATGTTTTCCTGGCACAAGCAAATTATTTATGTTTCGCACTGTTCCACAAATTTATTTAAAGTATATTACTCATCTCCTCTTTAAACTTCTTTTGTTTCAAACATCTTATGGTTTCAGCCACATTTGGAACGAGACTTGGCTGGGCGGTTTCTTTTACAAGCCGTGCAACTATGAACTATTTGTTAAGCAGTCACTAAACATGGAAATGACTATTGTTATGGCAAGGGTATGAGTTTTTTCTTGCTATCTGTCTGATACCATCTGTTATCCATGTTTTGCAAGTCAAAGATTGTAACCGGAAATTCAAGCGAGGAGCTGACCTGACTATGAGACGCTACCCCGTCGGCTGCAACCGGAGTTCGGAAGTCCTCCTCCTGCAGTCATCCAAGCGCCAAAATCTGATGCGATGGAGTTTGAGCCTCCGTTCCCGATCCCTGTGATGTGCAAGTGTGGTTAGACATGTTACAAGTAAAAAATGCATATTTTACTAAATTTGAACAACTTTAACTAGTTTAAGCTATTATGAATAATTTTGTACCTAGGTTGCTGTCGTCAGCACCAGCGATAGTTGTATCGCTGTCGGCACCCATTGCGGAAAGACAGGTGGTTATCCTGGAAACATAGCCTGCAAATAGAAAGCAAATCATTATACATGTCATTTATATATTAAAAATCTTAAGTACAACATCTAGAATGTGCCTGCACGACAGCTTGCATATGTAGTATGAACGAGTGTTGATACTCGTCTCTAGCCCCGTGCGCCTCATCCCTAGCCCTCTGCGCCTTGTCCCTAGCCCTGATCTTTGATGCCCACACCTCGTTCAAAGCCCTAAGTGCTTCTTGAGTCCTCTGGAGCTCCTCTCGAAGACTATGGAACTCCAGATCTCGGCTCACACGGCTGCTGTTGGACCTGCTTTGATGCGATGAAGAGGCCCTCGAGGAAGCCCGTGTCTGCCTCGAGTCGACCACTCCATCGAAGATGACTAACCTGCACAACGAAGTAAGATTATTAAATTTTTGTATCTCAAAGTTGGTAAAAATAACTTAAAAATAACAAAGCTCACTGTCTATGAGGTTTCCCACCACCGCTTGCATACGCGGCTTCGGGGACGATTGGTGCGCTCTGTCAATCGAACTCCTCGCCTCGAATCATCCGCGCCTCCTCCCCATACTTTGCCTAAAAATACAGAAAAATAACGTCATTAGAACTGTTAAAGAGAATTCAATTAAGTTGAACAAATAACTCACCAAAGTCTGTGTCGCAGTCTGAGTAGACAGTTGGTCAAGCTGCGACGGGTCACTTCCCAAGTGACCCCTCTTCCACACCTCGATAGGTGTCGGCTGCTGACCGCTCTCGTGATCCTATCAATACATGTTAGCACAATGAAGATTATAAAATTACTTAATAGAATGCGAGTAGCACTTACCATCCGTTTAGCGAGGCGTATGTAGCCGTCCCCACCCAAGCGATGTTTTCCCTCCATCCCACTACTCTCTCGACGGGTTTTAGAAACTCCCCGGAAGTCATCGCTCGCCCAAAGAGCACGCAGGGCACAGTATGTGTCCGAACGGCTGTCAAGCCACACTACGTTGGCCTGCACAAATTTATTATTGAATGAAAATATTGATCACATTCAGATAATGAAGCAAAGTAAACTAAAAACTTTACCTCTGTGTACTGTGCCTCCGTCAAGTATGTGTTGGTTGATTCCTTCCCCGGCACACACTCATTTGGATGCAACTTGAAGTACGCGTTCATAGCTTGAATGTGAGCCGCCGATAGTGACTATGTCACGATCTTCCTGGTGCAGTTATGGAAGATGAGACAAGCGTGATCCGTCTGCTGGGTATCGTTCTCCAAACGATACCTTGCACTACAGGAATATCGATCACTTACGTCGGCCAGAGCAACTTACGTAGGCCAGCCGACGTAAGTACGTAACTTACGTCGGTGCCTGGTAGCCGACATAAGTTAAATAAATTACGTCGGCTGGCCGATGTAAGTAAATGGACCGACAGTAATAAACGGTACTGACATTGGCCTCATCCCATAGCCGACGTAAGTTAAACGACCGACGTAAGTTAACTCTAACTTACGTCGGCCCCGACGTCGGCCGACGTGAGTAATCTCAGCCGACGTAAGTTGTGGTTTAACCTAACCGCGCGAGCGGTGCGTGCCTGTTTCATTTCACGCGCGCCTTGTTTCCCAACCGCCGCCGCCGACCCCGAGCTGCCCCGCGCCTGCCCCCCGTCGCCGCCCCGCCGCCAGCACGCCACCCCGCCGTCGCCGCCCGGCCGCCACCCCCCTCCTGCCCGCGGCCCCACCCCCACGGCGCTGCCCCAATCCCGCTGCGCCGTCGCTGCCGGCCCGCCCCCGCCGCCGCCGCCGGCCCGCCCCCGGCCCCGCCGCCCCTACGCCACCGGCTCACCTCCGTGCTCCTACCACGCCACCGCGCCTCCCCTCAGGTAAGCCCCTCCTCCTCCTCCTCTCTCCCTCCCCCCTCCTCCATGGATGGCCGAGCCCCCTCCCCAACCTCCCCCCCCCCCTCCCCAACCTCACACCCCTCCCATGCATGGCCGAGTCCCCCCTCCTTTGCAATTGAATTGAAATGCAATTGAATTTTGAATGCAATTTAAATGTGAATGCAATTGAATTGTTGATTATGCAATTGAATTGTTGATTATGAAATTGAATGTTGAAATGCAATTGAATTGTTGATTATGCAATTGAATTTTGAAATGAAATTGAATTGTTGATTATGCAATTGATGTTGATTATACAATACAGTATTATGTTTATATTATATTGTTGATTATGCAAATGAATTTATGATGCTTTTTATATTATATTGTTTATTATGTTGTGTAGTTAGGATAATTGTTTATTAGTTAGTTTATTATGTTGTTCAGTAATTAGTACTTATTGTTCATTAATTAGTACTTATTGTACTCATTAGTTAGCCTAGTTTAACTTACATCGGTCAGACCATACCGACGTAAGTTAAACCACTTAACTTACGTTGGTTTGGATCAACCGATGTAAGTTAGAGCACTTAACTTACATCGGCATGCTCTGGCCGACGTAAGTCCTCCAGCCCAGCCCAAGGCCCATCCCGCCACTTAACTTACGTCGGCTTTTGTAGACCGACGTAATTAAGGTAACTTACGTCGGTGGCCGACGTAAGTCACCTTAATTACGTCCAAAAGGCTACGTCGGCCAGTAGCCGAGCCGACGTAAGTGATCGATATTCCTGTAGTGTTGCCTGAAAAAAATAAATATACAAGTAAATGTATGTAACTTATATTAGATTTGTATTACACTAGTATTGTTCATACTTACCATGAAGTCCTGCCAATCAGCCTCCTGGTGGTTGCCGTGAAGAACGTATTGGGCCCTATAGTAGTCATTCCAAGATGTGGCAGCGCATCCGTTCACTACACCGGGGTAGTGCAAACAGACTAGACGGCCCAGGATACCGTTCACCAGCATGTGGCATCCCTAGCCCATGAACAAAGCATCCTCCTAAGTCCTGATACATGATTCTCAATTAGTATATATATATATATATATATATATATATATATATATATATATATATATATATATATATAAGTCTAAAAGTATCTAAATTGAATTGTTAGAGGTTTACTTACCTATCGTCAATAGGACGAATAACGATCCGATCGTTGGGGTTTGCAGCAGCCACAGGAGGAGCCACATAGTCCGTCGCTGTGGCTCCTCCTAGTCTGCTACTATGGAACTGGCTCCAAAGCAAGTGACCCAGAAGTGGGGTCACGCGACTGCACTGGCTCCGAAGAAGGAGGCTCCGAAGCAGAAGGCACCGAAGAAGAAGGCACCGAAGAAGGAGGCACCCTAGCCTCTATGTCCTCGGACATAGAGTCGTCCTGACAATTTTAAATATCCATATTATAGAATAAAGAATGACTTATATCATTTATGTAATTAAATGTTCTTTACCTGTCGTGAACGCTGTACAGGTCCATGTGATGACTTCAGTAGATGGCTCACCAACTTAGCCCGTCTACTCCTGGTAAGCTGACTGCCCTGGAAGACCTCCTCTCCTCTCATGACTAGTCTCTATGGCTTCAAGCATCTCGTCCATCATATCGAACCCAGTGATGTCATCCTCATCTCAATCTTCTATGACTTGAGAAGGTGTCTCGCTGTGAAATGTCCACAACTCATAACATTGCATGAAACCGTTTCCACACAAGTGATACGTCAATGTCACTTTGTTGAAACACTTCACATTCTGACATTTGATACATGGGTACCACACCTTGCTGCTCTTTGACAACGAAAGAGCTCGTTCTATGAAAGCATTCGTCTTGGTGAACCACTCCTCTGAGTGCCTCCCATTCTTTTTTCAATCAGTATACATCCAAGTGCAGCCTTCAGCCATGTTTGAGAGTATACCTTCAAAGCAGACAAATCATTGTTTATTTCATTGTTATGTCATGTCACAGCCCTACAAATAGGCATATAGGTCCTAAACCCACCCAAGAGTGACCGAGGGAAGCGTGCTCATGACGAGACGGCAGTCCAGATTCGGATGAAATTTCGGTAGCATAACCCCGCCGTTCTCCACAGCACGCCCGAAAATGGTGCAATAAAGAACAACAGGATTATGCCGTCAAAATTTCGTCCAGATCCAGACCCGCATCACGTCACAAATCACGCCCCCTCGGTCACTCTTAGGCTGTCCAAAAAGGGACAACTCCGAACCTTCACGTCTCACATGCCAATAGCATGTGAGACGTGCTGATCTGAAATGGGTGACACATTGCTATAGGTTACGTTACTCATTTTCATTTTTAAGTTACTTACGAGAGAGGAAAGAACGAGAGAAAGAGAAGAAGGAAAGTTGGTCCTAGATGATAATTCCACATCCGAATCCACCATCCACGCAATCGCGGGTGATTGACGTCCTCAACATTGTCGTTCGCTTCTGTGTCATCTCGACGCATACGTTACGACTACAACTGTCTATACGGCACGAACACATATATTGCGTGTCGTGTCAGGTCGGGTCGAGCCGTGCCAGACCGGGTTGGCCTGAAACCCTTTTATGTACATATATTAAAAAATCACCACAAAACATTAAATATCAATAAACAATAAGTACCAATTAATGAAAAATATAATAAACTAACTAATAAAAATTACAAATAATAAACAATTATTGATGAACAACATAATAAACTAACTTACTAATGATCACTCAGGACGTCGATCTTGAGCCGCTCCACCTCGAGGCGAGCAAGAAACTAACTAATGATCGATGTATGGTCCGGAGGTGAGGAGAGAGTGAGAGAGAGAGAAAGGGATAGGGGACGAGGAGAGAGAGAAAGGGAGAGGGGGTGAGGAGAGAGGGAAAGGTAGAGGGAGATGAGGAGAGAGGGAGAGAGAGAGAGGAGAGAGTAAATGAAGAAAAGAGAGAAAAGAGGAGCCATGGCCACCACCTTGAACCCCGTCGACGCCGATTCAGAAGGGCAGGGCCAACTGGACCTTGGCAGCACCCTCGTCTTCACCGGCATCTACAATGCTGGTGTCACCGGTCTCATCTAGGTGTGCCCATGTCCGTCCAGCCTCTAAAGGCCATCATCACCTCGCTCTCCGACCCCTCCTTCGCCATCCTCGACTCAACTTCGCTATGGCCGCCGTCAAGTACATTCGCTACTTCGCTATGGCTTCTACAAGCAGGACATTCGCTGTGTCCACCTTCTCGCTCGTGGCCACGATGCAGCTGGCCTTCAACGCCATCACCCCGCATCTTATCAACGTGCAGCGGTTCACGGCGCTTGTTGCCAACACCGTGGTCGTGCTCACCTTCTCCACCGCGCTGCTGGGCGTGGGCTCCTCCTCCGACGAGATAGCCAGCAACGTGCCGCGCGGAAAGTACTCGGTGGGGTTCGTCCTCATGCTGGTCGCCTCCGCCGTGCTGGCGCTCTTCCTATCCCTCTTTGAGGCCACCTTCCAGAAGTTGATCTGGTCACGAGCATTGCGGTGGGTGCTGCGAATGCAGCTATACACGAACCTCGCGGCCTCGGCAGTGGGCGTGGTGGGGCTGTTCGCTTCGGGGAGTGGCGGACGATCCAGGGGAGATGGCGTCGTTCAAGAATGAGAGGGCGAGGTACGTGCTGACGCTGGTGGGCACGGCGGTGTCATGGCAGACTGCAGCATTTGGGGGTGACGCGGCTGCTCTCAAGGGTGTCGTCGCTGTTCACCAACATGACGAGCATGGTGGTGCTGCCGCTGGTGTCGGTGTGTGCTGTGGTTGTGTTTGGGGACAGGATGACGGGCATCAAGGTCGTGTCCATGCTCATGGCCTTGTGGGGGTTCCTCTCGTGCGTGTACCAGCACTACCTCGACGGCCGGCGTGCGGTCGCTGAGAAAGGAGCTGAGTGTTGCGTCTGTGCCGCACGGACGGAAAGCGACACAAATTTGCCAGCTGGGGGGCAGCCACGGTGGACGGGGGGCAGGTACGGCGGGGGGGGGGGGGGGGGGGGGAGGGGGCAGCCATGGTGGGGGGGGGGGGGCAGCCGCATGGTGGGGAGGGGGTGGGGGCACCCACAGTGGGGAGGGGCCCCGGGAAAAGGGTGCTGAGGAGGAGGGGGGCACAAGAGGAGGGGCAGCGCAAGGGGAGGCGGCAGCGGCGAGAGGCGGCGCTGGGGAGGGGGCCACTGGGGAGGGGCGATAGAGGGGGCTACACGGGGAGGGGGCGATGGGGAGAGGTGGCGGCATAACTGGGAGGCGAAAAACAGTGGCAGCGACGGTCTTCGGCGGTGGCCGTCAACGGCGGCCCGGCACGGCGCGACAGCGGTGGAGGGCGTGCGGCGGAGAGGCGAGAAATGAGTTGGCGAGGCAGGGCACGGGGTATACCTAAAAATTTCTTATCGACGACAGTGTAGGTCAACCGTCGTCGATAAGCTACTATTGACGATGGTTAAGACTGACCGCCGCCTATAAGGGCTCGGGTGGGCCCAGTTTTGGCCCATATTGATGACGGGTCTTTATTGCCGACGGTTGACCGTCGTCATTTAGTTATTGACGATGGTACTAGGTCACGTCAATTACGGGCTAATTGACAACAGTTAGATTTAGCCGTCGTCAATTATTTAAAAGACGACGATCCATGGTCTATTATTTTGTCTGTCGTGTATTGTCGTGATACCTGTAGTGAAGCACAAGACATACGTGCAGCCCCCATCTCTCTCTCTCTCTGTACCATGTGAAACATTTATTTTGTCTACTCGTTGAACTCTTATAATTAGTTTCACGTGAACTAATTCATTGTATGTAATAAAATGTGAAAAATAGCTGGCGGTGGTCGACGGGAATGGATCTGACGGCGCATATGCATCAATTTGTAGCAAGGGAGCTAGTGAGAGCCCACCTAGCTGGGAGAGGCAGAAAGGGACTTGAATGATCCACTGTACATACCTTCTGGTGGTGCCTGCAGTTGCCAGTCGGCATGGACACCCAGCCACTGGTGATCTGCAGGTGAGGTAAATGGATATCAAGGTGACGCATATCTTAGCCAAGCTGACCATGGGTTGGGCACAGACAATACACAAAACACACGGGTAGGCCAGGAAAAGATATAAAAGCACGAAAAGATGAGAACGAATCGAAAGCGTTGCTACAGTATACGCTGTAACCTGTTAACTGAATCTGCATTTTTACAAGCCAACCATACATACATATGTGTACGTACCCCTTCTCTCCATCTTCTTGTACGCATCCAGCCAGCACACGCACATACATACCTCGATATAAATAAATCAGTAGGATGAGCAAAGATAGCCTGCTTCTCTAGCTAGCTTATTAGCCGCCACTGCTGAAAGCTTTACCTTGCTTTTATCTTCTTCTTCTTCCTGGCTGCCGCCGGTAGCAGACTGTTCTCCGCACGGCGAGGCGAGGCGGCGATCGGTAGGAATGTCATCGGCCCAGATCGCGGCGGCAGAACAAGTGTGCTACGTGCAGTGCAGCTTCTGCAACACGGTTCTGGTTGTAAGATCTGTTCATTTTGTCTACATATATGATCTATCTCTGATTGAACACGTAAATCTGCCTTCAGCAGAGCTTCTCACCCGCGCACACAATTATTGACATATTCTTCTCCTGATTCCTTTTTGTTGATTTATTGATTGGAGAAGAGTCTCAACGAAAAGAACAAGCTAGAGAAAATCATACCTTTTGGTTCATAGCTTGTCTACTTCTTTAGGTTTTGTTACTGATTCACTCGTGCTAGCCCCATTTCCGGTTTCATTCTTTTCTATGCCAGTTGCGTTAGTTTTCTGGAGATCATTCAATTCAAAATTCTCAAAACTGTATCTACTTAATTTTGGTGCTCTGTGTACACTACTACAAAAAACATTTTTACAGGCGTTTCTATATTTTTTTACAGACGGTCCATTAAAAGTGCCGCCTGTGATGTCAGATGAGTTAATAACCGTCTGTGATAATAGAATATCACAGGCGGTCCGTAATAAACAACCGCCTGTGAAAATGTATTGATTTTCACAGGCGGTTCGTAACAAAAACCGCCTGTGATAATAGTCATTATCACAGGCGGTCCGTAACAAACAACCGCCTGTGAAGATATAATGATTTTCACAGACGGTCTGTAACATAAAAACCGTCTGTGATAATGATGGCTTCTCATTGGTCCGCTGCTTCATCCCACGGATCACTCTTGGACTTCGTATCTCCGCTGTTCGCTGCTTATCGATCCAACGACTCAGTTTAGAAGTCGCACGATAGATGTGTCTATAACAGCAGCAGCCACGATTCAGTCCGTGATCCTCCGTCAGCCTCCCAAGGTACGGCTTCCGGCGGCATCTCCCAAGGCGCGGCTGCCGGCGGCCTCTCTCAAGGCGTGACTAAGGCGCGACTTCGGTTGCTCCAGACCTCGGCGGCTCTGGCGCGGCCTCCCGACGAGTGCGAGCCTTGCCGACGCGAGCACGGGCGCGGATCTGGCACAGTCTACCTCGGGCTCCTGACGGCGCGGCTGCCGGCGGCCTCTCTCAAGGCGCGACTTCGGTTGCTCCGGACCTCGGCGGCTCCGGCGCGGCCTCCCGACGAGCGCGAGCCCTGCCGACACGAGCACGGATGCGGATCTAGAACAGTCTACCTCAGGCTCCCGGCGGCGCTGCTCCGGCGCGCCTCCCGGCGAGCGCGCGCCCTGCCGGCGTGAGCGCGGGCACAGATCCGGCGCGGTCTACCTCAGGCTCTCGACGGTGCGGCTCCTCCGGCTCCAAGCGGCACGGCCTCGTCGGGCTTCGGGCGGCACGGCTCCTCCGGCTCTTGGCGCTGCGACCTCCTTCGACACTTGGCGGCGCTCTTCCGGCTCCGGCAACGCGGCGGCCTCCAGGCGGCGCGGCCTCTTCTGACTCCCGACGGCACATGTGATATTTTTTTTGTTTCTATAGGCATTTTCACAGGCGGTTTTTAATAAAAAACTGCCTGTGAAAATGCATTTTCACAGGCGGTCGGTAATTAAAAACCGCCTGTGAAAATGCATTTTCACAGGCGGTCGGTAATTAAAAACCGCCTGTGGAAATGTATTTTCACAGGCGGTTTTTTATTACCGACCGCCTATGAAAATGTAGTTTCACAGGCGGATTATGCCACCGCCTGTGTTAATCGATCATTTTCACAGGCTCTTCGTTACAGGCGGTTTTTAGAACCGTATGCGATAATATGTTTAGAACCGCCTGCGATGAAGCATTTTGTAGTAGTGGTATATACAGAAAAAATTCATCATTCTCCTCGATCGTGTTCCATCTCCGCTTGAATCTGTTGATTGTAATAAACTGAAACTAATGGAGAACAGTGTTCCACTGTCCAGAACTGCTAGTTGTGCATAATTGCAAATATGTACCAAGAGGTCTCCAGATAACGAATAAAATTAAATTGTTTGCACGTTCATCCATTCTGTTTCATGCTCCTATAGAGAGGGCCCTTCGAAAAAAATACCCTTAGTCTTTCGAAAAAAAATGCCCATCCTAGTTTTACTTGTATACACAGTTTGAATCATCCTTTATTTAAAAGCATGGAATGATAAAATCACTTAGTATTATGAAATAACACAACTGACCTGGTTGACAAGTGATCTTGCATATGCTGAATATGCTAGTAAACTCTCAAGAACTTCTTTAGATTTTTTATTGGCTAACTTTCAAGTTGCTACAAGCTAGTAGTGGCATTTATGAATGCTTAGTAACGGTTCCAAGAACTTATAGAGCTAATTGATCAATCAGCATCGGCAGTATGTAAGCTAATTAATGATCATGTGAGAATACTAGTTCAAGAAATACTATAAGGATCATAAGAGATAAAATTTTCTTTGCATGCATCAATGTTTAGCTTCATGATCAGAAATAATACAGCAATCATGGCAATACCTCTTCAGAGAGCACCGAATATAAGAACCCAATGGTTATTTCATTCTCTTGAGGATGCTTGGTACGTGTAGCTTCACAGTAGGTTAGGGCTCAAACTTGCCATCTTGTGGCTATATTTTGATTTAAATTAATATATCTATAAGTTCGCTATAAGATGTAGGTTCTTTAAAAAAATAAACTTTGCAAATATATATTCCTGCAAGTATATGTAATAGCTAGCTACCCCTGAAAGAAAAAAGTTAGATACCTTTCCTACCAAAAGTTGTAAGCAATAGAATTCCTTGCAACCAAAATATGAGATAAATTTAAACCAGACCAAACATCATCTTGTACTATATAGCTAACTTTTTTTAGGTAAATATATATAGCTACCTTTCTTACTGAAGTTATAAGCTAGAGAATTCCTTGCGACCAAAAAGGGAAGTAATTCTAAACGCAGTCAAGAATCATACTCTACTGTATAGCTAAAATGTTCGAACTTCGGCATGTGGGCTTGTGTGAAGTGGGTTTGCATGATGTGTCGCTATCTTCTGCTTCTTTCTCTTAGTGTTGGGGACACATCACAATTAGCCTTCAGTACCATTTTATCATGAATTGAGTGCCGAATGATGAGCATGCTCAGCATCTTACATTGCTAGTAGTACTAGTGGTCAGTGCATCTCTTGCACATAGATCATACACCATCGTCTCTCTCTTTCTATCTCAGGCATGGCAGCATTACATGTTGGTCATTTGTGTATGTACATGTGCATGCATGGGCTCAACACACCCGCATGCATACACAATCATTGGTAGGGGGGTCATGCACACATGAACTTGGTTTATACTCCCTTACATGGGAGTGAGTGCCCACAAAGAGCTGGGGATAAAAAGAATCCAACAGCATCCAACAGCTGAGCCGTGATATGCATGGTTCTTACCTATATCAAATAAAAATAAAGCAAATTTAGCTGTCATAATGATATCTGGTTTATGGTTAACTACCATTGTTGCAGGTGAGTGTCCCAGGGAATAGATTGCTCACCGTTGTCACAGTTCGGTGTGGACACTGCACGAATCTACTGTCAGTGAACTTGAGAGGACTAATGCAATCATCCCTCCCAGAACCAGAACAAGAACATCATCCCCAGGTCAACATATGCATGCATGCATGCCGCATATTAATATTTGCTTAGTAGAAATATAGGTCATTGTTTCTTAGTATAAACATATAGACCGGAAAATGGTAAAGAATTAGTGCATGATTGTTATTGCCCATATGAGCTATGTAGTACTCCTAGAACATGCCAATACCGGCCAATCAAACTCCTATAATTGGCCGGCAATAGCGGCTGGCCACTAGCTGAAGGCTGCATAGGCAAGTCACTTCTTCAACGAATTTTTTTTAATATACAAATACAACAACAACCAAGCCTTTGTCCCAAACAAGTTGGGGTTGGCTAGAAATGAAACCCAACAATTTTGAAGAAAAGTAATAGAAAATAAGATGAAAGTAAAAAAAATCTACATTTTATTTATTCTAGAAATGGGTTAAAAAGAAAGAAGATAAGAGTAACAAATTACGAATAAACTAAGATTCTGACACATGAATTGCTAATTTCCATGCAGTCCTATCATGAGCCAAATCTCTAGGTATGTCCCACTCCTTTAAATCTCGTTTCACCGCCTCCTGCCATGTCAACCTTGGTCGACCTCTACCCCTCCTAAAATTTTCTCCACTCTTTATAATCCCACTGTTAACCGGTGCGTCTGGAGGTCTCCGCTGGATATGCCCAAACCACCGTAGGCGATGTTGGACTAGCTTCTTCTCAATCGGTGCCACCCCTACCCTATCACGTATTACTTCGTTTCTAATTTTGTCTCTTCTTGTGTGACCGCACATCCACCGTAGCATGCGCATCTCCGCAACACTCATTTGTTGGACATGTTGCCTTCTAGTTGGCCAACATTCTGCTCCATACAGCATCGCAGGCCTGATCACCATCCTATAGAATTTTCCTTTCAATTTTTGTGGAACTTTCTTATCACATAAGATTCCAGATGCTTGTCGCCACTTCATCCACCCGATCTTGATCCTGTGGCAAACATCTTCGTCAATATCACCATTGCTTTGTAACATTGATCCTAAATATCGAAATGTGTCCCTCCTAGGTACTACTTGTCCTTGTAAACTAACATTACTATCCTCGCACCCGACATCACTATAGTCGCATCTCATATACTCGGTCTTGGTTCTACTAAGTCTAAACCCCTTAGACTCTAAGGTCTGCCTCCATAGCTCCAATTTCCTATCAACACCATCCCTAGTTTCATCTACCAGCACTACATCATCAGCAAAGAGCATACACCAAGGGATATCCCCTTGTATATTCTTCGACACCTCATCCATCACTAAGGAAAAGATGTAAGGACTTAAGGCTGATCCTTGGTGTAACCCTATTGTGATAGGAAAAGTGTAGGTCTCACTATCTCTTACGCGCACACTTGTCACCACATTATCGTACATATCCTTGATAAGGTTAATGTACTTTGTTGGGACTTTGTGTTTCTCTAGTGCCCACCACATGACCGGTCTTGGTACCTTATCGTATGCCTTTTCCAAGTCAATGAACACTAAATGTAGATCCTTCTTTTGCTCCCTATACCTCTCCATAAGATGACGGAGTAAGAAAATCGCCTCCATAGTGGATCTCCCAGACATAAAACCAAACTGGTTTTTAGTGACATTGGTCACTTTCCTCAAGCGGTGTTCAATCACTCTCTCCCAGAGCTTCATAGTATGACTCATGAGCTTAATTCCTCGGTAATTAGTACAACTTTGAACATCTCCTTTATTTTTGAAGATGGGTACTAAAATACTTTTCCGCCACTCTTCATGCATTTTGTTTGACTGAAAAATGCGGTTGAATAGTTTAGTGAGCCATACTACTGCTACATCCCCTAGACATCTCCACACCTCAATGGGGACATCATCGGGGCCGTGGGCCTTTCCTCCTTTCATCCTTTTTAGGGCCTCTCTAACCTCGGACTCTTGTATCCTCCGCACGAATCGTCTGTTGATGTCATCAAATGAGTTATCCAACTCGAACCTAATACTCTCATTCCCGTCATTGAATAGTCCATTGAAGTAGTCCCGCCATCTGTCCCTAATTTCTTCCTCCTTCAATAGAATTTGGCCTGCCTCATCCTTAATGCATTTGACTTGGTTGAGATCTCTCACCTTTCTCTCGCGAAGTTTCGCCATCTTGTATATATCCTTTTCGCCTTATTTTGTCCCTAGCCTCTCATATAGAGCATCATAGGCCTGCCCCCTTGCTTTACTCACAACACGCCTAGCATTTTTCTTAGCATCTTTATACTTCGCCATGCTACTTGCACTTCTCTCATGATGCCAACCCTTATAAGACTCCTTCTTCTCCTTAATAGCTTTTTGTACATCTTCATTCCACCACCAAGTGTCTTTATCTACAAGTTTCTTACCTTTTGTCCACCCAAGCACCTCCCTAGCCGTCTTCCTAATGTAAGTCGCCATCTTCTCCCACATACTATCTGCATCTTCCTCTTCGTTCCAAGGTCCTTCTGCGATCATCCTCCTTTTGAATGATTGTTGCGCTTCATCCTTCAACTTCCACCACTTTGTTCTCGTGGTTTTAACACCTTTGTCTCGTGACACACGCACGTGGAAACGAAAGTCGGCTACCACAAGTTTATGTTGTCGAACAACACATTCTCCAAGAATCACCTTACAATCTAAACATGCCCCTCTCTCCCTTCTCCTGGTGAGGATATAGTCGATTTGACTAGAATGTTGGGCACTAGTAAAGGTCACTATGTGAGATAGCCTCTTTTTAAATAGGGTGTTAGCTACCAATAGGTCATAGGCTACGGCAAAGTCTAGGATATCCTTACCCTCCTGGTTTCTATCGCCACACCCAAAACCTCCGTGTACCCCCTCAAAACCTACGTTAGTTGTACCTACATGACCATTGAGATCTCCTCCTATGAAGAGCTTCTCGCTTACCGGTACACTACTAACCATATCCTCCAAGTCCTCCCAAAATTGTCTCTTAGTGCTCATGTCAAGCCCAACTTGTGGGGCATAAGCACTAATGACATTCAAAATAAGGTCCCCCACAACTACCTTGACTAGGATGATCCTATCCCCTCGTCTACAGACATCCACTACTCCATCCTTGAGGCTCTTATCTATTAGGATGCCTACGCCATTCCTAGTTCCCGTCGAGCCAGAATACCAAAGCTTGAAACCGGTATTCTCAACCTCTCTCGCTTTTTGACCTGCCCATCTAGTCTCTTGTACACAAAGAATGTTTACACGCCTCCTAATCGCAACGTCCACTAACTCTCGTAGCTTTCCCGTCAAGGATCCTACATTCCAACTACCCACCCGAAACCTAGTTTCCTCGGCTAGCTTTGTTACCCTTCGCATCCGTCGAGGAAGATGCAAAGACCCTTGCTCACTTAACACTACATTCGGGCGATGATGTAGCGCGCCACTAAGGTGATGGCGATCCGGCCCTCGCTCACTTAACACCACATCCAGGTTCCGATATGGCGCGCCACTAAGGCGGTGGCGACCCGGCCCTCGCCCACTTAACACCATACCCGGGTTCCGGTATGGCGCGTCGCTAAGAGGGTTACGCCCCAACGAATTTCCAATGAGTTTCATTTCCATGGGAATGGCTAAGTTTAGTTGCTGGCTCGCCAAGCCTATCACAACCCCCTCCTCCTTTACCCGGGCTTGGGACCGGCTATGTCATTACAACATAGGCGGAGTTCTTCTTCAACGAATTTTTTTTAATATACCTTTTAAAAAATAATTTAATATAAATATCACACGGAATGATGATTTGGGGAAAATGACCCAGTGTCGTACGTGCCGCATACGAAATTCTCATTCCGTATGAGGCTCATACGAAATGTGCAATTTTTCCGTGCCACATCAGTTGGTGCGTGCCATGGTGGAGAAAATGTTGGCCACGGTGGAAGAAAGGGACACGTACAAATTTCGTACGTGCCTCATACGAAGTGAACAGTACCTTCGTACGAGGCACGTGCGAAATTCGTCTGTGCCCAATTTTGGCACTGCATTTGATCCATTTTACACATAAGTTTATCAAAATTTATAGATCGATTTGCTAGAAATTTCCAAAGTATAAAATAGAGCATATATTCTGTAGTTTCGAATTCAATGAAGTTCCTATATATTTAGTATGTAGAAACAAGAGTAATTGAATGTATTATTAAGCAATACGATCACATTTCTGCATGTTTGTAAAATATATTCAGTTTTGGTTTTTTGTTTAGAAACACTTGGAGTTAGAATTTGTAGAAACGTACATAAAAGTTATTGTAATGTAAGTTTCGTTGAGTATAACAAATTAGTTATCAATATATTTTATGGGAGTTAATGGGAGCTACAAATTTTTTAAAATCATATTACGATAAGAATCGCATTGCTTCAAAAAGTATAGAATTAATTGTACTAAAAATAAAAAGCTTGGCGGCGGTTACATGAAATGGAATTACATAGTTCCGAAAATATGTGCATGTTGTTTGCCACTCTACTACTACGGTACATGAGGCAAAACATATGTACACATATTTTTGGAAGAAAACATAAAATAGGTAATACAAATGACGTGTGTACGACGCACTTAAGATGCGTCAATCTAATCCTAACATGCCTTAGTTGAATTAAACGCCGAGCATAGTTTACCCAAGTTGCTACTGAGTGCAACGGGGGTATTTTCCCTTACGCAAAGCATCCGGACCGACTTCTCTTGCACGACGAGCTCTCTGTCGCATGCGTTCTCGCTCAGCCTCTCGTGCTTGTGCTGCGACGTGTTCCTCCTCTGCAGCTTTGCGATCACACTCTACGAACCATTGTCGAATTTCTTCTTGCTTCTTGCAATGACACTCCTCCTGTTCAGCTCTATTCCTTCTCTCTTGCTCTATTCTTTCATCGCACTCTATTTCTTCTTTGAACTTCCAATATGCATGTTGATCCATTCTCTGAACCTCCTTGGCGTCTTCTGCCGATTGTTCCTGGTTGATGTAGTTTCTAAAGTCGCAAAGAGGTGGTGGTGACTGCACAAGTTTTTGTACAAAAGATTAGATTGTATAGCATTCATAAAAACATAAATAATGTTGCATATTACCTGTTTTCTACCACCTGGAAGAAATGGGCACGTCCTGTGAGGAGGATCATACTCGTAGTTGTCGCACATCCAAAACCGGCAACCATATGAGTAACCAGGTCGAAGATCTCTTACAAACCTACAATCAGTGCCACAGAAACACATTGGAGGTTGTAATCCCTTGGGGATTGGAACCTTTCTCTATTTGTGGGTGGTGAGTTCTCATCCATGGTACTAAAGTATATAGAATGATTGTAGTGAGTACGTGTTGAAGCTGTTAGCGGAGTGGGTGTTATATAGACGAACGGATGATGTTGTATGGACCTAGTGTAGGAGAAATTTCATCCCTGAGATGTATAAGTGTGAACTAACATTTCACGTGGTCTGACATGGAGCAGTGAAATTTTGTTTTTCTCTTGTACGAGATTCGTCTAACATCGAGCAGTGTAATTTTGTTTTTCTCTTATACGAGATTCGCCTGTCATGGACCTGGTGATGTCCTGGATAAGTTTCACGTGAGTTTTTTGTCGTATTTTATGTAGATAAGATTTGTCTTACAAGATTCATCTCACAAGTTACAAAGTAGTATGGCGAGTCACAAAGTAGGAAGACAACAAAGTAATTTTAACAAACTTTTCATTCGAAACATACTTGTTATACATGGGAACCATACTTCTGATACATATGAAACATACTTCTGATACATGCGAAACATATTTCGCTACTTCGCTACTACTTGTGATGCGGACAGTTGCAAGATATGTTATTGCAAACGTCGTTTTCATCCTCATCATTCGTCTGACTTGTACCAGGATAGAGTTTCATTTGTTGAAGTTCCATTTCAGCTAGTTCACCCACCAAATCTTTATTGTGATGTTGTACATGTTTAATGTACTCTCGAGTAGCCTTAATAGGTGGTGGATCAACCCAGAGTGTATATCGATAGTTTTCATCATTATAGTAAGCCTAAAACCAAAAGTATTGTCAGTAAAACTGCATATATGAAAGATGTTTTGAAAATGATATTTAGTACTTACTCCACCAACAGGACAACGAAAGAAACGATGATCGTTGTCGTCTCCTTCGTCCATCATTTGGACAATACAATCCAGATGACAATGACACTTAGGCCACTCTTGTTTGATGTCATCGTATGGTCGTAGTGGATTAAACGGACCAAAATCACTCTTAGTAAAAAGTGGGAACTCATCTAATAGTGGTTCATACCACGTTGGACCTCCCATCAAGTAATTTTCAGGCACTGCTCTAAAGTTTTCACTTCCTCGCGTACCACGACTTGTACTCGCCATTGTTTCACCTCCACGCCTACCTCGACCTCTACTCGTCATTGTTGGCACGCATGAGTCATATTTATATAGGGCGATTAGTGCAATGTCGTTCTTCTCTTGTACGAGATTCACTTGCAATGTCGTTCTTCTCTTGTACGAGATTCGCCTGACATGTATCTATTGATGTCGTGGATAAGATTCGTCTGACACGATAAAGTGCAATGTCGTTCTTTTCTTGTACGAGATTCGCCTGACATGTATCTGTTGATGTCTTGGATAAAATTCGCCTAACATGATAAAGTGCATTGTCGTTTATATAAAAAAATGATAGAAGTATGAAAGATATAGTGCATAAAGAAAACATAACATAGTTCTTCTATAAATAACACACACATACATGGGTACACTTTACTAATGTATACCACGCTTGTTGTTGAACCTACGCGCAGCATTCACATGAGCCCGATCATAAGACATGCGCGAAGGAGTTGCCCTCCTCCATCAATGCTGAACAGGTGCAGGTGTCTCGAACTGCTGTGAAGGTTGAGTCGGAATGGGAGCACCCTCCAACTGCGATGTAGGATTTGTATCCTATTATGGCATGTCCACCACGTAGTCGTCGATCTGGAAAGGTGAAGCTGGAGGACTGTCGTGGTGCGTCTGCGAGCCGGAAAGCATAGTATCATAGTCAGTTATGCCCTCTCCTGCATTGGCATAACATATATAGTTAGCAAGTTCATTGTCACTACAGCAAACCCGACGATTTGCAATGGCTAGGGCCGTCGCAAATAAGCAAAATGCCGTCGCAAATAAGCTATTTGCGACGGCTTTTCTTATTTGCGATGGTTTTTGGCCGTCGCAATTAAGCTTATTTGCGACGGCCACCGTCGCAAATAAGATTAATTGCGACGGCTAGCAGCGGCCGTTGCAAGTTATTGCCGTGGGCCGGTGGGCCCCGCAACAATATTTGCGACGGTCGGGCCGTCGCAATTAAGTGCCTCTATTTGCGACGGCCTGGCCGTCGCAATTAAGCTCAGTGGGCAGGGCCCACATGTCCTCCACCGGGACCCACGCCGCTATTTGCGATGGCCCGTCCGTCACAATTAACTCTTATTTGCGACGGCCTGGCCATCGCAAATATTAGTGGCTTATTTGCGATGGCTTGGAACCTTATTTGTGACGGTACTGTATAAAAAGCCGTTGCAAATAAGGTTTTTTATTTAAAAAAAATAGAAAATACTAACCGGCTCGATGGCCAGAATAACAGAACAGACAATATTCATCACAACACATCACAACAGTTTCAAAACACATCACACACATCGTACAAATATCGCATCAACATCAACAAACTAAACATGGGCTCACTCGCCCGTCTGACCTCCGTATCCACCTTCGGAGCCACCTCCGAAGTCGAAGTCGTCATCGCGCCTCATTCCTGGTGGCAGTAGCGACGGCGACGGCGTTTGTGCAGTCATCGCGGATCCCTGCAATTAATGAAACTTAGAGTTAGAATATAAATGCATCAACATCTCTCTCCCTCCCTTCCTCTCCCTCTATCTTCATCTAGATCCCCCTCTCTTCCTCTCTCTTTTCATTTCTCTCTTTGTCTCTCACTCTATCTTTCTCTCTCACTCTATCTCTTTATTGCTATCCTTTTCCCTCTATCTTCCTCTCTCTATCTCCATCTACATCTCCCTCCCTGTATCTTCCCCTCTCTCTATCTCCATCTACATCTTACTCTCTCTCTTCATTCCCCTCCTACTCTATCTAACTATTTTTCAATCTTTCTTCTGTCTCTCTCTTTCTTCTCCCTCTCTTTCTTCTATCTCGATCCTTTTCTTCTATCTAACTATCTCCCTCTTTCTTCTATCTAAATATTTTTGCGCTGAAAAATAAGGATTACAAAAAAATTACATGAACCACAGAAGAAGGATCGCCTGGAAGGACCGGTGGTAGTATCGGTAGCTGGATCCCAGACCTTGCGCCCGAGCCATGGCCTGTCATTGCAAACATTAAATGCTATCTATTAGTAAGTCATTTACGCTGAACTAATGAGAATTTTAGTTTTTATTTTGTTACCTCCATTGCTTCCCGCATCTGCGCCAAC
This sequence comes from Tuctoria greenei, assembly GCA_036927565.1. Lineage (NCBI taxonomy): Eukaryota > Viridiplantae > Streptophyta > Magnoliopsida > Poales > Poaceae > Tuctoria > Tuctoria greenei. The sequence goes on along the minus strand of JAYESD010000008.1, from coordinate 177,824,854 downwards.
GCTGCTGCCTGGGTTTGGATCGTGGCCTCCATCGCGATCCTTTGGCGTTCCGACTCCTCCTGTCGCCTGAAGAGGGACTGCATCTCAATGTACCTCTGCAAGGCGCGACGACTAGTCATGCCCACCGAAGAAGTCTGCGTGGAGCTAACTCTCGCAGGTCTCGCCGCCCTCGAGTTACGCCACCAAAATCTCGTCCAAATCCGGACCCGCGTCTCGTCACAAGCCACGCCCCCTCGGTCACTCCGAGGATGTCCAAAAAGGGACAATTACGAACCTGCATGTCTCACATGCCAAAAAGGGACAATTCCGAACCTGCACGTCTCACATGCCAATGGCATGTGAGACGTGCTGATCCGAAACGGGTAATACATTGCTATAGGTTATGTTGCTCATTTTCATTTTCAGTTTATTTAAGAGAGAGGAAAGAACTAGAGAAAGAGTGAGAGGAAAGTTGGTCTTAGATGACAATTCCACATCCATTTCCACCGTCCACGCAATCGCGGGTCATTGACGTCCTTACCAACCCGTTTGCTTCCATGTCGCCTTGACTACTATGATCTACACGGCACGATCACACTTATTGCGTGTCGTGCCCTTGCGGGTTGGTCCGAGCCAGCCCAAAACCCCTTTATTTATATATATTAAGTAGTCACTCAAAAACATTATCTGAATGCACTAAAGTCCAAACATACACTAAACAAAATAGAAAAAAACTATTAATTCTAAACACTCACGCAATCAAAAGAATAAGAGAAAAAAATTATTAATTCTAGTAACCTGCATAATAAACATATTTACCAAAGCATGACAAAAAATTATCTAAACCTAAAAAAACATAATCATGTAGCAACATCTACATCACACACTTGACATAGGCTGAACTAGTAACATGGTGATGCAAATCTAAAGAAAATGTGTTACATCATTAAAAGTTTGATAAAAAACAGTTGGAACATTATACATATCAGAGCAGCTACTATACAATATGAGAAGAACGATGGTGCCATACCTCAGCAGTGAAGTGGATCTGAGTGTGCACGGTGGGGAGGGGACCTGAGCAATGTAAAGAAAATGCATTATGTCAAGACCGATTTGATAAAAAAAGCTAGAACACTCAAAGAACTGAATATAATTGGACTAGCTAGATCACCATATTATGATGCTTTTGTTTGATCCAGAAGCAAGTCCCCCACTCGCTAAAACACAATGGTTAATAACCTACTTTTCATCTTTAAGAGGTTACTCTAGTGCTAATTTTCTGATTTAAGAGGCGCAGTCGGATTGAGCAAAAGCAGCAGGCCGCACCGGGGAAGGAAGTCAAAAAGAGTGAAACCAGCGGTCCCGGTCCGCACGCTTGATTTCGGTTGGAAAAATGAAGAATGGTGATGGCTGCCAGAGTTTCTGCTCTAGGAAGCACAAGAACGGAGGAACTTCGACTTTGCTAGCCAGGAGGTGATATTAAGGAGCGAGAGAAGGATTAGGGCAAGTTGCGGCTGCACAACGATGTGACGTCCGAGCCGCCGCGCTCGACGCGCATGCAGCCAAAATCTTGCCCAGCATAGTCAAACATGCTTGATTATGCTTCAGTTAGCTAAATTTGGTCATATTTAAAACAAATTTTCTGAATTTTGGCTCAATTAAGTAAATTTAGCCAAAACACATTTTTGAAGTTATATAGGTCTTCATATGCTCAGACCATCGCCACACCTAGTAGCACAGATTATCTTTGGTAGCACAGATTATCTACAATTGCTCAAATGAAACTTAGAGAAATAAAAGCAAACTTAGCCAAACTTAGTCTAGCATAGCTAACTCTAAGCAAAAGTAGCCAAATATAGCTAAATATAGCATAACTTAGTCAAAATTAGTCAAGTATAACTATATCTAATGTAACTTAGCCAAAATTAGCCAAATTTGGTCAACTTAACCAAATATAGTTAAATCTTGCCCCTAATAGAGAATTATGTGGCATATGCAAGGCCGATGACAGAAATAGGGAATATACTACTGTTACTAGAGTCTAGAATCATGTTTACCACTAATGTGTCAGAACAGTTTTAGACACACAAAACCAACTACCAATTCATCGTGATATAACCATCCACGACGAAGGGAGTAACTCCTATTCATTTGAACTTGACAGTTTTATCTCTGCAAACTACCAGAAGATGAAATGCTACTGATTTCACAGTTTCAGACACACAAAACCAACTACCAATTTATCATGATATAACCATCCACATAAATCTTGCCCCACCGAACCCTAACCAAAGATGCCACCGAACTTGACAGTTTTTCGAATTCTACCGAACCCTAACCAAGGATGCCTACCATTTTCTAATTCCCGAACCCTAACCAAGGATATGCAAGGCGGCAGCGAGGGCGGGGAGGGAGGCGGCACAATGAAGGAGGATGGAAGGTCGAAGGGTTTAGGGTTTACCTTGAAGCTCGGCGGCGATGGCAATGGCTTCGCTCGGCGTACCTGGAAGGGAGGAGGGCGAAGCTCGGCGGCGACGGCGAAGCTCGGCGACGGCGAAGCTCGGCGGCGTACCTGGAAGTGATGAGGGCGAACACTTGGCGGCAAACGAAATTTTGGCAGCCTAACGGCGTCTAAGTATTTCGCCCGGGTTAGGTTTTTCCAATGCTGCCGAGGGGTATATATAGACTCACATTTTCTTAGGCGGATTTTAAGTACCGACCACCTAAGAAGATTGTTACCTCAGTCGGATGTTACTTACCAACCGCCTGAGAAGATACAATTATCTCAGACGGTTGGTTAGTAACAACCGCCTGAGATAAACATGGGCCTGTGAAGATATTTACTTCTTCTTAATTAATAAGTGTTCATTATAATTTGATGAATGCCTACATAAAGACCCCTCACCAACCGTGCGCGACCTTTCTTTTCCCCGAGGCGCGACCTTTCAATGCGCGGTAAACCAACTGCTCCATCTTCCACTCCGCACGGCCTTAAAGATGCGCTATCGCTCACAAGCGCATCACTCACTTTGAATCCTCTTGTTTTCTACGTCTTCCTCCGCTCTGACGACCCAACACCACTATGGTCGACCTTCCGCCGCCAAGCCCTCCAAGGGAGCCACCTTGCAAGAAACTATGTTACAGCTCCCCCGAGAAGATCAACACCGAGCAGTGCCTCCTCATGGCGCGATAGGCGTACAGCAATACGTCTCGCGCCATGAGTGCCTTGGCGCTGGGTACCCTTCCAGAGTATACTGGAATGGGTACCATGGGCCACTACCTCTACGCCCTCACGGGGGTGGCTGATCGTCTCGACATTCTGTTCGCGACGATGGCCCAGGTTCTTGGCCCCGAGGGCCATAGAACGCTGGTGGAGGCGACGGCTAGCAACCTCGGGGTTGCACCACCGGTGCAGCCGGTGCAGCCGGCCCTGTCTCCTGTTGCACCGGTGCCGGAGTCGCCGCCGGAGGACGAGGAGGAGGAGGAGGAAGAGGAGTAGGAGTAGGATTTATTAGTTTTTCTTTTTGTTGTTTTTAGTTGCTTCTGTTTTGTAAATATTGTTAATGAATGAAATCTATCTTTGTTCATCTATGTGATTGAATATTACTTGTGTATCTTGTGTGTTCTTATGTAAATATTGTGCATCTTGTGTGTTCTTCAACTGTGTAAATGAATGAATGTGTAGTGTGTTCATCGTTAATTAGAATTTCACGTCTGAGAGAAGGTTATCTCAGGCGGTTGTTAAGTAATACCCGCATGAGATAAATATATTTTCAGGCGGTTGGTAAGTACCAACCGCCTGTGAAGATATTTACTTCTTCTTAATTAATATTCTTGATTAAATGTGGTCCTTTAAAAGGCAAAAATCCACTTTTCTTGTAATATTATTGATAAGTAAAGGTTACCATTAAATTTCACTTCATAAATCCATTGAAATTGGTCAGAACATAAAAAACATACAACAAATGCTATTTTTCATTTTTCTATCTTGAAGAATATAATGCTTTTTTCATTTATTTTTTCAGTGGTCATTTTTACTCATCATACCAACCTCTACGAATTTTTTCATATTTTTTTAAGTTTTTTTGAATCAATGTGTGTTCATAATTTGATGAATGTCTCATATGTATATGAGCATTTAGTTAGAATGGCGGACAATTTGAAGTTTGACATGTTGGAATGCTTTTAAAAAAATTAAAAAAATTCATACATGTATAAATTATACAAATATGTTCATACCAACAATTTTGAGTGAAGGAACTTTTTTTATGAGATACACAAATGTGAATAATATGTGAGTAGAAATTAATTTGATATTTACCAAAACATTACAATGTCAGCTATACAAGTTTTAAAAATATTTTGTTCAGGTGGTAGATGTTAATTTTATACAAATGTAGAAGAAAGAATCATAGAATTTGGACACAATTTGCAGAATCTAAACATGTTTGAGTATTTATATTGGAATCTAAATAAAAAAGAAGCAAGGGATAAGGAAACTGAAGAACAGTATCGGGCATTATCTCAGGCGGTTGTTAAGTAATACCCGCCTGAGATAAATATATTTTCAGGCGGTTGGTAAGTACCAACCGCCTGTGAAGATATTTACTTCTTCTTAATTAATATTCTTGATTAAATGTGGTCCTTTAAAAGGCAAAAATCCACTTTTCTTGTAATATTATTGATAAGTAAAGGTTACCATTAAATTTCACTTCATAAATCCTTTGAAATTGGTCAGAACATAAAAAACATACAACAAATGCCAATTTTCATTTTTCTATCTTGATGAATATAATGCTTTTTTCATTTATTTTTTCAGTGGACATTTTTACACATCATACCAACCTCTACGAATTTTTTCATATTTTTTTAAGTTTTTTTTAATCAATGTGTGTTCATAATTTGATGAATGCCTCATATGTATATGAGCATTTAGTTTGAATGGTGGACAATTTGAAGTTTGACATGTAGGAATGCTTTTAAAAAAATTAAAAAAATTATACATGTATAAATTATACAAATATGTTCATACCAACAATTTTGAGTGAAGGAACTTTTTTTATGAGATACACAAATGTGAATAATATATGAGTAGAAATTAATTTGATATTTACCAAAACATTACAATGTCAGCTATACAAGTTTTAAAAATATTTTGTTCAGGTGGTAGATGTTAATTTTATACAAATGTAGAAGAAAGAATCATCAAATTTGGACACAATTTGCAGAATCTAAACATGTTTGAGTATTTATATTGGAATCTAAATAAAAAATAAGCAAGGGATAAGGAAACTGAAGAACAGTATCGGGCATTATCTCAGGCGGTTGTTAAGTAATACCCGCCTGAGATAAATATATTTTCAAGCGGTTGGTAAGTACCAACCGCCTGTGAAGATATTTACTTCTTCTTAATTAATATTCTTGATTAAATGTGGTCCTTTAAAAGGCAAAAATCCACTTTTCTTGTAATATTATTGATAAGTAAAGGTTACCATTAAATTTCACTTCATAAATCCTTTGAAATTGGTCAGAACATAAAAAACATACAACAAATGCTATTTTTCATTTTTCTATCTTGATGAATATAATGCTTTTTTCATTTATTTTTTCAGGGACATTTTTACTCATCATACCAACCTCTACGAATTTTTTCATATTATTTTAAGTTTTTTTGAATCAATGTGTGTTCATAATTTGATGAATGCCTCATATGTATATGAGCATTTAGTTAGAATGGTGGACAATTTAAAGTTTGACATGTTGGAATGCTTTTAAAAAAATTAAAAAAATTCATACATGTATAAATTATACAAATATGTTCATACCAACAATTTTGAGTGAAGGAACTTTTTTTATGAGATACACAAATGTGAATAATATGTGAGTAGAAATTAATTTGATATTTACCAAAACATTACAATGTCAGCTATACAAGTTTTAAAAATATTTTGTTCAGGTGGTAGATGTTAATTTTATACAAATGTAGAAGAAAGAATCATCGAATTTGGACACAATTTGCAGAATCTAAACATGTTTGAGTATTTATATTGGAATCTAAATAAAAAAGAAGCAAGGGATAAGGAAACTGAAGAACAGTATCGGGTATTATCTCAGGCGGTTGTTAAGTAATAACCGCCTGAGATAAATATCTTCTTTGACGGTTATTAAATACCAACCGTCTGTGAAGATATTTACTTCTTAACTAATATAACCCATAGAGTACAACACGTTATGGGAGAACAGGTCATACTCGCGCTCAATCCTATAGTTCTCAGTACAGAAGATGGTCTCGGACCACCCTCACCTGCTGCAGCGGGCAGGCCCCTGGTTCCCCCCTGTTGGGCAGCGGCAAACGCCATCGTCAATGTCGGGCAGCGCCACCGGCGGCGGTCCGGGAGGAGGCCTACGCAGTAACCTCCAGCTCACGAAAACGTCGAGCCTCTGCATGGCTTGATTCCGACACCGGCAACACTCCTTGTTGGTACTCTTCATCGCGACGGACCCGACCGCGTTGTCGCCAACATGGGCCTCGCCTTCGACCTGCCGGATATACTCGAGGGCGCCGCGGTCGCCGCGGTCGGCGTCGTAGCAGAGCATGGCGAGGACGTAGGCCGCCACCTTGTGGCCGTTCACGGCCGCCCGGGCAAGGAACTGGGTGCCCCGCTGCGCCTGCGCACGGCCGTAGTTGAAGACGAGGTCGAACCCGGTGACGTAGCACGCATGAGGGTTGCCCACGTTGGCTAGGCGCTCCACGAGGGTGTTGTAGCTCCCGTTCCCGTGCCGTTGGAACCACTCCCAGCTGCTCTCCCGCTCCAGCGCCACGCGCCTGCCCACGGTGGGATCACGGCACGCCGCGTGCATGGCCTTGCAGGTGGCGCGCAGACTGGAGAGGTCGTCCATGGGCTGGGTGGAGGTTGCAGCGACCCACCCCGCGATCAGGACCGCAATATCATGCGGCAAGGGGAACTCCATGGGCTTATCTCAGGCGGTTGGTAAGTAACACCCGTCTCCGAGATAAATATATTCTCAGACGGTTGGTAAGTACCAACTGCCGGAGAAGATGTTAATTAACTGACGCGCCGCACGAGGTCTGCGGAGAAGTTAAGAAGCCGTGGTGCAGGGACGCGTCCGACGGAAGGATCTCTGAAGATCGTCTTCCACAGTGGTTTAATTGTGCGCCGCACGAGGTCTGCAAAGAGTTCAATGCGCAATGAACAAAATATTTTGTTCAGTTGGTAGATGTTAATTTTATACAAATGTAGAAGAAAGAATCATCGAATTTGAACACAATTTGCAGAATGTAAACATGTTTGAGTATTTATATTGGAACCAAAATAAAAAAGAAGCAAGGGATAAGGAAACTGAAGAACAGTATCGGGCATTATCGCAGGCGGTTGTTAAGTAATAACCGCCTGAGATAAACATTTTTGAAACTACAAGATGTTAATTAACGGCCTGAGAAGATGTTAAGTAACAACAAATGCTATTTTTTCTCAGGCGGTTTGTAAGTAATACCCGCCTGAGATAATCATTTTTGAAACTACAATATGTTAATTAACGGCCTGAGAAGTGTTAATTAACTGACGCGCCGCACGAGGTCTGCGGAGAAGTTGAGAAGCCGTGGTGCAGGGACGCGTGCGACGGAAGGATCTCTGAAGATCGTCTTCCACAGTGGTTTAATTGTGCGCCGCACGAGGTCTGCAAAGAGTTCAATGCGCGGGAAACGAACCGCTCCCTCGTCTACTCCGCACAGACCATATATAAGGCGCGTCGTCGGTTATGTACAAGCACAGAACTTTTCCACTCCTTTCTTCTTCTTCCATCGTTCCACCTCTCCTAGCCCGGCGCCGACTAACCACCACATCCATGGCCAACCATCCGCCACCTAGCCCGCCGAGGCAGCCACCCTGCAAGCGGATACGCTGCAGCTCCCCCGAGAGGGTGAATGATGACCAGCGCGTTCCACTGCCGGTGCAGCCGGAGCCACCGGTACAGCCGGAGCAATCGGCTCAGCCGGAGCAATCGGCTCAGCCGGAGCAGCCGACCCTCTCTCCTGCTGCATCGTCACCGGAGGAGGAGGAGGAGGAGGAGGAGGAGGAGGACGACGACAACTTCGACGACGACGACGATGATGATGATGATGACGACGAGTCGTCCTCCGACGACGGCGACGAAGACGGCGACCACCACCATGGTGACGACTACGACGACGACGACGACGACGAGTCGGAGGAGGACTGCTTGGCTTGGTTTGAGAAGTTGGTGGAGAGGATGGAGGAGGCGGGGCCGTAGTGTAGTTTTAGGATTTCAACCAAGTGTTCTTGTACATATTTCTTGTGTTTTGTACATATTTCAATCAAGTGTCAATGAATACTGGTGGATAATTTGAAGTTTGACATGTTGGAGTGCTTTTAAAAAAATTAAAAAAAAATTCATACATGTATAAATTATACAAATATGTTCATACCAACAATTTTGAGTGAAGGATCTTTTTTTTATGAGATACACAAATGTGAATAATATGTGAGTAGAAATTAATTTGATATTTACCAAAACATTACAATATCAGCTATACAAGTTTTAAAAATATTTTGTTCAGTTGGCATTATCTCAGACGGTTTTTAAGTAATACCCGTCTGAGATAAAAATCTTCTTAGGCGGTTATTAAGTAACAACAGTCTGTGAAGATATTTACTTATTAATTAATAAACATCTTCTCAGGCGGTTGGTAAGTAAAACCCGCCTGCGATAAAGTTAAAAACCGCCTGTGAAAAACTGACGTCTATATAACGACCCCTCACCGCAGTCAAAACGCAACCCTGGAGAATTTATATCGACGCCGCAAGGCTGTTGAATTTCCCCTGCGCCGCGCCGCCGCTCCGCCGCCCAGCCCATACTGCCGCGCCGCGCCGCCGCTCCGCCACCCAGCCCATACTGCCGCGCCGCCGCTCAACCCCGCACCGCCACTTCTCCACCCAGCCGGCCCACCGTGCTAATGCCTCGCCACCGTGCTGACGCCTCTGCAAGGTAAATGTAGTTTCCTTACTTTTTCTTTGTATATTTTCATTAGCTGATAAGCTGTTAGTTTTGTGTGTTCTGGTATATGGATTTTGTCCTTTTGCATGTGTAAGGACTGTATGGATTGTGTTCTGGTATATTGATGTATGGACTATATGGATTGTTTCCTTTTTGTACCTATTATGTGACATGAATATGATGTTTAATTAACAGATGCTATTGTAATATATATAAGATGCATCTGGGCCTGTTTCCCGATATAACGGACCGGATCCCACCCAGACCTAGCCCATGCTGCTGGGCCTGTTTCCCCCTTTGACTCCGTCCGCCTCAAGACGTCGCCCGTCTCCTACATTAGTCGCCCTAATCATACTTGTTATGTCTCTGTAAATTCATTTTATAGAAGACCTTTAGAGAATATTTGTGGCCAAATTTTGTAAATCTGACAAAAATTCTATTATTGAAGCATGGACCATCGAGCGTGGATGTATAACATGCCAAGACCCGATCCTATGTACATTCGTAATGTTGCAAATTTTATTGAAGCATCCAAGAGACATGTGAAGTTGCAAAAGATAGATGACATATTATGTCCATGTATCGACTGCGAAAATAAGATTGCTTGGACGAATACTATAGTAATCCAATCTCATTTGGTAAAAAGAGGTTTCAAAAATAACTACACAATATGGACAGAGCATGGTGAGTTAGATACACATGATGTGGATAAAGATGATGAGAGAGGCTCAGATGATGATAATGTTCATATCGACGATGGTAGTGACAATCAAGCTGGTGATGATGATGATGATGAGTTCGATTGTGAGGAGATGTTGCATCACATTGAACCACATGTACTGACTTCTATGGGAGCAAGCAAAGGATTAAGTAAAATGAAGACATTGCAGAATGCGGCGACAAAGCTTTTATATGATGAATCAAACGGTTGTGATAAAGAGTTTACTACATTGCGTGCAGTCTTAGAACTACTAAAGTTGAAAGCTACGCACTGATGGTCCGATTGTAGTTTCTCTGATCTTTTGAATCTTCTGGCAGAAATTCTTCCAAATCCAAATAAACTGCCTAGAAGCACTTATAAAGTGAAGAAACTTCTTTGCCCGATGGCACTAGGTGTGACAAAAATACACGCTTGTGTGAACCATTGTATTCTGTATCGCAAAGAGCATGAGCTCGCAACTAGATGCCCCATTTGTGGTGTCAGTAGATACAAGAAGGACTACAATCACCAGTATGTTACCAACATGAAAAAGACTCAGAAGAATAAGAAGTTTATTATTGGTCCTGAAGGTGACGATGAAGATACTTCTGGCGATGCAGACGGGAAGAATAAGAGAAAAATTCCTGCATTGGTGATGTGGTACCTTCCTGTAATTGATCGCTTGAAGCGTTTGTTCTCAAATCCTAGGGAGGCTGAACTTATGCGTTGGCATTCCGAGCAACGCAAGAAGAATGAAAAACATATACGACACCCTGGTGATGCAACGCAGTGGAAAATTTTTGATATTCAGTATCCAGAATTTGCGAAGGAAATCAGAAATGTGAGGTTTGCCTTGGGTACAGATGGAATGAATCCGTTTGGTTAAAAAAGGAGCATACACAGCACATGGCCCGTGGTCTTAACTATGTACAACCTACCGATGTGGTTGTGTCACAAAAGGAAATATATCTTATTATCTGTTCTTATCCAAGGTCCGAAACAACCCGGCAGCGAAATTGAAGTGTTCTTGGAACCTTTAATGGAAGATATGGCGAAATTGTGGAATGAAGGGGTACGTACATGGGATGAGTACAAGCGGGAGTATTTCACGCTAAGAGCAATGATATTCGTTACCGTGCATGATTATCCCGGACTGTTTACATTATCAGGACAAATGAAAGGGAAGAAAGGTTGCGTTAGGTGTGTGGATAGAACTGGATTTCTATACCTCACTTCATCCAGAAAGACAGTGTACATGAGACATCGACGGTTCTTGACAGATACACACAAGTATAGGAAGATGAAAGAACAATTTGATAACAAAATCGAAAAAGATACTGCACCGAAACCTTACAGTGGAAAACTTGTGTTGGAAATGGTCAAGAACATTCATATTGCTTTCGGTAAGGGAAAAAAGAGTAAAGGAATTAAGAGAAAGAAAAGTACATCTTCGGATGATACAACTGACATGGCTTTGAAGAAACAATCAATTTTTTTCAAGTATCTTCCGTATTGGAAGAATCTGGAATTTTGCCATAGTATTGATTTGATGCACGTTACAAAGAATGTATTTGACAGCATCATTGGGACCTTGCTGGACATGCCGAGGAAAACAAAGGACGGATTAAATTCACGTATGGACCTAGTAAATCTTGATTTGAGACCACAGCTTCATCCAGTAGAAAAGGCGAACGGGAAGCATTACCTTCCCCCAGCCAGCTACAACTTGACGCTAGAAGAGAAAAAAGCAATTTGCGAATGCTTGCGTGGGATCAAAGTGCCCACAAGTTTCTCATCCAATATCCGCAAACTAGTCTCGATGAAAGACTTGTCTTTATTCGATTATAATTCTCACGACAGTCACATGATGATGACAATTTTCCTTGCCATTGCAATAAGAGTAATCAAACCTGAGCATATAAAAGTTGTCATCACACGTTTGTGTTACTTCTTCAATGCAGTATCGCAAAAGGTGATAGCACGTGAAGATTTAGACTATCTGAAAACATACATCGTCGAGACAATGTGCAAGCTTGAGATGTGTTTCCCACCATCCTTTTTTGATATGCAAGTACACCTAATCATACATCTTGTTGATCAGATAAAAGCATTGGGGCAACTATATTTACATCATATGTTTTTGTTGGAGAGATATTTAGGAGTATTAAAAGGTTATGTGTGGAACCGTGCTCACCCAGAGGGTTCAATTATGGAAGGATACCCCACTCAAGAAGTTATTGAGGGTTGCGCTGATTACATCAAAGATGGAAAATCGATAGGTGTGCCTATACCGGTACATGAGGGTAGACTACGTGGGAGAGGCAAAGTGGGTAAGAAAACTTTTATTGTTCAAGATTACAAGAATGTACACCGTGCACATTTTGGTGTACTATAACAGCTCGCAATAGCTGAGCCGTACATCAAGGAACACCAAATTAAGCTTCGTGATAAAAACCAAGACCGCAAAGAGGACTGGATCATGAAAGAGCACAGAAGATGTTTCACTGAATGGTTAATGGACAAAAATATATCATACGGAAACACTATAGAAGAGGCAACAATGAAGAAGTTAGCTTGTGGCCCATCTGCTTTGGTAATATCATGGCAAGCATATGACATCAATGGTTACACATTTTACACTAAAGAAAAAGACGGTAAGAGTGTTGCACAAAATAGTGGTGTTCGTATTGAGGCTTATGATTCACAAGGGCAGAAGACCACATACTTCGGGTTCATAGAGGAAATATGGGAACTCGATTATGGCGAAAGAATGGTAATGCCCGTATTTAAGTGCCAATGGGTCAAACATCCTGATGGTTTGAAAGTGGACAATTACGGGCTGACACTGGTAGACTTGAATAAAGTGGGTTACAAAGATGACCTGTGGGTTCTCGCCGATAATGTTGCACAAGTTTTTTATGTTCAAGATCCAGAAACTTAGAAGTTGCACGTAGTTGTTTCTGGAAAGCAAAATATTGTTGGGGTTGACAATGTGGGAGATAATGAAGAGGAATATAATCAGTATGAAGAGATGTACCTTTTCACCGAACCAGAAAACATCAAGCGCGTAGAGAGAAGCATTAAAAAGAATTTGAAACCCTATATGCGAGAAGATGTCAATGCTGGAAAAAATGTATATAGCAATGCGAGATGATATATATTGTATATATTTGTATCTTCTAAAATCAACTTAGAACAATGTTGGTATATGGATTGTGTCCTTTTGCATTTGTGTACACATGTGCCTTTGGACTCAATGATTTGGAAGTTTGGAAGTTTGGTCTTTCAGATAATGATGTCTCGGGCGTGTAGCCGATTGAAGGAGGAGCGCTTGGCGTGGCCCAAGAACCATCCCCATGTATGTACATATGGCACACCGGTCACATGGTTGTATATACATATGTATCTGTAATGGACTAATGAACTTAACTGTAGTTTGTTTTTCCGTCTTGTTTGTTTTTGGTATTTTCAATTTCTCCGCGTAGGGTTTCTCTGCGAAGCCTGAATCGGGAGATTTATTGAAGTGGCAGTGCATCGTCCCCGGTAAAGAAGGGGTAAGTCATGAAGAACAAGCACAATATGAGTTTAACCATGGTCCTCCTATTAATAAATTTCTTTTGCAGACTGAATGGGAAGATGGTTACTACACCCTGACAATCTCCTTCTCTGAGGACTATCCCTTGGTGCCTCCAAGATGCACCTTTCCAATTGGGTTCTTCCACCCAAATGTCCATCGTTCGGGAGCACTCTGCATCAGGATTCTTGATCAAGAGACTGTAAGATAGACCTATTTTGTTCATGTAATTATTACTTATAATTGTTGTCGAACTTATTTGAACTGGTTTCTTATATTGCTTAAATTATATTTCGTAGGGGTGGTGCAGTGCTTTTACAATCAAAACTATACTACTTGAAGTTCAGCGTTTGCTGCATCAGCCAAATGTGCCTGATGTTGAAAATGATTGCTATAATCTACTTATCAAGGTTAGATGACACTTTGACTTAGTGACCAATGTAGGTTATTCATTCCTCCTTCGACATTTGTTAATTTAAATAATGTTAATATTTTCAGGATCCAGCGGAATATAAGAGACGTGTTCGGGAGCAAGCAGGACGGTACAATTTAGATTGATCGATGGAAGCTTCATCGTCGATCTATAATGAATGTAGCATGATTTTTGTTCAGTGTGTAAAGAAATTACCTTTGAACAATTGTAAAGCGTCTAGTGGTGTATTATCACAATTAAGCCAGCCTCACTGGTGATCGAGCATTTCCTACAATGCATTACTGTACTAGTATCCGCTCATCTGTGTTTTTTCCTGATACTATTTTCCCTGCAACGACTACATACGGTTCTGATAATTGCAACGACTACATCCCTGTAATTTCAATGAAAACCGCTTGTGATAATTGAACAAGTACATACATGATCTTCTCAGACCGTTGTTAACCAAGAACCGTCTATGAAGTTCATTGCATTACAGGCGGTTATTAATTAAGAACCGTCAACGAATATCATGTATTTACCCAGGCGGTTGTTTTTTAAAATCCGTCTATGAAGTTCATTGCATTACAGGCGGTTATTAATTAAGAACCGTCAACGAAGATCATGTATTTACCCTGACGGTTGTTTTTTAAAATCCGTCTGTGAAGTTCATTACATGACAGGCGGTTCTTAATTAAGAACCGCCTATGAAGATCATGTATTTACCCAGACGGTTGTTTTTTAAAATCCGCCTGTGAAGTTCATTGCATTGTAGACGGTTCTTAATTAAGAACCGTCTGTGAAGATCATGTATTTACCCAGACGGTTGTTCTTTAAAATCCGTCTGTGTTGTTCTGTCATCACAGGCGGTTATTATATCATTCGTCATCACAGTCGCATATTTTTAAGGACCGCCTGTGTTTGAAAATTTGAGGCGCCTGTAAAAATGCTTTTTGTAGTAGTGAAAGCACCTCGCTTTCATCCTGTGTTTCTAAAAGTCAACCTTCCTAATGTTTTTATGCATTGTCAGTAATTGCCTTAGAAGCTAAGTAAGAATTAAGCAATGTGTTTGATGGAATTTTTCCTTATTTTCACTGATAAGTTGATTATTAGCGGAAATAAACATTTCTTTCTACATGCAAAAAAAAAAACAGCAAGTTTTTTTGCTCCCGGTTGGCACCAAAGCTAAGCTTGATCTCTGATTTCCACCACTAGCCAATTTGTCATCTTCTCCGTTCCTTCAACAGGCCCACTAAAAATGTGCCTATTAATACCCCCAAGATCGGTGCAACAAAGGAAATAGTTGCACTTTTCTTCATGAAAGACAGGGTCCTGGTTCTGACTACCGTTGGAACAAAGAAGAAAAGGCTAGCCTGCTTTCAGCTGATCCTTGTGAAAATTCTAGAGAGTCTCAAGTGCAATATGTCTATGCAACTTGAAAGTGCCCCAGTTCAAGGCTTCAGATGGTTTAGCTATATGGATTTCACACACGGGATAAGTTTCGAACATATGATACGTACATGGACTCAAAAGCTTACCACTCCTATTTGGGAAACCGAACATAACGCTGCAACCACGGGGCTGACTGCGCAATGGCCTTGCTGACAGCGAGACGGATCACCACCGCGCCCGACGAGCCGCAGTCGCTCTTCCCTTACGAGGTGCTGGAGGACATCTTCCTCCGCCTCGACTATTGGCCCAATCTCACCCGCGCCTCAGCCACCTGCCGCGCCTTCCGCCGCGTCGCCACCGGCCGCAGCTTCCTCCGCTTCTTCACGTCTCTCCATCCGCCACCCCTCGTCAGATTTATCGACTTCGGAGGAGACGTCCCAGCGCTCCACTGCCCCGATGCGTCCCACCCGTCCGCCCCAGCCACAGACGCCCTCGCGCAAGCCAGCGACTACAGTTTCTCCTTCCTCCCCAACGGCCCCCACCTCATGAGCTGGTGCCATCTCCAGTAGCGTATGCTGCTTTATTTGGAGTTCTGTGTGTGCGTGTGCCTCACACACTTGGGACGTATGATCATGTGTTGTGTCTGTACATGAACGAGGGCTTGTTTGAGAGCCCGATCGCCGCAGGAATGAGGAATCTGATCCAGCCTGTCCCTGGTCTCCACATTTTGGATGACGCAGGCGGACCGAAACCTCCCCAAGGTATTCCCGTCACCACAATCCTCCTCGTTGATCCAAATCCAATTGGACGTTCCCTTTTGTGGGCTCGCAATTTATTGCTCTCCACAGCAACCATCCAGCCATCCTTGAGCACCTCGTCGTCGTTCACCTCGCCTCCGCCGGCCACGACTTGCCGTCTCAATACGAGCGTGGCAAGCGGTGCAGTCGTGCATATGCATTCCTGTAGCTCGCAGGCGTACACAGGCGGGAGCATGCAGCAGCACAGGTACAGTACAGCCAGATGTGGGAGCTAGCGCCTGTGCAGCCGGCCGGCTCTGGAGACACACTGACTCCTCGCCGTTCAGTGCAGCTGGGGTAGGTACAGTAGCATGCACGGCCTAAACTTCATACGTGCTCGCCGTCGCCGGACTGCGTCCTTGCAGGCTCGCAGGCATACACAGGCGGGAGCATGCAGCAGCACAGGTGCAGTACAGCCGGATGTGGGAGCTAGCGCCTGTGCAGCCGGCCGGCTCTGGAGACACACTGACTCCTCGCCGTTCAGTGAAGCTGGGGTAGGTACAGTAGCATGTACGGCCTAAACCTCGTACGTGCTCGCCGTCGCCGGACTGCGTCCTTGCAGGCTCCGGACCGGACAGTCGATGACGGGAGGTGTATCTTCCGCGGTCGTGGGTGGCATACTGTCGGTACCTGGCGGACTGGGTACCCATAGATACAAGGAAGAGAACGTGCAGGGCCCAGCCTCTCATGGAGGCAGGCCCAGCGTAAGCCATGTGACACGAAGCTCCTGGACCAACCTCCCCGCTGAGGGTAGGCCAGACCCCGCCTCCCCGGTGAGGAGAGGTCCGACGCAGCCGTGTGCCCCGCAGCTCCGAACCCGCCGCATCGCTGAGGAAGGATCCGGCGCTGCCACGTGTCCTGCAAGCTCCGGACCAGCCTCCCCGCTGAGGAGAGGTCCGGCGCAGCTACGTGTCCTGCGACGTCTGGCATAGGCCTTCCTGTGGAGGTGGACCCAGGCTCAGCCACTTGATTAACGGCTACCGGGGGATGGAAGGAAGGAGGAGTGAAGTAAGACATGACCACTGTGTCCAAGGAGTAAGCACGCGCGCCTTCCCTAGGTAAGCAGGGGTGCGCACTCGTAAGTCAAGAGGCCTGTACCCAGTCTTGTTATGACAGGCCGGTGCCGAACTACTACATACGGCGGACGAATGAGAGGCCGCGACAAGACAGACGGGATGCCGCCAACCATGATGAGGGGCTATGTGTAGCCCTGCAGCAGGGCATGGCCAGGCGGCACATTGAAGCCATTGTCAGGAGATAGCATATACTCCCAGATCTTAGAATGGATTTGGTTACTCTCGGGGCCACATGTCGGGCCCCGGGCCCCACTTGTAAGCTTTCTGGCCTTGGACTATAAAAGGACCAGATAGCCACCGACTTAGACATCTTGGCTCAGACTCAGACACATGCTTCAGCAATACAACACACAAACCACCGTAGAGTAGGGTATTACAACCAGGCGACCCGAACCACATAAATCCCTTGCATTCATCGTTCACTGCGCTCGATCTTACTAGGACTAGCCCTTCGAAAATACATCGAACCTCCGCGGACTGCTTCCGAGCAGGTCCGGGGGAGGTGTCAGTTAGACAACTCGACATTTGGCGTGCCTGGTAGGGAGCTTTTTCCTGCAAGGATCTTCACCAGCAGTATGGTGAACGCCCGTTCCAATGCTAGTTCATCCAGGCCACAGTCCCGCCAGCAAGTGGCGGATGAGGACCAAGCTTCATCCCACCCCAAGGCTGGGTCCTGCTCCAAGGCGGGAAGATCTGGACCATCGCGTCGTCGTGCAACCACTCCACCGACTGCAGTCCCACACAGCACGGCGCGGCGAACTCCTGCCGTGACAGCTGCTATGGCGCCACCGGTGGCAAGCCCAGAAAGTGCACTCCTATCCGCGCGTGCGCTACTCTGCAACGCACTGACAGCAGGTGCCCCGCAGGGGGCAACCCAGCAGTGGGTAAACGACGTCGACCATCTGATCGTCACTACACTCCAAGCAACTCCGCAAGGTGGGAGGCGAGCAGCATCGACATTTGTTTCACTGTCGCGTACGCATACTGTCAACCGGCGGACCGCTGATAGCCACTCAACAAGGCTCTCGACGGCAGACCTGCGGGCTGAGTTGCAGCGCCATAGGGCTGGTGAGGACTGTCGAGTCATCATCGAACGCCAGAGGGAGCGGCGCCGCAATCTTGAAGCTGACTACAGCCTGCCGGGTACTGGACCCCAGGTGCATGACGCTCTCCCACCACGTCAGGCGTATGTGGCGCCTCCCGTGCAGCACCAAGCGTACGTGGCACCCCCTCCACACCAGGCGTACGCTGCACCTCCCCCACTCTAGGAGTATGGTGTGCCTCTGCTGCATCAAGCGCCTGCTGTTCTGCCCCAGCACCAGGCATATGCAGTGTCGCCTGGTCATCAAGGTCATGCAGCGCCAAACCTGGTGCCCGCAAGCACAGGTGGAGGGTGTGCAACTTTAGCTCCACACCTACGTAGGGTGGTGTGGCCTCACAAGTTCCGGTCGCACACGCCAGAGAAGTATGATGGAAGTGTCAACCCGAGTGAGCCCCTGCAGATCTACTCCACCTCGATCCTGGCTGCAGGGGGTGACGAAGTCATCATGGCCAACTA
This sequence comes from Tuctoria greenei, assembly GCA_036927565.1. NCBI lineage: Eukaryota > Viridiplantae > Streptophyta > Magnoliopsida > Poales > Poaceae > Tuctoria > Tuctoria greenei. Next base: position 177,806,330 of record JAYESD010000008.1, on the reverse strand, counting down.
CTTCCGTGTAGTCCTGGCCGGCCCAGCCCGGTCATGGCTCATGAATCTTCCCCAGGGGTCCATCACCTCCTGGGAGGAGCTATGCCAACAGTTCATGGCAAACTTTGGAAGCTCGTACGAGTGCCCTGGCACGGAGCTCGATCTCCACGCTGTTAGGCATCGCACGGGGGAGCCGCTGTGAACGCTCATCCAGCAATTCTCCCAGGTACGGAACACCATCCCGCACATCTCTAATGCATCTGTCATAGTTGCATTTAGATAAGGTGTGAGGGACAAGAAGATGCTCGAGAAGCTCACCACGCACAACGTGCGCGATGTCTCCAAGTTGTTTGCCTTGGCAGACAGATGCACCAAGGCTGCAGAAGGTCGTAACTGGCACACTCGACCCTCCTTAGAGAGCGGGGAGCCCTCACAGTCAGAAGCGAAAGCTGCTACCAGGAGTGGTGGCACGAAGAAAAAGAACAGGGGTCGCGGCAGGAGTAAGTCGAGGCCCGGAACCCCCATGGTGGTAGTTGCGGCAGCTGGAAGAGCCTGGGGATCGCACCAAGACAAGCGCCCATGTCAGTCACCTGAAGGTGACAACGCTGACTTCAAGTGCCCGGTGCACATGAGTGTCGGGAGGTCAAGAAGCTCGCGGAGCGTTACCGCAAGAAGAAGCAGAAGCAGCAGCGCCAAGAGAGTGAGCCTCCTCACCAGAGAGAGGCTAAGCAGAAGCTTGATCCCGTGGAGGACAAAGACGAGGACATGGGGTACCCGGAGCCCCTCAGGGCGGTGAAAGCCGCCTTCACGAGTGCCGACTCGGACACTAGCAGTGACCAGGAGTGTTGGAAGCTCCTCTATGTCATCTACGGGGGAGCCACGGACCCCACGTCTCGAAATGCAGTGAAAGTCGTGCGAAGGGTTGTCGCCGCGGTGGTCCCAGCACCAATTCTGGCCCCCCACAGCAAGTGGATGAGCACTGCAATTGGCTTCTACGCCTCGGACTGCCCAAAAAACATGGCAGGGGCTGGAGTGCTCCCACTGCTTGTGGCCCCAACCATTGCCAATGTGAAGCTCCATTATGTGCTGATCAACAGCGGTGCAGGCCTCAACCTCATCTCAACTGCTGCCTTTCGGAATTTGCAGATACCCATGTCCCGTCTCACGCCTTTGAGCCCGTTCTCAGGCGTGGGCCTAGGGCAAATCATGCCCAGTGGTAGCATCCGGAGACTTACCGCATGGAGACTTACCGCACGGAGAGTGTACTGTTCGATGTGGCGGACATCGAGCTTCCCTTCAACGCCATCATCAGAAGGCCGGCGCTATACTAGTTCATGGCCGTAGCTCACTACGGCTATCTGATCTTGAAGATGCTGATGCCATCTGGAGTCATCAAGGTCTGGGGAGACCGCACTGTGGTGGTGTCAGCCTTGGAGCAGCTCCAAGCACTTGCGGCAGGGCAGGCGCCGAGCCTTGACGGTACAAGGGAATGCAGTCCAAGCCAAGGACCGTCCCAACGAACCTCCACCGCAGCTCCGCATGTGCTGCCCGCCGAAAACGACATCCCAGTCAAGGTTGTCAAAATCGGCTCCGAGGCTGCCCAGACGACCCGTATAGTGGGTAACCTGGACAGCAAATAGGAACTCGTGCTCGTCACCTTCCTCCGGGACAATGTCGATGTGTCTGCCTGGCAACCATCGCAGATGCCTGGGATCCCTAGGGAGGTGATTTAGCATCATTTGAAGATCTACCCCGACGCCCACCCAGTACAACAGAAGCCCCGGAAGCAGTCTGTTGAGCGCCAAAACTTCATCCGAGAGGAGATTAATAAGTTGCTCGACGCTGGCTTTATTCGGGAGGTCCACCATCCTCGGTGGTTGGCTAATCCTGTTGTCGTCCCCAAGGCTGGCGGGAAGCTTCGGATGTGCATCGACTACACCAACCTAAACAAGGCATGTCCAAAGGATCCATTCCCACTCCCCAGGATAGATCAAATTGTAGACTCTACATCAGGTTGTGATCTGTTGTGTTTCCTAGACGCGTATTCTGGTTTCCACCAAATACCTATGTCTAGAGATGATGAAGAACACACTGCTTTTGTAACAGTAGATGGCATGTATTGTTATGTCTCCATGCATTATGGTCTTAAGAATTCTCTCCCTATTTTTGTACGTGCAATGCATAAAACATTTGGGGACCTCATTAGAGACCTGGTAGAAGTGTATGTCGATGACATCGTGGTTAAAATAAAAAATCGGGCATCTTTTCTAGACAGCTTAGCGCAAGTCTTCAGCAGGCTGCGCATCACACGCACGATGCTGAACCCCGAAAAGTGTGTCTTCGGGGTCTCTTCTGTCAAGCTGCTTGGTTTCCTGGTCTCTCACTGTGGAATCGAAGCTAATCCCGAGAATATTATGGCGATAGAGCTGATGTGGCCTTCGGCTCGCATCAAGGACGTGCAGAAGCTCGCAGGGTGCCTAACAGCCCTCAGCCGGTTCATCTTGAGACTGGCAGAGCGAGCGCTCCCCTTCTTCAAGATTCTGCGGAAAGTAGGTTCCTTTGCATGGACTGAGGAGGCGGAAACGGCGTTCTAGGAGCTCAAAAGGCACCTGACGTCCCTCCCTATTATGGTGGCATCAGAGCCCAATGAGCTCTTGCTGTTGTATATTACCGCAACAACCTAAGTGGTTAGTAAGGTCTTGGTCGCAGAACGATTGGAACCACAACAGCAGCATGTACAGGAAGGAACTCACGACACGAGTTCTGAGCCTCAGAGCTCGGACCAGACCATGGATCTTTTCCTAGGGAGCTTCAGAAACCAGGAAACTCATGGGTCCCAACCCTCGGATGATGCGGGTCCTGGGGGCCAGGAGCCCAGGGACCTAGACCCGCTGCGAAGAGCATCGGACCTCTCAAACAGAGTTCGGACCACTCAAAGGACAGTCTACTACATCAATGAAGTCCTCCATGAAGCAAAAACAAGGTACCTGGAGATACACAAGTTGCTTTATGCCGTGTTAATAGCATCGAGGAAGCTCTGACACTATTTCCAGAGCCACAAGATCTCGGTGGTCACCTCCTTTTCGCTGAGAACAGTGCTCCACAGCCCTAATGCTACCGGCAATAACGCCAAGTGGGTAGCGGAGCTAGCAGAGTTTGAGATTGAGTTCCTCGCTCGGCATGCGGTCAAGAGTCAGAGGGCTCGGACAGCGGAGAAACAGTGCCCAGTGCACCAGTCTTCACCGAGACCCCCTGGACACTTTACTTCGATGGTTCCACGCGGAAGCATGGGCCGGAGACAGGGTGATGCTCATAACCCCGACTGGGGAGTAGTTCAAATATATGGTGCGTCTTGACTTCAAGGTCACCAACAACATGGCAGAATATGAAGCCCTTATCTTCGGGTTCAAGACAGCGTTGACCCTCAATGTCTGCCAGCTCCTTACCAAAGGTGATTCCCAGCTAATTGTCAAGCAGGTCAAGCGAGAGTGCAGTTGAAATGACCCCCAACTGGCAATATACTTGCTGCACGTTAGGAAGCTGGAGAAATACTTTGAAGTCTTGGATCTGTACCATGTGCCCTGAGCTGACAACTCAGTCGCAGACGCCCTGTCAACGAAGGCCTCCACAGAGGCCCCAGTGCCCGAAGGAGTCTTTGCAAGGACGTTATCGCGACCAACCGCCCGAGCTGCGGAACCGCGCGAAGGGGGTGAAACTAGCACCTCGAAGCTGGCAATCTCGGCGGCCCTGTAGCCATGGCGTCTGCCAAGGTTCTTATGCACCACCGGCTGCTCCAAGCAGCTGGGCATCCAAGACCAAGAGGCTCAAGGAGGTCTCGACGCATGGATCTCGGAGGTCTGGGACTACTTGAAAGACAATTTCCTTCCTGAAGAACATGCCCTGGCAGAACGGATTGTGCGAATGGCTAAGAGGTACACGCTGGTGGAGGGGGATCTCTACTGGCATGGCGCCAACGACATCCTACTATGATGCATTACTGGGGGGGGGCTGCGACTTGCTCGCAGAAATCCATGGAGGTTAGTGCGGGAACCACGCATCGTCCTGCACGCTGGTCGTCAAAGCCTTCCGGCTCGGCATCTACTGGCCAACAGCACTCCAGGATGCCGTTGAGATGGTCAAGAGATGCAAGGCGTGCTAGTTCCATGCCAAGCAAATCCATACACCAGCTCAAGCGTTGCAGATGATTCCCCCCTCGTGGCCATTCCTCGTGTGGGGGTTGGACATCTTGGGACCTTTCCCTAGAGCTGTCAGAGGATTCTAGTACCTCTACGTCGCCGTAGACAAGTTCACCAAGTGGCCAGAAGCCACCCCAGTTGTCACTATTAACAAGCAGTCGGCAGTGAAGTTCATCAAGTCGATCGTCTGCAGGTTCAGGGTCCCGAACAGGATCATCACCGATAAAGGGAGCCAGTTCACGAGTGCAGCGTTCCAAGAATACTGCGAAGACCTTGGGATCCAAGTTTGTTATTCCTCTGTTGCTCACCCTGAGAGCAATAGACAGGTAGAGAGGGCAAACGTGGAAATTCTCAAGGGCCTCAAGACCCGTACATACTCGAGCCTTGAGAGGCATGGTGCAAATTGGGTGGATGAGCTTCCATATGTGCTATGGGCTAGCTGGACATCAGCCAGCCGGACCACGGGAGAAATGCCCTACTTCTTGGTGTTTGGGGTGAAGGTTGTCCTTCCCCCAAAGATCACCATGGGCTCTCCCCGTGTCCGGAGGTGCGATGAAGCCACGCAGGACCAGCTCAGGCGTGAAGACATTGACCTCGTCGATGAGGGACGGATACGAGCAGCCCTTCGAAACGCACGGTACAGGCAAGCGCTCCGACGCTACCATCAGCGGACCGTGCGCAGTAGGGAGCTGAAGGTAAACGACTTTGTGCTGCTACGTGTACTCTCCCGTGAAGGGGCAAATAAGCTCTCCCCTGGCTAGGAGGGGCCCTTCCAGGTAACAGAGGTTTGTCGCCCCGGGTGCGTTCGCCAAGCTACGGAGGATGGAGAACGAGTGCCCAACCCATGAAATGTCGAACACCTCCGTAAGTTTTATCCATAGTCCAGCGGTAGGACAAATTTTCTTTCGTTATAAAGGAAGCATAGTGTCTAGAGACAACACTTGGGTTAACCAAGGCCAGGGAGGTGAGCTCCGGGTGTACGCCTGGCTTGGCACGGTCTAGTACCTTGAGTAGGCACATTCAGTTCCCTGTCACCCAGGTCGGGTCGTTCTTCCTCTAAAGTCTGTTCTCTCCTATGAAAGCTATAATGAAAGAATGTTTGCCCTACCCTGAAGTGTTTTATTCATTTAAAAATTACCTTTAGTTCTTATGAATATCGGTGTACGTTCACCTTAGCTCATCACCTAGCGTGGGAGCAGTCAAATTTTCCCTCGTCTCTTCAAATAGTGGGAGTTTTGCTGTCTGATTGCAAGTGGGGTTACTTGGGGTACATGTTTTGTATCCAGAGCCTTCAAACCCACTCCCTGCCCATGGTGTGTATTGAGCTCTGGGTGTAGAGGCATTGAGTTACTCAAGTTCCCCGCATCAGCACAGGATTATAAGACAAATGACACTAAAAGAGCGTGGGAGAAGAGTGACTAGAGAGCAGAATTACTTTTTATCTGTCATGTGTGCAGGCTGTTAAGGTTGTGACGCTGGTAAAGCCGACCGCGTACTACCGTTGATGGACATCTGCCTCATCGGAAGTAGACTTGGGGGCCCGACATCGACACCCGCTACGTTGACAAGGGGTGTCGCCGAAGATCCTAAGCTCCAACAACCCCAGGGGGCCCGGCGTTGATGTTCCTTACGTTGACCATGGGTGTCGCCGGAGCTCCTACGCTCCGACAACCCAGGGGGGCCCGATGTCGACATTCTACGCTGACAATGGGCGCCACCAGAGCTTCTAGGCTCCGACAACCCCAGAGGGCTCCGCATCAACGTCCTACGTTGACAATGGGCGTCGTCGGAGCTCCTAAGCTCCGACAACCCCAGGGGGCCCAGTGCGGCGTTGACATCTCCTACATGGACAGTAAGTGTCACCGGAGCTCCTAAGTTCCCAAGCTCCACCAGGGGGCCCGACGTTGACGTCCTCGAAGCAAGTGTGAGTACTACTTGGTAAATGTACACAATCAAAAATTATGTACATCTACCAGGGGGCAATACACAAAATATCAAAGACAAAAATTAGGAGGACCTCATCAATTGAAAGATCATATTACAAAGTCAGAGGATTTCATTAAAAAATTGGAGGTGTACAGGCGGGAGCAAGAAAGGAAAGGCCTAGACCCTACGGATAGCTGTGGCGACAGCTTGGGCAGCCTCCTGAACACTTGCCCTCGCGGCATCCAGCCCCTCCTCGACGAGCCCTTCAATCGCTGGGCCCAGGGGAAATTGGGAGTCCCAGTTCCGATAACATGCCAGCACGTACTCGGCGACGGTCTTGGCCAAGGACCTCCGCTCTGTTTCCAGCTGGTCCACGATGAGATCACCCATTGTGTCGAGCTTGCCACCGGTGGAGCTAAGGGCTGCCAGCGCTTCGTCCAGCTCCAGCGCTGGGGTAGCCAGACGAACTGGGTTGAAGCCAAGCGGCGCTAGTGCTCCATCGGCTCGCCTTAGAAAGTCCCACACCCGCTGGTACCCGGCCACTCTCGAGCCCTGCAATTCCTCCAGTAACCTTTTGGTGGCCGCGAGCTCTGCACCCTCTTTGGCAAGGCGCTCAACCTCTTTGCCGTGCTGCTGAATGCTCTTGGCTAGTTGTCGTTCGTGATCAGCAAGCTCTGACTCCTTAAGGTGGATGCAGTTTTGTCACTCCGCCAGGTCTTCCTCCCAGCCCCGCACCTTATCCTTCTTGGCAGAGACGTCGACCTCTCTCTTATTGAGGTCTTATCCCTTTTGCCAGAGTCTGTCTATCTCGAGCTAGCACTCTGCAAAAAATTGCTTACGGCGGCCTGCCAAGCTCTGTTCATCCAGCAATAGCTTCCGGGAGAGCTCATCCTCCTTCCGGCCCAAACGCTTCTGCACCTCGGAGAGTTCGGCCTCCCTCCCGTCAAGCTCCTAACGACGCCTCTGGAGAGTCTCATGCTAGGCAGACAGACCTTCTTGGCGCTTGTCTGCAGCCCTATGGCTTTCCACAGCATCCTCATATATCATGTGAATTCTTGCATCAAGAGCCTTGAGGGCGGCCTTCCTCTCGCTGAGCAGTTCACCCTGCTCGAGCAGTCGGGCTTTCTCCCTCTCGATCCAGTCCTCACGTTGGCAGAGCCTCGACTGCGTCCGCTTAGTTTGGTTGTAAAGCCTGTCGCGCCAGCGTCCAAGGGCGATGCGCTCTTCTTCCAAGGCTTTGCGATCATGCTCAAAAGACAGTGCAACCTGCTGTAGACTAGAGCAGGTGTTGTCGATGGACAACGCTAAAGGAATAGGCGTCGGGCCTGATGGGGGTACCTCCCCCTCCATCTCCTCCAGGATGTCCGCCGTCATCAGGAAGGGGCCCCACTTCGCAAGCGGGGGGCCCCGTGGGCTTGAGGCGCCTGGAGTGTCCTCTAGAAGCCCCGTGACCACAGTGGCACCTGGAGGAAGTTCGGCCCGAACGGCGCCAGTCTCCACCGGGGCCTCCGGTACGGCCGCGGATACCTCCGGACCAGTCTCAGCTGGGGGAGAGGCAGGACACTGAACCGAAGCCTCTGCGACTTGCATCTCGTGCGCAGGCGCGCTAACCGCCACTGGCTGAGGCACTAGGGCCTCAACCACCTCCGGCACTAGGGCAGCAGCTTCAACAGCCACTTCCGGACCGGCTACCAAAGCCTCCGCTGTAGCCGGCGAGGGGGCCGGTACTTCATCTGCTTCCAGCTCGTGAGCCGGAATCGCTCCCGCAACCGGTGTGGGGGCCGGCTCCTCAGCTACGTCCGGACGGGGTACCGGAACCTTTACTGAAGACGGTGTGGGGGTCGACCCTTCAAGGGCTCTCAGCGTGGGAGGTAAGATCTCCATCGATGCCGGAGCGCACACTGGAATTACATTGGCACCTGGCATCCCCGCCGAAGCTTCAATAGATACTGGTGTCGGGGCTAGAACTCTAGCTATTTCGGTGTCGGGAGCCGAGGTCCTGGCTGCTGGTGCAGCCATATCTGCAGTTGGCACTGTCCTTATGCCGCCTGGAGCCTCCAGGTTTGCTAATGCAGGTGTGGGGGGTCGATGCTGAAGCATCTGCCTGCTCCGCCCTCTGCACTACCGCAGGAGTGGTAGCCTCCCCCTCCCTTCTTGGAAACGTTGTACACCAGAGATAGAAACATTTGAAGAGTGATCTTAACCCGAAGAGGGAACAAGGTAAGAGCATAGTTGTTTACATTGGGAAGCCCCAGGTACCACGAAAGCAGAGCCGCTTTGGAGCAGGGCCAGAGCCGGAGCCCGATGGAGTCAAGGTTGCCAGGGCTCCCGACCCCTCGAGGGCCTTGTTTTGCCGCCTCGAATCCCCCTATAAATACCCGTTGGCACCCCCGTTTTTCCCCTCCCCCGAGCCCGCAACCCTAGCCACCGCACCAAGGTAATGGCGCCACCATTCTTGTCGCTCTAGCCGATGCCCCTCCTCGGTTTCTTGCTCACATTGTTCGCCGTGTCGCTAGGAGCCCGCCGGACACCTTCTTTCAGGGATTTGGCCGTCGCTTCATCAATTTCGACGAGCGCCGCCGGAGTCCGCCGCCTCTCACCGACGCCGACGCACCTCCGGCCCCAACCTGAGCTCCGCGACCCCCTAGGTGAGCTCCCCTCGCCACCCTCTCGCTTTTCCATCGTAGCCGCATAGCTTTGGGCAACGTTTTGGCCATTCCGGCCATCTTCGGCGACCCCCGCCGCCGTGCGCCGCCGGGCCTGGCGCGCGTGCCGCCTCTGTCGCCCAGGAGGCGACGTGGCCCAATCTCGGCCGCCCATCTAGGGCCGACGGCCGAGATTAGAAGGGGCGTACCCCTTCGGCTATTTAAAATTCGGGCCGTCCCTGGTTGATCCAATGGCCCAGATTCAAATACGTTTAACCGTTGCCAGTTTTGCATGTAGCCCCCTGCATGAATTTAAATTAATTACACTGAGGTCCTATACTTTATGAACTAGCCCCTGGACTTTAATTAAATTATGTCAGCACTGTTAAAATGAATAAATATGGTATTTTAGCCCCTGTTTTCACCATAAATTATGTTTTTAGCCTCTGTAAATTATGATTAACCCCCTGGTTATGTTATGAAGTATTTCTAGGCCCCTCTTCATGTCTGTTTTGCATAAAAGCCCCTGTATTAATTGTAAATTGCATAAAATCACATGAGTACTCTCTCTTTTTGCACAAATCACTTAGGGTACTATTTTATTATTATTTCCTAACCTGTTTAGGATAAAATAATGTGTTTAATTTGCTGATTGTGATGAATTCCTAATAAACCCATATAGGCACTAAAATCCAAACTTCCACCCACACCACTAAATAAAGTCTTAACTAAGGACATAGTGTTAGCGACGTAATTGTGTAGGTTTTCTTTTGTGTTTACTTATTTGTGGTGTGCATTTATTCTCTTGTTTCTTATTGTGTGCTGCTACTTTCCGTTCTGCATGCGATGATGTATTTAGAGTCGGTTCCCGAGCTGACTTACAATCTTCAGGACTACCACTTCACCAACCCACACTTCGAAGAAGGCAAGTTCCTTGACCATTTTGCACCTGTTTTATTAAGTTTTAGTTAGTTGCATGCTTAATAAATGGAATCCCATTTACTGCACCCTTCCATAAAATTCCTTGTCACACCAGGTTGATTTGGGTAGATGTTATATTTACTTTTACGCTTAGTCATGCTTAGTTTTGGGAGGGAATTTCTCTACATACATGTTATACTATTAGTTGTTGTGATCATTTATTGAGATTTGGTGAATTGAATTATAGTGTATAGGAATCTTGCGGGTTGGTTTGTTCAGCATGGTGCAGTACGCACGAGACCCGGGTTTTGGGGTATGAACCTTGCCGGATTCTAAGGATCGGTTTATGGAGGAAGCCACTAAGCTTATTAGTATCGCCACAAGGCTGAGTATGTGGCAGCTTGGTCAATTAATTAGGCCTCTTCCGGCGTAGTATTAGTGATTGGATAGTGCGGGGAATTGGTTCAGGGTGTACTGCCTTGGGATCCGCATGGCTCAAGAGGGGGCAACTGGGGTGTTGAGTCATGGTGTAACGGCTCACACTTTTGTACAGGGGTGAAACCTCAGAGGGCTAGTACGCGTCGGGAGGATCCTTTGTAAAGACCTCGTAGTGATCTCCTGGCCTCACACCAAAGGAAGTGTGCAATGTGGTTTGCGACCATGGGCATCAGGGAGGTTTACTGACTCCACCTGGCAACAGGGGATGAAATCATGGCTTTTGGGTAAAGGGTACATTCTCTACAGAGATTTAGAAACTGTCATGACAGCCGTGCTCACGAACAAGAGCGGCTTGGTGTCCAATTCATAATTAGTTAATGATTGGGGAATGGTGGTTTGGTTGGTTGGGACTTGGATTACAAATGGGTTAGGGTTGGGTTCATACACTTAGAAGTAGGTGCTAATGAAAGCTAAGGATAGGATGTAATGCTATAGTGCTTAACCCAAATTTGGCCTTCCTTTCTAAACACCCTCATGTCATCTCTTTCCCACTTGCTGAGTACCGTTGGTACTCAAACTCGCTTGTTTCTTATCTTCCCTCAATCTACAATGGAGAAGAGGTGGAGAATGAAGACTTCTTCGCTGATCCGGAGGAGACGTTCAAGGCTGGCGCAACCCCCGGGCAACGCCTGTGCATGGAGCCACACTAGTTTACTTTTCTGCTGTTTTGCTTTGTAATCTTATTTTAGACCTACGGGTCATTATTGTAAGACATTTATGTATTCGAACATGGCTTGTAATAAATGATATTACACTTTCGTCTACACATGTATGATGTGAACCGATCCTGGCATACATGTGGAAGTCATCCGGTTGTCTTGTTGGGACCGGGTGTGACATGCGCGTAGCATGTGTGCTGGCCCTGGGATATATTGTGTCAATTACTATTTGTGCAGTGGTACGAAACAGTTTTTTCCTGGCTATTTTGATGTGGTAGCTTGTATTTTCTGATTGTTTTCCATGTTTTGACTGGGTCAATACAAGTCAACACTAGTTTGCCCCATTTGCAAGAAAGTGTCTATCACATTTGGTCCGTTTATGTATCTCTCTTTGCCCCTTCCTTCAACAACAATGAGAAGAATGACCATAACAGTATTTACCTCTGATGTCTTTGCTGGGCCATCTCCATACACTGTAAGTGTGCCAAAATCTGGAGATACTAGAACCCTTGTAAATGCATTAAGCAGTGCTTGTTTGTTGAGAGATGATGAGCGCCTCCTGGTTGCTGAGGTATTTCTTCTTCCTGTTGTATCTTTGTCATCTCAAAACTTGCTAACAACAACCTTCATGCTTTTACTTATTGTTTGATTATCACCATGTAGGTCTACAATAGCTTGATCATCCGGTACTTGGATGAACCTTCTGAAGTTATCTCCTTGATCAGAGATGGAGATCGTTTGGTTGCGTATCGGCTTCTGAAAGAACACACTGAAGATTCACCTATAGTGGTGTTCAGAAACCAGCATATGTAGTAAGTATAATCTCCGTATTCTCATATTGTATTGAATTTAAATATCAAATATATGACAGCTGAAAGTTAAAACTAAATCTGCACCTAGATACACTTCCCATTAGCTTTTTAAATTTCGTGGTCAAGATATACACAGAGATTCTTCTTACAACAGTGTCATGATCATTGATATACAGGTCATCCCTGTCTAGTTTTGGCAGGAAGTCTAGGAAGACTTTTGGAACTTCACTTGTATCAAGTCTTCCCGAGACAGTAACTGGAAGTGTTATCTGTAATCTTTTCCTGAAGGTTATGACTCCATTCCGACTAATGAGAGATGATGTTTCAGAAACTGACCAAACAGTTGGCAAAAGCAGTCTCGACAATGAAAGTGCATCAGTCAATATGAGCTCTGATGCCTCAGCGCTCAGCAGCAAAAACAGCAATTCTCTCGAGGATGAATCAGAGACTGAAGACGTGATGCATTTTTTTCTGATTAATGGAAAGTTCCCACCAGCGCTTGAAGATAGAAATGGATCAACTTGTTACACTGAAAGGTTCACAGAAGCGTCTGCATGTGGTCGTGTGTTGGCAGGACAGCGGGCTGGATCAATATAATCTTAGTTCTTTGGATTCTCTTCCAGAGATCTACAAAAGCAGTGCTATTTTCAAGGAGACCACAAGATACCTGTTCTCTGTATGCATGTCTTGAAGCTTTTATTAAGGAGGAGCCATTAGGCCCAGACGATATGTGGTAACTTTATTTGACTTCAATGTTTTTATATCATAGTGTTATGAATTATCTTTTGTTTTGTCAACTCCCAAAGATTTTCACATAGTAGAATAATGTATTGTTGGACCATTGTAGCAGTAGAGATGGTGAAGTGACATTCCTCTTTCCTGTCCTTTTCTCAAGTTTATTTTATTTCTATTTTATAGGTATTGCCCATGTTGTAAAGAGCATAGAAAAGCTAGTAAGAAGTTAGACCTTTGGAAGTTACCGAAGATCCTTATAATACACTTGAAAAGGTTTTCCTACAATCGGTTCACAAAAAACAAGCTAGAGACATTTGTGGACTTCCCCATATATGATCTTGACCTGTCCAAGTATATCGGTAACTGAAGCCAACAAATTCCACACAATTATCAGCTGTTTGCTATTAGTAACCACTATGGAAGCATGGGAGGTGGTCATTATACAGATTATGTTTATGTAAGTATTCTTTCCTCCAGCGCCTAAGCAACTTGTATTTAATTTGTTTGGGAAATTGGTTACTTCCCAGGGGATCTAGCATTTCCCTTACCAAGAATATGAATCAATTGACATGTTCTAATATTTCAAAAGAAATCCATAAAAAACATGTGTATGATAATCATAATGTTTAGTAAACTTGCAAATATTCAGCTTTAGATTTTTCCATAACATCGAGATTAAAAAAATGTTATCCCGATCTCAGATTTTTTCGGGCCGTCCTGAGAAAATGAAGCTCATGGAGGAAATGTTGCAACTTTTTATAGAATATTTTTTCGCGGAGATATTAAAGACTATATCTTCACACCACCCTTGCTACACATTTTTTTGACCAAGAGAACTGCAAGGTCACCCTTTCTACACATTTTAATATGAAGAATAAAATAGGTTCCTGTATTCTTGCATGCTTCGCAAGTACTCCCTCCGTCCCCATTTGTTTGACGATGGGAGAACTAATTTTAGTTCTCCCAACATCGAACAAATGGGGATGGAGGGAGTATTAATTACTAATTAGTTCTCCCAACGTCGAACAAATGGGGATGGAGGGAGTATTAAATACTTTGTAGCATGAAGCATATCCCCAGTGTCAATGTTTCTTGTTTACAGCTCACAACCACGTTTTTTATTTTTGGACTATATGTCACACTACCATTACCTCCTCCACTTTATAATAATAAGGCACACTTTATTCACCAACAAAGACTCGCATGCAATAACTTTGTGTGTGCTACACATGTTTTTTACGAATTTTTTAAACATTGCAACATGCTGAATTTGTTAAAAAGGGATGGACCTCTGGATACAAAATTCACATGTCTGTATTTGGGTATTTGACATGTTCATGTATTGTTCCTCTTGATAATTTTTTTATTTCACATTTGAGCTATAAAGTTTTGACAATAGAGAGGTTCAGATTGTGCTTTATTTGGTGTAGCATGAAGGGAAGAAGGGGTGGTACGACTTTGACGACCGTCATGTGGGTCCTATAACTGAGGATAGCATAAAGACGTCAGCACCTTATGTTCTTTTTTACAGGCGCATACAGGATGATAGCTTAGATACAGAAATAGAAACAGATTCTGACTGTCCAAGATGAGGAGCGTGGCGAATTTTGAGCCCAGAGTCCCAGAAATTGTATAGTTATTGGCTGGGGAACAGTTGTGCTGCCAAGAAAGAGGAAGAAATGGATATTGGAAATGCCCATCATTTCAGTTGTATGTTGATGTAAGATGACAGCAGCAGCAGCAGCAGTCATTTTGAGAGTTACTCCCTTCGTCTCTAAATACTTGTTGTTTTGTAGTTCAAAAATGAACTACAAACCGACAAGTATTTAGAGACCGAGGGAGTATTATAGATAAAGGAACTGACATAGGTGCAAGAGGCGGGTGGGTGGTCGCTTGACTTGATACGGTGATTTAGTCATTTCAGCATCCAGAATCAGGTGTAACAGCAATCTAAGCAGCATGCTGGGGGTTGGTTGATACACCAAAGATTTTCTAGGGTTCCGAGAGGAATATATTAGAAATTTTACTGTTGTAGTTCACATACAAGTTCATTTTTCTCCTTTTTCTGATATGGAACTGGGCATGAGCAAAATTGGCTCATGCCATGGCGAAATCAGCCCATATTTTCTCAGCATTTGTATCATTATCTACACTTGATGTGGAACTCTTCCGTTCATACACATTCAATCAAGTTGTGTGTTTGTGTGTTACCATGATAAAAGTTTGTTCTTATTAGGGATGCAAGCGGCACGGATCTGCCAGCATAGCTGTTGGGTCGACGCGTGTTGCGGACCCGGTTGAATCCTTCAAAGGAAACTCGCTTAACTAAAATGGATCGTTACAGTCATTCCTGTGGCGCCGTTTGCCCGCTTCCAAACCTACACGGCTACATCGTGCTGCCTCGACTCTGGTCAGCCGACTTCCAGAGTCCATGGCCAGGACCTCCCTCCGCCGAGGCGCCTGTAGATGCCACTCCTCTGCCTTAATCACGAAGCCCCAGGCCACCGCGTCGAGCCCGTCAAGTTCCTGCGTTGGCACCATCTACGAAGAAGTTCAAGGCTCCCAACCTCGTCGCGGAGCATTGTAGCCATGGGGTACTGTTGGTGCGGCGGCATGGGGTTTCCAGCGATGCCCGCAACAACCTGCATCATATCTGGGTCGGCGGGTTGCATGCCACTGCTACGGTAAAAGCCCGCCTTGCAATGTCGCTGCTTCCGCCATGGTAGAAGCCCGCTCCTGGGATGCCGCCATGCGCGGCACCGGCACCGCCCTGCTGCATACTGCTCATGTGAGGGTGGCTGATCAACGGCCCGCCACCCATCTGGCTGCCCATACCAGCTGTCAAACCGGCATCACCGCCCATCAAGTACGGCTTCATCGAGAGGCTGTTGTGGCGGCATACCGCCCATCGAACCACCGGCACCGCCCATTGTGTTCATCTTCATCGTGCCAGGGTGCGGCAGCATGCTGCCCATAGAACCACCGACACTGCCGCTAAACATCTTCCCCTGGCTTGGGGCACCGCCCATGGCGTTCTGCGGCGGCTTTCCAGCGCCTAAGTTTCTACGGCGGCTTTCCAGATACTGTAGCACGCTAGGGATGCGGGGGGCTACAACAAGCGGCATATGCGGTGGGAAGAAAGCGCTGTGTGCTGGACTCCCGCTAACGATTCGTGGCTTAAGCGGGACTCCCGCATAATCCCGTCGGTGTTTTGCGGCGCACGTGACACGGGGCGGGCAGCCACATCCCGACCCGCTTGCATCGCTAGTTGTAATGTTACAGAATCGTCTTCTAAAGCCTAGGCAATGGGGTGTATAAAATCTGCCACTCTGTTCATCACTCGAAAAAAATAAAGAAACGTGGAGAAGCATAGTGGTGACTCTCTGGAATTATTGGCATGGAAAAAATACATATGTGTCTGTTACCGTCGCCTACTTCTCGACTTCATTTTCACTTCTGTCATCGGGGATACACGAGTGTGAGAACGTGGTCGTGCCGCTCCTCAGCGCCATTAATGTTGGTGTGGAGCGTGCATATTACGATGTACGAGTCGAAGATGCCATCGATGGTGGTGTCCTCCACTGTGGGTGGTACGAGAAGGGACAAGTTTGGATGCAAGAAACTAAAAAAGAAATCGCTCACCAGGAGTGTAGGGTTCGAGTTGTGTGTGCATGTGTCACAGTGTTACCATCGCCTACTTCCCGACTTTGTTCTCACTTCTGTCAGTGGGAATCAACGGGTGCGATCCGTGAACGTGTTGGTGTCACTCCTCAACACCATTAACGGCATTGTGGAGCACGCTCATTACCCTGTACGAGTCGTGCCGTCGAGGGTGGCGTCCTCCACCATGGGTGGCACCGGAAGCGGCAAGTTTGGATGCAGGAAACCAAAGAAGAAATCACCCCTTGACCTCCAGCTGCGCTTGGTGAAGAGGGTCGGAGTTGTGTGTTTGTGTATGTGTCTTTTTCTGTGTCACACCTTCACTTACTTCACGACTTTGTTCTCACTTCTGCCAGCAGGGATCCACGAGTGTGATCCGTGAACATGGTCATGCCGCTCCTTAGCACCATTAACTACAGTGCGGAATGTGTCCATTACCCTGTACAAGTCGAAGATGTCATCAAGGGCGCGTCCTCCATCGTGGGTGGCACCGGAAGGGCAAGTTTGGATGCAAGAAACCAACGAAGGAATCACTCCTAAACCTCTAGTGCCCCAAATGGAGTGAAGTGTCAGAGTTGTTTGTTTGTGTATGTGTCACAGTGTTACCTTCACCTACTTCTCAACTTCGTTCTCGATTCTATCAGTGCGTTACATGAGTGTGATCTGTGAACGTGGTCGTGCCACTCCTTTGCACCATTAACGGCAGTGCAGATCACGCCCATTACCCCGTGCGAGTCGAAGATGCCATCGAGGGCAGCGTCCTTCAACTTGGGAGCCACTGGAAGCGACAGCAAGAAACTGAAGAAGAAATTGTTTCTCGGGCTCTGGTGTCTCGCTTGGAGTGGAGGGTCAGAGTTGTTTGTTTGTGTTTGTCACATTGTTACCTCCACCTACTTCTCGGCTTTGTTCTCACTTCTGTCAGCGCGCGAGTGCAATCTGTGGACATGGTCGTGCCACTCCTTTAAGCCATTAACGGCGGTGCAGAGCATGCCAATTACCATGTACGAGTCGAAGATTCCATCGAGGGCAGCATCCTCCACCGTGGGTGGCACCAGAAGCGACAAATTTGGATTCAAGAAACCGAAGAAGAAATAGCTCATCGACCTATGGTGTCCCGCTTGGAGTGGAGGTTTAGAGTCGTGTGTTTGTGTCTCGGTCACAGTGTTACTGTTGCCTACTCTCCCACTTCATTCTCACTTTTGCCAGCAGGGATCCAGGAGTGCGATCCGTGAACGTGGTTGTGCTGCTCCTCAACACCATTAACAGCAGTGTGGATCTCGCCCATTCCTATATAGGTTAAAGATGTCATCGAGGGTGACTTCCTCCATCATGGTCAGCACCAGAAGCAACAAGTTTGGGTGCGAGAAACTAAAGAAGAAATCGCTCGTGGACCTCCAATGCTCTGTCTGGAGTGGAGTGTCGGAGTTGTGAGTTTGTGTGTGTGTCACAGTGTTACCGTCGCATACTTTCTAGCTTCACATCCACACTTCTGTCATGGGGAATCCACCAGTGTGATCTGTGAACGTGGTCATGCCGCTACTCAGCACCATTAAAGTTGGTGTGAAGCGCGCCCATTACTGTGTTCAAGTCGAAGATGCCGTCAAGGGCGGCATCCTCCACCGTAGGTGGCACTGGAAGGGACAAGTTTTGATGCGAGCAATCAAAGAAGAAATCACTCCTCGACCTCCAGTACCCTGCCTCAAGTGGAGGCTCGGAGTTATGACCTCCAGTGTCTCGCTTGGAGTGGAGGGTCAGAGTTATGACCTCCGGTGTCCCGCCTGGAGTGGAGGGTCGGACTTATGTTTTTGTGTTCATGACACAATGTTGTTACCATCACCAACTTCTCGACTTCACTGATACTTTTTCCAGCGGGGATCCACGAGTGCGAAACGTGAACATGGTTGTGCCACTCCTCAACGCCATGCAATAACGACGGTGTGGAGCGCCCATTACCCTATACGAGTCGTAGATGCCATCGAGGGCGGCGTCTTCCTTGGTGGGTGGCACCAGAAGGGACAAGTTTGGATGCGAGAAACTGAAATGGAAATCGCTCCTCGACCTCCAATGCCCCGCCTGCGGTGGAGGGCAGTGGCGTACGTGGTTGCCCTAGCAATGATGGTAAAAGCACCTCGCTTTCATCCTGTGTTTCTAAAAGTCAACCTTCCTAATGTTTTTATGCATTGTCAGTAATTGCCTTAGAAGCTAAGTAAGAATTAAGCAATGTGTTTGATGGAATTTTTCCTTATTTTCACTGATAAGTTGATTATTAGCGGAAATAAACATTTCTTTCTACATGCAAAAAAAAAACAGCAAGTTTTTTTGCTCCCGGTTGGCACCAAAGCTAAGCTTGATCTCTGATTTCCACAACTAGCCAATTTGTCATCTTCTCCGTTCCTTCAACAGGCCCACTAAAAATGTGCCTATTAATACCCCCAAGGTCGGTGCAACAAAGGAAATAGTTGCACTTTTCTTCATGAAAGACAGGGTCCTGGTTCTGACTACCGTTGGAACAAGGAAGAAAAGGCTAGCCTGCTTTCAGCTGATCCTTGTGAAAATTCTAGAGAGTCTCAAGTGCAATATGTCTATGCAACTTGAAAGTGCCCCAGTTCAAGGATTCAGATGGTTTAGCTATATGGATTTCACACACGGGATAAGTTTAGAACATATGATATGTACATGGACTCAAAAGCTTACCACTCCTATTTGGGAAACCGGACATAATGCTGCAACCACGGCGCTGACCGCGCGATGGCCTCGCTGACAGCGAGACGGATCGCCACCGCGCCCGACGAGCCGCAGTCCCTCTTCCCTTACGAGGTGCTGGAGGACATCTTCCTCCGCCTCGACTCCTGGCCCAATCTCACCCGCGCCTCAGCCACCTGCCGCGCCTTCCACCGCGTCGCCACCGGCCGCAGCTTCCTCCGCTTCTTCACGTCTCTCCATCCGCCACCCCTCGTCAGATTTATCGACTTCGGAGGAGACGTCCCAGCGCTCCACCGCCCCGATGCATCCCACCCGTCCGCCCCAGCCACAGACGCCCTCGCGCAAGCCAGCGACTACAGTTTCTCCTTCCTCCCCAACGGCCCCCACCTCATGAGCTGGTGTCATCTCCAGTAGCGTATGCTGCTTTATTTGGAGTTCTGTGTGTGCGTGTGCCTCACACACTTGGGACGTATGATCATGTGTTGTGTCTGTACATGAACGAGGGCTTGTTTGAGAGCCCGATCGCCGCAGGAATGAGGAATCTGATCCAGCCTGTCCCTGGTCTCCACATTTTGGATGACGCAGGCGGACCGAAACCTCCCCAAGGTATTCCCGTCACCACAATCCTCCTCGTTGATCCAAATCCAATTGGACGTTCCCTTTTGTGGGCTCGCAATTTATTGCTCTCCACAGCAACCGTCCAGCCATCCTTGAGCACCTCGTCGTCGTTCACCTCGCCTACGCCGGCCACGACTGGCCGTCTCAATACGAGCGTCGCAAGCGGTGCAGTCGTGCGTATGCATTCCTGCAGCTCGCAGGCGTACACAGGCGGGAGCATGCAGCAGCACAGGTACAGTACAGCCGGATGTGGGAGCTAGCGCCTGTGCAGCCGGCCGGCTCTGGAGACACACTGACTCCTCGCCGTTCAGTGCAGCTGGGGTAGGTACAGTAGCATGCACGGCCTAAACCTCGTACGTGCTCGCCGTCGCCGGACTGCGTCCTTGCAAGCTCGCAGGCGTACACAGGCGGGAGCATGCAGCAGCACAGGTACAGTACCGCCGGATGTGGGAGCTAGCGCCTGTGCAGCCGGCCGGCTCTGGAGACACACTGACTCCTCGCCGTTCAGTGCAGCTGGGGTAGGTACAGTAGCATGCACGGCCTAAACCTCCTACGTGGTCGCCGTCGCCGGACTGCGTCCTTGTAGGCTCCGGACCGGACAGTCGACGACGGGAGGTGTATCTTCCACGGTCGTGGGTGGCATACTGTCGGTACCTGGCGGACTGGATACCCATAGATACAAGGAAGAGAACGTGCAGGGCCCCGCCTGTCATGGAGGCAGGCCCGGCGTAAGCCATGTGACACGAAGCTCCTGGACCAACCTCCCCGCTGAGGGTAGGCCAGACCCCACCTCCCCGGTGAGGAGAGGTCCAACGCAGCCGTGTGCCCCGCATCTCCGAACCCGCCGCATCACTGAGGAAGGGTCCGGCGCTGCCACGTGTCCTGCAAGCTCCGGACCCACCTCCCTGCTGAGGAGAGGTCCGGCGCAGCTACGTGTCCTGCGACGTCTGGCATAGGCCTTCCTGTGGAGGTGGACCCAGGCTCAGCCACTTGATTAACGGCTACCGGGGGATGGAAGGAAGGAGGAGTAAAGTAAGACATGAGCACTGTGTCCAAGGAGTAAGCACGCGCGCCTTCCCTAGGTAAGCAGGGGTGCGCGCTCGTAAGTCAATAGGCCTGTACCTAGTCTTGTTAGGACAGGCCGGTGCCGAACTACTACGTACGGCAGACGAATGAGAGGCCGCGACAAGACAGACGGGATGTGGCCAACCATGATGAGGGGCTATGTGTAGCCCTACAGCAGGGCATGGCTAGGTGGCACATTGAAGCCGTTGTCAGGAGATAGCATTTACTCTCAGATCTTAGAATGGATTTGGTTACTCTCGGGGCCACCTGTCGGGCCCCGGGCCCCACTTGTAAGCTTTCTGGCCTTGGACTATAAAAGGACCAGATAGCCACCGACTTAGACATCTTGGCTCAGACTCAGACACATGCTTCAGCAATACAACACAGAAACCACCGTAGAGTAGGGTATTACGACCAGGCAACCCGAGCCACATAAATCCCTTGCATTCATCGTTCATTGTGCTCGATCTTACTAGGACTAGCCCCTCGAAAATACATCGAACCTCCGCGGGCTGCTTCCGAGCAGGTCCGGGGGAGGTGTCAGTTAGACACCTCGACATTTGGCGTGCCAGGTAGGGGGCTTTTTCCTGCAAGGATCTTCACCAGCAGTATGGTGAACGCCCGTTCCAATGCTAGTTCATCCAGGCCACAGTCCCGCCAGCAAGTGGCGGATGAGGACCAAGCTTCATCCCACCCCAAGGCTGGGTCCTGCTCCAAGGCGGGAAGATCTGGACCATCGCGTCATCGTGCAACCACTCCACCGACTGCAGGCCTGCACAGCACGGCGCGGCGAACTCCTGCCGTGACAGCTGTTATGGCGCCACCGGCGGCAAGCCCGGAAAGTGCACTCCAATCTGCGCGTGCGCTACTCCACAATGCACCGACGGCACACTGCTACAATAAGCCTCATCACAGGCGGCTCCAAACCTATTATCACAGACGGCTTTTAAAACTGCCTGAAACGAAGAGTCTGTGATAATCCGCAATTTCACAGGCGGAGAAGTGAAACCGCCTGTGAAGACTAATTATCATATGCGGTTCTTCACTTAGGCTAGCCGCCTGTGAAGACAGATTATCATAGACGGTTCTTTACTTAGGATAGCCGTCTGTGAAAATACTTTATCACAGACGGGTCGTGCAGTATATATAACCGTCTATGATAAACGTCTTATCACATACGGTTATTGAAGCATAACTAACCGCCTATGATAATAAGTCTTCACAGACGGTTATTGAAGCATAACTAACCGCCAATGATAATGTGTCTTCACAGGCAGGTTTTGAAGCATAACTAACCGTCTATGATAATGTGTTTTCACAGACGGATTTTGAAGCATAACTAACTGTCTATGATAATGTATTTTCACAGACGGGTATTGAAGCATAACTAACCGTCAATGATAATGTTTCTTCACAGACGGTTATTGAAGCATAACTAACTGTCAATGATAATGGTGTTATCACAGACGGAGTTTACCTATATCAGCCGTCTGTGAAGACCCTTTAATGTAGCCGGTTTCTACCATAACAGTCACCGCCTGTGAAAATTTGGTTATCACAGATGTTTCTTTACTTGTATCTAGCCATCTGTGATAATTGTTTTTCACAGCCATGCCTAGTCGTTGGTTAATAACCGCCTGTGATAAGGTATAACCTATGCAGTACTACTGCTGTTATTTCTAATTTCCAGGTCAATTCAATATAATCACAGAACAAAAAACAACAATATCATCACAGAACAAAAGTCAACAATATTATCATCACAGAAGTCAATTTTACTAAAACAATATATATATATGTACGAGTTACAGATACAATTCATCTCAAAGTTTACAAGTTTTCACTAAAAACTGTTTAAATTGGCATAGTCGCAAAGTTCTGGCACATCAGCTGCTGAACCATTCTTATCAAAGAACTTCCCCTTTTTGTGCAAAATTTCGCGACGTATGAACTGACAGAGTTCAGAAGCAATCCTGTCGGCTCCTCCATCAGGAATACTTCTACAAACCGGCCATTCTTTGTTCAGATTCTTCTTATGCTGCAATATAACACATAACAAGGTTTAGAATGTGTTGGTTTGAACAATCTCAAAGTATAGATCAAAGTGAGAGTATACATGAATTTAGTTGGTATTTTTGGAGCAGTTGTACTATGAGCAATTGAATTTTGAAGTTGGAATCAAAATATGAAAATAATGTTTCAATTAATATTGAACAGCAGAGAATATAAGCATTAAACTATGCTAGTTACAATGAAAATGAAACACAAAAGTAAGAAAATAAGGTATCGACATTAAGGATAACTTACATCCTCACGATTGACTCTATATACACTGGCGGTCCGAAGATGCTCGCATACATAATACCCGCATAAGACACTCCCAGCAGGCTGCTTCGGACAAGCATAATACGTTTTAGTGTCCAATGCATTCGTATTAGGAGGTCTCTGACTGCCAAGCTCCGCGTAAAACTGCCAAGCGCTGTAATACAAGAAATGTCATATAAAACTTGTCACAACATTCTAAATGTGTGTAAATTAAAATTATTGAATAAACATACTTTTTCAAAATGGAAAGGAAATCTTTGTAACGATCTGGTGGGTATCGGCCGAGTCCAAGACTGTTGCCATTCCCTGCATTGGCTTGATGAAGATCATTATGTAGTGATTACTGTAAACATACAAACACACGTATTAACAATTACCAATAATTGCTATTTCAATGTCATGTGTCGAACTTACTCGAAGTGGTACGGAGCCTTTATGAGGTCCTTGCCGTCTCTGACAAAGTTAAACATCACATGTCCTATGTAAGCTGCAACTTCTGTCTTTCTATCCTTCTTAAGTTTTGCAATTGCTCTTTCGAAATCTTTTTTTTTTCATGTGTTTGTACTGGCTTGATTCTCGATTCGCCTGGACGTCGAATAGCGACTTTGCAATCCTAGTAGGGTCAAGGATACCTGTCTTGCGCGCCAACTTTTCATTATCCATGTATTGCATCCTATTGAAGAAGTCCAGAATTGTTATAATCTCATGAAATGCGTATGCGTGTAGTAAGAAAAGCAAATACAAAATATTAGAGCACTTACAAGCACTAGACGAGCAGCAGGTTGATATCGAGCATGCCCCGATGGAAAAGGGAAAGCAGCTCTTCAAATAAAATGACTCGTTTATCTATTCCAGTGCTCCAGAATGCTTCTTTTGGAATACAAAATGTGGCGCACTCAAGACCAAATTTTGTGCTGGCAGTGATGTACCACTCATGCATTCTTCTGAGCTGGACGGGTTGTTTGCTAAGTTGTACGGATGTCATGAACGGCTTCCCATTCTCAAATTTAGGAGGAACATCCTCAAGCTTGTATATTGGAACTCCTGGTTTAACTAAAGCCGTCCGCCGATTATACATGACACCGTCTTCTTCCCACTCCTCGATATCTTCTAATGCTGGCTCATGAGAAGAACGAGATGCACTCGATTTTCTAATATTTTCCTTCATAGCTTCCAAATACTTTGACATTTCTGATGAAGGTTTATTAATTTAGTATGAGCTAACTTTGATAGGCACTGATGATCGAGGAGTAGTCGTCGGAAGTTGGACACTGGCTTGTTGTTGAACCTGTTGTTCAACTGATTGCTCTTTACTCCCAGCAGTTGGCTCTAGTACTACTTCAAGCTGTTGCTCAACTAGTTGCTCTTTACTAGCAACAGCTTGCTCTGGTACTGCTTGAAGTTGTTGTCCAACTTGTTGCTCTTGGATATCATCCTTGCTGAGACATAGGGGGAGTGGATCTTCCCAGACTGGGAGTGGATCTTCATGCACTTTCGCCTTAGAAGATGGGGTTGCAGTATTTGGAGATGTGACGGGGCTAGAAATTGGCTCATCGTCCAACGCGATATCGCGTCGGTGCCAAAGGATTAATTGGTTGACAGCCTGCCCCAGAGTCGCGATCCCCTCAGGTGTGACGTGGTCTATCTCATAATCTTCATAATCATTATCAATGATCTGAAGAACTTGCACCACAGAATAATACAACGGAAGTGGATTCCCGTTGAAGTCACGATCAGGCTTTGCCATAGCAGTGGCAACCTGTTTGGTTTTGTTCCCTGCTCTGCCTATCGGGACAAGAAGACAACAAGATTTGTCATTAGCAATATCATCGACGGGGAACTTATGGGCTGACCCTGAGCCTGGCATGGAACCAACGCTGCTAGGGTAGGCAGTTGGAGATACTAATTGCTCCTTTTGCACCGGAACCATCATTGTACTCGGTGCCACTAATTGTCCTAATTGTCTAAGTTGTTCCATTATTTCTTGCATATTTTCTTTGACCTTTTGAGCAATCGTTTCATCAAGTGTTTTCTTAAACTTCTCACGTCTTCTATATGTGTCTTTATCTTTAGGGAAACCATCTAGCCAATACATTTGAGAAGAGACCGCTCGAACCCGTTCGCTGTGTTCAGGGTTTCCTAAGATAGCGGTAAGTTGGTCATTCTCCCTCTTCGGCTTGAAGAGACCCTTCTGTTGCTTTTCAATTACTTCTTTCATTTTATCCTCTACTTCATTCAGAGAGTCGGGCTTTTCAAGTTTGCCCTCGCTGGTCAAACCTGACCGAGCAAAGACCCAGCATTGAGTTCGCTCATCGCACCCTTCTAATGGGTGAGGAATGCCCTTACTGGTAATTTCGTCTAATATCTTATTCCATTTCTGGACTTTGGGGCCATATCCGGCAGACCCCAAGCGATGATGGTATTTGTTCTTCTTTGCAAGCTCTGACCTAGTTGCACTTAGAGCTTTAGCATCAGGTGTGCTCTTTTGACGAACAAACTCTTGCCACTGAGCTTGTGTGATTTTTCCCATCTTCCTCGGGCTAGGGACCTTATTGGCCTTAACATAAGCATTCATTTCACTCTTCCAGCATCGAAACTTCTTGCCGCAAGAGACCATTGTTGCTTTCTTTACAGCTTCTTCTGTGCCTTTCGGGAACTTGAATTGTTTCTTTATCTTTTCCCACAACTCATTCTTTGTCTGCTCGGGTAATTTCCTCCAATTCTCGATTGTGATCGGCACAACCTCCCTAACAAGAAAACCGCATGCATTACGGTACTTGGTAACTGAATCCAGTTGTTCTTGGGGAAGCCCACCTGGACCGACCCTTGTTATGTACATGATGCGGTCCAATGCACCCTTATTGGGACCTCGTTGCCCTCGTTTCCGCTTGAGTGAAGCTGAGGATTCATCCATTGGAGAACCTTCTGCGGTTTTAGGAGCCGATGTCACCTCATTGTCTTCGAGATTAATCTAGCTAGAAAAAAATTATAAGACTTCGTATACTTGACAACCAACATTAACTTGAACTGCTGAAGTTAAGATTCGTGATCCATACCTCGTCGGCAGGATCATATTCTGGGTCTAGATCCACTGAAGTCTTTTTAATTTTTATATTCGGAAAAGGATCTGAAGGACTATGATAGGAGCCTGAACTGCTGGAGTCAGTAAACTCCATATTGTCTTCTTTGTTGTTACTATCAGGACCAGTCTTCTTAGGGCTTTCCATGCTAGATCTAATAAGACAAAAAATCTAATAAATGGCATATTAACTCTACATGAAGTGTTGCATGAAGAAAAATATGGAAGCATTCTAGGATTTGATAAGGCATTCTAGGGTTTAAGGCGACTGACCAAAAGGTTCCTATACATTGCGATGGTGACAAGCATGTTAAAGTTGCTCACTAATGGAAATTTTATCTTTTTATTCTAAATAGGCTAGCTTTGTTCAGAGTGGCAAGTGGCAACCACGTTCTTGAGGTTTACTAGGCGGCGCCTAGCTCCGGACCTATAACTGATCAAGCAAGGGACAAAAAGCAAATCCCCGCACAGCTCCTACCTAGCTTAGAGGGCATTATCGTCCCCGCTCTCAAGTTTCCTCTTATTCCCTATCACTGATTCTTCTACCTACTGAATGAAAAACAACATGCTGATGCGTACTTGTGTAGATGCAGTGCCTAGAAGAGACTGATAGCAGTAGCAGCAACTAGCAAGCTCACTTTACACCGACAACCCAAGGCATAACTTAGTCAAAATTAGTCAAGTATAGCTATATCTAATGTAACTTAGCCAAAATTAGCCAAATTTGCTCAACTTAACCAAATATAGCTAAATATAGTCAAACATGCTTGATTATGCTTCAGTTAGCTAAATTTGGTCATATTTAAAACAAATTTTCTGAATTTTGGCTCAATTAAGTAAATTTAGCCAAAACACATTTTTGAAGTTATATAGGTCTTCATATGCTCAGACTCCATCGCCACACCTAGTGGTACCTAGATATGGGCGTGAGGATGCTCCTGGCATCACAAATGAGTTGGCTAGCAACTTGTTTGGCTTCAGAGCTAAATATAGCATAACTTTGGTAGCTCAGATTAGGTACAATTGCTCAAATGAAGCTGATGGAGCCACAAGTGCAGACATCTTTGGTAGCACAGATTATCTACAATTGCTCAAATGAAACTTAGAGAAATAAAAGCAAACTTAGCCAAACTTAGTCTAGCATAGCTAGCTCTAAGCAAAAGTAGCCAAATATAGCTAAATATAGCATAACTTAGTCAAAATTAGTCAAGTATAACTATATCTAATGTAACTTAGCCAAAATTAGCCAAATTTGGTCAACTTAACCAAATATAGCTAAATCTTGCCCCTAATAGAGAATTATGTGGCATATGCAAGGCCGATGACAGAAATAGGGAATATACTGCTGTTACTAGAGTCTAGAATCATGTTTACCACTAATGTGTCAGAACAGTTTCAGACACACAAAACCAACTACCAATTTATTGTGATATAACCATCCACGACGAAGGGAGTAACTCCTATTCATTTGAACTTGACAGTTTTATCTCTGCAAACTACCAGAAGATGAAATGCTACTGATTTCACAGTTTCAGACACACAAAACCAACTACCAATTTATCGTGATATAACCATC
The DNA here is from genome assembly GCA_036927565.1 of Tuctoria greenei. Lineage (NCBI taxonomy): Eukaryota > Viridiplantae > Streptophyta > Magnoliopsida > Poales > Poaceae > Tuctoria > Tuctoria greenei. Next base: position 177,778,933 of record JAYESD010000008.1, on the reverse strand, counting down.
CACATAAATCTTGCCCCACCGAACCCTAACCAAAGATGCCACCGAACTTGACAGTTTTTCAAATTCCACCGAACCCTCACCAAGGATGCCTACCATTTTCTAATTCCCGAACCCTAACCAAGGATATGCAAGGCGGCAGCAAGGGCGGGGAGGGAGGCGGCACGGCGAAGGAGGATGGAAGGTCAAAGGGTTTAGGGTTTACCTTGAAGCTCGGAGGCGACAGCAATGGCTTCGCTCGGCGTACCTGGAAGTGAGGAGGGCGAAGCTCGGCGGCGACGGTGAAGCTCGGCGGCGACAGCGAAGCTCGGCGACGGCGAAGCTCGGCGACGGCGAAGATCGGCGGCGTACCTGGAAGTGAAGAGGGCGAACACTTGGCGGCAAACGAAATTTTGGCAGCCTAACGGCGTCTAAGTGTTTCGCTCGGGTTAGGTTTTTCCAATGCTGCCGAGGGGTATATATAGACTTTCATTTTCTCAGGCGGATTTTAAGTACCGACCGCCTAAGAATATTGTTACCTCAGTCGGATTTTACTTACCAACCGCCTGAGAAGATACAATTATCTCAGGCGGTTGGTTAGTAACACCCGCCTGAGATAAACATGGGCCTGTGTTCATTATAATTTTATGAACGCCTACATAAAGACCCCTCACCAACCGTGCGCGACCTTTCTTTTCCCCGAGGCGCGACCTTTCAATGCGCGGTAAACCAACTGCTCCATCTTCCACTCCGCGCGGCCTTAAAGACGCACTATCGCTCACAAGCGCATCGCTCACTTTGAATCCTCTTGTTTTCTTCGTCTTCCTCCGCTCCGACGACCCAACACCACTATGGCCGACCTTCCGCCGCCAAGCCCTCCGAGGGAGCCACCTTGCAAGAAACTATGTTGCAGCTCCCCCGAGAAGATCAACACCGAGCAGCGCCTCCTCATGGCGCGAGACGCGTACAACAATACGTCTCGCACCATGAGTGCCTTGGGGCTGGGTACCCTTCCAGAGTATACTGGAATGGGTACCATGGGCCACTACCTCTACGCCCTCACGGGGGTGGCTGATCGTCTCGACATTCTGTTCGCGACGATGGCCCAGGTTCTTGGCCCCGAGGGCCGTAGAACCCTGGTGGAGGCGACGGCTAGCAATATCGGGGTTGCACCGCCGGTGCAGCCGGTGCAGCCGGTGCAGCCGGCCCTGTCTTCTGTTGCACCGGTGCCGGAGTCGCCGCCGGAGGACGAGGAGGAGGAGAAGGAAGAGGAGTAGGAGTAGGATTTAATTAGTTTTTCTTTTTGTTGTTTTTAGTTGCTTCTGTTTTGTAAATATTGTTAATGAATGAAATTTATCTTTGTTCATCTATGTGATTGAATATTACTTGTGTATCTTGTGTGTTCTTGTGTAAATATTGTGCATCTTGTGTGTTCTTCAACTGTGTGAATGAATGAATGTGTAGTGTGTTCATCGTTAATTAGAATTTCACCTCTGAGAAGAAGGTTATCTCAGGCGGTTGTTAAGCAATACCCGCCTGAGATAAATGTGGTCCTTTAAAAGGCAAAAATCAACTTTTCTTGTAATATTATTGATAATTAAAGGTTACCATTAAATTTCACTTCATATATCCTTTGAAATTGGTCAGAACATAAAAAACATACAACAAATGCTATTTTTCATTTTTCTATCTTGATGAATATAATGCTTTTTTCATTTATTTTTTCAGTGGACATTTTTACTCATCATACCAACCTCTACGAATTTTTTCATATTTTTTTAAGTTTTTTTGAATCAATGTGTGTTCATAATTTGATGAATGCCTCATATGTATATGAGCATTTAGTTAGAATGGTGGACAATTTGAAGTTTGACATGTTGGAATGCTTTTAAAAAAATTAAAAAAATTCATACATGTATAAATTATACAAATATGTTCATACCAACAATATTGAGTGAAGGAACTTTTTTTATGAGATACACAAATGTGAATAATATGTGAGTAGAAATTAATTTGATATTTACCAAAACATTACAATGTCAGCTATACAAGTTTTAAAAATATTTGGTTCAGGTGGTAGATGTTAATTTTATACGAATGTAGAAAAAAGAATCATCGAATTTGGACACAATTTGCAGAATCTAAACATGTTTGAGTATTTATATTGGAATCTAAATAAAAAAGAAGCAAGGGATAAGGAAACTGAAGAACAGTATCGGGCATTATCTCAGGCGGTTGTTAAGCAATACCCGCCTGAGATAAATATATTTTCAGGCGGTTGGTAAGTACCAACCGCCTGTGAAGATATTACTTCTTCTTAATTAATATTCTTGATTAAATGTGGTCCTTTAAAAGGCAAAAATCCACTTTTCTTGTAATATTATTGATAATTAAAGGTTACCATTAAATTTCACTTCATAAATCCTTTGAAATTGGTCAGAACATAAAAAACATACAACAAATGCTATTTTTCATTTTTCTATCTTGACGAATATAATTCTTTTTTCATTTATTTTTTTAGTGGACATTTTTACTCATCATACCAACCTCTACGAATTTTTTCATATTTTTTTAAGTTTTTTTGAATCAATGTGTGTTCATAATTTGATGAATGCCTCATATGTATATGAGCATTTAGTTAGAATGGTGGACAATTTGAAGTTTGACATGTTGGAATGCTTTTAAAAAAATTAAAAAAATTCATACATGTATAAATTATACAAATATGTTCATACCAACAATATTGAGTGAAGGAACTTTTTTTATGAGATACACAAATGTGAATAATATGTGAGTAGAAATTAATTTGATATTTACCAAAACATTACAATGTCAGCTATACATGTTTTAAAAATATTTTGTTCAGGTGGTAGTTGTTATTTTTATACAAATGTAGAAGAAAGAATCATCGAATTTGGACACAATTTGCAGAATCTAAACATGTTTGAGTATTTATATTGGAATCTAAATAAAAAAGAAGCAAGGGATAAGGAAACTGAAGAACAGTATCGGGTATTATCTCAGGCGGTTGTTAAGTAATAACCGTCTGAGATAAATATCTTCTTTGACGGTTATTAAATACCAACCGCCTGTGAAGATATTTACTTCTTAACTAATATAACCCATAGAGTACAACACGTTATGGGAGAACAGGTCATACTCGCGCTCAATCCTACATTTCTCAGTACAGAAGACGGTCTCGGACCACCCTCGCCTGCCGCAGCGGGCAGGCCCCTGGTTCCCCCCTGTTGGGCAGCGGCAAACGCCATCGTCAGTGTCGGGCAGCGCCACCGGCGGCGGTCCGGGAGGAGGCCTACGCAGTAACCTCCAGCTCACGAAAATGTCGAGCCTCTGCATGTCTTGATTCCGACACCGGCAACACTCCTTGTTGGTCCTCTTCATCACGACGGACCCGACCGCGTTGTCGCCTACATGGGCCTCGCCTTCGACCTACCGGATATACTCGAGGGCGTCGCGGTCCCCGCGGTCGGCATTGTAGCGGAGCATGGCGAGGATGTAGGCCGCCACCTTGTGGCCGTTCGCGGCCGCCCGGGCAAGGAACTGGGTGCCCCGCTGCGCCTGCGCGCGACCGTAGTTGAAGACGAGGTCGAACCCGGTGACGTAGCACGCATGAGAGTTGCCCACGTTGGCCAGGCGCTCCACGAGGGCGTCTTAGCTCCCGTTCCCGTGCCGTTGGAACCACTCCCAGCTGCTCTCCCACTCCAGTGCCACGCGCCTACCCACGGTGGGATCACGGCACGCCGCGTGCATGGCCTTGCAGGTGGCGCGCAGACTGGAGAGGTCGTCCATGGGCTGGGTGGAGGTTGCGGCGACCCACCCCGCGATCAGGACCGCAATATCGTGCGGCAAGGGGAACTCCATGGGCTTATCTCAGGCGGTTGGTAAGTAACACCCATCCCCGAGATAAATATATTCTCAGACGGTTGGTAAGAACCAACCGCCTGAGAAGATGTTAATTAACTGAAGCGCCGCACGAGGTCTGCAGAGAAGTTAAGAAGTCGTGGTGCAGGGACGCGTGCGACGGAAGGATCTCTGAAGATCGTCTTCCACAGTGGTTTAATTGTGCGCCGCACGAGGTCTGCAAAGAGTTCAATGCGCAATGAACAAAATATTTTGTTCAGTTGGTAGATGTTAATTTTATACAAATGTAGAAGAAAGAATCATCGAATTTGAACACAATTTGCAGAATGTAAACATGTTTGAGTATTTATATTGGAATCTAAATAAAAAAGAAGCAAGGGATAAGGAAACTGAAGAACAGTATCAGGCATTATCGCAGGCGGTTGTTAAGTAATAACCGCCTGAGATAAACATTTTTGAAACTACAAGATGTTAATTAACGGCCTGAGAAGATGTTAAGTAACCACAAATGCTATTTTTCTCAGGCGGTTTGTAAGTAATACCCGCCTGAGATAAACATTTTTGAAACTACAATATGTTAATTAACGGCCTGAGAAGTGTTAATTAACTGACGCGCCACACGAGGTCTGCGGAGAAGTTGAGAAGCCGTGGTGCAGGGACGCGTGCGACGGAAGGATCTCTGAAGATCGTCTTCCACAGTGGTTTAATTGTGCGCTGCACGAGGTCTGCAAAGAGTTCAATGCGGAATGAACAAAATATTTTGTTCAGTTGGTATATGTTAATTTTATACAAATGTAGAAGAAAGAATCATCGAATTTGAACACAACTTGCAGAATGTAAACATGTTTGAGTATTTATATTGGAATATAAATAGAAAAGAAGCAAGGGATAAGGAAACTGAAGAAAAGTATCGGGCATTCTCGCAGGCGGTTGTTAAGTAATAACCGCCTGAGATAAACATTTTTGAAACTACAAGATGTTAATTAACGGCCTGAGAATATGTTAAGTAACAACAAATGCTATTTTTCTCAGGCGGTTTGTAAGTAATACCCGCCTGAGATAAACATCTTTGAAACTACAATATGTTAATTAACGGCCTGAGAAGTGTTAATTAACTGACGCGACGAAGTTGAGCAGTTGAGAAGCCGTGGTGCAGGGACGCGTGCGACGGAAGGATCTCTGAAGATCGTCTTCCACAGTGGTTTAATTGTGCGCCGCACGAGGTCTGCAAAGAGTTCAATGCGCGGGAAAGGAACCGCTCCCTCGTCTACTCCGCACAGACCATATATAAGGCGCGTCGTCGGTGATGTACAAGCACATAACTTTTCGACTCCTTTCTTCTTCTTCCATCGTTCCACCTCTCCTAGCCCGGCACCGACTAACAACCACAGCCATGGCCAGCCTTCCGCCACCTAGCCCACCTAGCCCACCCTTCAAGCGGATACGCTGCAGCTCCCCCGAGAGTGTGAATGACGACCAGCGCGTTCCACCGCCGGTGCAGCCGGAGCCACCGGTACAGCCGGAGCAATCGGCTCAGCCGGAGCAGCCGACCCTCTCTCCTACTGCATCGTCGCCGGAGGAGGAGGAGGAGGAGGAGGAGGAGGAGGAGGAGGAGGAGGAGGACGACTTCGACGACGACGACGATGATGATGATGATGACGACGAGTCGTCCTCCGACGACGGCAACGACGAGTCGTCCTTCGACGACGGCGATGACGAGTCGTCCTCCGACGACGGCGACGACGACGACGGCGACCACCACCATGGTGACGACTACGACGAAGACGACGACGAGTCGGAGGAGGACCGCTTGGCTTGGTTTGAGAAGCTGGCGGAGAGGATGGAGGAGGCGGGGCCGTAGTGTAGTTTTATGATTTCAATCAAGTGTTCTTGTACATTTTTCTTGTGTTTTGTACATATTTCAATCAAGTGTCAATGAATACTGGTGGATAATTTGAAGTTTGACATGTTGGAGTGCTTTAAAAAAATTAAAAAATTCATTCATGTATAAATTATACAAATATGTTCGTACCAACAATTTTGAGTGAAGGATCTTTTTTTTATGACATACACAAATGTGAATAATATGTGAGTAGACATTAATTTGATATTTACCAAAACATTACAACGTCAGCTATACAAGTTTTAAAAATATTTTGTTCAGTTGGCATTATCTCAGGTGGTTGTTAAGTAATACCCGTCTGAGATAAAAATCTTCTTAGGCGGTTATTAAGTAACAACAGTCTGTGAAGATATTTACTTCTTAATTAATAAACATCTTCTCAGGCGGTTGGTAAGTAAAACCCGCCTGCGATAAAGTTAAAAACCGCCTGAGAAAAACCGACGTCTATATAAGGACCCCTCACCGCAGTCAAAACGCAACCCTGGAGAATTTATATCGACACTGCAAGGCTATTGAATTTCCCCTGCGCCGCGCCACCGCTCCGCTGCCCAGCCCATACTGCCGCGCCGCCGCTCAACCCCGCACCGCCACTTCTCCACCCAGCCGGCCCACCGTGCTGACACCTCCCCACCGTGCTGACGCCTCTGCAAGGTAAATGTAGTTTCCTTACTTTTTCTTTGTATATTTCCATTAGCTGATAAGCTGTTAGTTTTGTGTGTTCTTGTATATGGATTATGTCCTTTTGCATGTGTAAGGACTGTATGGATTGTGTTCTGGTATATTGATGTATGGACTATATGGATTGTTTCCTTTTTGTACCTATTATGTGACATGAATATGATGTTTAATTAATAGATGCTATTGTAATATATATAAGATGCATCTGGGCCTGTTTCCCGATATAAGGACTGGATCCCACCCAGACCTAATCCATGCTGCTGGGCCGTTTGCCCCTTTGACTTCGTCCGCCTCAAGACGTCGCCCGTCTCCTACATTAGTCGCCCTAATCATACTTGTTATGTCTCTGTAAATTCATTTTATAGAAGACCTTTAGAGAATATTTGTGGCCAAATTTTGTAAATCTGACAAAAATTCTATTATTGAAGCATGGACCGTCGAGCGTGGATGTATAACATGCCAAGACCAGATCCTATGTACATTCGTAATGTTGCAAATTTTATTGAAGCATCCAAGAGACATGCGAAGTTGCAAAAGATAGATGACATATTATGTCCATGTATCGACTGCGAAAATAAGATTGCTTGGACGGATACTATAGTAATCCAATCTCATTTGGTGAAAAGAGGTTTCAAAAATAACTACACAATATGGACAGAGCATGGTGAGTTAGATACACATGATGTGGATAAAGATGATGAGAGAGGCTCAGATGATGATAATGTTCATATCGATGATGGTAGTGACAATCAAGCTGGTGATGATGATGATGAGTTCGATTGTGAGGAGATGTTGCGTCACATTGAACCACATGTACTGACTTCTATGGGAGCAAGCAAAGGATTAAGTAAAATGGAGACATTGTAGAATGCGGCGATAGAGCTTTTATATGATGCATCAAACGGTTGTGATAAAGAGTTTACTACATTGCGTGCAGTCTTAGAACTACTAAAGTTGAAAGCTACGCACGGATGGTCCGATTGTAGTTTCTCCGATCTTTTGAATCTTCTGGCAGAAATTCTTCCAAATCCAAATAAACTGCCCAGAAGCACTTATAAAGCGAAGAAACTTCTTTGCCCGATGGCACTAGGTGTGACAAAAATACACGCTTGTGTGAACCATTGTATTCTGTATCGCAAAGAGCATGAGCTCGCAACTAGATGCCCCATTTGTGGTGTCAGTAGATACAAGAAGGACTACAATCACCAGTATGTTACCAACATGAAAAAGACTCAGAAGAATAAGAAGTTTATTATTGGTCCTGAAGGTGACGATGACGATACTTCTGGCGATGCAGACGGGAAGAATAAGAGAAAAATTCCTGCATTGGTGATGTGGTACCTTCCGGTAATTGATCGCTTGAAGCGTTTGTTCTCAAACCCTAGGGAGGCTGAACTTATGCGTTGGCATTCCGAGCAACACAAGAAGAATTAAAAACATATACGACACCCTGGTGATGCAACGCAGTGGAAAAATTTTGATATTCAGTATCCAGAATTTGTGAAGGAAATCAGAAATGTGAGGTTTGCCTTGGGTACAGATGGAATGAATCCGTTTGGTGAAAAAAGGAGCATACACAGCACATGGCCCGTGGTCTTAACTATGTACAACCTACCGACGTGGTTGTGTCACAAAAGGAAATATATCTTATTATCTGTTCTTATCCAAGGTCCGAAATAACCCGGCATCGAAATTGATGTGTTCTTGGAACCTTTAATGGAAGATATGGCGAAATTGTGGAATGAAGGGGTACGTACATGGGATGAGTACAAGCGGGAGTATTTCACGCTAAGAGCAATGATATTCGTTACCGTGCATGATTATCCCGGACTGTTTACATTATCGGGACAAATGAAAGGGAAGAAAGGTTGCGTTAGGTGCGTGGATAGAACTGGATTTCTATACCTCACTTCATCCAGAAAGACAGTGTACATGAGACATCGACGGTTCTTGACATATACACACAAGTATAGGAAGATGAAAGAACAATTTGATAACAAAATCGAAAAAGATACTGCACCGAAACCTTACAGTGGAAAACTTGTGTTTGAAATGGTCAAGAACATTCATATTGCTTTCGGTAAGGGAAAAAAGAGTAAAGGAATTAAGAGAAAGAAAAGTACATCTTCGGATGATACAACTGACATGGCTTTCAAGAAACAATCAATTTTTTTCAAGTATCTTCCGTATTGGAAGAATCTGGAATTTTGCCATAGTATTGATTTGATGCACGTTACAAAGAATGTATTTGACAGCATCATTGGGACCTTGCTGGACATGCCGAGGAAAACAAAGGACGGATTAAATTCACGTATGGACCTAGTAAATCTTGATTTGAGACCAGAGCTTCATCCAGTAGAAAAGGCGAACGGGAAGCATTACCTTCCCCCAGCCAGCTACAACTTGACGCTAGAAGAGAAAAAAGCAATTTGCGAATGCTTGCGTGGGATCAAAGTGCCCACAAGTTTCTCATCCAATATCCGCAAACTAGTCTCGATGAGAGACTTGTCTTTATTCGGTTATAATTCTCACGACTGTCACATGATGATGACAGTTTTCCTTGCCATTGCAATAAGAGTAATCAAACCTGAGCATATAAAAGTTGTCATCACACGTTTGTGTTACTTCTTCAATGCAGTATCGCAAAAGGTGATAGCACGTGAAGATTTAGACTATCTAAAAACATACATCGTCGAGACAATGTGCAAGATTGAGATGTGTTTCCCACCATCCTTTTTTGATATGCAAGTACACCTAATCATACATCTTGTTGATCAGATAAAAGCATTGGGGCCACTATATTTACATCATATGTTTTCGTTGGAGAGATATTTAGGAGTATTAAAAGGTTATGTGCGGAACCGTGCTCACCCAGAGGGTTCAATTATGGAAGGATACACCACTGAAGAAGTGATTGAGGGTTGCGCTGATTACATCAAAGATGGAAAATTGATAGGTGTGCCTATACAGGTACATGAGGGTAGACTACGTGGGAGAGGCAAAGTGGGTAAGAAAACTTTTATTGTTCAAGATTACAAGAATGTACACCGTGCACATTTTGGTGTACTACAACAGCTCGCAATAGCTGAGCCGTACATCGAGGAACACCAAATTGAGCTTCGTGATAAAAACCAAGACCGCAAAGAGGACTGGATCATGAAAGAGCACAGAAGATGTTTCACTGAATGGTTAATGGACAAAAATATATCATACGGAAACACTATAGAAGAGGCAACAATGAAGAAGTTAGCTTGTGGCCCATCTGCTTTGGTAACATCATGGCAAGCATATGACATCAATGGTTACACATTTTACACTAAAGAAAAAGACGGTAAGAGTGTTGCACAAAATAGTGGTGTTCGTATTGAGGCTTATGATTCACAAGGGCAGAAGACCACATACTTCGGGTTCATAGAGGAAATATGGGAACTCGATTATGGCGAAAGAATGGTAATGCCCGTATTTAAGTGCCAATGGGTCAAACATCCTGATGGTTTGAAAGTGGACAATTACGGGCTGACACTGGTAGACTTGAATAAAGTGGGTTACAAAGATGACCTGTGGGTTCTCGCCGATAATGTTGCACAAGTTTTTTATATTCAAGATCCAGAAACTGAGAAGTTGCACGTAGTTGTTTCTGGAAAGCAAAATATTGTTGGGGTTGACAATGTGGGAGATAAAGAAGAGGAATATAATCAGTATGAAGAGATGTACCTTTTCACCGAACCAGAAAACATCAAGCGCGTAGAGAGAAGCATTAAAAATAATTTGAAACCCTATATGCGAGAAGATGTCAATGCTAGAAAAAATGTATATAGCAATGCGAGATGATATATATTGTATATATTTGTATCTTCTGAAATCAACTTAGAACAATGTTGGTATATGGATTGTGTCCTTTTGCATTTGTGTACACATATGAGTTTGGACTCAATGATATGGAAGTTTGGAAGTTTGGTCTTTCAGATAATGATGTCTCGGGCGTGTAGCCGATTGAAGGAGGAGCGCTTGGCGTGGCGCAAGAACCATCCCCATGTATGTACATATGGCACACCAGTCACATGGTTGTATATACATATGTATCTGTAATGGACTGATGAACTTAACTGTAGTTTGTTTTTCCGTCTTGTTTGTTTTTGGTATTTTCAATTTCTCCGCGTAGGGTTTCTTTGCGAAGCCTGAATCTGGAGATTTATTGAAGTGGCAGTGCATCGTACCTGGTAAATAAGGGGTAAGTCATGAAGAACAAGCACAATATGAGTTTAACCATCATCCTCCTATTAATAAATTTCTTTTGCAGACTGAATGGGAAGATGGTTACTACCCCCTGACAATCTCCTTCTCTGAGGACTATCCCTTGGTGCCTCCAAGATGCGCCTTTCCAATTGGGTTCTTCCACCCAAATGTCCATCGTTCGGGAGCACTCTGCATCGGGATTCTTGATCAAGAGACTGTAAGATAGACCTATTTTGTTCATGTAATTATTACTTATAATTGTTGTCGAACTTATTTGAACTGGTTTCTTATATTGCTTAAATTATATTTCGTAGGGGTGGTGCAGTGCTTTTACAATCAAAACTATACTACTTGAAGTTCAGCGTTTGCTGCATCAGCCAAATGTGCCTGATGTTAAAAATGATTGCTATAATCTACTTATCAAGGTTAGATGACACTTTGACTTAGTGACCAATGTAGGTTATTCATTCCTCCTTCGATATTTGTTAATTTAAATAATGTCAATATTTTCAGGATCCAGCGGAATATAAGAGACGTGTTCGGGAGCAAGCAGGACAGTACAATTTAGATTGATCGATGGGAGCTTCATCGTCGATCTACAATGAATGTAGCATGATTTTTGTTTAGTGTGTAAAGAAATTATCTTTGAACAATTGTAAAGCCTCTAATGGTGTATTATCACAATTAAGCCAGCCTCACTGGTGATCGAGCATTTCCTACAATGCATTACTGTACTAGTATCTGCTCATCTGTGTTTTTTCCTGATACAATTTTCCCTGCAACGACTACATACGGTTGTGATAATTGCAACGACTACATACCTTTAATTTCAATGAAAACCGCTTGGGATAATTGAAAAACTACATACATGATCTTCTCAGACCGTTGTTAACCAAGAACCGTCTATGAAGTTCATTGCATTACAGGCGGTTATTAATTAAGAACCATTAACGAAGATCATGTATTTACCCAGACGGTTGTTTTTTAAAATCCGTCTATGAAGTTCGTTGCATTACAGGCGGTTATTGATTAAGAACCGTCAACGAAGATCATGTATTTACCCAGACGGTTGTTTTTTAAAATCCGTCTGTGAAGTTCATTACATTAAAGGCGGTTCTTAATTAAGAACCGTCTATAAATATCATGTATTTACCCAGACGGTTGTTTCTTAAAATCTGCCTGTGAAGTTCATTGCATTACAAACGGTTCTTAATTAAGAACCGCCTGTGAAGATCATGTATTTACCCAGACGGTTGTTCTTTAAAATCCGCCTGTGTTGTTCTGTCATCACAGGCGGTTATTATATCATTCGTCATCACAGTCGCATATTTTTAAGGACCGCCTGTGTTTGAAAATTTGAGGCGCCTGTAAAAATGCTTTTTGTAGTAGTGGCAGGTGCCCCGCAGGGGGCAACCCAGCAGTGGGTAAACGACGTCGACCATCTTATCGTCACTGCACTCCAAGCAACTCTGCAAGGTGGGAGGCGAGCAGCGTCGACATTTGTTTCACTGTCGCGTACGCCAACTGTCGACCGGCGGACCGCTGATTGCCGCTCAACAAGGCTCTCGACGGCAGACCTGCGGGCTGAGTTGCAGCGCCATAGGGCTGGTGAGGACTGTCGAGTCATCATCGAACGCCAGCGGGAGCGGCGCCGCAATCTTGAAGCTGACTACAGCCTGCTGGGTCCTGGACTCCAGGTGCATGACGCTCTCCCGCCACGTCAGGCATATGTGGCGCCTCCCGTGCAGCACCAAGCGTACGTGGCACCCCCTCAACACTAGGCGTACGCTGCACCTCCCCCACTCTAGGAGTATGGTGTGCCTCTGCTGCATCAAGCGCCTGCTGTTCTGCCCCAGCACCAGTCATACGCAGTGTCGCCTGGTCATCAAGGTCATGCAGGGCCAAACCTGGTGCCCGCAAGCACAGGTGGAGGGTGTGCAACTTTAGCTCCACACCTACGGAGGGTGCTGTGGCCTCACAAGTTCCGGCCGCACACACCGGAGAAGTATGATGGAAGTGTCAACCCGAGTGAGCTCCTGCAGATCTACTCCACCTCGATCCTCGCTGCGGGGGGTGACGAAGTCATCATGGCCAACTACTTCCGTGTAGTCCTTGCCAGCCCAGCCCGGTCATTGCTCATGAATCTTCCCCAGGGGTCCATCACCTCCTGGGAGGAGCTATGCCAAAAGTTCATGGCAAACTTTGGAAGCTCGTACGAGCGCCCTGGCACGGAGCTCGATCTCCACGCTGTTAGGCATCGCACGGGGGAGCCGCTGCGAACGTTCATCCAGCAATTCTCCCAGGTACGGAACACCATCCCGCACATCTCGAATGCATCTGTCATAGTTGCATTTAGACAAGGTGTGAGGGACAAGAAGATGCTCGAGAAGCTCACCACGCACGACGTTCGCGATGTCTCCGAGTTGTTTGCCTTGGCAGACAGATGCGCCAAGGCTGCGGAAGGTCGTAACTGGCACACTCGACCCTCCTTAGAGAGCGGGGAGCCCTCACAGTCAGAAGCGGAAGCCGCTACCAGGAGTGGTGGCAGGAAGAAAAAGAACAGGGGTCATGGCAGGAGTAAGTCGAGGCCCGGAGCCCCCATGGTGGTAGTTGCGGCAGCTGGAAGAGCCTGGGGCTCGCACCAAGACAAGCGCCCACGCCAGTCACCTGAAGGTGACGACGCTGACTTCAAGTGCCCGGTGCACATGAGTGCCGGGAGGTCAAGAAGCTCGCGGAGCGTTACCGCGAGAAGAAGCAGAAGCAGCAGCGCCAAGAGAGCGAGCCTCCTCGCCAGAGAGAGGCTAAGCAGAAGCTTGATGCCGTGGAGGACAAAGACGAGGACATGGGGTACCCGGAGCCCCTTAGGGCGGTGAAAGCCGCCTTCACGAGTGCCGACTCAGACACTAGCAGTGACTAGGAGCGTCGGAAGCTCCTCTATGTCATCTACGGGGGAGCCACGGACCCCACGTCTCGAAATGCAGTGAAAGTCGTGCGAAGGGTTGTGGCCGCGGTGGTCCCAGCACCAATTCTGGCCCCCCCACAGCAAGTGGATGAGCACTGCAATTGGCTTCTATGCCTCGGACTGCCCAAAAAACATGGCAGGGGCTGGAGTGCTCCCACTACTTGTGGCCCCAACCATTGCCAATGTGAAGCTCCATTATGTGCTGATCAACGGTGGTGCATGCCTCAAGCTCATCTCAACTGCTGCCTTCCGGAAGCTGCAGATACCCATGTCCTAGCTCGTGCCTTCGAGCCCGTTCTCAGGCGTGGGCCTAGGGCAAATCATGCCCAGTGGTAGCATCCAGAGACTTATCGCACGGAGACTTACCGCACGGAGAGTGTACTATTCGATGTGGTGGACGTCGAGCTTCCCTTCAACGCCATCATCAGAAGGCCGGTGCTATACCAGTTCATGGTCGTAGCTCACTACAGCTATCTGATCTTGAAGATGCCGATGCCATCTAGAGTCATCAAGGTCTGGGGAGATCGCACTATGGTGGTGTCAGCCTTGGAGCAGCTCCAAGCACTTGCAGCAGGGCAGGCGCCGAGCCTTGACAGTACAAGGGAATGCCGTCCAAGCCAAAGCCCATACCAACGAACCTCCACCGCAGCTCCGCATGTGCTGCCCGCCGAAAACGACATCCCAGTCAAGGTCGTCAGAATCAGCTCCGAGGCTGCCCAGACGACCCGCATAGTGGGTAACCTGGATAGCAAATAGGAACTCGTGCTCGTCACCTTCCCTAAACAATGTCGATGTGTTTACCTGGCAACCATCGCAGATGCCCGGGATCCCTAGGGAGGTGATTTAGCATCATCTTAAGATCTACCCCGACGCCCGCCCAGTACAACAGAAGCCCCGAAAGCAGTCTGTCGAGCGCCAAAACTTCATCCGTGAGGAGATTAATAAGTTGCTCGACGCTGGCTTTATTCGGGAGGTCCACCATCCTCGGTGGTTGGCTAATCCTATTGTCATCCGCAAGGCTGGCGGGAAGCTTCGGATGTGCATGGACTACACCAACCTAAACAAGGCATGTCCAAAGGATCCATTCCCACTCCCTAGGATAGATCAAATTGTAGACTCTACATTAGGTTGTGATATGTTGTGTTTCCTAGACGCGTATTCTGGTTTCCACCAAATACCTATGTCTAGAGATGATGAAGAACACACTGCTTTTGTAACAGTAGATGGCATGTATTGTTATGTCTCCATGCCTTATGGTCTTGAGAATTCTCTCCCTATTTTTGTACGTGCAACGCATAAAACATTTGGGGACCTCATTAGAGACCTGGTAGAAGTGTATGTCGATTACATCGTGGTTAAAATAAAAAATCAGGCATCTTTTCTAGACAGCTTAGCGCAAGTCTTCAGCAGGCCGCGCATCACGCGCACGATGCTGAACCCCGAAAAGTGTGTCTTCGGGGTCTCTTCTGTCAAGCTGCTTGGTTTCCTGGTCTCTCACTGTGGAATCGAAGCTAATCCCGAGAATATTAAGGCGATAGAGCTGATGTGGCCTTCGGCTCGCATCAAGGATGTGCAGAAGCTCGCAGGGTGCCTAACGGCCCTCAGCCGGTTCATCTCGAGACTGACAGAGCGAGCGCTCCCCTTCTTCAAGATTCTGCGGAAAGCAGGATCCTTTGCATGAACGGAGGAGGCGGAAACGGCGTTCCAGGAGCTCAAAAGGCACCTGACGTCCCTCCCTGTTATGGTGGCATCGGAGCCCAGTGAGCCCTTGATGCTGTATATTACCGCAACAACCGAAGTGGTTAGTATGGTCTTGGTCGCAGAACGATCGGAACCACAATAGCAGCATTCACAGGAAGGAACTCACAACACGAGCTCTGAGCATCAGAGCTCGGACCAGGCCATGGATCTTTTCCTAGGGAGCTTCAGAAACCAGGAAACCCCCGGGTCCCAACCCTCGAATGATGCGGGTCCTGGGGGCCAGGAGCCCTGGGACCTGGACCTGCTGCGAAGAGCATCAGACCTCTCAGACAGAGTTTGGACCACTCAAAGGCTAGTCTACTACATCATTGAAGTCCTCCATGAAGCGAAAACAAGGTACCTGGAGATACACAAGTTGCTTTATGCCATGTTAATAGCATCGAGGAAGCTCTGACACTATTTCCCGAGCCACAAGATCTCGGTGGTCACCTCCTTTTCGCTGAGAATGGTGCTCCACAGCCCTAATGCCGCCGGCAATAACGCCAAGTGGGCAGCGGAGCTAGCAGACTTTGAGCTTGAGTTCCTCCCTCGGCATGCGGTCAAGAGTCAGAGGGCTCGGACAGCGGAGAAACAGTGCCCAGTGCACCAGTCTTCACCGAGACCCCCTGGACACTTTACTTCGATGGTTCCGCGCGGAAGCAGGGGCCGGAGCCAGGGTGATGCTCATTACCCCAACCGGGGAGTAGTTCAAATATATGGTGTGTCTTGACTTCAAGGTCACCAACAACATGGCAGAATATGAAGCCCTTATCTTCGGGTTGAAGACAGCGCTGACCCTCAATGTCCGCCAGCTCCTTACCAAAGGTGATTCCCAGCTAATTGTCAAGTAGGTCAAGCGAGACTGCAGTTGAAATGACCCCCAAGTGGCAATATACTTGCTGCACGTCAGGAAGCTGGAGAAATACTTTGAAGTCTTGGATCTGTGCCATGTGCCCCGAGCTGACAACTCAGTCGCAGACGACCTATCAACGAAGGCCTCCACAGAGGTCCCAGTGCCTGAAGGAGTCTTTGCAAGGACGTTATCGTGACCAACCGCCCGAGCTGCGGAACCGTGCGAAGGGGGTGAAGCTAGCACCTCGAAGCTGGCAATCCCGGCAGCCCTGCAGCCATGGCGTCTGCCAAGGTTCTTATGCACCACCGGCAACTCCGAGCAGCCAGGCATCCAAGACCAAGAGGCTCAAGGAGGTCTCGATGCATGGATCTCGGAGGTCTGGTACTACTTGAAAGACAATTTCCTTCCCGAAGAACATGACCTGGCAGAACAGATTGTGCGAATGGCTAAGAGGTACACGCTGGTGGAGGGGGATCTCTACCAGCGTGGTGCAAACGACATCCTACTGTGATGCATTACCCGGGGGGAGGCTGCGACTTTCTTGCAGAAATCCATGGAGGTGAGTGCGGGAACCACGCATCGTCCTACATGCTGGTTGGCAAAGCCTTCCGGCTCGGCATCTATTGGACAACAGCACTCCAGGATGCCGTTGATATGGTCAATAGATGCAAGGCATGCTAGTTCCATGCCAAGCAAATCCATACACCAGCTCAAGCGTTGCAGATGATTCCCCCCTCGTGGCCATTCGTCGTGTGGGGGTTGGACATCTTGGGACCTTTCCCTAGAGCTGTCAGAGGATTCTGGTACCTCTACGTCGCCGTAGACAAGTTCACCAAGTGGCCAAAAGCCACCCCAGTTGTCACCATTAACAAGCAGTCGGCAGTGAAGTACATCAAGTCGATCATCTGCAGGTTCAGGGTCCCGAACAGGATCATCACCGATAAAGGGAGCCAGTTCACGAGTGCAGCGTTCCAAGAATATTGCGAAGACCTTGGGATCCAAGTTTGTTATGCCTCTGTTGCTCACCCTGAGAGCAATGGAAAGGTAGAGAGGGCAAACGTGGAGATTCTCAAGGGCCTCAAGACCCGTACATACTCAAGCCTTGAGAGGCATGGTGCAAATTGGGTGGATGAGCTTCCATATGTGCTATGGGCTAGTCGGACATCAACCAGCCGGACCACGGGAGAAATGCCCTACTTCTTGGTGTTTGGGGTGAAGGTTGTCCTTCCCCCGGAGATCACCATGGGCTCTCCCCTTGTTCGGAGGTACGATGAAGCCACGCAGGACCAGCTCAGGTGTGAAGACATTGACCTCGTCGATGAGGGACGAATACGAGTAGCCCTTCGAAACACACGGTACAGGCAAGCGCTCTGGCGCTACCATCAGCGGACCGTGCGCAGTAGGGAGCTGAAGGTAAAGGACCTGGTGCTGCTACGTATACTCTCCCATGAAGGGGCAAATAAGCTCTCCCCTAGCTAGGAGGGGCCCTTCCAGGTAACAGAGGTTTGTCGCCCCGGGTGCGTTCACCTAGCTACGGAGGATGGAGAACGAGTGCCCAACCCATGAAATGTCGAACACCTCCATAAGTTTTATCCATAGTCTAGCGGTAGGACAATTTTTCTTTCGTTATAAAGGAAGCATAGTGTCTAGAGACAACACTTGGGTTAACCAAGGCCAGGGAGGTGAGCTCCGGGTGTACGCCTTGCTTGGCACGGTCCAGTACCTTGAGTCGGCACATTCAGTTCCCTGTCACCCAGGTCGGGTCATTCTTCCTCTAAAGTCTGTTCTCCCCTATGAAAGCTATAATGAAAGAATGTTTGCCCTACCCTGAAGTGTTTTATTCATTAAAAAATTACTTTTAGTACTTATGAATATCGGTGTATGTTCACCTTAGCTCATCACCTAGCGTGGGAGTAGTCAGATTTTCCCTCGTCTCTTCAAATAGTGGGAGTTTTGCTATCTGATTGCAAGTGGGGTTACTTGGGGTACATGTTGTGTATCCAGAGCCTTCAAACCCACTCCCTGCCCATGGTGCGTATCGAGCTCTGGGTGTAGAGGCATTGAGTTACTCAAGTTCCCCGCATCAGCATAGGATTATAAGACAAACGACACTAAAAGAGTGTGGGAGAAGAGTGACTAGAGAGCAGAATTACTTTTATCTGTCATGTGTGCAGGCTGTTAAGGTTGTGACGCTGGTAAAGCCGACCGCGTACTACCGTTGATGGACAGTTGCCTCATCGGAAGTAGACTTGGGGGCCCAACATCGACACCCGCTACGTTGACAAGGGGTGTCGCCGCAGATCCTAAGCTCCAATAACTCCAGGGGGCCCGGCGTTGATGTTACCTACGTTGACTGTGGGTGTCGCCGGAGCTCCTACGCTCCGACAACCCAGGGGGCCCGACGTTGATGTTCTACGCTGACAATGGGCGCCGCCAAAGCTTCTAGGCTCCGACAACCCCAGAGGGCTCCGCGTCAACGTCCTACGTTGACAATGGGAATCGTCGGAGCTCCTAAGCTCCGACAACCCCAGGGGGCCCAACGCGGTGTTGACATCTCCTACATGGACAGTAAGTGTCGCCGGAGCTCCTAAGTTCCCAAGCTCCACCAGGGGGCCCGGCGTTGACGTCCTCGAAGCAAGTGTGAGTACTACTTGGTAAATGTACACAATCAAAAATTATGTACATCTACCAGGGGGGAATACACAAAATATCAAAGAAAAATTAGGAGGACCTCATCAATTGAAAGATCATATTACAAAGTCAGAGGAATTCATTACAAAATTGGAGGTGTACAGGCGGGAGCAAGAAAGGAAAGGCCTAGGCCCTACGGATAGCTGAGGCGACAGCTTGGGAGCCTCCTGAACACTTGCCCTCGCGGCATCCAGCCCCTCCTCGACGAGCCCTTCAATCGCTGGGCCCAGGGGAAATTGGGAGTCCCGGCTCCGATAACATGCCAGCACGTACTCGGCGACGGTCTTGGCCAAGGACCTCCGCTCTGTTTCCAGCTGGTCCACGATGAGATCACCCATCGCGTCGAGCTTGCCACCGGTGGAGCTAAGGGCTGCCAGCGCTTCGTCCAGCTCCGGCGCTGGGGTAGCCAGACGAACTGGGTTGAAGCCAAGCGGTGCCAGTGCTCCATCGGCTCACCTCAGAAAGTCCCACACCCGCTGGTACCCGGCCACTCTCAAGCCCTGCAATTCCTCCAGTAACCTCTTGGTGGCCGCGAGCTCTGCACCCTCTTTGGCAAGGCGCTCAACCTCTTTGCCGTGCTGCTGAATGCTCTTGGCTAGTTGTTGTTCGCGATCAGCAAGCTCTGACTCCTTAAGTTGGATGCAGTTTCGTCGCTCCGCCAGGTCTTCCTCCCGGACCCGCACCTTATCCTTCCTGGCAGAGATGTCGACCTCTCTCTTATTGAGGTCTAATCCCTTTTGCCAGAGTTTGTCTATCTCGAGCTGGCACTCTGCAACAAATTGCTTACGGCAGTCTGCCAAGATGTGTTCACCCAGCAATAGCTTCCGGGAGAGCTCATCCTCCTTCCGGCCCAAACGCTTCTGCACCTCGGAGAGTTCGGCCTCCCTCCCGTCAAGCTCCTGACAACGCCTCTGGAGAGTCTCATGCCAGGCAGACAGACCTTCTTGGCACTTGTCTGCAGCCCTATGGCTTTCCACAGCATCCTCATATATCATGTGAATTCTTGCATCAAGAGCCTTGAGGGCGGCCTCCCTCTCGCTGAGCAGTTCACCCTGCTCGAGCAGTCGGGCTTTCTCCCTCTCAATCCAGTCCTCACATCGGCAGAGCCTCGACTGCATCCGCTTAGTTTGGTTGTAAAGCCTGTCGCGCCAGCGTCCAAGGGCGATGCGCTCTTCTTCCAAGGCTTTGCGATCATGCTCAAAAGACAGTGCGACCTGCTGTAGACTAGAGCAGACGTTGTCAAAGGACAACGCTAAAGAAATAGGCGTCGGGCATGATGGGGGTACCTCCCCCTCCATCTCCTCCAGGATGTCCGCCGTCATCAGGAAGGGGCCCCACTTCGCAAGCGGGGGCCCCCGTGGGCTTGAGGCGCCTGGAGTGTCCTCTAGAAGCCCCGTGACCATGGCGGCACCTGGAGGAAGTTCGGCCCGAACAGCGCCGGTCTCCACAGGGGCCTCCGGTACGGCCGCGGATACCTCCGGACCAGTCTCCGCTGGGGGAGAGGCGGGACACTGAACCGAAGCCTCTGCGACTTGCATCTCGTGCGCAGGCGCGCTAACCGCCACTGGCTGAGGCACCAGGGCCTCAACCACCTCCGGCACTGGGGCAGCAGCTTCAACAGCCACTTATGGACCGGCTACCAAAGCCTCCACTGTAGCCGGCGAGGGGGCCGGTACTTCATCTGCTTCCGGCTCGTGAGCCAGAATCGCTCCCGCAACCGGTGTGGGGGCCGGCTCCTCAGCTATGTCCGGACGGGGTACCGGAACCTTTACTGAAGACGGTGTGGGGGTCGACCCTTCAAGGGCTCCCGGCGTGGGAGGTAAGATCTCCGTCGATGCCGGAGCACACACTGGAATTACATTGGCACCTGGCATCCCCGCCGGAGCTTCAGTAGATACTGGTGCCGGGGCCAGAACTCCAGCCATTTCGGTGTCGGGAGCTGAGGTCCTGGCTGCTGGTGTGGCCATATCTGCATTTGGCACTGTCCTTATGCCGCCTGGAGCCTCCAGGTTCGCTAATGCAGGTGTCGGGGGTCAAAGCTGAAGCATCTGCATGCTCAGCCCTCTGCACTACCGCAGGAGTGGCAGCCTCCCCCTCCCTTCTTGGAAACGCTGTACACCAGAGATAGAAACATTTGAAGAGTGATCTTAACCCGAAGAGGGAACAAGGTAAGAGCATAGTTGTTTACATTGGGAAGCCCCAAGTACCGCGAAAGCAAAGCCGCTTTGGAGCAGGGCCAGAGCCGGAGCCCGATGGAGTCAAGGTGGCCAGGGCTCCCGACCCCTCGGGGGCCTGTGCCGAAGTCTTCTTGACCGAGGTGCCCCCCGACTGGGAGGGACCTCCGGAGCTTGGCACCACGCTTGGCGCCGAGGAGGGAAGTGGCCCCCCGGATCTGGCACCCTTTTGAGGTTCGTGAGCCAGAGGAGGTCCTGCCGCCAGGGACTCGACATGGCTTCCGTCGCTCTGCACCAGTTTCCTCTTTCGGCCGGGGGGCTCTGCCGGCGCCTTGCCCTTGCTGGAGCTATCAGTTTCACCCCCTGGCTTGGGGCAACGGGGGCAGGCTCCCCGGTGACCCCAGGAACTGTGATCGTGGAGGGAGCCCACCTCTTTGCAACCCCAATCTCGTCTAGCTTTGGAATCGTCTTCTGGAGCTCCCGGTAGAACTCGGGAACTAGGTTCGAGACGGAAAGGCCTTTGGGGGCGTCAGGGAGTCGAGTGCGATGGATTTGCTCTGGAATTTCTTCAGCAGGGTCCTCAGAGCTTCGTCCCTCAACTGGCAATCCGCATCACGCTGCGTGAACATCCACGCAGGCCGTTCCCTAAACTTTAGCGAGGCCCATCTGTTCCTCAGGAAGTTCCCAAAAACCATCTGAGGGGTCACTCCTCCGGCGACGCAACTCTCAATCCTTGCCACAACCGGCTTGTATGCCGCTGGTAGCTCCGGAAGCTCATTCCAGACATCAGTGTCTATGTTGGGCAAGTTCTTTGGCAGCTCCAGCTTCTCGTGCTTATCTACAGTAATGATCACCCACCCATTTTCAAGTCATCCCATTTGGCAGAGGGAAACGTTTCCAAGTACTTGAAAGGGGACCTCTTCCGCTTCACAAAGTAGTACAATCCAACAATGTCGTTCCCTTTCCCGGTGGTCTGTAGGGTGAAGACAGACTGGAAGAGCTCTAGGCTGGGCCGCACCCCCACCCACATCTCGTAGAAGTAAACAAAGGTAGCGACCAGCAAAACGGACTGGGCGCCGAGGAATTGCAGTTGGATGCCATAGAACTCCAGCAGTGTCATAAGGAAAGACGAGAAGGGTGGAAGCAAGCTCACCATGGCATATCCTTGGAAATAAACCATATCACCAGCGCTCCTCTTCTCGAAGGGAAGCTCGCCTAGGTGAATCGTTTCATTGAAGGAGTCATGGGACCATCCCATGTAGGCACGTACCTTCTTCAACTCCTTCTCGCTCTTGATCTTGCTGGCGGGGAGGCCCAACTCCATTGCAACAAAGTGGGGCAGTGGGAAGATGGTTGTGCAAGGGCTAAGGCGCAAGGTTGTAGGATGCAAGAAAGCAGTAAGGTCCTGAGCGCGAATGCGAATGGAGGCGTAAAGAGCCAGCGACCTGTGCTAGCCCCCCTTCTTAAGTGCACGTCTGTGATGTTTGGGTGGAAACCGCAGTTGCTGCGATGATGGAGCTACCCACACGATGACTGGTGGGCTAGGGTCCGATTCAGCGGGAAAACCAAGGTTGACGCCTCGGGGAAACGGCTCCCATAGGGGGAAGTTAAAAACCTGAGGGCGGCGACATGATGAGCATGTGGAACCAAAATGAAATTCGTATCTGGAACTGACGCCAGTTGATGGCATGATATCTGCAGACAAAGATTTTATCCGTCGCATTGAAGGGAAGCCCTTAAAGTCATGGCACGAGGATTCAAAATGGCCCCACCTCAGGTATAACCACTTAACCAAGGATGTTCCTCCCCGAGATGGGCCCGAGGGCCAATGTCGGTACCTGGCGGACCGGGTACCCATAGATACAAGGAAGAGGACGTGCAGGGCCTCGTCTTTTATGGAGGCAGGCCCCAACGTAAGCCACGTGACGCAAAGCTCCTGGACCAATCTCCCCGCTGAGGGTAGGCCAGACCCCGCCACGTGTCCTGTACCTCTGGACCTGCCTCACTGAGAGGAGGCCCGGAGCTTCTGCGCGCATCGCAGCTCCGGGCCGGACCTCTCAATTGAGGATGCGGTCGGCGCTACCATGTCCCCCGTAGCTACGGACCTACAACTCGGTACCTGCCTCCTCGCTGGGGGGAGGTCCGGTGCAGCCACGTGTCCCGCAGCT
Source organism: Tuctoria greenei (assembly GCA_036927565.1). Taxonomy (NCBI): domain Eukaryota; kingdom Viridiplantae; phylum Streptophyta; class Magnoliopsida; order Poales; family Poaceae; genus Tuctoria; species Tuctoria greenei. The sequence goes on along the minus strand of JAYESD010000008.1, from coordinate 177,755,670 downwards.
CTGGACCCGCCTCCTCGGTGAGGATAGGTCCAGCGCAGCCGCATGCCCCGCAGCTTCGGACCCGCCTCCTCAGTGAGGAAGGGTCCAGCGTTGCCACGTGTCCTGCAAGCTCCGTACCCACCTCCCCACTAAGGAGAGGTCCGGTGCAGCTACGTGTCCTGCGACGTCTGGCATAGGCCTTCCTGTGGAGGTGGACCCAGGCTCAGCCACTTGATTAACGGCTACCGGGGGATGGAAGGAAGGAGGAGTAAAGTAAGACATGACCACTGTGTTCAAGGAGTAAGCACGCGTGCCTTCCCTAGGTAAGCAGGGGTGCGCGCTCGTAAGTCAAGAGGCATGTACCAAGTCTTGTTATGACAGGTCGATGCTGAACTACTACGTACGGTGGACGAATGAGAGGCCGCGACAAGACAGTTGGGATGCGGCCAACCATGATGAGGGGCTATGTGTAGGCCTGCAGCAGGGCATGGCTAGGCGGCACATTGAAGCCATTGTCAGGAGATAGCATTTACTCCCAGATCTTAGAAGGGATTTGGTTACTCCCGAGGCCAGCTGTCGGGCCCTGGGCCCCACTTGTAAGCTGTCTGGCCTTAGACTATAAAAGGACCAGATAGCCACCGACTTAGACATCTTGGCTCAGACTCAGACACACACTTGAGCAATACAACACAGAAACCAACATGGAGTAGGGTATTACGCCTAGGCGGCCCGAAGCATGTAAATCCCTTGCGTCCACCGTTCACTGCGCTCGATCTTACTAGGACTAGCCCCCCGAAAATAAATTGAACCTCCGCGGGCTGCTTCCGAGCAGGTCCGGGGAGATGTCAGTTAGACACCACGACACACACTAATGGTGAGCGCGCGCGGTGACGATGGTGCCGTGCGTTCGGCGTGACTGGGAGCGCTGTGAAAGATGGAGAGCGCCTAAGCCTTCAGCTTTGTGGTCGACGTCGTTTGCGGATGTATCATTACCAGCTACTTATTTGTGGTGAGTGGTGACTATAAGTTCCGTCGTGTAAGGGATCATATAATTTTGTAAGTGCAAAGGAATTAGTTATGCAAACGATATGTAGTAGAACAATAAAAGAAGGCCAAGAACTTTTGCAAGTGTCAGATAGGCTAGCAATCAAATCAATCTTAACGCTGTGTCAAATCCAAAGTCCGGATTGGAAGAGAGCGTCGTGGTTCATGGGTCTTACTCTTACCACACGTGACAAAGAGGTTAGATGAGGTATGGTTGTGACTTGCAAGAACCTCCTTTCTGTGAATATCATCACTTGCCGTACTCGGCCATGGGAGGCACAAAGTCGTCCATGGGAGTTCCTTCCTCCCAACAAACTTTCCCTTTCTGGCGCCGAGGACAAGAGATTGATTATGAGGGTTTTGTAGGTTGCATCATAAAGTCTTGATCGGCATTGTCGTGCATCCAGAACATCGTATGGTCACGACTCCACCAATGTATTGATGACAAGCACTACAGGAATCACAATAATAGACGACAGCCAGAAACAGTCATCGATAAGTACTAAACCATCGTCTATAACCTATAGACGACGATTTATGGCCGTCTATGTTTTTTGTCATCTATAAGCTTATTGACGACAGTTACCATCGTCTATAAGTTAATTGACGACGGTCAAATTCAGTTGTCGTCAATAAGTGACTCCTTCCATGTGGCAGCGGGAGAACCTTATAGACGACGGTATAACAGACCATCGTCTATAATAGAGCTTATTACGACGATTTCCGCGCGACCGCCATCAATACTGGACGTTATCGTCGATGGGCTTTCGGAACCGTCATTGTTAACTTGCCAGTATCGACGACGGTTGCACGAAAACCGTCATCGATAGACGTTATTGTCGACGGGATTTAGGAAACCGTCGACGATAACTTGCCAGTACCGATGACGGTGACCATAAAACCATCGTCAATAAGATATGCAATTTTTTAAAAAAAAATAGAAAATGCTGTCCTGGCTTCGAGGCCAGCCCTGACTCGATGGCCAGATCTCACAGGCATACAAACAGACAAGCATATATATCACAATAAGTTTCAAAACACTATACACACACCACTACACATGTTGCGAGTTCATGAAGCCAAAACCACAAAGATAGAAGCAAAATACAACCGTGATTGCCCAATAGCCAATATGAAGACCTGCAACAATAAAAAACATTAATATGTAGGAAATTATGATACCACCTATCTCAAACTACATGCTACAAGTAACAGGAAAGTTTGCAAGTTGTTTCCATTACAATGTTGAAATTATGGAGATTCAAGCACAGTTCTGAAACTACAAGCTGAAATTATTCTTGATTGGGTCACAGTGTTATGTTTTCCTGGCACAAGCAAATTACTTATGTTTCGCACTGTTCCACAAATTTATTTAAAGTATATTACTCATCTCCTCTTTAAACTTCTTTTGTTTCAAACATCTTATGGTTTCAGCCACATTTGGAACGAGACTTGGCTGGGCGGTTTCTTTTACAAGCCGTGCAACTATGAACTATTTGTTAAGCAGTCACTAAACATGGAAATGACTATTGTTATGGCAAGGGTATGAGTTTTTTCTTGCTATCTGTCTGATACCATCTGTTATCCATGTTTTGCAAGTCAAAGATTGTAACCGGAAATTCAAGCGAGGAGCTGACCTGACTATGAGACGCTACCCCGTCCGCTGCAACCGGAGTTCGGAAGTCCTCCTCCTGCAGTCATCCAAGTGCCAAAATCTGATGCGACGGAGTTTGAGCCTCCGTTCCCTATCCCTGTGATGTGCAAGTGTGGTTAGACATGTTACAAGTAAAAAATGCATATTTTACTAAATTTGAACAACTTTAACTAGTTTAAGCTATTATGAATAATTTTGTACCTAGGTTGCTGTCATCAGCACCAGCAATAGTTGTATCGCTGTCGGCACCCATTGCGGAAAGACAGGTGGTTGTCCTGGAAACATAGCCTGCAAATAGAAAGCAAATCATTATACATGTCATTTATATATTAAAAATCTTAAGTACAACATCTAGAATGTGCCTGCACGACAGCTTGCATATGTAGTATGAACGAGTGTTGATACTCATCTCTAGCCCCGTGCGCCTCATCCCTAGCCCTCTGCGCCTCGTCCCTAGCCCTGATCTTTGATGCCCACACCTCGTTCAAAGCCCTAAGCGCTTCTTGAGTCCTCTGGAGCTCCTCTCGAAGACTATGGAACTCCAGATCTCGGCTCACACGGCTGCTGTTGGACCTGCTTTGATGCGATGAAGAGGCCCTCGAGGAAGCCCGTGTCTGCCTCGAGTCGACCACTCCATCGAAGATGACTAACCTGCACAACGAAGTAAGATTATTAAATTTTTGTATCTCGAAGTTGGTAAAAATAACTTAAAAATAACAAAGCTCACTGTCTATGAGGTTTCCCACCACCGCTTGCATACGCGGCTTCGGGGACGATTGGTGCGCTCTGTCAATCGAACTCCTCGCCTCGAATCATCCGCGCCTCCTCCCCATTCTTTGCCTAAAAATACAGAAAAATAACGTCATTAGAACTGTTAAAGAGAATTCAATTAAGTTGAACATATAACTCACCAAAGTCTGTGTCGCAGTCTGAGTAGACAGTTGGTCTAGCTGCGACGGGTCACTTCCCAAGTGACCCCTCTTCCACACCTCGATAGGTGTCGGCTGCTGACCGCTCTCGTGATCCTATCAATACATGTTAGCACAATGAAGATTATAAAATTACTTAATAGAATGCGAGTAGCACTTACCATCCGTTTAGCGAGGCGTATGTAGCCGTCCCCACCCAAGCGATGTTTTCCCTCCATCCCACTACTCTCTCGACGGGTTTTAGAAACTCCCCGGAAGTCGTCGCTCGCCCAAAGAGCACACAGGGCACGGTATGCATCCGAATGGCTGTCAAGCCACACTACGTTGGCCTGCACAAATTTATTATTGAATGAAAATATTGATCACATTCAGATAATGAAGCAAAGTAAACTAAAAACTTTACCTCTGTGTACTGTGCCTCCGTCAAGTATGTGTTGGTTGATTCCTTCCCCGGCACACACTCATTTGGATGCAACTTGAAGTACGCGTTCATAGCTTGAATGTGAGCCGCCGATAGTGACTATGTCACGATCTTCCTGGTGCAGTTATGGAAGATGAGACAAGCGTGATCCGTCTGCTGGGTATCGTTCTCCAAACGATACCTTGCACTACAGGAATATCGATCACTTACGTCAGCCAGAGCAACTTACGTCGGCCAGCCGACGTAAGTACGTAACTTACGTCAGTGCCTGGTAGACGACATAAGTTAAATAAATTACATCGGCTGGCCGACGTAAGTAAATGGACTGACAGTAATAAACGGTACCGACATCGGCCTCATCCCATAGTCGACGTAAGTTAAACGACCGACGTAAGTTAACTCTAACTTACGTCGGCCCCGACGTCGGCCGACGTAAGTAATCTCAGCCGACATAAGTTGTGGTTTAACCTAACCGCGCGAGCGGTGCATGCCTGTTTCATTTCACGCGCGCCTTGTTTCCCAACCGCCGCTGCCGACCCCGAGCCGCCCCGCCGCCTGCCCCCCGTCGCCGCCCCGCTGCTAGCACGCCACCCCGCCGTTGCCGCCCGGCCGCCACCCCCCTCCTGCCCGCGGCGCTGCCCCGACCCCGCTGCGCCGCCACTGTCGGCCCGCCCCCGCCGCCCCTGCGCCGCCGCCGCCGGCCCGCCCCCGGCCCCGCCGCCCCTACGCCACCGGCTCGCCTCCGTGCTCCTACCGCGCCATCGCGCCTCCCCTCAGGTAAGCCCCTCCTCCTCCTCCTCCTCCTCTCTCCCTCCCCCCTCCTCCATGGATGGCCGAGCCCCCTCCCCAACCTCCCCCCCCCCTCCCCAACCTCACGCCCCTCCCATGCATGGCCGAGCCCCCCCCCCCCTCCTTTGCAATTGAATTGAAATGCAATTTAAATGTGAATGCAATTGAATTGTTGATTATGCAATTGAATTGTTGATTATGAAATTGAATGTTGAAATGCAATTGAATTGTTGATTATGCAATTGAATTTTGAAATGAAATTGAATTGTTGATTATGCAATTGATGTGGATTATACAATACAGTATTATGTTTATATTATATTGTTTATTATGCAAATGAATTTATGATGCTTTTTATATTATATTGTTTATTATGTTGTGTAGTTAGGATAATTGTTTATTAGTTAGTTTATTATGTTGTTTAGTAATTAGTACTTATTGTTCATTAATTAGTACTTATTGTACTCATTAGTTAGCCTAGTTTAATTTACGTCGGTCAGACCATACCGACGTAAGTTAAACCACTTAACTTACGTCGGTTTGGATCAACCGATGTAAGTTAGAGCTCTTAACTTACGTCGGCATGCTCTGGCCGACGTAAGTCCTCCGGCCCAGCCCAAGGCCCATCCCGCCACTTAACTTACGTCGGCTTCTGTAGACCGACGTAATTAAGGTAACTTACGTCGGTGGCCGACGTAAGTCACCTTAATTACGTCCAAAAGGCTACGTCGGCCAGTAGCCGAGCCGACGTAAGTGATCGATATTCCTGTAGTGTTGCCTGAAAAAAATAAATATACAAGTAAATGTATGTAACTTATATTAGATTTGTATTACACTAGTATTGTTCATACTTACCATGAAGTCCTGCCAATCAGCCTCCTGGTGGTTGCCGTGAAGAACGTATTGGGCCCTATAGTAGTCATTCCAAGATGTGGCAGCGCATCCGTTCACTACACCGGGGTAGTGCAAACAGACTAGACGGCCCAGGATACCGTTCACCAGCATGTGGCATCCCTAGCCCATGAACAAAGCATCCTCCTAAGTCCTGATACATGATTCTCAATTAGTGTATATATATATATATATATATATATATATATATATATATATATATATATATATATATATATATAAGTCTAAAAGTATCTAAATTGAATTGTTAGAGATTTACTTACCTATCGTCAATAGGACAAATAACGATCCGATCGTTGGGGTTTGCAGCAGCCGGAGGAGGAGCCACATAGTCCGTCGCTGTGGCTCCTCCTAGTCTGCTACTATGGAACTGGCTCCAAAGCAAGTGACCCAGAAGTGGGGTCACGTGGGGTCACGCGACTGCACTGGCTCCAAAGAAGGAGGCTCCGAAGCAGAAGGCACCGAAGAAGAAGGCACCGAAGAAGGAGGCACCCTAGCCTCTATGTCCTTGGACGTAGAGTCGTCCTGACAATTTTAAATATCCATATTATAGAATAAAGAATTACTTATATCATTTATGTAATTAAATGTTCTTTACCTATCGTGAACGCTGTACAGGTCCATGTGATGACTTCAGTAGATGGCTCACCAACTTAGCCCGTCTACTCCTGGTAAGCTGACTGCCCTAGAAGACCTCCTCTCCTCTCATGACTAGTCTCTATGGCTTCAAGCATCTCGTCCATCCTATCTAACCCAGTGATGTCATCGTCATCTCAATCTTCTATGACTTGAGAAGGTGTCTCGCTGTGAAATGTCCACAACTCATAACATTGCATGAAACCGTTTCCACACAAGTGATACGTCAATGTCACTTTGTTGAAACACTTCACATTCTGACATTTGATACATGGGTACCGCACCTTGCTGCTCTTTGACAATGAAAGAGCTCGTTCTATGAAAGCATTCGTCTTGGTGAACCACTCCTCTGAGTGCCTCCCATTCTTTTTTCAACCAGTATACATCCAAGTGCAGCCTTCAGCCATGTTTGAGGGTATACCTTCAAAGCAGACAAATCATTGTTTATTTCATTGTTATGTCATGTCACAGCCCTACAAATAGGCATATAGGTCCTAAACCCACCCAAGAGTGACCGAGGGAAGCGTGCTCATGATGAGACAGCAGTCCAGATTCGGATGAAATTTCGGTAGCATAACCCCTCCGTTCTCCACAGCACGCTCGAAAATGGTGCAATAAAGAACAACAGGATTATGCCGTCAAAATTTCATCCAGATCCAGACCCGCATCACGTCACAAATCACGCCCCCTCGGTCACTCTTAGGCTGTCCAAAAAGGGACAACTCCGAACCTTCACGTCTCACATGCCAATAGCATGTGAGACCTGCCGATCTGAAATGGGTGACGCATTGCTATAGGTTACGTTACTCATTTTCATTTTTAAGTTATTTATGAGAGAGGAAAGAACGAGAGAAAGAGAAGAAGGAAAGTTGGTCCTAGATGATAATATAAATTCCACATCCGAATCCACCGTCCACGCAATCGCGGGTGATTGACATCCTCAACATTGTCGTTCGCTTCTGTGTCATCTCGACGCATACGTTACGACTACAACTGTCTATACGGCACGAACGCATATATTGCGTGTCGTGTCGGGTCGGGTCGAGCCGTGCCGGACCGGGTTGGCCTGAAACCCTTTTATGTACATATATTAAAAAATCACCACAAAACATTAAATATCAATAAACAATAAGTACCAATTAATGAACAATATAATAAACTAACTAATAAAAAATTACAAATAATAAACAATTATTGATGAACAACATAATAAACTAACTTACTAATGATCACTCAGGACGTCGATCTTGAGCCGCTCCACCTCGAGGCGAGCAAGAAACTAACTAATGATCGATGTATGGTCCGGAGGTGAGGAGAGAGCGAGAGAGAGAGAGAGAGAGAGAGAGAGAAAGGGATAGGGGACGAGGAGAGAGAGAAAGGGAGAGGGGGTGAGGAGAGAGGGAAAGGTAGAGGGAGATGAGGAGAGAGGGAGAGAGAGAGAGGAGCGAGAGTAAATGAAGAAAAGAGAGAAAAGAGGAGCCATGGCCACCACCTTGAACCCCGTCGACGCCGATTCAGAAGGGCAGGGCCAACTGGACCTTGGCAGCACCCTCGTCTTCACCGGCATCTACAATGCTGGTGTCACCGGTCTCATCTAGGCGTGCCCATGTCCGTCCAGCCTATAAAGGCCATCATCACCTCGCTCTCCGACCCCTCCTTCGCCATCCTCGACTCAACTTCGCTATGGCCGCCGTCAAGTACATTCGCTACTTCGCTATGGCTGCTACAAGCAGGACATTCGCTGTGTCCACCTTCTCGCTCGTGGCCACGATGCAGCTGGCCTTCAACGCCATCACCCCGCATCTTATCAACGTGCAGCGGTTCACGGCGCTTGTTGCCAACACCGTGGTCGTGCTCACCTTCTCCACCGCGCTGCTGGGCGTGGGCTCCTCCTCCGACGAGATAGCCAGCAACGTGCCACGCGGAAAGTACTCGGTGGGGTTCGTCCTCATGATGGTCGCCTCCGCCGTGCTGGCGCTCTTCCTATCCCTCTTTGAGGCCACCTTCCAGAAGTTGATCTGGTCACGAGCATTGCGGTGGGTGCTGCGAATGCAGCTATACACGAACCTCGCGGCCTCGGCAGTGGGCGTGGTGGGGCTGTTCGCTTCGGGGAGATGGCGTCGTTCAAGAATGAGAGGGCGAGGTACATGCTGACGCTGGTGGGCACGGCGGTGTCATGGCAGACTGCAGCGTTTGGGGTGACGCGGCTGCTCTCAAGGGTGTCGTCGCTGTTCGCCAACGTGACGAGCATGGTGGTGCTGCCGCTGGTGTCGGTGTGTGCTGTGGTTCTGTTTGGGGACAGGATGACGGGCATCAAGGTCGTGTCCATGCTCATGGCCTCGTGGGGGTTCCTCTCGTGCGTGTACCAGCACTACCTCGACGGCCGGCGTGCGGTCGCTGAGAAAGGAGCTGAGTGTTGCGTCTGTGCCGCACGGACGGAAAGCGACACAAATTTGCCAGCTGGGGGGCAGCCACGGTGGACGGGGGGGCAGGTACGATGGGGGGGGGGGGGGGGGAGGGGGCAGCCATGGTGGGGCGGGGGGGGAGCCGCATGGTGGGGAGGGGGTGGGGAGCACCCACAGTGGGGAGGGGGCCCCGGGAAAAGGGTGCTGAGGAGGAGGGGGGCACAAGAGGAGGGGCAGCGCAAGGGGAGGCGGCAGCGGCGAGAGGCGGCGCTGGGGAGGGGGTTACTGGGGAGGGGCGATAGAGGGGGCTACACGGGGAGGGGGCGATGGGGAGAGGTGACGGCATAACTGGGAGGCGAAGAACAGTGGCAGCGACTGTCTTCGGCGGCGGCTGTCAACGGCGGCCCAGCACGGCGCGACAACGGTGGAGGCGTGCGGCGGAGAGGCGAGAAATGAGTTGGCGAGGCAGGGCGCGGGGTATACCTAAAAATTTCTTATCGACGACGGTGTAGGTCAACCGTCGTCGATAAGCTACTATTGACGATGGTTAAGACTGATCGTCGCCTATAAGGGCTCGGGTGGGCCCAGTTTTGGCCCATATTGATGACGGGTCTTTATTGACGACGGTCGACCGTCGTCATTTAGTTATTGACGATGGTACTAGGTCACGTCAATTACGGGCTAATTGACAACGGTTAGATTTAGCCGTTGTCAATTATTTAAAAGACGACGATCCCATGGTCTATTATTTTGGCTGTCGTGTATTGTCGTGATACCTGTAGTGAAGCACAAGACATACGTGCAGCCCCCCATCTCTCTCTCTGTACCATGTGAAACATTTATTTTGTCTACTCGTTGAACTCTTATAATTAGTTTCACGTGAACTAATTCATTGTATGTAATAAAATGTGAAAAATAGCTGGCGGTGGTCGACGGGAATGGATCTGACGGCGCATATGCATCAATTTGTAGCAAGGGAGCTAGTGAGAGCCCACCTAGCTGGGAGAGGCAGAAAGGGACTTGAATGATCCACTGTACATACCTTCTGGTGGTGCCTGCAGTTGCCAGTCGGCATGGACACCCAGCCACTGGTGATCTGCAGGTGAGGTAAATGGATATCAAGGTGACGCATATCTTAGCCAAGCTGACCATGGGTTGGGCACAGACAATACACAAAACACACGGGTAGGCCAGGAAAAGATATAAAAGCACGAAAAGATGAGAACGAATCGAAAGCGTTGCTACAGTATACGCTGTAAGCTGTTAACTGAATCTGCATTTTTACAAGCCAACCATACATACATATGTGTACGTACCCCTTCTCTCCATCTTCTTGTACGCATCCAGCCAGCACACGCACATACATACCTCGATATAAATAAATCAGTAGGATGAGCAAAGATAGCCTGCTTCTCTAGCTAGCTTATTAGCCGCCACTGCTGAAAGCTTTACCTTGCTTTTATCTTCTTCTTCTTCCTGGCTGCCGCCGGTAGCAGACTGTTCTCCGCACGGCGAGGCGAGGCGGCGATCGGTAGGAATGTCATCGGCCCAGATCGCGGCGGCAGAACAAGTGTGCTACGTGCAGTGCAGCTTCTGCAACACGGTTCTGGTTGTAAGATCTGTTCATTTTGTCTACATATATGATCTATCTCTGATTGAACACGTAAATCTGCCTTCAGCCACTACAGGAATCTCGACGACATACGACAGCCAAATTAACGTACGACGGCGAGCCGTCGTATATAACGTAACATACGACGGCTGCGCCTGGCCGTCGTAAGTTACCTTACATACGACGGCTGGCCGTCGTATGAAAATTGGGCCGGCGTACATAAGGCAGCATACGACGGCCCAGCTGTCGTATATAAATGGGCCGTCGTATATGTGTTTATATACGACGGCCCTATATGGTTGCCGTCGTAACTAATTGGGCCGTCGTATGTAGTTCCTTTATACGGGCCCGACCGGCCCAACCCTAAGTTTCTCCTCCACTCCACGCCGCCTGTCTCTCGCGCCCGCCGCCTCCTCTCTCTCTCTCGCGCCCGCGCCGCCGCCGTCCTCCCTCACGCCGCCGCCGTCCTCCCTCGCGCCCGCGTCGCCGCCTCCCACCCCGCCGCCGCGCCCCACGCCTCCTCCCCGGCCGCCTCCCCGGTCGCGCCCGCGGCGCCTCCCGGCCGGCCCCGTGCCGCCACCCCGGCCGCCCCTGCGCCTCCTCCCCGGCCGCCCCGCGCCGCCTCCCCGGTCGCGGCGCCTCCCGGCCGGCCCTGTGCCGCCACCCCCGGCCGCCCCTGCGCCGCCTCCCGGCCACTCCAGCGGCGCCTCCCGGCCGCCCCGCGGCGCCTCCCGGCAGCCCCCGCGCCGCCACCCCCGACCGCCCCCGCGCCGCCTCCCCGTTTGCAAGTAATTTGAATTAATGTTTAATTCTTAGTTGTTATTCGATGTTTAATTGATAGTTGATAATTGATGCTTAGTTAATTGTTGAGATGCTTAGTTAATTGTTGTGATGCTTAATTAATTGTTGTTATGCTTACTTTTTTTTGTGATGCTTAGTGATTTGATGCTTAATTTTCTTTTTAAGTGTTACTTGATGATTAGTTGTTATGCTATTTATTAGTTGTTAATTGTTGTGATGATTAGTTGTTATGCGAATTAATTGTTAGGTTTTGTTAATTTTCATTAATTGTTAGTAGTTTTTAGTTATGTTTAAATTTTAATAGTTAGGTTCTTGTTAATTAGTTGTTATTTCTTATTAATTGTTATGTTTTATTTAAAAAATTTGATGCTTGTGTGTTATATATAGAAATGGCTGAAGAAAAGAGCCGTCGTACGTTATGTAGCTATCGTATATGTAGGTCCGTCGTATATTGGGCTTATATACGGCCCATCGGGCCCAACCCTAGCTTTCATTCACCCTCACTGCTCCCCGAGCCGCCGTCTCCCTCTCGTGCGCCATAAGTCGTAGCAAGTGGACGACCCTGATTATGAAACTTTCAACTCTGACCCACTTTTCTCCTCACTCTCGTTCTCTTTCCTCTTTCGAAAATGATTCATAAATGAACATGTGCAACGTTACCTATAGAAATTGATTACCCGTTTCGGATCGACACGTCTCACATGTCATTGGCATGTGAGATGTGTAGGTTCGGAATTGTCCCTTTTTGGACAGCCTGGGAGTGACCGAGGGGGCGTGACTTGTGACGAGGCGCGGGTCTGGATCTGGGCGAGATTTCGGTAGCATAACCCCGTTGTTCTCTGCTGCACCATTTTTGGGCGTGCAGTGGAGAACAGCGGGGTTATGCTGCCGAAATTTCGTTCGGATCCAGACCATGCGTCTCGTCATGAGCACGCTCCACTCGGTCACTCTTGGGTGGGTTTAGGACCTATCTGCCTAGTTCTAGGAGCCGTCATACAACATGAAATTAAAATAATAACGACATGACACTCCATATGGCTGGTTTTAATGACTTTGACTTTAAACTGCAGAGTTAAACATGGGTGAAGACCGTAGTTGGATGTATACGGGTTGGAACAAGCAAACTGGTCACTCAAATGAGTGGTATGTCGGGACAGAGGACTTTGTGGATCGAGCGTTCAACTTGTCTACGACCGATACAGTGCGCTGCCCATGTGCAAAATGTCGGAATACAAAGTTTCTGGACAAAACGACATTAACATTACACTTGTGCAGAAACGGTTACATGCCTTATTATGAGGTGTGGACTTTTCACGGCGAGTATGCTTCTCGCTCCGCACGTGTAGTGGAAGAAGAAGATGATGATGACGATGATTGTCCTGGTGTTGATAGAATGGATGAGATGTTAGAAGATATTCAAACAGAAGATCCGCCTACAATGGATGCGGAGGCATTCTTCAATCTCTTGAAAGCTTCAGAAGAGCCGTTGCATGATCGTACCACAATGAGCCTTCTTACTTTCATGACTAGATTTATGGCAATTAAATCTAAGTATTTCTTCTCTAATAATTGCTTCAATGAGATGCTAGAACTTATCAACGATGCCTTTCCACATCCTCATATACTGCCGAAAGATATGTACCACTCAAAAAAATTATTATCTGGTCTCGGTATGAAGTATGAGAAAATTGACGCGTGTCCTGATAACTGCATGTTATTCTGGAAAGAGCACAACAAAGAGAAGAATTGCTTGAAGTGTGGAAAATCGAGATTTGTCGAAGTTGTCAATGACGATGGAGATAAAGTAGTGACAGAAGTCGCACAGAAGCAATTGCGTTACTTGCCTGTGACACCTCGATTGAAGCGTCTGTTTCTTTCGAAAAGATCTGCCAGACACATGCGATGGCATAAAGAAGGTGTGCGTGAGAACACAGATGTCATGACCCATCCGTCGGACGGTGATGCATGGAAGGCTTTAGATTCTTTCGATCCTTCGTTTGCTAGTGATGCGAGAAATGTTCGAATCGGCTTAGCGACGGATGGATTCTCACCTTTCAGTACAAATGCAACACCATACTCCTGCTGGCCCGTCTTTGTTATTCCATACAACCTACCACCTTCTCTTTGTATGAAGTATGAGTTCATGTTTCTTAGCCTCATTATACCAGGACCAGATCATCCGGGATCACGTCTCAATGTGATGTTACAACCATTGATCGAAGAATTGAAGTTGTTATGGACAGGAGTTGAAGCGTATGACTGTCATAAGAAGCAAAAATTCAATCTTCGAGCAGCTTATTTGTGGTCTGTACATGATTTCCCGGCATACGGCATGTTCTCTGGATGGAGCACGCACGGTCGTTTGTCGTGTCCCATCTGTGCATCTGACACTGAGTGTTTTCGACTTACAAACGGTGGCAAGATAAGCTACTTTGATTGTCATAGACGCTGGCTTCCTCGTAACCATCCCTTCAGGCAACAGAAGAATGTATTCCGGAAAGATACTGTTATCACTGCAGGACCTCCAAAACGTCTATGTGGGTCTGAAGTATCTGAGATGTTGGACAATCTACTCCCAGATGAAGAGCGTCCTGGATTCTTTAGAGGTTACGGGAATGTTCACAACTGGACTCATGTATGTGGACTTTGGGAGCTACCATATGTGAAGTCATTGATACTGATGCATAATATTGATGTAATGCATCAAGAGCGTAACATGGCTGAATGTATCGTAAGCACGTGCATGGATATCACGGGTAAAACGAAAGACAACTTAAAGGCTCGAAAGGATTTGGCCGAAATTTGTAATCGACCAAGCCTTGAGCTCTCTGAAACCGGTGACAAGCCACGGGCTTCATACGTGCTTCGACCTAAAGAAAAGAAAGAAGTTATGCAATGGTTGAAAACTTTGAAATTTCCAGATGGTTATGCTGCTAGTCTGAGACGAGCCGTCAACGTTAAGACCGGAAAGCTCACTGGGTTGAAGAGTCATGATTATCATATAATCATGGAAAGACTCTTACCTGTTATGTTTCGTGGATATCTAGATGATGCGGTGTGGAAGGTGTTAGCTGAGCTCTCGCTCTTCTATAGACAGCTATGTGCTAAAGAGATAACGAAAGACATGATGGAGAAGTTAGAGAAGGAGATACCTGTACTTTTATGTAAGATGGAAAAAATATTTCCTCCTGGTTTCTTCAATCCAATGCAGCACCTTCTTATCCATCTTCCATTCGAAGCAAAAGTTGGTGGTCCTGTGCAATATAGATGGATGTACCATATTGAAAGGACATTGAGATATCTTAAAACTATGGTTCGCAACAGAGCAAGAGTTGAAGGTTGCATTGCCGAAGCATTTACTCTCAAGGAAGTAGCTTACTTTTCAAGTTTCTACTTTGCAGAGGAAAACAATGTGAATATTTCAGAAATGCGATACAATGTTGGCGAACCACCTGTAAGTGATCTCTCTATTTTTGAAACGAGAGGAACTACAGTTGGAAGCAGCACGATTTACGATTTCACTGAAGAGGAAAGAACTGCTGCTTTACTCTACATGTATGCTAATATCGATGGCATGGAGAAATATTTCGAGTAAGTGTTTCTCTTACACTTACGTTGATCACTGTATTTATCAATACAAGTATACTAATGTCTATGACATTTGTTGTTTGTACAGCGAGTTTCACAAAGAAAACTGGAAACATAGGCATCAACCTACTACAAAACAAGTAGAAAAGATGCGACGTGCTGGAGTCAATGGAGGGCCTAATTTCCTATCCTGGTTTCGAGCTTATGTACAAGCAACACTTATCTTTCTTACATTTTAACGCACGATTTACTTAATGAAGAATTCTAATATGTTGTAATTTTCAACAGTGCGTGCATACTGACATCCATCAAGATTTACGACAATTATCTTACGGATTAGTGAAAGTTAGAAGCTATGGTCGATATGACGTAAATGGCTTTCGATTCCGTACATCTCAATTCGAAGCTCTTCGTCCTCTCGCAGCAACATCAAATTGCGGAGTTGTGACGAAGGCAATCGATTCAGAAGGGAAAGAAACCAATTACTATGGAATCATAAACAAAATTCTGGAGTTCACTTTCACTGGAAACAAGGATCTTCGAGTGGTGTTCTTTGATTGTGATTGGTTTGATAACAATCATGGAACCCGAGAAAATCAATTTGGCATGGTGGAAGTGAAGCACAACGAACGCTTACGAGGTTGCGATACATTCGTTCTTGCACACCAAGTAGAGCAAGTGTATTATCTACCTTATCCATGCAAGACACTTAGTGCTTGGTGGGTGGTGTTTAAGGTGAATCCTCGTGAGCGTTTGTATACTCCTGGAGATGATGGTTATCATGAAACCGGAGACATTGAAGAAGTTTATCAAGAAGAAGAGTTGCCAGAGGACTTTATCGTCGAGCCTGGTGCAGGACTTGATAACTTAGTTGGAGATCCTCGCGGCGTTGAAAATGTAGAGACGAATGCAAAGCGAAAGAGGAAACGTAAATATGTCACGAGGACAAATCGTCAGTCTGTAGATGATCATGATGTCGATGAATTTTGACACTCATTACGAGTAATGTTATTTGAAACTAAGTCATTTATTATCGTTTACATTAAACTATCTCTCTAATTATTGTTTTTCTTTAAACTTAAAGGATGTCGTCGAGCAAGAGTTCGAGGGGGAAGAAGGGGAGCTCGAGCCGGAGTTCGAGGCCGGCCACTAGGGGTTTTCTTTCCCCGCAGGACACGGACACGGACACCTACTTCCACGGTTCCGCTTTCACCGGGAGTAGGCGCTCTCAGCTGTTGCGTGCCTGTCCAGAGTTGCGGGGCAGAGCTGTGGCTCTTCAGCGCACAGAGGTAAATTATTACACAATTAACAAAATTCATAAATTCATTTTTTTCTCATGTAACTAACATACTTACCGTTGTAGTCTGACACGGACACTGACTCCGAGGCACGAGCGGTACCTCACGGTAGCCAGCCCTCGAGCAGCGAGCCTGAGGCCAGCCAGCCCTCGAGCAGCGAGCCGGAGGGCACCGAGCCGGAGGGCACCCAGCCGCAGGGCACGTCTACTGACCAGCCTTCTGGGTCGGCTGACGTGGCGCCGCAGCCGAGGAGGCGTACGAGAAAGAGTAACTTCGTCGGTCCTCCTCCGATTCCTAGTGAGCGGAGGATTATACGTCCGGTTGGAGACAGGTAACACATTAATAAAGTATTTCTTTAAATTTTTTCTGAATGACTATTCTATTACTTCATGACTTCACAAATGTCTTTTTAGTTCGTGGGAGGACCTGTCCTACGACGGGCAGAAACACCACAGGACGGTGAACGGTTGCATCGGGAGCTTAGTGCGTATGCACTACCCCGGTGTGATTGATGGACGTGCAGCTACGTCGTGGGACGACTACGCGCGCGTTCCTCACCAGGAGCACGACAACTTACAGGGAGTCGTGTGGTCAGATTTTTGGGTAAGTAACTTTCAAAAATATTTTAAGTTTCAATTCTTCATGTCCATTTAAGCATTCTAACTATGTTGCCTTCCTATACAGCTCAGGTACGCCCTTCAGGATCCGGCCACGCAGCTGGATCATGCAAGGCGCGTGTTCGAGGTGAACGCTCGAAAGCTTGTGGCCCAAATGCTTTCGAACGCACGGAATCAAGTAGTTAATGACTACTTGAAGAGCCACCAACAAGAGGTTGGTAGGTTCAGAGAGGCCTCCGACACGTACTTGACGGAGGAGCAGTACGCAGAGGTAAGTTGCGTATTCTTTAAATTCTTCTCATTACAATTGTTAAGTTAAATTTAATGAACTACAAATGTGTGCAGGTTAGTATCCCTTGGTTACAGGGACGGTCTGAGGCTTACCGAGCCCTCTCGAGCTATTGGGCTAGCGATGCGTTCATCGCTAAGTCGAAGAAGGCCCGAGATGCTAGAGGGACCTCGGGGAAGCACAAGATGGGCGTGCAGGGCTTCGTCCGTTTGGCAAAGCGGATGGTAAGTTTCTTGGTGCTTTTCTTATGCTCATAATGTAGTCTTGTTCTTACTAACAGATGTTTATAGGAAAAGGAGAGCGGCGTGCGACCGAGCGCTGCTGAGGTGTACAGGAAAGGTCACGAGGACCCTTCTCAGCCGGGCCAGTGCAGTCAGTACGCCGAGGAGCGGCTGGTAAGTTTCATTACCTTTGAAATCAATATATATGTTATTCATCTTACAGAAACTGCATGTTTTTCAGAGTAACTACGGGCGAGAGGTTGTGAGGATACGCGGTGAAGGGGTTGATTGGGAAAACGCCCCCGACATCGACCATCAAGCCGCATATGCAAGCGGAGGTGGAAAAGCACACGGAAGGTGAGTTCATTTAGTTTTATTGTTTTCAATCCAATCCAATCAAATTTGAGTTTACTTTGAATTGATTCACTTTTTTTTGTAGGGTTGCCGTATTCCAGGGAGTCATCGACTCCTTGGAGGGACGGCCAGCGCGAGGCGGCACCTCGCAGTGTTCGAGTGCTGGCGCGGCCTCCTCCAGCCGCCGTCCCACCGAGAGAGATCTCGAGGTGTTGGCGCTTCGGGAGAGCGTTGCCCGGCAGGAAGAGACCATCGCGAGGGAGCGCGAGACGACTAGGGCCGCCATAGATTTTATGACGCAGATGAGAGCGGCAGTGGAGGTAAGAACTACACACTTGTACTTTAATTGCATTGCATTTCAATAAAATCTCAATTCTAATGTTTCAAATGACAGGCGCTAGCTCGACAGCAAGGGCAGCAAATCCAGTTACCGGAGTGGCAGCCACCGTCGTCCACGGTACCACCTCAGGCTCCGTCTCCTGGAGTACAGGTACGAACCAAAGTTAAATTCAATTCATTCCTTGTAAACTTATTAACTTGTTTATGTCATCGTGTATTGCAGGGTTCAGGGACGGAGGCTCAGACTCCGTCACCGCATCTACGAGCACCGGGATTGGAGCGGGACGACGACGACGTACAGGGAGGGAGTTGTAGCTAGAGCGTCGTCGTACGTTTGTATTGTTTTCATGTTTGTCCTTGTTGTGAGACTTCGACTTGCTGTGATGTTGTAATATCGTTTTGATTGTGTACATATTGTGATTGTGGATTGTATATTGTGATTCTGCACTGTTTCTGTGTTCCTGACCATCGAGTCGGGTGAGATTTTTCTGTTTTTTAAAAAAAACTGAAAAGCCTTATTTACGACGGCCTGTATAAATTATATACGACGGCTTTATACAGGTGCCGTCGTATATAAGCCATTGTTATATACGACGGCTCCTGTATGCAGCCGTCGTAAGTAAGGGCCTCGGCCCACGCGGCCCATCAACAGAAACGGGCCGTCGTAACCTAATTAGCCGTCGTAAGTTGCGCCATACTTACGACGGGGCCGTCGTAAGTAACGTATTTACGACTCGGTACTTACGACGGCCAAAGACCGTCGTATATAGACATTAGCCGTCGTATATAGGTTATATACGACGGCATATGATCTATATACGACGGCCGCGGCCGTCGTATCCCAGCGGCTTTCCTGTAGTGAGCAGAGCTTCTCACCCGCGCACACAATTATTGACATATTCTTCTCCTGATTCCTTTTTGTTGATTTATTGATTGGAGAAGAGTCTCAACGAAAAGAACAAGCTAGAGAAAATCATACCTTTTGGTTCATAGCTTGTCTACTTCTTTAGGTTTTGTTACTGATTCACTCGTGCTAGCCCCATTTCCGGTTTCATTCTTTTCTATGCCAGTTGCGTTAGTTTTCTGGAGATCATTCAATTCAAAATTCTCAAAACTGTATCTACTTAATTTTGGTGCTCTGTGTATATACAGAAAAAATTCATCATTCTCCTCGATCGTGTTCCATCTCCGCTTGAATCTGTTGATTGTAATAAACTGAAACTAATGGAGAACAGTGTTCCACTGTCCAGAACTGCTAGTTGTGCATAATTGCAAATATGTACCAAGAGGTCTCCAGATAACGAATAAAATTAAATTGTTTGCACGTTCATCCATTCTGTTTCATGCTCCTATAGAGAGGGCCCTTCGAAAAAAATACCCTTAGTCTTTCGAAAAAAAATGCCCATCCTAGTTTTACTTGTATACACAGTTTGAATTATCCTTTATTTAAAAGCATGGAATGATAAAATCACTTAGTATTATGGAATAACACAACTGACCTGGTTGACAAGTGATCTTGCATATGCTGAATATGCTAGTAAACTCTCAAGAACTTCTTTAGATTTTTTATGTAACACCCAAAATTTCAAAAATTTAAAAACAAAAGAAATGTACTAGGAATGCATCATGAAGGGTTGCATTTGATTTAAAATGTGATTTCAAAATGCGCTAGAATTCGTTTGAATTTGAAAAGCAATTCAAATTTGCAAAAGAATGAAAAAGGAAAAAGAAAACAAAAAGAAAAAGAAAAAAACCCACCCTGGGCCTTAACCCCGCCCCAGCCCACTCCCCCCCCCCCCTCCCCTTTTCTTTCACCCCCCCCCCCCCCCGCCCCCCCCCCCCCCCCGCCGGCCCAACTCCCCCTGGCCCAGCTCGGCCCCGCGCCTCCCTCTCCCTCTCCCTTTCTCTGCGCGCTGGGACCCGCCCGTCAGGGCCTTCCCTTTCCTTACGCCGCGCCGACCGAGCCCCCGCCGATTCCGCCCCGGTTCGAAATGCCGGCAAGGAATCCCCGTCCATTATGGCCCCGGTCACCTTCCATCGCGCAAGATCACCTTCCATACCCCGCCGCCCTCGCCTCCCCCTATGAATTCCACCGGCGCCCCCCGATTTCCCCTTCCCCGAAGCTCCAAACCCTAACCGCCGCCGTGCAAGGTATGTCGCCGCCGTTCCCGTTGACTCGCTGGCGTTCTCTCCCTCCCCCTCGGTCTAACACGTGCGCCATGCTTCCAGGAACACGCCGGGCACCATCTTTCGGGTAATTGGCCACCGCTTCACCAATCCCGACGAGCGCCGCCGGAGTCCGCCGCCATACGTCGTCGCTGACGCTCCTCCGCCCCGAATCAAGCCCCGCGACCCCCCTCGGTGAGCTCACCCGATCCCCCTCTCCATTTTCCGTGTTGGCCCCTAGGCAATTGGCGCTGATTTGGCCGTTCCGACCAATCTCCGGCGACCCCGCCGCCGTGCGCCGTCGGCTTGGCGCGCGCGCCGCCGCGCCCTGGGTGCGCGCCGCCCCTGGGGCGACGTGGCCCATCCTCGGCCGTCGATCTGAGGCCGACGGCCGAGATTAGAAGGGGCGTACCCCTTCGTTTATTTAAAATCTGGGCCGCACAGTTTAGATCCGACGGCCCAGATTGAAGGCGGTTATGGCCGTTGGCCCTTTTGCACGTAGACCCCTGCGCAGAATTTAAATTAATTACAGATAGGTCCTGGAATTTATGAGCTAGCCCCTAGACTTTAATTAAATTATGTCAGCACTGTTAAAATGATTAAACATAGCATTTTAGCCCCTGTTTTCACCATAAATTATATTTTTAGCCTCTGTAAATTATGATTAAACCCCTGGTGATGTTATAAATTATTTCTAGGCCACTGATAATGTCTCTTTTGCATAAAAGCCCCTGTATTAATTGATAATTACATAAAATCACATGAGAATTTTCACTTTTTGCACAAATCACTTAGGGTATTATTTTATTATTATTTCACAATCTCTTTAGGGTAAAATAATACATTTAATTTGCTAATTGTGCTGATTTTCCTAATGAGCCCATATAAATACTAAAATCCACACCTCCACCCACACCACTAAATGAAGTCTTACTAAGGACGTAGTGTTAGCGACGTAATTGCGTAGGTTTTCTTTTGTGTTTATTTGTGGTGTGCATTTATTCTCTTGTTCTTATTGTGTGCTGCTACTTTCCGTTCCGCATGCGATGATGTATATAGAGTCGGTTCCCGAGCCGACTTACAATCTTCAGGACTACCACTTCACCGACCCACACCCCGAAGAAGGCAAGTTCCTTGACCATTTTGCACCTGTTTTACTAAGTTTTAGTTAGTTGCATGTTTAATAAAATGAATCCTATTTGTTGTACCCTTCCATATAATTCCTTGACCCCGGGTTGGTTTGGGTAGATGTTATTATTTACTTTACGCTTAGCCATGCTTAGAATTTGGGAGGGAAATTTCTCTACTCACTTGCTCTACTATAAATTGTTATGATTATTTGTTGATTTATGGTGAAATGAATTGTAGTGGATAGGAATCCGGCGGGTTGGTTTTGTTTGGTATGGTGCAGTACGCACGAGACCCGGGTTTTGGGGTATGAACCTTGCCGGATTCTAAGGACCGGTTTATGGAGAAAGCCACTAAGCCTTATAGTATCGCCACAAGACTGAGTATGGGGAAGATTGCTCAATTAATTAGGCCTCTCCTGGCGTAGTATTAGTGGTTGGATAGTGCGGGGAATTGGTTCAGGGTGTACTGCCTTGGGATCCGCATGGCTCAAGAGGGGGCAACTGGGGTGTTGAGTCGTGGTGTAATGGCTCACACTTTTGTACAGGGGTGAAACCTCAGAGGGCTAGTACGCGTCGGGAGAATCCTTTGTAAAGACCTCGTAGTGATCTCCTGGCCTCACACCAAAGGAAGTGTGCAATGTGGTTTGCGACCACGGGCATCAGGGAGGTTTCCTTAGTCCACCTGGCAACAGGGGATGAAATCACGGCTTGTGGGTAAAGGGTACATTCTCTGCAGAGATTTAGAAACTGTCATGACAGCCGTGCTCACGGACAAGAGTGGTTTGGTGTCCAATTCATAATTAGCCAATGACTGGGAATGGTGGTTTGGATTGGATTGGTTGGTTGGGACTTGGTTTACAAATGTGTTATGGTTGGGGTTACACACTTAGAAGTAGGTGCTAATGAAAGCTAGGGATAGGATGTAATGCTAAAGTGCTTAACCCAAATTTGGCCTTCCTTCCTAAATACCCTCATGTCCTCTCTTTCCCACTTGCTGAGTACCGTTGGTACTCAAACTTGCTTGTTGCTTATCTTTCCTCAGTCTACAATGGAGAAGAGGTGGAGAATGAAGACTTCTTCGCTGATCCAGAGGAGACGTTCTAGGCTGGCACAACCCCCGGGCAACGCCTGTGCATGGAGCCACACTAGTTTACTTTTACCGCTGTTTTGCTCTGTAATCTTATTTTAGACCTGCGGGTCATTATTGTAAGACATTTATGTACTCGAACATGGCTTGTAATAAATGATATTACACTTTCGTCTACACATGTATGATGAGAATCGATCTTGGCATACATGTGGAAGCCATCCGGTTGTCTTGTTGGGACCGGGTGTGACAAAGTGGTATCAGAGCCGTGTTGCCCGTAGGACGCAAGCCTAGTTAGAAAGGGATGACTTAAGGACCCTATTATATTCTAAAAAGTAATTTATAAAATTGCTTTGTACTTCCTACCTTGTATACTTGTTTTATTTACTCCTTTATTTATATGTTTTGTTACTGACAATCTCCTGTTTTCAAAATTTGTAGATGGCCCGCACCAAGACGACCCCCCGTAAGTCGACCGGTGGACTTGTGCCCCCGCGTAGGTTGGCCAGCGCAACAGAACCCTCAAGGAGATAACAGATCCCAAGGTAACAACACGGCGGTGCAGTGTTATAACTGTGGCGAGATGGGACATTTCGCCAACCGTTGCCCGAAGAAGCAGCTGCAGCAACCCACACGTGGGAGAGTCAACCACGTGGCACTTGAGGAGGCACACAATGCACCAGATGTGGTTGTTGGTACGTTCCCTGCTGACTCTCATCTAGCTACAGTGTTGTTTGATTCTGGTGCTACGCATTCGTTCATATCTAAGGAATTCATGAGGAGGCATGACATGGTAGTGCATTTAATGACTCACCAACTTATAGTTCACTCCCCTGGGGGAGAAATGATAACCCGGCAAGTATGCCCTAATGTAAGGCTAGACATAAGGGGGGTAGTCTTCCCAGCAAACCTGATTGTTCTGGAATCTAAGGGCTAGATATTATCCTGGGAATGGATTGGTTAACAAAGTACCATGGGGTGATCCATTGCGCCACAAGAACAGTCTCCTTGACCCACCCCGATGGTACCAAGGTAGAGTTCTCTCCCGATCAAGCTCCAACACAAAGGATTAGGCTAAATCAAACTGAGGTCACCGAAGAGATCCGTGTTGTCAGTGAATTCCCAGACGTGTTCCCCGAAGAGTTACCGGGTATGCCCCCTGACCGTGAAATTGAATTTATCATTGACCTAGTGCCTGGAACGGCCCCGATATATAAGAGGCCATATAGAATGGACGCTAACCAGTTAGCCGAGCTAAAGGATCACATCAACGAGTTGTTGGAGAAAGGATACATTCGCCCTAGTTCATCGCCTTGGGGTGATCCTGTCATTTTCGTGCCTAAGAAGGATGGCACTCAAAGGTTGTGTGTGGATTATTGTGCATTGAATGCAGTAACCATCAAGAATAAGTATCCACTGCCAAGGATCGAAGATTTGTTTGATCAGCTGCGAGGAGCATGTGTATTCTCTAAAATCGACCTCCGTTCGGGTTATCACCAGTTGAAGATTCGACCTTCGGACATTCCCAAGACTGCATTCGTCTCTCGATATGGTCTTTATGAGTATACCGTTATGTCTTTCGGGTTGACTAGTGATCCAGCTTACTTCATGTACCTCATGAACAAAGTATTTATGGAGTACTTGGATAAATTTGTGGTCGTATTCGTCGACGACATCCTGATATTCTCCAAGAGTGAAGAGGAGCATGAGGAACACCTGAGGTTGGCACTAAAGAAACTCAGAGAACACCAATTGTATGCTAAATTCAGTAAGTGTGAGTTTTGGTTGAAGCAGGTATCATTCTTGGGACATGTCATATCAGAAGGAGGAATATCCGTAGATCCGGGTAAAGTAGCAGATGTTCTCAAGTGGGAGACGCCGGAAAATGTGGGACACATCAGAAGCTTTCTGGGAATGGCTGGTTATTATCGACGAGTTTTCAAAGATCTCTCGGCCACTAACCAAGCTACTCGAGAAGGGAGCTACATTCAAGTGGACACCGGAGTGTGAAGCAAGCTTTGTCGAATTGAAGAAGAGGTTGACCACTGCCCTAGTGCTGGTCATGCCAGATATGCAAAAGGAGTTCTCGGTCTATTGTGATGCTTCCGGACAGGGACTGGGATGTGTGTTGATGCAAGCAGGACATGTGGTGGCTTACGCCTCGAGACAACTCAAGAAGCATGAGAAGAATTATCCGACCCATGATCTGGAATTAGCAGCTGTGGTTCACGCATTGAAGATATAGAGACACTACCTGATCGAAAAAAGGACAGAGATCTACACCGACCACAAAAGCTTGAAGTACATATTCACTCAGCCAGACCTTAACCTTCGCCAACGAGGTGGTTAGAGCTCATTAATGACTTCGATGTCGGGATCAACTATCACCCTGGAAAGGCGAATGTGGTCGCAGATGCTTTGAGTAGGAAAACCCAATGTAACAGCATGACGATCCAGGCTTATCAACCGCAGCTATGTGAAGAGTTTGCAAGATTAAACCTATGCATAGTGGCTAATGCAGATGCAGTAGTTATGGAAGTGGACTCCACGTTGAAACAAGACATTAGAGAAGGCCAAAAAGAGGATAAGAAGATCCAAAAACTTAAGAAGCTGATGAAGGCTGGAAAAGCTCCAGATTTTAGGGAAGATGAACATGGAACCCTATGGTTTGGAAAGAGGATATGCGTGCCGAATGTTAAGGGGATCCGAGAGTTGATATTGAGAGAAGCCCACGACTCGTACTACTCTATCCATCCCGGGAGTACCAAGATGTACCAAGACCTTAAGGATAGATACTGGTGGCTTGGTATGAAGCGGGATGTGGCCGAATACGTGCCTTTGTGCGACACGTGTCAGTTGGTTAAGGCGGAACATCAGAGACCTGCTGGACTACTTCAACCACTCAAGATACCCGAGTGGAAATGGGAAGAGATAAGTATGGACTTTATCGTGGGATTTCCAAGGACACAGTCAGGATACAACTCCATATGGGTTGTTGTGGACCGGCTGACCAAGGTCGCTCACTTTATTCCGGTCAAGGAAAGCTACAATGGTTCGCGGTTGGCGGAATTGTACATGGCAAGAATTGTGTGTTTACACGGTGTCCCAAAGAAGATAGTGTCGGATCGAGGTACCCAGTTCACCTCGAGATTCTGGCAGAAGCTACATGAGTCAATGAACACTCGTCTGAATTTCAGCTCAGCGTATCACCCGCAGACGGATGGTCAGACAGAACGCACCAATCAAATCTTGGAGGATATGTTGTGAGCATGTGCCCTGAAGAATAGTAAGAGTTGGGACAAAAACCTGCCTTACGCGGAGTTCTCTTATAACAACAGCTACCAAGCTAGCCTCAAGATGTCCCCGTTTGAGGCACTTTATGGACGAAAGTGCAGGACACCTTTATTCTAGAATCATACTGGGGAAGGTCAAGTGTTTGGACCGGAGATACTCAGAGAGGCCGAACGCCAGGTACAAGAAATCCGGAACAATCTGAAAACGGTGCAGTCAAGGCAGAAGAGTTACGCAGATGCTTGACGTTGTGATCTAACCTTTGAGGTCGGAGACTTTGTGTATCTCAAGGTATCACCAGTAAGAGGTCTAAGACGGTTCATGGTGAAGGGAAAACTAGCACCCCGTTACATTGGTCCGTTCAAGATATTGGAGAGAAGAGGAGAAGTAGCTTATCGTCTCGAGCTACCTTCTCAACTGTCAGATGTGCATGATGTGTTCCACGTGTCGCAACTAAAGAAATGCTTAAGAGTACCAGAGGAACAATTACCCATGGAAGCTATAGACGTGCAAGAGGATCTTTCTTACGCAGAACGACCAGTCAAGATCCTAGAAACATTCGAACATGTCATGAGGAACAAGACGATTCGCATGTGCAAAGTGCAGTGGAAACATCACTCTGAGGCAGAAGCAACATGGGAGAGAGAAGAAGACCTCAAGGCCGAGTTTCCCGATCTTTTCTCTTAGGACGTCCGAATCTCGGGGCGAGATTCCTTTTAAGGGGGGTAGAGTTGTAACACCCAAAATTTCAAAAATTTAAAAACAAAAGAAATGTACTAGGAATGCATCATGAAGGGTTGCATTTGATTTAAAATGTGATTTCAAAATGCGCTAGAATTCGTTTGAATTTGAAAAGCAATTCAAATTTGCAAAAGAATGAAAAAGGAAAAAGAAAACAAAAAAAAAGAAAAAAAAGAACCCACCCTGGGCCTTAACCCCGCCCCAGCCCACTCCCCCCCCCCCCCCTCCCCTTTTCTTTCCCCCCCCCCCCCCCCCCGCCGGCCCAACTCCCCCTGGCCCAGCTCGGCCCCGCGCCTCCCTCTCCCATTCTCTGCGCGCTGGGACCCGCCTGTCAGGGCCTTCCCTTTCCTTACGCTGCACCGATCGATCCCCCGCCGATTCCGCCCCGGTTCAAAATGCCGGCAAGGAATCCCCGTCCATTATGGCCCCGGTCACCTTCCATCGCGCGAGATCACCTTCCATACCCCGCTGCCCTCGCCCCCCCCCCCCCTATAAATTCCACCGGCGCTCCCCGATTTCCCCTTCCCCGAATCTCCAAACCCTAACCACCGCCGTGCAAGGTATGTCGCCGCCGTTCCCGTCGACTCGCCGGCGTTCTCCCCCCCCCCTCGGTCTAACACGTGCGCCATGCTTCCAGGAACACGCCGGGCACCATCTTTCGGGGAATTGGCCGCCGCTTCACCAATCCCGATGAGCGCCGCCGGAGTCCGCCGCCATACGCCGTCGCCGAGGCTCCTCCGCCCCGAATCAAGCCCCGCGACCCCCCTCGGTGAGCTCACCCGATCCCCCTCTCCATTTTCCGTGTTAGCCCCGAGGCAATTGGCGCCAATTTGGCCGTTCCGGCCAATCTCCGGCGACCCCGCCGCCGTGCGCCGTCGGCTTGGCGCGCGCGCCGCCGCGCCCTGGGTGCGCGCCGCCCCTGGGGCGACGTGGCCCATCCTCGGCCGTCGATCTGAGGCCGCCGGCCGAGATTAGAAGGGGCGTACCCCTTCGTTTATTTAAAATATGGGCCGCACACTTTAGATCCGACGGCCCAGATTGAAGGCGGTTATGGCCGTTGGCCCTTTTGCACGTAGACCCCTGCGCAGAATTTAAATTAATTACAAATAGGTCCTGGAATTTATGAGCTAGCCCCTGGAATTTAATTAAATTATGTCAGCACTGTTAAAATGATTAAACATAGCATTTTAGCCCCTGTTTTCACCATAAATTATATTTTTAGCCTCTGTAAATTATGATTAAACCCCTAGTGGTATTATTTCTAGGCCACTGATAATGTCTGTTTTGCATAAAAGCCCCTGTATTAATTGATAATTACATAAAATCACATGAGAATTCTCACTTTTTGCACAAATCACTTAGGGTATTATTTTATTATTATTTCCCAATCTCTTTAGGGTAAAATAATACATTTAATTTGCTTATTGTGCTGATTTTCCTAATGAGCCCATATAAATACTAAAATCCACACCTCCACCCACACCACTAAATGAAGTCTTACTAAGGACATAGTGTTAGCGACGTAATTGCGTAGGTTTTCTTTTGTGTTTATTTGTGGTGTGCATTTATTCTCTTGTTCTTATTGTGTGCTGCTACTTTCCGTTCCGTATGCGATGATGTATATAGAGTCGGTTCCTGAGCCGACTTACAATCTTCAGGAATACCACTTCACCGACCCACACTCCGAAGAAGGCAAGTTCCTTGACCATTTTGCACCTGTTTTACTAAGTTTTAGTTAGTTGCATGTTTAATAAAATGAATCCTATTTGTTGTACCCTTCCATATAATTCCTTGACCCCGGGTTGGTTTGGGTAGATGTTATTATTTACTTTACGCTTAGCCATGCTTAGAATTTGGGAGGGAAATTTCTCTACTCACTTGCTCTACTATAAATTGTTATGATTATTTGTTGAGTTATGGTGAAATGAATTGTAGTGAATAGGAATCCGGCGGGTTGGTTTTGTTTGGTATGGTGCAGTACGCACGAGACCCGGGTTTTGGGTTATGAATCTTGCCGGATTCTAAGGACCGGTTTATGGAGAAAGCCACTAAGCCTTATAGTATCGCCACAAGACTGAGTATGGGGCAGCTTGGTCAATTAATTAGGCCTCTCTCGACGTAGTATTAGTGGTTGGATAGTGCGGGGAATTGGTTCAGGGTGTACTTCCTTGGGATCCGCATGGCTCAAGAGGGGGCAACTGGGGTGTTGAGTCGTGGTGTAACGGCTCACACTTTTGTACAGGGGTGAAACCTCAGAGGGCTAGTACGCGTCGGGAGAATCCTTTGTAAATACCTCGTAGTGATCTCCTGGCCTCACACCAAAGGAAGTGTGCAATGTGGTTTGCGACCACGGGCATCAAGGAGGTTTCCTTAGTCCACCTGGCAACAGGGGATGAAATCATGGCTTGTGGGTAAATGGTACATTCTCTGCAGAGATTTAGAAACTGTCATGACAGCCGTGCTCACGGACAAGAGCGGCTTGGTGTCCAATTCATAATTAGCCAATGACTGGGAATGGTGGTTTGGATTGGATTGGTTGGTTGGGACTTGGTTTACAAATGTGTTATGGTTGGGGTTACACACTTAGAAGTAGGTGCTAATGAAAGCTAGGGATAGGATGTAATGCTATAGTGCTTAACCCAAATTTGGCCTTCCTTCCTAAATACCCTCATGTCATCTCTTTCCCACTTGCTGAGTACCGTTGGTACTCAAACTTGCTTGTTGCTTATCTTTCCTCAGTCTACAATGGAGAAGAGGTGGAGAATGAAGACTTCTTCGCTGATCCGGAGTAGACGTTCTAGGCTGGCGCAACCCCCGGGCAACGCCTGTGCATGGAGCCACACTAGTTTACTTTTACCGCTATTTTACTCTGTAATCTTATTTTAGACCTGCGGGTCATTATTGTAAGACATTTATGTACTCGAACATGGCTTGTAATAAATGATATTACACTTTCGTCTACACATGTATGATGAGAATCGATCCTGGCATACATGTGGAAGCCATCCGGTTGTCTTGTTGGGACCGGGTGTGACATTTTATTGGCTAACTTTCAAGTTGCTACAAGCTAGTAGTGGCATTTATGAATGCTTAGTAACGGTTCCAAGAACTTATAGAGCTAATTGATCAATCAGCATCGGCAGAATGTAAGCTAATTAATGATCATGTGAGAATACTAGTTCAAGAAGTACTATAAGGATCATAAGAGATAAAATTTTCTTTGCATGCATCAATGTTTAGCTTCATGATCAGAAATAATACAGCAATCATGGCAATACCTCTTCAGAGAGCACCAAATATAAGAACCCAATGGTTATTTCATTCTCTTGAGGATGCTTGGTATGTGTAGCTTCACAGTAGGTTAGGGCTCAAACTTGCCATCTTGTGGCTATATTTTGATTTAAATTAATATATCTATAAGTTCGCTATAAGATGTAGATTCTTTAAAAAATAAACTTTGCAAATATATATTCCTGCAAGTATATGTAATAGCTAGCTACCCCTGAAAGAAAAAAGTTAGATACCTTTCCTACCAAAAGTTGTAAGCAATAGAATTCCTTGCAACCAAAATATGAGATAAATCTAAACCAGACCAAACATCATCTTGTACTATATAGCTAACTTTTTTTTAGGTAAATATATATAGCTACCTTTCTTACTGAAGTTATAAGCTAGAGAATTCCTTGTGACCAAAAAGGGAAGTAATTCTAAACGCAGTCAAGAATCATACTCTACTGTATAGCTAAAATGTTCGAACTTCGGCATGTGAGCTTGTGTGAAGTGGGTTTGCATGATGTGTCGCTATCTTCTGCTTCTTTCTCTTAGTGTTGGGGACACGTCACAATTAGCCTTCAGTACCATTTTATCATGAATTGAGTGCCGAATGATGAGCATGCTCAGCATCTTACATTGCTAGTAGTAC
Source organism: Tuctoria greenei (assembly GCA_036927565.1). Lineage (NCBI taxonomy): Eukaryota > Viridiplantae > Streptophyta > Magnoliopsida > Poales > Poaceae > Tuctoria > Tuctoria greenei. The sequence goes on along the minus strand of JAYESD010000008.1, from coordinate 177,725,445 downwards.
TAGTGGTCAGTGCATCTCTTGCACATAGATCATACACCATCGTCTCTCTATTTCTATCTCAGGCATGGCAGCATTACATGTTGGTCATTTGTGTATGTACATGTGCATGCATGGGCTCAACACACCCGCATGCATACACAATCATTGGTAGGGGGGTCATGCACACATGAACTTGGTTTATACTCCCTTACATGGGAGTGAGTGCCCACAAAGAGCTGGGGATAAAAAGAATCCAACAGCATCCAACAGCTGAGCCGTGATATGCATGGTTCTTACCTATATCAAATAAAAATAAAGCAAATTTAGCTGTCATAATGATATCTGGTTTATGGTTAACTACCATTGTTGCAGGTGAGTGTCCCAGGGAATAGATTGCTCACCGTTGTCACATTTCGGTGTGGACACTGCACGAATCTACTGTCAGTGAACTTGAGAGGACTAATGCAATCATCCCTCCCAGAACCAGAACAAGAACATCATCCTCAGGTCAACATATGCATGCATGCATGCCGCATATTAATATTTGCTTAGTAGAAATATAGGTCATTGTTTCTTAGTATAAACATATAGACCGGAAAATGGTAAAGAATTAGTGCATCATTGTTATTGCCCATATGAGCTATGTAGTACTCCTAGAACATGCCAATACCGGCCAATCAAACTCCTGTAATTGGCCGGCAATAGCGGCTGGCCACTAGCAGAAGGCTGCATAGGCAAGTCACTTCTTCAACGAATTTTTTTTAATATACCTTTTAAAAAATAATTTAATATAAATATCACACGGAATGATGATTTGGGAAAAATGACCCAGTGTCGTACGTGCCGCATACAAAATTCTCATTCCGTATGAGGCTCATACGAAATGTGCATTTTTTCCGTGCCACATCAGTTGGTGCGTGCCATGGTGGAGAAAATGTTGGCCACGGTGGAAGAAATGGACACGTACAAATTTCGTACGTGCCTCATACGAAGTGAACAGTACCTTCGTACGAGGCACGTGCGAAATTCGTCTGTGCCCAATTTTGGCACTGCATTTGATCCATTTTACACATAAGTTTATCAAAATTTATAGATCGATTTGCTAGAAATTTCCAAAGTATAAAATAGAGCATATATTCTGTAGTTTCGAATTCAATGAAGTTCCTATATATTTAGTATGTAGAAACAAGAGTAATTGAAGGTATTATTAAGCAATACGATCACATTTCTGTATGTTTGTAAAATATATTCAGTTTTGGTTTTTTGTTTAGAAACACTTGGAGTTAGAATTTGTAGAAACATACATAAAAGTTATTGTAATGTAAGTTTCGTTGAGTATAAAAAATTAGTTATCAATATATTTTATGGGAGTTTAATGGGAGCTACAAAATTTTTAAAATCATATTACGATAACAATCGCATTGCTTCAAAAAGTATAGAATTAATTGTACTAAAATTAAAAAGCTTGGCGGCGGTTACATGAAATGGAATTACATAGTTCCGAAAATATGTGCATGTTGTTTGCCACTCTACTACTACGGTACATGAGGCAAAACATACGTACACATATTTTTGGAAGAAAACATAAAATAGGTAATACAAATGACGTGTGTACGACGCACTTAAGATGCGTCAATCTAATCCTAACATGCCTTAGTTGAATTAAACGTCGAGCATAGTTTACCCAAGTTGCTACTGAGTGCAACGGGGATATTTTCCCTTACGCAAAGCATCCAGACTGACTTCTCTTGCACGACGAGCTCTCTGTCGCATGCGTTCTCGCTCAGCCTCTCGTGCTTGTGCTGCGACGCATTCCTCCTCTGCAGCTTTGCGATCACACTCTGCGAACTATTGTCGAATTTCTTCTTGCTTCTTGCGATGACACTCCTCCTGTTCAGCTCTATTCCTTCTCTCTTGCTCTATTCTTTCATCCCACTCTATTTCTTCTTTGAACTTCCAATATGCATGTTGATCCATTCTCTGAACCTCCTTGGCGTCTTCTGCCGATTGTTCCTGGTCGATGTAGTTTCTGAAGTCGCAAAGAGGTGGTGGTGACTGCACAAGTTTTTGTACAAAAGATTAGATTGTATAGCATTCATAAAAACATAAATAATGTTGCATATTACCTGTTTTCTACCACCTGGAAGAAATGGGCACATCCTGTGAGGAGGATCATACTCGTAGTTGTCGCACATCCAAAACCGGCAACCATACGAGTAACCAGGTCGAAGATCTCTTACAAACCTACAATCAGTGCCACAGAAACACATTGGAGGTTGTAATCCCTTGGGGATTGGAACCTTTCTCTATTTGTGGGTGGTGAGTTCTCATCCATGGTACTAAAGTATATAGAATGATTGTAGTGAGTACGTGTTGAAGCTGTTAGCGGAGTGGGTGTTATATAGACGAACGGATGATGTTGTATGGACCTAGTGTAGGAGAAATTTCATCCCTGAGATGTATAAGTGTGAACTAACATTTCACGTGGTCTGACATGGAGCAGTGAAATTTTATTTTTCTCTTGTACGAGATTCGTCTAACATGGAGCAGTGCAATTTTGTTTTTCTCTTATACGAGATTCGCCTGTCATGGACCTGGTGATGTCCTGGATAAGTTTCACGTGAGTTTTTTGTCGTATTTTATGTAGATAAGATTTGTCTTACAAGATTCGTCTCACAAGTTACAAAGTAGTATGGCGAGTCACAAAGTAGGAAGACAACAAAGTAATTTTAACAAACTTTTCATTCGAAACATACTTGTTATACATGGGAACCATACTTCTGATACATATGAAACATACTTCTGATACATGCGAAACATATTTCTCTACTTCGCTACTACTTGTGATGCGGACAGTTGCAAGATATGTTATTGCAAACGTCGTTTTCATCCTCATCATTCGTCTGACTTGTACCAGGATAGAGTTTCATTTGTTGAAGTTCCATTTCAGCTAGTTCACCCACCAAATCTTTATTGTGATGTTGTACATGTTTAATGTACTCTCGAGTAGCCTTAATAGGTGGTGGATCAACCCAGAGTGTATATCGACAGTTTTCATCATCATAGTAAGCCTAAAACCAAAAGTATTGTCAGTAAAACTGCATATATGAAAGATGTGTTGAAAATGATATTTAGTACTTACTCCACCAACAGGACAACGAAAGAAACGATGATCGTTGTCGTCTCCTTCGTCCATCATTTGGACAATACAATCCAGGTGACAATGACACTTAGGCCACTCTTGTTTGATGTCATCATATGGTCGTAGTGGATTAAACGGACCAAAATCACTCTTAGTAAAAAGTGGGAACTCATCTAATAGTGGTTCATACCAAGTTGGACCTCCCATCAAGTAATTTTAGCACTGCTCTAAAGTTTTCACTTCCTCGCGTACCACGACTTGTACTCGCCATTGTTTCACCTCCACGCCTACCTCGACCTCTACTCGTCATTGTTGGCATGCATGAGTCATATTTATATAGGGCGATGAGTGCAATGTCGTTCTTCTCTTGTACGAGATTCACTTGCAATGTCGTTCTTCTCTTGTACGAGATTCGCCTGACATGTATCTATTGATGTCATGGATAAGATTCGTCTGACACGATAAAGTGCAATGTCGTTCTTTTCTTGTACGAGATTCGCCTGACATGTAGCTGTTGATGTCTTGGATAAAATTCGCCTAACATGATAAAGTGCATTGTCGTTTATATAAAAAAATGATAGAAGTATGAAAGATATAGTGCATAAAGAAAACATAACATAGTTCTTCTATAAATAACACACACATATATGGGTACACTTTACTAACGTCTACCACGCTTGTTGTTGAACCTACGCGCAGCATTCACATGAGCCCGATCATAAGACACGCGCGAAGGAGTTGCCCTCCTCCGTCGCTGCTGAACGTGTGCAGGTGTCTCGAACTGCTGTGAAGGTTGAGTCGGAATGGGATCACCCTCCAACTGCGATGTAGGATTTGTATCCTATTATGGCATGTCCACCACGTAGTCGTCGATCTGGAAAGGTGAAGTTGGAGGACTGTTGTGGTGCGTCTGCGAGCCGGAAAGCATAGTATCATAGTCAGTTATGCCCTCTCCTGCATTGGCATAACATATATAGTTAGCAAGTTCATTGTCACTACAGGAAACCCGACGATTTGCGATGGCCAGGGCCGTCGCAAATAAGCAAAATGCTGTCGCAAATAAGCTATTTGTGACAGCTTTTCTTATATGCAACGGTTTTTGGCCGTCGCAATTAAGATTATTTGCGACGGCCACCGTCGCAAATAAGATTAATTGCGACGGCTAGCAGCGGCTGTCGCAAGTTATTGCCGTGGGCCGGTGGGCCCCACAACAATATTTGCGACGGCCGGGCCGTCGCAATTAAGTGCCTCTATTTGCGACGGCCTGGGCATCGCAATTAAGCTCAATGGGCAGGGCCCACATGTCCTCCACCAGGACCCACGCCGCTATTTGCGATGGCCCGTCCGTCGCAATTAACTCTTATTTGCGACGGCCTGGCCATCGCAAATATTAGTGGCTTATTTGCGACGGCTTGGAACCTTATTTGTGACGGTACTGTATAAAAAGCCGTTGCAAATAAGGTTTTTTATTTTTAAAAAAAAAACAGAAAATACTAACCGGCTCGATGGCCAGAATAACAGAACAGACAATATTCATCACAACACATCACAACAGTTTCAAAACACATCACACACATCGTAAAACATCGCATCAACATCAACAAACTAAACATGGGCTCACTCGCCCGTCTGACCTCCGTATCCACCTTCGAAGCCACCTCCAAAGTCGAAGTCGTTGTCGCGCCTCATTCCAGGTGGCAGTAGCGATGGCGACGGCGTTTGTGCAGCCGTCGCGGATCCCTGCAATTAATGAAACTTAGAGTTAGAATATAAATGCATCAACATCTCTCTCCCTCCCTTCCTCTCCCTCTATCTTCATCTAGATCCCCCTCTCTTCCTCCCTCTTTTCATTTCTCTCTTTGTCTCTCACTCTATCTCTTTATTGCTATCCTTTTCCCTCTATCTTCCTCTCTCTATCTCCATCTACATCTCCCTCCCTCAATCTTCCCCTCTCTCTATCTCCATCTACATCTTACTCTCTCTCTTCATTCCCCTCCTACTCTATCTAACTATTTTTCACTCTTTCTTCTGTCTCTCTCTTTCTTCTCCCTCTCTTTCTTCTATCTCGATCCTTTTCTTCTATCTAACTATCTCCCTCTTTCTTCTATCTCAATCTTTTTGTGCTGAAAAATAAGGATTACAAAAAAAATTACATGACCCACAGAAGAAGGATCGCCTGGAAGGACAGGTGGTAGTACCAGTAGCTGGATCCCAGACCTTGCGCCCGAGCCATGGCCTGTCATTGCAAACATTAAATGCTATCTATTAGTAAGTCATTTACGCTGAATTAATGAGAATTTTAGTTTTTATTTTGTTACCTCCATTGCTTCCCGCATCTGCGCCAACGCTGCTGCCTGGGTTTGGATCGTGGCCTCCATCGCGATCCTTTAGCGTTCCGACTCCTCCTGTCGCCTGAAGAGGGACTGCATCTCAATGTACCTCTGCAAGGCGCGACGACTAGTCATGCCCACCGAAGAAGTCTGCGTGGAGCTGACTCTCGCAGGTCTCGCCGCCCTCGAGTTACGCCACCAAAATCTCGTCCAAATCCGGACCCGCGTCTCGTCACAAGCCACGCCCCCTCGGTCACTCCGAGACTGTCCAAAAAGAGACAATTCCGAACCTGCATGTCTCACATGCCAATGGCATGTGAGACGTGCTGATCCGAAATGGATAATACATTGCTATAGGTTACGTTGCTCATTTTCATTTTTAGGTCATTTAAGAGAGAGGGAATAACTAGAGAAAGAGTGAGAGGAAAGTTGGTCTTAGATGACAATTCCACATCCATTTCCACCGTCCACGCAATCGCAGGTCATTGACGTCCTTACCAACTCGTTTGCTTCCATGTCGCCTTGACTACTATGATCTACACGGCACGATCACACTTATTGCGTGTCGTGCCCTTGCGGGTTGGTCCGAGCCAGCCCAAAACCCCTTTATTTATATATATTAAGTAGTCACTCAAAAACATTATCTGAATGCACTAAAGTCCAAACATACACTAAACAGAATAGAAAAAACTATTAATTCTAAACACTCACGCAATCAAAAGAACAAGAGAAAAAAATTATTAATTCTAGTAACCTGCATAATAAACATATTTACCAAAGCATGACAAAAAACTATCTAAACCTAAAAAAACATAATCATGTAGCAACATCTACATCACACACTTGACATAGGCTGAACTAGTAACATGGTGATGCAAATCTAAAGAAAATGTGTTACATTATTAAAAGTTTGATAAAAAACAGTTGGAACATTATACATATCAGAGCAGCTACTATACAATATGAGAAGAATGATGGTGCCATACCTCAGCAGTGAAGTGGATCTGAGTGTGCACGGTGGGGAGGGGACCTGAGCAATGTAAAGAAAATGCATTATGTCAAGACCGATTTGATAAAAATAGCTAGAACACTCAAAGAACTGAATATAATTGGACCAGCTAGATCACCATATTATGATGCTTTTGTTTGATCCAGAAGCAAGTCCCCCACTCGCTAAAACACAATGGTTAATAACCTACTTTTCATCTTTAAGAGGTTACTCTAGTGCTAATTTTCTGATTTAAGAGGCACAGTCGGATTGAGCAAAAGCAGCAGGCCGCACCGGGGAAGGAAGTCAGAAAGAGTGAAACCAGCGGTCCCGGTCCGCACGCTTGATTTCGGCCGGAAAAATGAAGAATGGTGATGGCTGCCAGAGTTTCTGCTCTAGGAAGCACAAGAACGGAGGAACTTCGACTTTGCTAGCCAGGAGGTGATATTAAGGAGCGAGAGAAGGATTAGGGCAAGTTGCGGCTGCACAACAACGTGACGTCCGAGCCGCCGCGCTCGACGCGCATGCAGCGGGGCTGAATTTTCCGGAGCTTCTACATGTGTCGGCTAAGACCATGCACGGACATGGGAAGAAACTCGACCATGGATACGATCGAGCCCGACGATAGACCAGGTCAACAAAAGCATGAACCCTGACGCGATCAACATAGGCCAGAAAACTGAGAATTCAGTGTCGACGCTCTTGTCCTGAGACGCCAGGAAACGGCAGTTTGACGCAAGCTAGAACAAGCTGAAAATTTCACTCTTCTTCTTCAGATCTCGGCTAAACCAAGTGTAACTGAAAAACTGAAAAGCATTTAGACCGTAGTCCGTAGGCATGACCAACTATGGACGATTAACACAACAAATGCAATCAACAAACGCCTGAATTGTTCAACTCGAGGGTCATCCAAACAAACACTGCATGTCTGCAGCCTGCCTGCTGAGGCGAGAAAACTGCAGCAACGGCCACATCGGCTAGAACTTTTTTTAGGGCGTGCCAATTCGAACTCCATTCAGTTTCTGATGCACACGGTAACACGGTCTCGTACACTATCACCAAATTCACAAAGAGCAAGCCGAACCGAACCAAACATGTTTCGAGCATTGTGACGGCAGCACTGTAATAGCTCCCTTGAATATTTTCCAAATTATCTTTCCAAAAACCAACAGTTCTAATCAAAGTATCACTGCACCAAATGTTACTGTTAAGGATTCAAATCAAGCTTGAGCATAATTTCTAGATGGTCCAATAAACAAGCGTACGCAATCAAATCAACTAATAGAAGCCAATTACCATTTAACAAAAAAACCGAGCTCACCTCGGAGGCGTCGGGGGCCGGGGGTGGCGCGGGCGCAGCGGGGGCGCAGCGGTCCGGGGCCGGCGAGGCCGGGGCCGGCGGGCCGGGGCGGCGGGGGCGCAGCGAGCCGAGGCCAGGGGCGGCGGCGGAGCGGCGACGGCGGGGCGGCGGGTTGGTGGCGGGGCAGCGACAGCAGGCCGGTGGCGGGGCGCGGCAGGGCGGCGGGCAGGTGGCGGGATGCGGAGGGCGGCGGGGCTAGAGTGTTGAGTGGTCGTGAATGAACCGTCGGGTCGGGATAAAAGCCCTTATTTTCGACGGCCTAGTAAATTGCGATGGCCCCACCATAAGGCCGTCGCAATTAATGTTACTTGTGATGGCCTTTTCAGCAGCCGTCGCAAATAAACATTTATTTGTGACGGCCATCGTAGTTGTGACGGTCCTAGGGTTGGACGTCGCAAATAAGTTGTTATTTGCGACGGCTCTATGGTGGGCCGTCGCAAATAAGGTCTTATTTGTGACGGCCACGTTATTTGCGACGGCCAAAGGCGGGCTGTTGCAATTTAATCTATTTGCGACGGCTGGCTGCCGCAAATAAAACCAGCCGTCTCAAATGATCGCTTTTCCTGTAGTGTGTGTCCATTATGTTTTTAAGTAGCAAAATTGTTGCACGTCATACCTGCGCCCATGTGTGGCACATGCGTGGACGGGCCAGCCAAGTCCGAAGAAGGAACCCAAGAAGGTTTCTGTGCCGATGGGTCTGGGAAATCTCAACCAGGTACCTGTGTGGATGGGCCTGGGGGCCAAGCAGCAGGTAGCTGTGTGAACGACATGGACAACATATTCAAATAAAAAACATGAACAACATATTCATAATAGTACATATGTCAATATTCGATACAACACACTTCACCTATTGTAAAATCCCACTTAATTCTAAATATGAAATTCAGTTGTCAGTTAAATTCAAATTTAATTGGGTTCAAGATGTGGTCATGTGCATAAACTAGAACCTATTCAATTCCATCTTCTTCTCATGTTAAAAATTTTATTAACATGAGAAACATACTTCACCAATAATCTTAGAATAATTCAAATATCATCTCTGCAAAAATTTTGGAATATTTGAATGGGGTTTGCTTGGACAAATCAATTTATAGTACCTCATATACTCAAATAATCAAAATAGAATATAGCTACTGTATACACATGCCCTGTCATAAATGTTCAAATCTAAGGGTATAATTTTTTCTATAGTCTTCTAAAGTTACAAATAAGCTCCTTGAAAAGTTTCATGAATTTTGTAATCCATTTGCTATTTTATTTGAGACGCTCAGCGAATTTGAGTAAAGTTTAAATTCAAATTCAAAAATCTGGTCCAAAAATACTTGAACATAAAGATCTAAACACACGATTGTGTTCAGCACATTTTTCTTGACTTATCCATGAAGTTCAATGATTTTTGGAGTTCATTTACTATTTTAAAATGAATTACTAAAGTGGGCAGTGGCTATGAGGCTGACTGGTGGGGCCCACTAGTCAGCAGCCCACGGGCGGCCAAAATCCAGCGCGCGCTGCGCGCGCCACCGCGACAGCATGCACCAGCGCGATGGTTTTAGTTGTCCCTCCTCCAAATCCCTACAATTATCGCTCCTTGCTCCTCCTTATCGCTTCTACGGTTGATCTTTCCTTCCTCCCTGACGCTGAGCCGACGCTCTGCTCCATTTCGCTCCCGTGCGCAATTCCGACTGCCAGTGCTGCGCGGCCGTTGCCGGCCAACCGGAAGATCCTCTTGCCGAGCTCTCAACAGCAAAGTTGTTCCCCACTCCCTCCTCTATCCTCTGGTTCAATCCCTTCGTTGTTTAGTTGATGTTTTGGCCGGTATTTTGAAGCTAAACCGGAGTTCGCCGTCGAGGTCACCGTGCGCCGTCTCTGTTCCACGGTGCCAGGCTGCTGCAAGCCATTTTGGTCTTCGACTCCAACAGCAAAGTGGTGCGCCTGGACACACTCTGCACGACGGTGAAAGCCGTTCCTCATTTACATGAGTATCGAGCAACTTATCCAAGTTTTAATCTCGGCTGAAGCATATGAGCTCATTAGGTTTCCGTTTCAATTCGGTGTGCACACATAATTATTATTCACAATTGCTTGAGAATAGTTTCTTCATTTCCTTGCGCATCCTCTCGAACTGGAATCATCAAAAATGACCAACCCTAGCTCTAGAATCATGAGTTTTTCCTTCCGCCATTAAGAGCCCGCCCCTGTCGCCGTCGACGGTTGTTTGCCGGCCATTACACGACGATTTCACCTCCCTATCACTTCCCTCATGGTTACGTGATACTTCCCCAACTTTTCCTGAAATTTTTAAGTCACAGGGCGATGGTTCCGACACGGCCGGAACCCTAGCTGCCGCCGCCGCCAATGTGTCGCCGTTTCCGGTCGTCGGCAAGCTTCACCGACCCCACCATCGTGCTGAGCGCACGATTTTAGGGTTGGGCGCCCAAAACTAGGCACGGAGGTGGCCGGGAACTTGGTTCCGGCGAGGCTCGCCGGAGCACGCCGCCGCTGTAGCCCCGCACGCCACCCACGTCGAGAGGTTGACGATGACACTGCGGGCCCCGCGTGTCAGCGTCTGTTAGTCCCCCGTCGGATCAGGTGTGGCCATGGGATTTGTTGTGGCTACGCGGTTTTTCTCTGTGGTTCCTGTGTGGTTTGAATGCCACTGGTCCATTTTAAATTTGTGGGGCCCACTGTTTAATTCAAATTTTCCCCTAGGAATTTAATTCCACATTTGGCTCCAACTTATAAAATTCATATCTCTCTGTAGATTGCTCCAAAAATCTTCAAACAAATTTTATTCGAAAGCCCTTGAGCTCTAGTTTCTGTTAGTACCAATTACATTTTGTGAAACTTACTTTTAAATTCTGTAGAAAACAATCTTTCCAAATACAAATACAATTTTTCCAGATGAAATTTCCACTAGAAAAATCCCCAAATTCACATAAAATACAGTGTCCTATTCTTGATTACCAGAAAAATTTTGGGAGCCATTGCACCTGTATAACCCTCTGTATAATTCAATTACCTTTTTCAGTCATTGAATTATTACAGATGTTCAGTTGCTTTATTATGTCCCAAGTTTGGACAGATCCTTCCTTTAGTCATAAACTAGTTCCTGTAAAATTTTGGGATTTAATTGACTTAGTCTCCTGGTCCTAATTCAGTTGCCAACTGAATGTTAATTGAAAAGCTAAAATTCAGTTATAAAATAATTCCAGAAATTTTTGCCAACTTTGAAATTCAATATCTCCTTCACCAAGGCTTATAAATTTATGAAACTAATTTTTCTAGAACCAGGACAACATCCTCTATCATGATCATCAACTAGCAGCTATGTTCAAGCTACAATTTCTTCTCTAAAATTATTGGAAATTTATTGCTTACCATAATTTTAGAGACAACAAACTACTTTGATCATCTCCTGTTCTTTGCAAGAGTATTCCTTGTAGTCCCTAACATCTACCATAAAAATCCCAAAGCCAAAGAAGATCATTCGCTCACTATAACCATAGTTAGAAGCTTATGAACTATATCTACATTATAATTTACTAGCATTCATATATGCATGTCGTGTAGTGATCGATATTGACGAGAAGTGTCTCTTGGAGGAGAAGGCCAAGGTGTCCACTAGAAGTCCTTGGTGGAGTCTTCATAGAAGGACCACTAAAAATTGACATTTAATCGAGTGCAAACTAAAGCAAGCCCCGGTTTGCATTTAAGAGCTTTTCAAAGTTTTTTAGTTTTATTCATTTACATCTTCAGTTGATATTGTGCATTACATATAAGGTGCTTGATACTCCACTTGCATATCCACAAATCCTATGGGAGGATTGGAAAGGTTTACAGCTTGACGTGTAGAACTGTCAATGCTAATGTTGTAGATATACCGGTAGAAGTCGAGTAGTTGGAATCTACTCGCGAGATAGGAATAATAGTTCATATGAGGGTAAAAGATGAAAGAATGGCTTATGAAATGAATACGAGACCAGGCAGGGGAAATAGGAGTCGACGAGATGGAGTCTCGGGCGCATAGCCCTGCCTGTGTCGCTTGAGGACCGTGCCGTATGCGGCACCGTTGGGCAAGCTTGAACTGTACCGGTTGCATAATGGGATATGGGCCCAATAAACTGATGTAACCCGGGATGAAGAGGTTTGTCGACATTGGAGTCTTGGGTCAAAGGTGGCCACGTATAACGCGGGGAGGAGAACACGTATGTGTCTCCCACGCGGGTGTGCATGTCGTGCAGTCCGGGTGTGTCCTGATTGCAATCACCGTCCCTCGCGGTTATTTGAGTACCACTTGTCTGTCGCTGTCGTGACGTAGTAAATAGTAAAGAAGCCAGAAGAATATGTTGTATTGAATTATAATTGCTTTGCAACCTTGTGTGACTTAGAGATAGCAAAATTAAAGTTTACAGTTTCCCCATACTTTAGCTGTAATAGCATTATGTGATTTGGGCATGTCATATCATCGGCAAAGCTTTTCTTGTTTGATTGTGGAGTCTATGATGTGTCATGCTTGAAGAATGTCATTTGATACTTAAAACATGATTATAAGGATCCACTTGTAGGCGAGTCTATTTATGCTATTCCATACCTATGATTAGACTTTACCTTGCATATGTCTAGTGAGACGGGTCAGTCTTGCTGAGCCTTATGCTCATATTTGCAGTTAACGAGTTTTTGCAAGTTATACCATTGATGAAGGGCCTAACGACGATGCCTTACCCTTTCAGGTTCACGGCTGAGTAAGAGTCCTGCACGCCGCCAATATCTGTGAGTGCTGCTAGTGTAAAGCGTCCGAGGGCATGGACAACTTTACTCATACTCATGCATAGCAAGTGCTGAGAGTGTAGTATGATGTGTAGATTTCTTTCCTACGTTATAAATTGTAAAACTTCTGCTGTGTTTATGAATCAAAGACTTAGTATTGTATTTTATTCTCGTTCTTTTCTTGTATACTATTGGGTGTCACATCGCACGACACCACCCAATGAGATCCTTTGATGTCGGGATTCTGGTCCCCACAGGCATGGTATCAGAGCATCATTGGGAACAATGTACTTGAAAAGAGCATATTTTCAAAACTTAGGATTTATGAGTGAGGAATTAGCTATATGCCCTTATAAGGAGTATTATTAGTATAAGATATAAAGGTGGTAAACTAACTTATATGTTATTAATTTTGTAACGATGCTCCAACGTCAGGTAAGAGGTAAGGTACGCCACCGTAAGCGAATCAATTGCGGTAAGCTCACCATGCGAGACGTAGCATGGAAGTTTTTTGTGGCTTGGCACAGAAAAGTTAATAGGAGTCTCTGAAACTTTCCATGTTTTTGAGAACCTATGACACGCGGTACCCCAGCGTGCTTCAAAGTTAGTGGGAGCCCCTGTCGGGTGGTGTATAACCCGATAGTATGCCTCTCTAGAATCATTCATATTCTGTGGGAGCATGTGAAACACGTATGCTCGAGCGTGTATAAGTCGGTTCGTACAAGAGTCTTTGTTGTACAAACATATTATAGCCATGTACCTCGAGACATGACATCGCTCGAGGGCGACTCACACCAGAGTCGTATGCATTTACTTTTGTATATATCATTGTGACTGACTGTCGTGTTTTCCCCATGCCGCCCTTGAGGTGTGAAGGTGTGAAAGGGGATTGTTTGTCTTTTGCAGCATTGACTACGGTAGCGCCCCGTGTAGCACACGTTTGCGAGTGAACGATACTAGGACCACCTATAAACGTATCCGGATATACCGGTTAGAATTTTCTTTAGTGAGGCACGTAGTACCGTCAGTATCGACTTTGGTACTTGACCATCCCCAATGTCAAAATGGTTTCATTACATTTTTGGAAAGTCCGACTACCAGTTGCTGGTAAGTTTTGGACATTGCAAGGTGAATATCACTCATAACTCGTGAAGAATCAAGATTCTTTATTTCTGGCAGAAGTTTGCTCAACTTTGCCAGGTCATAATCTTGGTTAGTTGAAAAATAACATAAGTATATGCTATATGGGTAGAAATATCATCACGTCCACTACAAAGTTTATTTTGATCTTTAGGACTGAAAATGATCCTACATTGGTGTAAACTGAACTCCACAAAAACTACTACAAATGTCTTACCCAATTACACAGTCTCTGTATTTTCACCATAACTTCGTGTAGAAAAATCTTATGCCCTATTGCGATACATATCTGGAGAGGGAAGAAGCATATCTACAACTTTGTAAATTGAAGTATTTTCTAATTCGACACTGAACCAATCCAAATTCCAGGTTGAAAATGGTACACTGCAGAGCTGCTGGCAGAATACCGTTCGGCTCGTCTGTCAACTTTAGACAGTCATATTCCTTAATCTTACAAATTGACATGGTCATATATATACATTTATGGAAAGCTTAGGAAGTCCTCTATCAACTTCCTATTCAACTCCTGGTCTGAATCTTTCATTATCAGATCCCAATTCCAATTGTCGCAAATGCTGTTCTGGCAGTCCAGGACCAGAAATCATTTGTGCATAGTTGGAATTTGCGAGCTTTGACCTGTATAACGACTTTGTAAGCCTGAACCAAATCTATTTCTGGAATATTAATATGATTTGGTACCATGTTTATTTTGTCATTACCTCAATATATTGTTTTGATATACCTGTATAAACTGTGGACAAAAACCCACATATACAGGGGAGGTTCTGTCAAAATTTCCAGAAAATTGTAGTCAACTTCAGACCTGTATAACTTTTAATTCAGAACTCACCTTGAGGTGTTCAAGTACAATATGGAAAGTTTATGAAGTGCTACAAAAATTTTGTATTCAACTCAAATCCTATTCCTGCCATTTACTGGGAGCAAATTTCGAATTTATACAGGATGGTCTGCTGGAACAGAACTGAAGTTCATATTCCAGATTCGAGCTGTCTTGTAACCATTAATCAAGCTTCTATATATTCCATTCCAGAATTGATATGGGGACAAAGTAATACATTCTGGAAAGGTTTTCGAGTTTACTATAAATTTGTAGTTGAACTCCAGACCAAATTATGCATTTAACTGTGAGAAATAATTACATTTCTACAGACTGGTCTGATGGACCAGAAACTGGACGGCATACCAGTATACGATATTATCAACTCAAATCGTTTTAGTTTCACCCTCTTATGTTACTCATCAGGTCTAGGGGTGATTACTCCACATGATTGATTAACATAAAGCTGAAACACCATGTTAAGTTATTGGTGGGCAGTATCACTTATTTGGGTCTAGTTCAATATTCTAATCTTTATTTACACCTTGCCTACTGCATTGTAAAGTGATGCATATTACGGTCTTTATCATGATTCCAGTTGGTACTGCAACTTTGGATGTTAACCGTAATGCTCACTCTTGCAGCATGGATCACACTCATTTTGAGGGTGAACCGGATAATTCTGCTCATGGTGGAGATGACTCAACTCTACCACCAGTGCCATCATCAACCGGATTGGCAGAAGTCTTAGCAAGGATGGCCGAGTCTCTGTAGACGTTGGTACAACGGAGTGTACAACCTGAGGCTCGACCACTTGATCGACCTCAAGTCACATATCTGGATTTCTTGGCGACTCAACCACCGGTTTTCACAGAAGCCTTGGAACCATTGGAGTCGGGTCATTGGCTCCGGGTGATTGAAGCCAAGTTTGAATTACTCCAGTGTGACGAATATCAGAAGGCTTTATTTGCCGCTCAACAACTTCACGGATCCGTAGGAGCCTGGTGCTCTGAATATCTCACCACTCTCCCTGATGGTCATCGTGTGATCTGGCCGGAATTCCGTGATGTTTTCCGTGCACGTCACATATCTTATGGGATGATTAAAACCAAGTTGGAGGAGTTTGTGGAGTTGAAGCAAGGAGAAATGAGTGTTTATGAATACTCCAAGGCGTTCAATCGTTTGGCTCAATATGCGCCTGAGTATGTGAATACCGATGCGTTGAAGTGTGGTTGTTTCCTTCGAGGACTGAACGTCAAGCTTTGAGCTCGACTGGTGTTATTCAATAACGACAACTACAATGACTTGGTTGGTACCGCTATTGTTCAGGAGGATGCAACTCTTCGCTATCAGGCAGAGAATAGGAAGTGAAAGACATCACTGAAGATCATCAGTGATGTTCCTCAGGAGGATCGAGCGGTATATTGCTTACTGTCCGGTCGAGAGCTTTGGTCGAGTGAGCAACCACAACAGGTTCGGTATCACTCCTATCCAGTGGAGACCTTACTTGCACCTCAACAAAGCGTGCAAGTGTGTCCTAGTTCTCCACGGCAGCAGTATGATCTCACTCTTGCAGCCCAATCTCTTCAAGATGTGCATATTGTCAGTCCACCCCAATTCAATGGAAAGCACAGAATGCATTTAGCACGGGAACGTCGCAAGATGGAATGTGACCGTGTCCAATTGTCGTTTTCCAAGAATTCTGATCAGCACCATAAACTTAAAAAGAAGACCTCATCGAAGTCTGTCAGTGTTAATTATACTGCGATTGAGGACATTCCAGAAGGAGAACTGTTTTAGCAGGCACGTTTACTTTACATGATCAACCAGTAGTAGTTCAGTTTGACTCTGGAGCTACTCATAACTTTGTGAGCAAGTCTTTTGTGTTGAAACATCAAGTGCCAATTGTGACTGTCTCACATCCTTTTTGTGTCAGTTCACCTGGAGGCAATATTTCATCTAATGAGGTTGTTTCTCGAGAACCTTTGTGCATGGGTGGAAGTATCTATCCGGTGAACCTCATCATTTTGGAAGGTCAGCAGATTGACCTCATCTTGGGGATGTCATGGTTGATACATCATGGAGCTATCTTTGATATCGGCTCGCGGACTGTCCAACTGAATTCTCAATTCCATGGTAGCAACACTTTAAATCTTTTGGATACCACACCAAGAGTCTCAGCGGTGCATCACACAAGTGCCAAGAAGCTTGAGGATATCCCCGTAGTGTGTGAATATCCAGACGTGTTTCCTGACGATCTTCCGGGCATGTCACCAGAACGTGATGTCGAGTTCAAGATTGAACTTACGCCAGGAACCATGCCAATCTCAAGGAAGCCGTATAGGATGGCACCGAAGGAACTTGCGGAATTGAAGGAGCAGTTGAATGACTTATTGAGCAAGGGTTTTATTCGCCCAAGTTCATCACCTTAGGGTTGTTCCGCGTTGTTTGTAAAGAAGAAGGATGAGACTTTGAGGTTGTGTGTGGACTATCGTCCACTGAATGTGATGACCATAAAGAACAAGTATCCACTACCACGCATTGATATCTTATTCGATCAACTAGTGGGTGCTAAGGTATTCTCAAAGATGGACCTTCATTCAGGTTATCATCAGATTAAGATTCGACCGGAGGACATTCCAAAAACCGCATTCTCTACGAGTTATGGGTTGTATGAGTACCTTGTCATGTCCTTTGGGTTGACCAATGCACCATCTCACTTCATGTATCTCATGAATTCGGTGTTTACGCCGAAGTTGGACAAGTTTGTTGTGGTATTCATTGACGACATCTTGGTGTATTCTAAATCTGAAGAAGAACGAGCTAAACACTTGCATATTGTGTTGCAACGCTTTAAGGGATCACAAACTGTATGCAAAGTTCAGCAAGTGTGAGTTTTGGATCTGCCAAGTGCCATTTCTAGGGCACATCATCTCGGCTGATGGTATTGTCATTGATCCAAGCGAAATTGTACAAGTCTTGAAGTGAAAATCTCTGAAGTCCGTACATGAAGTTCGTAGTTTCCTTGGCTTGGCTGGCTATTATCGGAGGTTCATTCCGAGTTTCTCAAAGTTATCTAAACCAATGACAGAACTACTAAAGAAGGGAACGAGATATGTATGGACTAAAGAATGTGAAGAAGCATTTCAAGCTTTGGTGAAACACCTCACAACAGCACCGGTGTTGGCTCAGCCTGACACAACCAAACCATTTGATGTCTATTGCGATTCACCTGGCATTGGTCTTGGTTGTGTACTCATGCAAGACAGAAGAGTGATCGCGTATGGATCCCGGCAGCTTCGAAATCATGAACAACATTATCCGACTCATGATCTTGAGCTCGCTGCCGTGGTGCTCGCATTGAAGATGTGGAGGCACTATCTATTAGGCCATCTAGTGCATCTCTACACTAATCACAAGAGTTTGAAGTACATTTTCACCCAGAAAGACTTGAATATGCGACAGCGAAGCTGGTTGGAATTGATCAAAGACTACGAGATTGAGATCCACTACCATCCTGGCATAGCAAATGTGGTTGCAGATGCGCTGAGCCCCAAGTCTCATGTCAATCATCTGTCGATCATTTCAATGGAAGAGGATGAGCCAAGTTTATACTTGGTTCCATATGGAGCACTGTATAATCTAGCCCTCATCCCTACCATCAGGGAAGATATTGTAGAGGCTCAGAAGGAAGACAAGGGAATGTCGCACATTCGATGAAGAATGAAGAAGGAGGGGTGAAATGCTTTCGATGTGATGATCATGGTACTATTTGGTTTAAAGACCGTATAGTCGTACCCCATGACATGGAGCTCCGAAAGAAGGTCTTGGATGAAGCACACTTATCCAAGTACTCTATTCATCCGGGTAGCAACAAGATGTACCAGGATCTGAAGAAGAAATTTTGGTAGTCCTGGATGAAGTGAGAGATAGCAAAGTATGTATCCGAATGTGATACATGTCGGCGAGTGAAAGTCGACCATTTGAGGCAAGCCGGACAGTTACAACCCTTGAACATACCGGCATGGAAGTGGGAAGAAATCAGCACGGATTTCATCGTAGGATTACCCCTCACTTTCCGTAAGCATGATTCGATTTGGGTGACAGTTGATCGGTTGACCAAGTCGGCTCATTTTATCCCTGTCAACACCAACTATCGAGCTCCCAAGTATGCAGAGTTGTATATCACAAGGGTCATGTGCCTACATGGAGTACCCCGCACTATCATTTCAGATTGTGGAGCCTTATTTGTTGCTCGCTTTTGGGAGAAGCTCCACGCATCATTGGGTACCAAGTTGATTTGAAGCTCTGCTTATCATCCGCAGAATGATGGTCAGACGGAGCGAGTAAATCAAGTCCTTCAGGACATGCTACGAGCTTGTGCCATCCACCATGGTAAAAATTGGGATGATCATCTACTATTGGCGGAGTTTTCATATAACAATGGCTATCAAGCTAGTATCCAGATGGCGCCATATGAAGCTCTCTATGGCAGGAAGTGTCGCACACCATTGAATTGGTGTGAGTCTGGTGAAAGAGTGACATATGGCATTGATCTGGTCAACGAAGTGGAAGAACGAGTACGAGTAATCCAAGTCAATCTCAAGGCTGTTCAATCTCGACAGAAGAGGTATGCATATAAATGACGTCGACCTCTTCACTTCGACATTGGGGATCACGTTTACCTTCGTGTATCTCCAATGAAAGGGATTCATCGTTTTGGGGTGAAGGGAAAGCTGGCTCCACGATTCATCGGGTTGTTCGCTATCACTGAGAAATGCGGACCTGTGGCCTATCGTCTGGAGTTACCGACGTCTCTCTCTGGAATTCATAATGTATTCCACATCTCTCAGATGCAGAAGTGTCTCAAATCCCCAGTTGAGGTCCGCTCGAAAGATATTGACGCTCTACGACCTGATCTCACTTATTCTGAGCATCCGGTCAAGATCATCGATGAGAATACTCGCACCACAAGAAACCGCACTTTGCACTTTTACAAAGTCTTGTGGAACAACCATACCGCTGATGAAGCGACTTGGGAAAGCGAGGATTTCTTAGATTGAACTATCCGGACTATTTAGCGGCATATGTTCGTTAAGTTCTTTTTCTTTTTGTCCTTCCTATTGTAATCTCGGGACGAGATTCTTTTAAGGGGGAAGGAATGTAAAATCCCACTTAATTCTAAATATGAGATTCAGTTGTCAGTTAAATTCAAATTTAATTGGGTTCAAGATGTGGTCATGTGCATAAACTTGAACCTATTCAATTCCTTCTTCTTCTCATGTTAAAATTTTTATTAACATGAGAAACATACTTCACCAATAATCTTAGAATAATTCAAATATCATCTCTGCAAAAATTTTGGAATATTTGAATGGGCTTTGCTTGGACAAATCAATTTATAGTACATCATATACTCAAATAATCAAAATAGAATATAGCTACTGTATACACATGCCCTGTCATAAATGTTCAAATCTAAGGTTTTTTCTATAGTCTTCTAAAGTTACAAATAAGCTCCTTGAAAAGTTTCATGAATTTTGCAATCCATTTGCTATTTTATTTGAGACGCTCAGCGAATTTGAGTCATGTTTAAATTCAAATTCAAAAATATGGTCCAAATATACTTGAACATAAAGATCTAAACACACCATTGTGTTCAGCACATTTTTCTTGACTTGTCCATGAAGTTCCATGATTTTTGGAGTTCATTTACTATTTTTAAATGAATTACTAAAGTGGGCAGTGGCTATGAGGCTGACTGGTGGGGCCCACTAGTCAGCAGCCCACGTGCGGCCGAAATCCAGCGCGCGCCACCGCGACGGCATGCACCAGCGCGACAGCGTTAGCTGTCCCTCCTCCAAATCCCTACAAATATTGCTTCTTGCTCCTCCTTATCGCTTCTACGGTTGATCTTTTCTTCCTCCCTGACGTTGAGCTGACCCTCTGCTCCATTTCGCTCCCGTGCGCAAGATTCCGACCGCCGGCGCTGCGCGGCCATTGCCAGCCAACCGGAAGATCCTCTCGCCGAGCTCTCAACAGCGAAGTTGTTCCCCACTCCCTCCTCTATCCTCTGGTTCAATCCCTTCGTTGTTTAGTTGATGTTTTGGCTGGTATTTTGAAGCTAAACCGGAGCTCGCCGTCGAGGTCACCGTGCGCCGTCTCTGTTCCACGGTGCCAGGCTGCTGCGAGCCGTTTCGGTCTTCGACTCCAACAGCAAAGTGGTGCGCCTGGACACACTCTGCACGACATTGAAAGCCGTTCCTCATTTACGTGAGTATCGAGCAACTTATCCAAGTTTTAATCTCGGCTGAAGCATATGAGCTCATTAGGTTTCCGTTTCAATTCGGTGTGCACACATAATTATTCTTCACAATTGCTTGAGAATAGTTTCTTCATTTCCTTGCGCACCCTCTCAAACTGGAATCATCAAAAATGATCAACCCTAGCTCTAGAATCATGAGTTTTTCCTTCCGCCATTAAGAACCCGCCCCTGTCGCCGTTGACGGTTGTTTGTCGGCCATTACACGATGATTTCACCTCCCTATCACTTCCCTCATGGTTCCATGATACTT
Source organism: Tuctoria greenei (assembly GCA_036927565.1). Taxonomy (NCBI): domain Eukaryota; kingdom Viridiplantae; phylum Streptophyta; class Magnoliopsida; order Poales; family Poaceae; genus Tuctoria; species Tuctoria greenei. The sequence goes on along the minus strand of JAYESD010000008.1, from coordinate 177,704,323 downwards.
CCCCAACTTTTTCCGAAGGTTTTAAGCCACAGGGCGACGATTCCGACACGGCTGGAACCCTAGCTGCCGCCGCCGCCGATGCGCCGCCGTTTCCGGTCGTCGGCAAGCTTCACCGACCCACCATCATGGTCAGCGCATGATTTTAGGGTTGGGCGCCCAAAACTAGGCGCGGAGGTGGCTGGGAACTTGGTTCCAGTGAGGCTTGCCGGAGCGCGCCGCCCGCGTCGAGAGGTTGACGATGACACTGCGGGCCCCGCGTGTCAGCGTCTGTTAGTCCCCCATCGGATCAGGTGTGGCCACGGGATTTGTTGTGGCTACGCAGTTTTTCTCTGTGGTCCCCGTGTGGTTTGAATGCCACTGGTCCATTTTAAAATTGTGGGGCCCACTGTTTAGTTCAAATTTTCCCCTGGGAATTTAATTCCAGATTTGGCTCTAACTTAGAAAATACATATCTCTTTGTAGATTGCTCCAAAAATCTTCAAACAAATTTTGTTTGAAAGCCCTTGAACTCTAGTTTCTTTTAGTACCAAATAGGTTTTGTGAAACTTACTTTTAAAGGCTGTAGAAAACAATCTTTACAAATACAAATACAATTTTTTCAGATGAACTTTCCACTGGAAAAATCCCCAAATTCACATAAAATACATTGTCCTATTCTTGATTACCAAAAAAATTTTGGGAGCCATTGCACTTGTATAACCCTCTGTATAACTTAATTACCTTTTTCAGTCATTGAATTATTACAGATGTTCAGTTGCTTTATTATGTCCCAAATTTGGAAAGAAACTTCCTTTAGTCATACACTAGTTCCTGTAAAATTTGGGATTTAATTGACTTAGTCTCCTGGTCCTAATTCAGTTGCCAACTGAATGTTAATTGAAAGGCTAAAATTCAGTTATAAAATAATTCCAGAAATTCTTGCCAACTTTGAAATTCAATATCTCCTTCACCAAGGCTTACACATTTATGAAACCAATTTTTCTAGAACCAGGACAACATCCTCTATCATGATCATCAACTGGCAGCTATGTTCAAGCTACAGTTTCTTCTCTAAAATTCTTGGAAGTTTATTGCTTACCATAATTTTAGAGACAACAAACTACTTTGATCATCTCCTGTTCTTTGCAAGAGTATTCCTTGTAGTCCCTAACATCTACCATAAAAATCTCAAATCCAAAGAAGATCCTTCACTCACTATAACCATAGTTAGAAGCTTATGAGCTATATCTACATTATAATTTACTAGCATTCATATATGCATGTCGTGTAGTGATCGATATTGACGAGAAGTGTCGCTTGGAGGAGAAGGCCAGGGTGTCCACTTGAAATTCTTGGCAGAGTCTTCAGAGAAGGACCACTAACAATTGACATTTAATTGAGTCACAAACTAAGGCAAGCCCCAGTTTGCATTTAAGAGCTTTTCAAAGTTTTTCAGTTTTATTCATTTATGTCTTCAGTTGATATTGTGCATTACGTATAAGGTGTTTGATACTCCACTTGCATATCCACAAATCCTATGGGAGGGTTGGAAAGGTTTACAGCTTGACGTGTAGAACTGCCAATGCTAATGTTATAGATATACCGGTAGAAGTCGAGTAGTTGGAATCTACTCGCGAGATAGGAATAACAGTTCATATGAGGGTGAAAGATGAAAGAATGGCTTATGAAATGAATACAAGACCAGGCAGGGGAAATAGGAGTCGACGAGATGGAGTCTCTGGCGCATAGCCCTGCCTGTGTCGCTTGGGGACCGTGCCGTATGCAGCACCGTTGGGCAAGCTTGAATTGTACCGGTTGCATAATGGGATATGGGCCCAATAAACTGATGTAACTCCAGACTGTAGTGTGGAGACTCCTCGGTTGTCCTTGAATGGAGATGCGAAGGCATAAAGGTGTAAATCTTCTAGCGGGCAACTTCGACGTGTCCGTGTAGGGGACCTTTTGCTCGGGATGAAGAGGTTTGTCGACATTGGGGTCTTGGTTGAAAGGTGGCCACGTATAACGTGGGGAGGAGAGCATGTATGTGCCTCCCATGCGGGTGTGCGTGTCGTGTAGTCCGGGTGTGTCCTGATTGCAATCACCGTCCCTCGCGGTTATTTGAGTACCACTTGTCCATCGCTGTCGTGACGTAGTAAATACTAAAGAAGCCAGAAGAATATGTTGTATTGAATTATAATTGCTTTGCAACCTTGTGTGACTTAGAGATAGCAAAATTAAATTTTACAGTTTCCCCATACTTAAGCTATAATAGCATTATGTGCTTTGGGCATGTGATATCATCAGCAAAGCGTTTCTTGTTTGATTGTGGAGTCTATGATGTGCCGTGCTTGAAGAATGTCATTTGCTACTTAAAACATGATTATAAGGATCCACTTGTAGGCGAGTCTATTTATGTTATTCCATACCTATGATTAGACTTTATCTTGCATATGTCTAGTGAGACGGGTTAGTCTTGTTGAGCCTTATGCTCACGTTTGCAGTTAAAGAGTTTTTGCGGGTTATACCGTTGATGAAGGGCCTAACGACGATGCCTTACCCTTTCGGGTTCACGGCTAAGTAAGAGCCCTGCACGCCGCTAATATCTGTGAGTGCTGCTAGTGTAAAGCGTCCGAGGGCATGTACAGCTTTACTCATGCATAGCTAGTGCTAAGAGTGTAGTATGATGTGTAGATTTCTTTCCTACGTTATAAATTGTAAAACTTCCACTGTGTTTATAAATCAAAGACTTGGTATTGTATTTTATTCTCGTTCTTTTCTTGTATATTGTTGGGTGTCGCATTGCACGACACCACCCAATGAGATCTTTGGATGTCGGGATTCCGGTCCCCACACTTAACGTACACGTACAAATTCATAGTACATAATAATAAGATATTACATAATGTAGCACATCTAAATATAACGATGCACATCAAATAGCATTGTCATCCCTAAACATAGTTGTGCGGCGTGCACGAGGATGCCGGCCGTCCTTAGGATTCCCAGAAGGTCCAACTTCAGCCACATTTCCCTCATTGTTTGAAATGCAATTTTTGTAAGTATGACCCGTTTGGTTGCACTTGCTGCATGTTACTTGAAATCTACCAATTTCGGACTCATCCATTTCGTTTCTGATACGTCGAGTCTTGTGACGACCTCTTTTCTGTTTCAACCGCATGGTGTCAGGTCCTAGCAAAGCATCTGGTCCTGGATCCGTGGTAAATGTGCCTTTAGTAGCAAACTCATATATCTCTGTATTCCATGTACTCACAAGAACCTCTTTCTGGAAGTAGTACGATACGTAATTACTTGGTGTTAACTTGGTAAATGAGCAAGCTGCAATAACATGAGAACAAGGCCTGTCGAAGAATGCACTGTTGAACAACTCTCGCACGGTTAGCACCACGACGATTCTTGTCCCTACACAGAATTTCAAACATGTGCTCTGCAGTTCCCATAGGTCGCACACTATGAAATGCGGCCTTTTGGATCTTCTTCTCCATGAACTTGCACATGTAGGGTGAATAAGCCAAATTGACATTATTCCTTACTGAAATTGCAGTTGTGTAGCGCTCACGAAAGTACTTGCATGTCCCACATAAAATGCCCTCGAGAATAGCAACCAAAGGTAATCCTCTTAAACCGCGTATCACCCAATTGTATATTTGTATTGAGTACCACTGCATTAGCATGTGTAAAATATAGAAGACTAAACTAATAGAAGTAATTTCAAAGAAGGACCTCACCTCAGCTAAATTAGTTGTCATGATGCCATACCTAGCACCATTAGTTTCGTATAAAAAAGACCACTTATCTTTCGGTTCGCGCCGAATCCAACTAGAGAAGTTTCGGCTTGATGAGCCTACAGTTGGAACAAATATTTCATTAGGATTGTCTCTGCTTTTAGACACCTCTACTTGTGTTGTAGTCAATTCGTCTAAACGTTGCCATAGAGCAATAAACTTCCTCTCTTGATTTTGACTACACAACATCTTGAATAAGTTCATAAGTTGTTTGTTCTTGATGTGACTGAAAAAGTTTGCGCCTAAATGCCTCATGCTATATCTTGATTGAATGTTTGTCCAATAAGGTTCTTGCCCACGCTTGGAAGAACCATGTTTCAAATTAGATATTGCTTTAAGCAATCTAGCATGACGATCGTGTATCAGACAAACATCAGGACGTTCTTGCACTACAACCATCTTTACCTGACTAAGAAACCAATACCAGCTATTAGTGTTCTCGCTTTCGACAAAAGATAAAGCAATAGGCAACATCTATTGATTCCCATCAACAACAATACCTGTTAGAATTTGACATTTGTACTTTCCAGTTAAAAAAGTACCATCAATGTAGAGGATAGGCCTATAATGTCTGAATGCTGCAATACATTGACCTAATACAAAGAATGCACGATGGAGAAACAACTTCTCAGGCATATCTCTATTCGGCACATCCATAATGCCATAATAAGTACCAACATTCCTCTCCTGGATGGTCTGCAATAACTTTGGAAGATTTTCATAAGAAGCTTCAAATGAACTAAATCTTTGCTCAATCACCTTCTGTTTGGCCTTCCACGCTTTGGAGTAACTTATGGTGTACTTGAACTCCTCCTCAATAGTGTTTATTATTGATCTTGGTTCAAACCGAATGTTATCAACAATTCGGGCGTACATGTGATTCGCAATAAACTGCGATATAAGAGTACTATTGCACTTCTCCAATTAATGCAACTCGCATGTGTGATCAATAATTTTTGATACTCTCCATAGCTTCGTCCACTTCTCCTCGAAACCATGGACCCGAAAAGGACAACTTGAGAACACACATTTCACATCATAATATTTTTTACTTGATCTCTGAACAGATAGAGACCAATATTTCACTGCATCATTCAAACTATCTTTGTCTTTAAAAATATCTCCTTGTGTTAACTGATTCTCATGGTATTCCGATAAGCCACAATACTTTTTCGTAGCTGATAAATTACTCGGAATCAGATTGTTCCACTCTGCAGGAATAATAGTATCATTCTCATTCTCATTATCAGAAGAGTCAACTTTCTTGGAACATTTTCGTGTTCTATATCTTCGATCCTAATTTGTTCAACTATGTTCTCGATGTGCTCTCCTTCATCTGCCACACCACGTCGTTGTATATGTATCGAGTTCTCTCCAGCTTCTTCCATTCTACATCATTTTTCACACTATTTGCTTCATCAGCTTCTATTGCAATCTCTACTTCTTTCATTTCCGCTTGCGCAAGAAGCACTAGAGGCCAACCCCACTCCACAACCAAATATACAAATTTTCTCCAATTCTGTGTTCCCTTAATAACAATCAAATCCGGATAAAATCCATTTCTTGCGCGATTAATCATTCCTTTCAATGTCAACTGATGTTGTTGTGAATCAACGTTAAATGTTTTCATCAACCAGTTTATGACACCACTAAATGTCCTCTCATTTGCTCTTGTTATCTGTCACAGCCCAAATTTTAACTAAAGATAAAAATCACTCCGAATTAAATTTTTTGAGCAAGTCGTAAGCAAATATTAATTGTTAATAGAAAATCAGAGCAAAGGGGTATACAAATACAAACACATACACATGTATAGATAAGTTCACTACTAAATCAAACTAGGACGGTAAAGTGGATCAGTCTATTGAAAAAGTATCATAAAATTTTACGGTGACTCAAAACCTAAAACATAAAATAATAAAACATGAACTCAACTCAAGTTACCAACTTAAAGTATAGGAATTAAAATGAAAGTGAACAAATAAGTAGAGTGAGAAAACCCTCATTCAAAAGATGAGGTGATTGGCTGAGTTTAAACCAAATTCAAATAAAAAAGTCCGGTTGAGCGAAAACCTAACTATAATGTATTTTAAAATGAGAGACAGTAATTAAATAATACATATAAGTATTTGTGTGTGTATATATATATATATATGTGCGCCAAATAAATATTTTAATGAACAAATCACATTAGAATATATCCAACAAGAACCAGAATCTAAATTATCCAAACTGGATTCAAATTCAAAATCAAATTAAACTGTAAATCAAAAAGGGAATTTAATTCTCAGTTCTGAGCTGACCCATCCCTATTTTCTATTTTTCTTCTCCTCCCCGGCCTGGCCCGTCCGGCCTCTCTTTCCTTTCCCTTTTTCTCTACAACGGCCCAGCTGGCCAGTGCCTGGCTCACCTCCCTCTCCCCTCTTCCTTCCCTATCGCGGCCCAGTGCCTCCCTTCGCGCGGACCAGTCCGGCCCCAACAAGGCACCGCCTTCTTCCTCCCTGTCCCCTCCTTCCCCGATTGAAGCCGGCAACGCCCCGGGAAAACCAGCGACAGGACACCGCCCGTCGCTTCCCCCTGCGCCGTGTCATGTCACTCACCTCGCCGCCTGCCCGCCTCCGCTCTACCCAGCCATCATGGCCTCGACGATGCGCACGCGCCAAGAAACCGAGCGCCACCGCCTTTGCCCGCTCAAAAAGCAGAGTCGACCACCACCTCGCTGAACCGCCTCCCAGGCCTATAAAATGGCACCACTTCTTCTCCCAGGAGATCGCACACCACCCCTCTCACTCACACAGCACTCCACCGAGCTCGCGCAACCCTCATCCGCCTCAATTTCGAAGTTTCCCCTTTCTTCCTCTCCGCCGGCGACCTCGCCCGTTCCAACGCATCCGAGCCGAGGTAACCAAATTAAACTCTCCCACAATTTACCCATTGTATAGAACGCTTAGAACAAGTATTGTTTGATCGCTTAACGCACATAGGAGTAGATCCCGACGACGCCTAGCCGGCGCCGCCGCGCGCCATAGTCGCCGGCGAGTTGGGAGCTCGTTCAGACCGATCCGACATGTCTGCTAAACTTACCGTAGCTTGTAGGTGGTATACGTATATCGCTATGTGGTGGAACGCCCTCAGAAGTTAGGACACGACGCGCCGCCGTCTTCTTCGCCGCCGTCGGCCATCGCTCACCGCCATTGAGTCCTCCCCAAACTGGACGAGTACTCCAGAATCATCCTAGAACCCTAGAACACGATATCGACCACTTGGTTGGAAGAAAGCAGGAGCCATATCGCATAACCCGTAGGAGCACCGCCACGCCACCGTGTACAGCCGCCCCTACTCGTCGCCGGCTGCTGTGGGCACCACTCTGCCCAGGCCGAGCACCCCACAACATCGCACACACTATGGAACACACCCCTGGCACACTAGTTCGTCGAGATTTCACGTGCAAGAGCAGTCCCCAGGTGCGCCGCCGTCCCCTGCCGTCTCGCGCCGACGCCAGCACCACGGGCGCCACTCCGGCCTGGCCTGACTCACCGGGAGCTTTTCCCCCGCCCGTAGACGCGCTCCTGGCTCCCCAGCTCAGTGAGCAGCCCACAGGGACCCGCGCCAAGCCGCCACCGCCGTTGTTGCCTTCGGCCGGTGCTCCCTATCGTCTCCCCTGCATCGCAAAGGCAGTGCCCACGTGGCACCGATGTGGCCGCCACATGGGCGCCACCTCACCCCACCGGGGCGCCACGTGATCGTGGTCAGCCACCTCAGCCCAACTCATTAGCCCGCGGTTGAGTGGACTCGGTCCACGAAGGCCAAAGACCCACAGGTCACTGCTATCTTGGTCCTAAGTGTCTAACGCGGAAACTGCTAGGTGCACACACACTGACCACCGTGGGACTCACTGTCAGCCTGAAACCCAACGTAAAAATGCTAGGTCCACCCATACTGTACACACAGAAGAACATAAAACTACATTTCTTGATATAAGTAGATTCTGAAAAAAAATCTCTAAAATCATTTATTGCATGCAGAACATATAATAGTTATTAAAAGTATAAAATGTTTGCAGAGATTAGGGCAAATATTATAGACTCCCCAAATATAAGGTAACCATTAAGAAATTAAAAAGAAATCATGTTTGGGCTCGAAATGATAAACCTTTTACACGAGATTTTCTAGGAACTCCCTAGAATTATTTAAAGAGTATTGTACCATGAATTAGAGATGTTTATCCCAGATAAATTAGGTGAAATAGGAAAATATTTATATTTTGTTATAAATCATTAAATTAATTGGGACTTGGGGGAATGCATGTCTAGTCTCCAAAACCAATAATTATATGCAGATATTTAAGAATATTATTTCACATCTAAAATACAACGTGGGTAGTATTTGGCTAATATGAATATGGGAAAAAATGATTATCATTCCAAGAGGAAAATCATGTAAATATTCATAACTAGTAAAATACACATGGAAGCTCCAAATCAAATAATCTCCCCATAAATGACTTTCCAAATATTCCAAGGAATGCATACAACTAGGACTTTACACTAGTAATGGACTAAAATATGGGATAATGAACCAAATAGTGTCATTAAAGAAAAGTAATTAGAGAGCTATTGGATAATGTAAATTCACATACAAGCCCTAAATAGAATAGACCCTCCACTAGCAATTTCCTGATGTCATGATATCCATGCACTAAAGGAATTCTAGAATAAGTTCATAACCTTTAGAGTATACTAATGCAATAATATATTAAGAAATAGAATGAAATGACAAGTCACACACTAGTCTTCACTAGAAACATTGACTTAAGTTCAAACGCGTTAGGACTCATGCTTAGTCTCTAAAATAAGCGAGACTTACATTAGTAGAACTTCAGCGAGTATAATATTGTGAAGATAGGATAATTATAAAGATGCTCATAGAAGTTATATTCAACCCATTGACCACAATATAAGTAATTTATAGTATAAACTAGTGAGCCCACCTTAATTATCATAAACCATAATAATAACTAAGAAGAGCGATAAAATAGTTACAACCTCTCAGTGACCATTTAGCTGACCAATGAAATAGTAGCATTTCCAGATAAGCCACCAGTAGAATTATGTATTCTCCAATAAACCTTATAAGAATCTTAAATTCGTGTTATTGAATGATTGTTCGTATTTATTGGAGTTCTATTTGGATTTTGTTGGATCTTTATCGACGAATCTATTTTCTTCGCGTAGCTACGTATTAGTAATCGGAGAGTTCGCAAAGGAGATAATCAAGACTCAGATCACGAAGAACAAGACAAGGACTTCGATAAACCACTGTAAAGGCATGCTCTAACTCCTTGATCATATTTCACCTATGTTTTACAATCGCACCCATGACCTGTTTTCATTGCATGACTGTATGTCTATTTTAAAATGTTGTTATGCTATGAACCACTTGATGTGGTAGCATGAGCTATGTTGATAACTGAATATTGGTGTTAGCTACTAGCCAACGATAAACAGTAACCCAATAGTTACTCGCTATCAACAGCTTGAAACAAGACACTGCATCAGTTACGATAATAGCAGTGACTATCACAATCCCCTCCTTGACCTTGACAACACAACTCCTTGACAACCTTACAGCTTCATCACTGCGCTATAGCAGCGATGGGAGCACCTCCTTGTTAGTACTATGCATAGGAACCCCTGCAATGTTCGCATCGCGAACCACTACACACTGTATACATGATTGTGAAATGTGTTAAAAGGTGTTTGGTGATGTGAGTTAGGACATGGGTGGGATATTAATGAACTGTGTGTGTGAAGGGGATGGGTGGTCGAGGCGGGTATGGTGATGGGATGTTGCGGGCTCCCTAAGAGGTATACCAGTTGCGGCTGTGTATTCGGTGTAAGCCACCGATTGGCGCTGAGTGCTTCAGTAATAGTCCGATGACCATGCTTTACGGACTAGGCTTGTGCTGAGTACTTCAATTTTGTTCGATGTTGGGTGTTCCGAACTAGTCCTCTAGCCAAGGACGGTTGGAGCTGCCTCACCAATATAAGGATCGGTTCATTTGACCTCAACATAGTGATTTCGTACAACCACAGAACCTATATGGGCAGGACTCCCCCTACCTTTCTGGTAACTGCCACAAGAGAAAACCTGTAGAGCCATGGAGGGCACGGTGGACCAGGAAATGACATAGAGACCGAGGGTCATCTGGTGTCTGATGGGTTGGTAATACCCGAATAGCCCCTGAGTCGGGCCGAGGTGTGATTGTGGGGTTACGCGGGAAAGATGGGACAAGCGTCATGTCATACCCTTGCTAGTTGTGCATGGCTTGTGGGTAAAGTGTACAAACTCTGTAGAGTATTAATCTATCCGGATAGCTATTGTCACAGTCTTGGCACACTATGCTTTGGGCTCCTATTGATTAGCATTAGTGCATCTCCTTGAAGTGCGTGTGTGGGTGGCCGAGGCCGCCGTGTTTTGGGAAAGAGTTGGCATGCATGCCAGAGTCGTTAGGGCCTTGGGTCCGAAGACTCATTTAAAAATGAGGGAACTGGCGGGGATGGTCTGAAACTCCACCAGGGCCCGCCAACTTTAATAATACTGATTCAACTACTTCTCCCTCTTATTGCAAAACTCTTTTCAAAGAGGACCTTGCATAAAATGCTATTAGGCAAAACTAAGCCATATGGCCTCTCCTTGCTACAAGCCCCAATGCATGAAACACCTCCCCTTGAGTAGTGTTAGGGCTTGCGGAGTACCTTATGTACTCACTCTTACTTTATATGTGGTTTTATCAGAAGACAGAGAAGCTGAAGCGTGTGAGGATGACGATTAGGTCTACTCCTACTTCCCAAGTCTGCCTGTTGGGCATGGCGCCGTTCTGCTCCGCTGGTGGTCATCTCCGACCACACCCAATGTAATCTAGATCATGTTTGTAAGATTTATATTGTTTATAAATAAATAATCGTTGTATGGATCTCGATCTATTCTGTTGTGCGTACCAACTACTGATCCAGGGATTGGTATGGGATGCACAAGTGGACCCACAGATGGCGGGTCCTGACATTATCCCTCCATCACACGACATGAATTTAGACAAATCGATCCCATTAGAGCCATAAACAATTGTGCCTTCTCCATAAAATATTTGAAACACTAACTTCTCTGCCATTCCTATTGGAATTTATAAAAAACAAATAAAAGTAATCGCATGTTAAGAATGCCTATTCACAGTTTTATTATCTAAAAATAAATAGAAACCTAAAAATTACATTACGAATAATGTATGAATTGGAGAAGTGCACTTCTAAACACTAAACATTTATCACATGTCATTACTTCTAAAATAAACAACATTAACTAAAAATAACATACAAATATAAACCTCAAAACTAGGACTATTAGAACCTAATAACATATGAATACCTAAAACAACTATCAAAACTAGTGTAAAATGTAGACAAATATCTAAAATACATAAAGAGGAATAACACATAACCATCACTACCTAAAATACCTAAAGAGGAATCACTAAATAAAATACCTAAAGAGGAATCACTAACTAAAATACCTAAAATAACTATCAAAACCTAATAACACATAATACCACTAAAGAGGAATACAAAATACAAAGGAATAGAAAATACCGAAGACGCGGGAGCCGGCGGAGCGGTGGCCGAGCGGGAGGCGGCTGAGCGGCGGCGCACCGGCGGTGGCTGAGCGGCGGCGGCGTGGCGGCGCGGGCGCAGCGACGCGGGTGCAGCGGTGTGGAGGTGCGGCGGTGTGCCGAGAAGAAGAAGCCGGTGCCCGTTTTAAGGACGACGAAAGTCGTCCGTGACACATACGACGGTTTGGGCAGGCCCCACAGCTCGGCGAATTTTGTATGTGCCACATACGAAATTCCCTCCAGGGTCAAATGTCATATAAGGCACACACGATATTCGCTCGGCCTCGGGAACAGGTCAGTCGCTTCGGGAACCACAGGACAGCGTGGCACGCCACGTTAATTTTGTATGTGCCTCATACGAAATTCGTGGCCCACGTGTCATTTCGTATGAGGCACATACAAACCTGGGTTAGTTTTCAATTTTTTCAAATTCAGATGTTATTTATATTAAATTATTTTTCAAAAGGTATATTAATAAAAAATTCCTTCTTCAACGTCGTCTCTCTCAAATAGTATCAGACGTAGTATAGTTTTACTGTTTGGAACTTTTTTGTCCAAAGAGATTTCTTTACAGCTTTCAAATAAATCGTTTATTGGAAACTGTGTCTATACGCTGCACCGCCTACTTACCTAAGAAATCATCGTTGTTTCCTAACGCAAGAATTTTTCGTCGAATTATGTACGTTGGTTATATAGTGTGATTAATTAACATGTGTTTTGAGTAACTTTCCAGCAAGAGAACATCAAGCCTCATGGCGTCAATGGCACCTCTGATGATCAATTCGGCCATGTGGAGTTCGGCTTCTCGTCTTCAAGGTTCCGGCTGCCAGTGATGTACTCGGCACAGAATGATCACCTGCAGCGACAAGCCCTTCCTTCTCGTCGTAAGTTGCATTTATTTAGCTTGTTTGAGTACTCTCTGGATCAATCTCTCTGGATCTGATATCATAGTACCTTGCATGCAATCATGAATCAATCAATCTTAATTTCCTACGTTCCTTGCTGTAAACAACAGCTCCGGAGAAGAAGCAACGTGTCCCTTCGGCGTATAACAGGTTCATCAAGTGAGTCGTCTCAGTCAGCTTTCCATTTCATCAGCATTTGCAAGTTAAACGATATTTGCAAATTATGTTTTCCATTGAGGACATCACGAAGGAGATTTAAATTTTTATTGAAGCAAATATTGTGTACTTGTAATCACACAGAGAGGAGATACGAAGGATCAAAGCAAACAACCCCGACATCAGCCACAGGGAAGCCTTCAGCACAGCTGCCAAGAATGTGAGCACCTAAATTCATGTCCTATATCTTACACAAAGTTCGTTTCGAAGTAAGCATACATCATATTAGTATGAGATACTCCCTTCTTTCTCAAAGGTTGTCATTTTGTAATACAAAAATAAATATATAAACGATAAACTTTAACTGTTGAGTTTCACTTATTGTGTTGCAGTGGGCACATTACCCAAACATCCATTTTGGACCGGGAGGGTGGCAAGATCGATGAGACCGTGGCATCGGCTCCGACGAATAAAATCCAAGGTTTCTACTGATTCATCGATGTGCAGTGTGAATCCAACTGGCACACAGGGACACGAGGATTTATACCACAAGTATATATGTACGTACAAGTAGTATATATATTGCTAGTAAAGAATTAAGAAAAATAAGGAAGAGGAAATTTAATTAAAGCTTTGTGAAGATGTACGTACAGAGAGAGTGTGTGATATATGTCAGAGTGATATACACGGTCGCATGCATTTGTATCGGTAATACTAGTTAGATACCACTGAATTTGAACAATTTATTTCACTACGTAAGAAAGGTTCATCCGAGACGTGCCCGAACGAAGAAAGGAGACGAACAAACTGTCACGCCTGGTCATCGTAAAGATGAATAGAGGCTTATCACATGTACGCCAGGATCAGTTGAATCGTACATGCGTCGACGAAAGTGAAATATCATTACATTGTCATGTTCGAATACATAAATAGTCTTACAGCACGACCCGAAGGTCTACAAATACACACCACAACTATTTACATCAACAACAATGTTACAAAGTTCAAACTAGGTAAGAGAAGCTCCATCTCCACAGGCAGCAGTTGCGCGTATGGTCGCCAGCCTAGTCCAAGTCCTCCGGATTGATGAAGAAGTCCTCTGGTGCCGCTTCTTCTTCTTCATATTCTAAGGGAAAATTAAACGCTTGAGTACATAGAGTACTCAACAAGTGCGGGAAGAGATGACATGATTGGCTAAAGCAAGGGAAGGCCAAATATGGCGCAGCACTATGCTTAAAACCTAACCTTAGCTTTCAATTTCAATATCAATATTCAAGCAGTAATCAACACATGAGTAATGACAATGAATGTAACTTGAATCATAATTAACCATCATTTCCCAACCATAGACTAATTATGAACTGGCCCCAAGCCGCTCTTGTCCGTGAGCACGGCTGTCATGACAGTTTTACCAAATCTCTGCAGAGAGTGTACCCTTTCCCCACAAGCAGTGATTCCATCCCCTGTTGCCAGGCGGACTGAGTAAACCTCCATGTAGCCTGTGGTGATCAACCACATTTCACACTTCCGTAGGTGTGTGGCCAGGAGATCACTACATGGTCTTTACAAAGGTGCTCCCAACTAGTGCTAGCCCTCTAAGGTTTCCACCACTGAGGATTCTCGGAGTAACCCTCCGCCTCAGAGCCCCCTCTTGAGCCTTGCGGATCCCAGAGCAGTTCACCTGCATCATTCCCCGCACCTTCCAACCACTAGCATTTCATCGGGAGAAACCTAATTAATTAACCATGCTGCCCCATCTCAGTCTCGTGGTGGTACTATAAAGCTTAGTGGCTTCCTCCATAAACCGGTCCTTAGAATCCGGTGGTAACAAACCCAATCTCGGGTCTCGTGCAAACTGCACCATACCAAAACTATCCAACCACCATATTCCTATCCACTACTAATGTGTATCCACCACAATTTAAGGTAACCATAAAGTTTAACATGGCACAATTGTGTGAAATCCCAATCCCAATATCTAAGCATGGCTAAGCATAAATATGACCTATCTACTTCCCAACCCATTTCAGGTATCAAGGAATTATATGGAACATGGCATGTAAACATGAAATAGGACATCAATTTAATTAGCATGCATCTATCTGAATCCATAGAATTGGTACAAGATGGTCAAGGGCACTTGCCTTCGTTGAAGACTTGAGTGTTGGCAAAGTCTTGGTATTGGAGGTTAAGATTAGGGTCGTAGGACGACTCTAGATATATTGCCCAAGCATGGCAGGAATAAAATAAAGCTAAATAAGTAAAGAGCATTCGATACGATACATCACAACACACACATAAGCATAAAATCCTATACTAATGCATCCCTACGAGGTATTTATTATTTTACATAGCCAAAATATGCATTTTATATTTATCCTACATTTTTGGGATTTAATTATAGCCTTAAACCATTTTTATTGAATTTTCTATGGCCAAAATGTATTTTTAAACGTTTATAATAAATTTTCATGGACAAAATATATTTTATATGAACTCTACAATTTATTCACAGCATAAAATAGTTTATACCAGTTTTTCCTAACATTTCTACAATTAATTATCATTTTTATCTATTTTCTACACCTCAAATACACCTAAAAACCATATTCAGTAAATAAATAAAAGTCCAGGGACTAATTAAATAGTTTTCTATACTGCACAGGGACTAAATTCATGATTCTACAAATTTACAGGGGTTAGATTGCTTATTTCAATGATTAAATCCAATTTTTAGGGGTCCAGGGGCTAGTCTGCAATTTCTAGGGGCTAGACTTGAATTCCAGAGAAGTGCAGGGGGTAGCAAGCAATGTTCTAGGGGTCTGGGGTGTAAAAGCAACAGCGGGAAAACTAAATTGAATATGGGCCATTGGATCTTAAATGGACGCGCGGGATTTTATTATGCGAACCGTTACGATGATCTAATCTGGACCGTCGGACTCAAACCAACGGCCGAGGTGCAGCCACGTCGCCCTTGGCGACGCCGGCCACACGCGCGCGGCGGTGCTGGACTCCGCGGCGGCAGACCTTGCCGGAGCTGGCCCAAACGGCGATTCCTACAACGATCCTACGCGCCACGAGCATGAACCGAGAGAGGAGGAGTAGGGGAACTCACCTAGGGGAGTGGCGGGGCGTGAAATCGGCCGGAGAGGGGTCGGCGACGAGGAACGGCGGCGGTTGGCATCGGAGTGCGACGATCTTGGCGGTGCAGTGATGTTCTACCCGATCAAGCGTGTCCGGCGAATTCCTGGTGGAGCGGTGATCACGTCAGGCCAAGAAAATGGGGAGCAGGGGGGGCTGCAGCGACGGGAACGCGAGCGCAGAGGTGACTCACCGGTGGTGAAGGGGCTAGGGTTCCGGAAGGCTCGGGTGAGGGGGAAAATGGGGGCGCCGGCTCCTCTTAAGCGCGTAGGGGGTGTGCAGTTGGGGTGCGCGTGCGAAAACTGCCGGGGGAGAAGCGGATTCAGGGGGGGACGTGGGCGCGGGGTGCTCGGCGGTTGTGCGCGGGAAGGAGAGGAACGATGGTTGTCCCCTGGGGAAGATGACAAGCGGGCCCTGTCCGGCAGAGAGAGAGAGAAGAGTGGTGGGGGTTCGGCTGGGCCGCAGGAGAGGGGAAAGGAATTGGGCCAGGGGGGAAATCGGCCCAGGGAGAGTTTTATTTCCTTTTCTTTTTCTTTTTCATTTCTTTTCTTTTGATTTGAATTCAAATTCAAATTTAAATCGTTTGCTACACGTTTGAACTTCAAAAATCACCCAAAAAAATGCATACAACAATGTTCAAGGGTTTGAGCAAATTTTTGTACATGAAATTATGGGTGTTACAACTCTACCCCCCTTAAAAGGAATCTCGCCCTCGAGATTCGGACGTTCTAAGGGAAAAGGTGAGGGAAATCGGCCTTGAGGGTTTCTTCTCTTTCCCATGTCGCTTCTGCCTCTGAGTGATGCTTCCATTGCACTTTACACATGCGAATGACTTTGTTCCTTGTGACCTTTTCTAGTGTCTCAAGTATCTTGACAGGCTGCTCCACATAAGACAAATCTTCCTGTACATCCACTGCTTCCATAGGCAATTGCTCCTCAGGCACTCTTAAGCACTTCTTAAGCTGCGATATATGGAACACATTATGCACATCTGACAAGTGCGGCGGAAGCTCAAGCTGATAAGCCACTTCTCCTCGTCTTTCGAGTATCTTGAACGGGCCAATGTACCGGGGTGACAACTTGCCTCTTACTTTAAATCTTCTCAATCCTCTCATAGGTGACACCTTCAAGTACACATAATTACCAACCTCAAATGTTAGATCACGTCTTCGAGTATCCGCATAACTCTTCTGTCTTGTTTGGGCTGCCTTTAGATTCTTTCGAATTTCTTGTACCTGCCTTTTAGCCTCTTTTAATACATCAGGCCCAAAGACTTGACTTTCCCCAGTTTGATTCCAAAACAACGGTGTCCTACATTTCCGCCCATACAATGCTTCAAAAGGAGACATCTTCAAACTGGCCTGGTAACTGTTGTTGTAAGAGAATTCGGCATATGGCGGATTCTTGTCCCAACTTTTGCTATTCTTTAGAGCACACGCTCTCAACATGTCTTCTAATATCTGGTTGGTGCGTTCTGTCTGACCATCAGTTTGAGGATGATACGTCGAACTAAAATTTAGATGGGTATCCATTGATTCATGCAACTTCTGCCAGAATCTTGAGGTGAATTGAGTGCCTCTGTCTGAAATGATCTTCCTAGGAACTCCATGTAAGCATACAATCCTGGAGATGTACAGTTCTGCCAACTTGGGACCATTGTACGTTTCTTTCACGGGAATAAAGTGAGCAACTTTAGTTAGACGGTCCACAATAACCCATATAGAGTCATATCCAGACTGTGTTCTTGGTAGTCCCACAATGAAATCCATGCTAATTTCTTCCCACTTCCATTCTGGTACTTTGATTAGTTGCAATAACCCTGCTGGTCTTTGATGTTCCGCCTTAATCAATTGACATGTATCACATATGTCCACATATTCTGCTACATCCCGTTTCATTCCATGCCACCAATATCGATCTTTAAGGTCTTGATACATCTTTGTGCTTCCGGGATGAATGGAGTATGATGAGTTATGGGCTTCCCTTAGTATCAACTCTTTAATCTCCTTGATATCTAGAACACAAATCCTCTTTCCAAGCCATAAGGTTCCTTGTTCATCCTCTCTAAAGTCCGGAGATTTTCCCTTCTTCATCAATTGCTTGATCTCTTTGACCTTCTCATCATTCTTTTGTCCTTCTCGTATATCACGTTCAAGGGTTGAGTCCACTTCCATAGCAACTGCTTCAGTGCTAGACACTAGACATAGGTTTAACCTTGCAAACTCTTCACATAACTAGGGTTGAAGAGCTTGTACTGACAAGTTATTACATTGTCCCTTCCTGCTTAGAGCATCAGCGACCACATTAGCCTTTCCTGGATGGTAGTTGATTCCCACATCAAAATCATTTATTAATTCCAACCAACGACGTTGCCTGAGATTAAGATCCGGTTGTGTGAATATGTATTTCAAGCTCTTGTGATCTGTGTATATCTCAGTCCTTTTTCCTATTAAGTATTGTCTCCATATCTTCAATGCATGAACAACAGCTGCCAATTCTAAATCATGTGTTGGATAGTTCCTCTCATGTTTCCGAAGCTGTCTTGAAGCATAGGCTACCACATGTCCTCCTTGCATTAAGACAAATCCTAAACCATGACCAGATGCATCACAATAAACCACAAACTCCTTCTGCATATCAGGCATCACCAATACCAGTGCACTGGTTAACCTCTTCTTCAACTCGGCGAAGCTTACTTCACATTCGGGGGTCCACTTGAAGGCAACTCCTTTCTCAAGCAACTTGGTTAGTGGTCGAGAGATCTTTGAAAATCCCTCGATGAATCGACGGTAGTAACCAGCCATACCTATGAATCTTCGTATATCATGCACACTCTCGGGTGTTTCCCACTTAAGAACATCTGCCACTTTGCCTGGATCCACTGCTATACCTCCTTCCGATATGACATGCCCCAAAAATGATACCTCCTTTAGCCAGGACTCACACTTACTAAGCTTGGCATACAGTTGATGTTGGCGAAGCTTATGTAGAGCCATCCTGAGGTGCTCCTCATGCTCTTCTTCATTCTTGGAGTAGATAAGTATGTCATCGATGAATACCACTACAAACTTGTCCAAGTACTCCATGAATACCTTGTTAATTAGATACATAAAATATGTCGGAGCATTGGTTAATCCAAACGACATAACTGTATACTCATATAGTCCATATCGAGAGACAAATGTCGTCTTGGGAATGTCTGACGGTCTAATCTTCAGTTGGTGGTAGCCCGAACGAAGATCAATCTTGGAGAACACACATGCTCCTCTCAACTGATCAAACAAATCTTCAATCCTTGGTAGTGGATATTTATTCTTGATTGTTACCTCATTTAAGGCACGGTAGTCCACACACAACCTTTGAGTTCCATCCTTCTTAGGTACAAATATAACTGGTGCTCCCCAAGGCGATGAGCTAGGACGAATATATCCTTTTTCCAATAACTCCTCAATATGATCCTTTAGTTCAGCTAATTGTTTAGCATCCATTGTATATGGCCTCTTATATATTGGGGCCGTTCCAGGTACTAACTCAATGACAAATTCAATCTCTCGATCAGGGGGCATACCTGGTAAGTCATCTGGGAATACATCCGGAAATTCCTTCACAACCCTGATGTCTTCGGTACTCTCAAGATGGTTGAGTTGTACTACTGCCTCTTGTGTCTGATCTGGCTTGAACTCCACTGTAGTGCCATCCGGGTGTGTTAAGCAAACTGTTCTAGTTGCACAATGAATTACTCCTTGATTCTTCGTCAACCAGTCCATTCCCAGAATGATGTCTAATCCTTGTGAGTCCAACACTATTAGGTTGGCCCAAAAGACTACCCCCCTTATGTTTATACTCACTTTTCGGCATAGACGCCTTGCCACCATCTCTCCTCCAGGAGAGTTTATCAATAATGGCCAATTCAAGAATGTAACTACCATGTCATGCTTCTTTATGAAATCCTTGGATATAAATGAATGTGTATCACCCGAATCAAACAATATGGTGGCGGGGTGGGAGTTAACAGAAAACATACCGATCACCACATCAGGCGCTTCCTGTGCTTGCTCCAGTGTCACATGGTTGACACGACCAGATGGGTTTTGTTGCTTCTTTGGACAACTGCTGGCGTAGTGTCCCCATTCTCCGCACTTGTAACATTGTACTCCCGTAGCATTATTCGGGCCCTTGTTGCCTCCTGATTGGTTTCTTGGGGGTTGGCCATTTGGACGGTTAGCCGGAGCTGAAGGGCGGGGTGGCTGCATCTGGTGACGTGGGGGTTGCATTGGCTGGCGTGGTGTCTGCTGCTGTTGTTGGCGCATTTGCTGGTTGTAGGGAGTGGGTGGCCTGTAGTTGGAGTTTGGAAATCTCTGTCCTGAGTAGTTCATAGGACGAGTCATCTGGTTTGCAGGCGGAGGGTTAAGACGGGGGCGTACATTGCTGCTAGAGGCATGGGCTATAGTCAACTTCCTTTTTCTCTCCTCATCATCCAGTTCCTTTCTAGTCCGCTCCACTTCAAAAGCTTTGTCAACCAGCTTCTGAAAGTCGCTGTAGTCGCTGGAAGACATGGCAAACTTCAACTCCTTATCCAGACCATTCTTGAAACGGAATTGTTTCTTGGAGTCAGTATCCACATCGGTTGGAGCATAGCGGGATAACTGGGTGAATGCATTCAGGTGGGCTCTCACAGTCATACGGCCCTGCTTCAACATAAGGAACTCTTCGCGTCTTGCTTGTATTTCTCCCTCAGGCACAAAGTGATTCCGGAAATTGGTCCTGAATTCTTCCCAAGTAATGCTTTCTGGATCCTGGTGGGCTTCAGTAAAGGCGGTCCACCAGCCGGCTGCCGGTCCTTGGAGTTGATGGGAGGCTAATAGTACTTTCTCTCTTCCTTCATAGTGGATGAGCCTCAACTTACTTTCAACGGTTCGGAGCCAATCATAGGCATCCATGGGTTCGGTGACTGTGGCAAAAGTGGGTGGATGAGTGTTCAGGAAGTCCCTTAGAAAGGACCTAGGCGGAAAAGGTGGTGGTGGCGGAAGGTTGTAATTTGGTGGTGGTGGGGGTGGGGCTTGCTGCAGGTTGGTGACAATCTGAGTAAGGTTGTTAAGCAGCTGGGTTTGGATGGCCATCATCTGCTGCATTTGCTGCGCGGCTGGGGCTCCTCGGGCACCCCTAACATTCCATCCTGGCACACCTCCAAGTCCTTCATCTTGGGGCACAGCACCCCTTCCACGACCTCTACCTCTACCTCTTCCAGACATCTGTGTAGGGAATGATTGAAATTTTAGGACAATAGATAAGATATAGAAGGGTACGCTATGGAAAACGATCCCAACTACATGCATCAAGGGAAACATATATATATAAAGCAAGCAAATTCATTAAACAACTAGTGCGGATGTGGACAAGATGCTAATGCATTCCACAACTCGCACGACACACTAACAAGTCTATACACAGATGACATGGATGTGGACAGGATGCCGAAGCATTCCACAACTCATGTCGCACACAACCACACACACATAACATAAAGAAAACTAATACAATACCATAGATAACACAACTCAAGACTAGAGAGGGCGCAGCTACACGCTCCTACATACTAAGGATAGGTGTCCTGAGTCATCCAGCGGGGAAACAAGTCCACTCCTACTCATCGGAGTCCTCCTCAACCTCCATCTCCGGATCTTCTTCTTCCGAGTCCTCTCTTGATTCCTGGGGGGGAGTTCATACGGCGATCTGGAGAGTTCAGGTCCCAAGGCTCAACGTCCGAAGTGTACTGAGGAGATTTAGGATCAGCTGCAGTGATCCTCGCGTAGCGTCGGCGAAGTCGCTCATAGCGGTCAACCAAGTCCCTACTGTCCTGTAGCTCCTGCTGACAACGCTGGAGTCGCGAAGACAACTCCACCACGTCGTCCACCAGCCTCTCGCACTGAGGGTGGGTCAAAGGCCCCTCGACGTCACGTCCAGTTTAGACGGCCGTGCCACTAGGGCACTGAGGGGTGTACGCGTGCTCCGTGCACCCAAGGTGGAACCTGTGGGCGTGACTCCAGTAGGTAGTCGCCTCCCACGTGGCGTCCTCCTCAGTCGCACGCTGGGAGCTCCTCCAGGCCGGAGAGAAGTGTGAGTGCAGCAGCTCCGAGTCGTAGTAGACGGCCAGCTGAGAAGTCCACTCCAGTCCACCAGTATAGGGCGCAAAGACCCTAGTGGTGTGGTAGACTAGGCGAACACGGTACTCACGGTACCCCTCAGCACGAAGAAGAGAGCGAAGACGGACACGCATCCTCGAAGCAGCACTCCCAATGGAGAACAGTGTCGTCTCCCTCCTGGGGGTGTGAGGTGCGGAGCGACTGGCTAGGGCGTGGTGAGGAACACGACCCCCAGTCGACTTACGAGCCGTCTGCTTGGTTCGCGCCATCTACAAACATTTGAAAAGAAGAGAGTGAGATCAATAATCAATAAATTAAATTAGAATAAATCAATAAGTGCAGCAAGATAAGAAGCACAAGGTTTGAGATGGGAAGCACAAAGTTTTGGAAATACTATTTTATAAGAAAATAGTATAGTCCTTAATTTTCGACCATTTCTAACTAGGCTTGCGTCCTACGGGCAACACGGCTCTGATACCACTTTGTCACGCCCAGTCATCGTAAAGATGAATAGACGCTTATCACATGTACGCCAGGATCAGTTGAATCGTACATGCATCGACGAAAGCGAAATATCATTACACTGCCATGTTCGAATACATAAATAGTCTTACAGCACGACCTGAAGGTCTACAAATACACACCACAATTATTTACATCAACAACAATGTTAACAAAGTTCAAACTACAGCAGAAGACTAATAGGTAAGAGAAGCTCCATCTCCACAGGCAGCAGTTGCGCGTATGGTCGCCAGCCTAGTCCAAGTCCTCCAGATTGACGAAGAAGTCCTCCGGTGCCGCTTCTTCTTCTTCATATTCTAAGGGAAAATTAAACGCTTGAGTACATAGAGTACTCAGCAAGTGCGGGAAGAGATGACATGATTGGCTAAAGCAAGGGAAGGCCAAATATGGTGCAGCATTATGCTTAAAACCTAACCTTAGCTTTCAATTTCAATATCAATATTCAAGCAGTAATCAACACATGAGTAATGATAATGAATGTAACTTGAATCATAATTAACCACCATTCCCCAACCATAGACTAATTATGAACTGGCCCCAAGCCGCTCTTGTCCGTGAGCACGGCTGTCATGACAGTTTTACCAAATCTCTGCAGAGAGTGTACCCTTTCCCCACAAGCAGTGATTCCATCCCCTATTGCCAGGTGGACTGAGTAAACCTCCATGTAGCCCGTGGTGATCAACCACATTTCACACTTCCGTAGGTGTGTGGCCAGGAGATCACTACATGGTCTTTACAAAGGTGCTCCCGACTAGTGCTAGCCCTCTAAGGTTTCCACCAATGAGGATTCTCGGAGTAACCCTTCGCCTCAGAGCCCCCTCTTGAGCCTTGCGGATCCCAGAACAGTTCACCTGCATCATTCCCCGCATCTTCCAACCACTAGCATTTCATCGGGAGAAACCTAATTAATTGACCATGCTGCCCCATCTCAGTCTCGTGGTGGTACTATAAAGCTTAGTGGCTTCCTCCATAAACCGGTCCTTAGAATCCGGTGGTAACAAACCCAATCCCGGGTCTCGTGCAAACTGCACCATACCAAAACTATCCAACCACCAGATTCCTATCCACTACTAATGTGTATCCACCACAATTTAAGGTAACCATAAAGTTTAACATGGCACAATTGTGTGAAATCCCAATCCCAATATCTTAGCATGGCTAAGCATAAATATGACCTATCTACTTCCCAACCCATTTCAGGTATCAAGGAATTATATGGAACAGGGCATGTAAACATGAAATAGGACATCAATTTAATTAGCATGCATGTATCTGAATCCCTAGAATTGGTACAAGATGGTCAAGCGCACTTGCCTTCGTTGAAGACTTGAGTGTTGGCGAAGTCCTGGTCTTGGAGGTTAAGATTAGGGTCGTAGTACGACTCTAGATATATTGCCCAAGCATGGCAAGAATAAAATAAAGCTAAATAAGTAAAGAGCATTCAATACAATACATCACAACACACACATAAGCATAAAATCCTATACTAATGCGTCCCTACGAGGTATTTATTATTTTACATAGCCAAAATATGCATTTTATATTTATCCTACATTTTTGGGATTTAATTATAGCCTAAAACCATTTTTATTGAATTTTCTATGGCCAAAATGTATTTTTAAACGTTTATAATAAATTTTCATGGACAAAATATATTTTATATGAACTCTACAATTTATTCACAGCATAAAATAGTTTATACCAGTTTTTCCTAACATTTCTACAATTAATTATCATTTTTATCTATTTTCTACACCTCAAATACACCTAAAAACCATATTCAGTAAATAAATAAAAGTCCAGGGACTAATTAAATAGTTTTCTATACTGCACAGGGACTAAATTCATGATTCTACAAATTTACAGGGGTTAGATTGCTTATTTCAATGATTAAATCCAATTTTTAGGGGTCTAGGGGCTAGTCTGCAATTTCCAGGGGCTAGACTTGAATTCCAGAGAAGTGCAGGGGGTAGCAAGCAAGGTTCTAGGGGTCTGGAGTGTAAAAGCAACGGCGGGAAAACTAAATTGAATATGGGCCGTTGGATCTTAAATGGACGCGCGGGATTTTATTATGCGAACCGTTACGATGATCGAATCTGGACCGTCGGACTCAAACCAACGGCCGAGGTGCAGCCACGTCGCCCTTGGCGACACCGGCCACACGCGCGCGGCGGCGCTGGAGTCCGCGGCGGCGGACCTCGCCGGAGCTGGCCCAAATGGCGATTCCTACGTCGATCCTACGCGCCACGAGCATGAACCGAGAGAGGAGGAGTAGGGGAACTCACCTAGGGGAGTGGCGGGGCGTGAAATCGGCTGGAGAGGGGTCGGCGACGAGGAACGGCGGCGGTTGGCGTCGGAGTGCGACGATCTTGGCGGCGCAGTGGCGTTCTACCCGATCAAGCGTGTCCGGCGAATTCCTGGTGGAGCGGTGATCACGTCAGGCCAAGAAAATGGGGAGCAGGGGGGCTGCAGCGACGGGAACGCGAGCGCAGAGGTGACTCACCGGCGGTGAAGGGGCTAGGGTTTCGGGAGGCTCGGGTGAGGGGGAAAATGGGGGCGCCGGCTCCTCTTAAGCGCGTAGGGGGTGTGCAGTTGGGGTGCGCGTGCAAAAACTGCCGGGGGAGAAGCGGATTCGGGGGGGGGGGGGGGGGGGGAACGTGGGCGCGGGGTGCTCGGCGGTTGTGCGCGGGAAGGAGAGGAACGGCGGTTGTCCCCTGGGGAAGATGACAAGCGGGCCCCGCCCGGTAGAGAGAGAGAGAAGAGTGGTGGGGGTTCGGCTGGGCCGCAGGAGAGGGGAAGGGAATTGGGCCAGGGGGGAAATCGGCCCAGGGAGAGTTTTATTTCTTTTTCTTTTTCATTTCTTTTCTTTTGATTTGAATTCAAATTCAAATTTAAATCGTTTGCTACACGTTTGAACTTCAAAAATCACCCAAAAAATGCATACAACAATGTTCAAGGGTTTGAGCAAATTTTTGTACATGAAATTCTGGGTGTTACACAAACAGTGTGTCTTCGTCGTCGCGTCTCGCATTACGTTATCATCAGAGACGCGCGGTTGTCGCGTCGCCGATCAGCCTAAGTGTGAGACAAGCTCAAAGATAGTGCGCCTCCTTTCTTTGAGACATAAGAGATGTGCTTTACGGGATCATTAGAGACGTGAGTCGCGCGCATCGCCCATCAGCATACATGCGAGACAAACTCTAATATAGCGCATCACAAATTTATTGACTGATTCGAGATGAGCTTTATGGTAGCTCATCGTAGATTTGTTGATTGATCTGAGATGGACTTTAAGGAAGCTTATCTCCTTTATTTAGGTAATTCAAGACGATCTCTATTACAGCTCGTCGTGAATTGTTTACATGTAGGGTCTTCTATTAGGTGCCCTCCACCCTTGATTATCCTAGTTGCCAGCTGCATCCTAGAGCTAGCCAGGATTTGGCAGCCGCATTACCAGTGTCAGCAACATACACATATATGAACATATGTATAGCTAAAAAGATCACACATTAAATTATATTAACCAATCAAATATAAACAAAGTGTCAATCGTTGTTATCAAGTATACTAATTACTCAAACAATGCCCTCCCCGTTCATCCTAATTACGTAGTAACTAATTACACACATCATAACTGTCATTATCTAATCTTCTATACCGTAATGAAAATTCTCCTCATCAATAACTTTATTAACGATGAGCCTTCATATATAGCCACTAATGCTCCGACTGAGATATCCTCAAATTCAATAAAATTACTAAAATCATATAAAACATTATCAAATTGCAGTCATATTCGCTTAAACAGTCACATAAGGAAACAAATATATGAAGCTTAGGAACAAATTGGTATACAATTGTAATAAACACAGAAACTGTTAGTGTCGGTAGCCTGGGTACCATATACTCCTTGGGATTGCAAAGATCTCAAGGGAAAGTCATCTACTTGATTTGAAGACCTTCGGAGGCCAACATGTCAGATATAACCGGACTCGCTTCTCCAACATGGTTAGTCCCAGGGTCGCCACGTGTACTATCAAACCGGAGCTACCGCCCACAAGGGGGAAGCTCCGGGCTATGTACCGAAATGGCACCCCCGGACCTAACCACAGATCGAGGGAAGCTCCAGAACTGACACGTGTCGGGTAACACCGGACCTATCTGTTCCCCACAGTGTGCTCCAGCGCTGCCACGTGTCCAACCGTCGGATCTTCAGCCTCTAACCTCTGGAAGACTCCACAATGACTCCGGATCTTCAAAGGGGAATCAAGGACTTCAAGACCCGATCAAGTGTCATTAATACTATATTAATGACACACGATCGGACGACCTTAATTACCAGTAATGGTGCTGTCAAAGCCCATAACTCAGTCATTAAGGGCAATTAAACGTGTTGAATGTGTATCAATATCAGTAATCGTCGGGGCCACATGTCGGGCCAGGCTAACTTGTAACGGCCTGCCCTTGTACTATAAAAGGACAGGCCGACGATACATAGGACACTCCAGACTCTCTAGACACTCTCCGGAGACACGCTGACTTTACGCTCTCAACTGACGTTGAGCTCATACATCCAATACAACACCAACACACCCCGTGGAGTAGGGTATTACGCTCAGGCGACCCGAACCACGTAAATCTTCGTGTCCCTTGTGTCACTCGACATCTCACCTTCTGGAATCTCCGCGTGCCCATACCGAACCTCAAACTCCTCTTACACTTTAGTAGTGTCGGGAGATCTGCCGGATCAAAACCACCGACAGTTGGCGCACCAGGTAGGGGGACCAGAGATTTCAAGAATGGTGAACTCAGCCGCTGGATCATCCAATGGTCATCCCGCTGTTCAAGCTGTTGGGGGTAATCCCTCCAATATGCAGCCACGAGCAGGAACCACGGTTCCAGCAGGAGTCACACTTCCACCACCGCCGCCTCCACCAGCAAATCAAGCTGGACAACGCGATGGTGCACTGGCGTCAATCACTGCGTCGGCGAATCTTGACAACCTGGAACACGCACTTCATGCAGCACGTGCTCTTCTTTAGCGCCCACCACCTCCGGACGCATCCCGGGATGCAATGGAGCAGTGGAGGGCCGATGTGGAACACTTGGTTGCAGCAGCAGCCGACCGCATCAGCAACCAGGGTCCTCCTCCTTCAGGACGGGCCCCTTCGCAGCGACGGACCTTGTCTGGCAGACTTGGTCCGCACGTTTCCAACAACAGGAGACGTGCTGCATCACAGCAAGTGACGTCGTTGCCCTCCGGGGCACGACGCACTCACACGGTATCAAGGCTTTCAACTCATGACCTCTGGGCAGAGCTTGATCGCCGATATCGCCAACAAGACGGTCGAGTCCATATTGAGCGTGCTCGTGAAAGACGAGAAGCTCAAGACATTCCTTCTCCTGAAGGAGTAGGAGGAGGTTGTTCAGCCCTGGCCATGCATCTGCATATGGTCAGGTGGCCACAGAAGTTCCGGCCTCACCTGCCGGAGAAGTTCGACGGGACCGTTAATCCTGTCGAATTTCTTCAGATTTACTCCACTGCTATCTTGGCAGCTGGAGGAAATGAGGTCGTAATGGCCAATTATTTTCCAGTGGCTTTAACTGGGACCGCCAGGTCCTGGTTTATGAGCTTTACACCCAACTCCATCAGCAGTCGGGAGGAGTTGTGCCGGCAGTTCACCGCCAACTTCGGGAGTTCTTACACCCGACCAGGCACCGAACTGGACCTTTTTGCAGTTGTGCAAAAAGGAGGAGAATCCCTGCGATCATTCATCCAGAGATTCTCTCAGGTACGAAACACTATCCCTTCTATCTCTAGCGCATCTGTCATTGTGGCATTTAGACAGGGAGTGCGGGATAAGAAGATGTTGGAGAAACTTGCGATCAAGGAGATTGCCAGTGTCACGGAACTCTTCAGCTTGGCTGACAAATGTGCCAGAGCTGCGGAGGGCCGTGAAATGCACTCCAAACCAACTCCGGAGGATCACAAGAAATACTCCAAAGGAGAAGCCGCTACCTCCGGGAGTGGCAAGAAGAAGAAAAAGACCAACGGCAAAAAGAAGCCGTCAGCCGGTGCATCCAATGTTGCAGCTGCTGCAGCTCCAGGTGGCAGGGGGCCACGCCCCGAGAAGCGACCTCGACCGTCTTCTGAAGACGGTGGCAAACTCAAGGTGTGGTGTCCAATTCACAAAACGGACAGCCACAGTTTGGAAGACTGCCGGGAGGTCCAAAACCTTGCCGAGCGCTACAACAAGCGCCGGGAAGAAGCTCCTTTCCGACAGAGGGAAGAAAAACAAAATGTTGACGAAGCTCCGGCTGAAGAGGAGTTAGGTTTTCAGGATCCCAAAAAGGTCCTAAAGGTCGTCTACACCTCCGTCGACGATGATTCCGACGTCTCTGACAACGAGCGTCGGAAGATCATGAACACCATTTTTGGTGGATCGTGGGACATCACCTCCCGCCGCGTCATCAAGACTATGCGTCGGGACATGGCTGCTGTAGCTCCTACAGCCAGCGGAGCCTCATCGGAAGTGGATGGACACAACCATCACTTTTGATGCTTCGGACTGCCCTTGAAGCATGGTTGGAGCAGGTCAGCTACCTTTGATGGTATCTCCTACCATCAATAACATCCAGCTCCACCATGTCATGTTAGACGGAGGTTCGGGGCTCAACCTCATAAGCTTTGAAGCTTTTACCAAGCTTCAGCTCCGACCTCGGATCTCCACCCCTCCCGACCTTTCTCCGGAGTAGGTCCGGGAGCCATTACCCCACTCGGAGCTATTACCCTCCCCGTTACCTTCCAGACCCGGGAGAAGTATCGCACCGAGAAGTTGGTCTTTGACGTTGCTCAGATCAACTTACCCTTCAACGCCATCTTGGGTAGGCCTGCCTTGTATAAATTCATGGCAGTTGCTCATTATGGTTACCTGGTGTTAAAGATGCCAACACCAGTAGGCGTTCTCTGGATCCACGGAGATCGTACTGCCGGAGTCACTGCTCTAGAAGAACTCCATGCACTTACTACGGCGCAAGAGGAAGACTCTAGGCAGGAGCAAGCTCCAAAACCCCCGAGCATTCGTCAGCGAGGCTCGACTTCTGCACCTCGTGTGCAGCCAAGCGGCGACACCGACATTCCCGTCAAAGTCGTCCAAATCGGTTCCGATGCCGCTCAGACCACCCGTATATCAGGGGGATTGAACGACAAATAGGAACTCGCGCTCATTGCTTTCCTCCGAGCTAATGTAGACGTGTTTGCCTGGCAACCGTCACAAATGTCTGGGATCCCCAGGGAAGTGATTGAGCACAATCTGAAGATCTACCCCGACGCCCGGCCTGTGCATCAGAAGCCTTGGAAGCAATCCGTAGAGCGACAGAACTTCATTCGACAAGAAGTGAAGAAGTTGCTCAAAGCTGGATTCATCCGAGAAGTCTTCCATCCAAAATGGCTGGCAAACCCAGTCGTTGTGCCCAAGGCCGGCGGGAAGCTTCGGATGTGTATCGACTACACAAGGCATGTCCAAAAGATCCATTCCCATTACCTAGAATAGATCAGATAGTGGATTCCACCTCCGGGTGTGAATTATTGTGTTTCCTAGACGCATATTCTGGGTATCATCAAATCAGAATGTCTAGGGAAGATGAAGAGCATACCTCTTTCATTACAGTAGATGGATTGTACTGTTATACAGCCATGCCATTTGGTCTCAAGAATGCAGCTTCAACCTTTGTACGAGCTATGTACAAAACCTTTGAAGAACTCATTAGAGACATAGTGGAAGTGTACATCGACGACATCGTGGTCAAGGTCAAGAACAAGGAGTCACTCCTTGACACCTTGCAGGCTGTCTTCGACAAGCTGCGGGTCACCCGCACAAAGCTAAATCCAGACAAGTGTGTCTTCGGGGTTAGCTTCGGAAAACTTCTTGGTTTCTTGGTAAGTCACCGGGGCATAGAAGCTAATCCGGCGAAGATCAAAGCCATTGAAGACATGCGGCCACCAGCCCGCATCAAAGATGTCCAAAAGCTAACTCGATGTCTAGCAGCCCTCAGCCGGTTCATTTCAAGACTGGCGGAACGTGCACTCCCCTTCTTCAAGTTTTTAAGGAAGTCTGGACCATTCCAATGGTCTGAAGAAGTAGAAAAGGCGTTCCAGGAGCTAAAACGGCTCCTCACCACCCTACCAATTCTGGTAGCTCCGAACCCTGGTGAGCCTTTGCTACTTTACATTTCAGCCACTGACGAAGTTGTCAGTATGGTTCTGGTTGCGGAGAGACCAGAACCATCCCATACTCAGGAGTCCAGACCCCTTAAGGAGGGTTTGGATGTTCCTAAAAGCGAGTCTGGGTCCCAGCTCCCAGACTTGAATCCACAAGAAGTTACTTCAGAAGACCCAGACCCCTCCGGGAGGGTCTAGGTCGCTTCTGAAGAAGCTCCGGGTTCCTCCAGCAAGGACCCGGAAGTCCCCGAAGAAAATCTGGACCCCTCCGGGAGGATCCGGATCAATGGAGAGGAAGCTTTGGGCCCCTCCGGGAGGGTCCGGACCATCCAGCGCCCAGTGTACTTCATTAGTGAAGTACTTCATGACGCCAAGACTCGATACCTAGAGGTGCATAAACTGCTCTATGCAGTTCTTATTGCCTCCAGGAAGCTTCGCCATTATTTCCAAGCTCACAAGATCTCAGTGGTGACTTCTTACCCACTTCGAGCAATCTTGCATAATCCCAACTCAACTGGGAATATTGCAAAGTGGGCAGCGGAATTGGCCGAATTCAATCTCGAATCCATTCCAAGGCAAGCAATCAAGAGTCAAGCATTGGTGGATTTTGTGGCAGAATGGACTCCCTCTCCATCAAACCCTGGGGGCCCCAGCGAGTAGAAGCCAGAACACAAGGCTCCGGTCTTCACCGAGCCTCACTGGACCCTCTACTTCGACGGCTCCATGCAAAAGCAGGGGGCCGGAGCTGGAATCCTTCTCCTCGCACCAACCGGAGAGAAGGTAAAATACATGGTACACCTTGACTTCAAGGCGACCAACAACATGGAGGAATATGAAGCACTCATTTACGGACTAAGGGTGGCACTGTCATACGGTGTCAAGCAACTGCTGGTCAAGGGAGATTCACGGCTCATCATTAAGCAAGTGAAGGGTGAATGCTCCTGCAACAATCTCTAGCTAGCTGCTTACCTCCTTGAAGTCCAGAGGCTTCAGAAGGACTTCGAAGTACTAGATCTCCACCATGTCCAGCGTGCCCACAACACTGAAGCCGACGAACTCTCGACGAAAGCGTCAACCAGAGCTCCGGCTCCTGACGGAACTTTTGTCCGGAGGTTGTCAAAACCCACAGCTCAGCCTGCCGAACTGAGCGAAGGGGGCGAGATCAGCATCCCGAAGCTGACGGTCCCAATGGCCCTGTTACCATGGCAGCCATCAAGGGTCGTAGGTGCTGCCGGAAGCTCCGAGCAACTCAGCACGCAAGACTCAAATGCTCAAGTTAGTTCCGATGCATGGATCTCGGAGATCCGGAACTACTTGAAAGACAACATCCTTCCTGACGATGATGTATCTGTTGACCGGGTAGTCAGATTGGCTAAAAGATACACGTTGGTAGAATGGGATCTCTACCGGCGCGGTGCCAATGGCATCCTAATGCGGTGCATCACAAGGGAAGAAGGCTGCGAGCTCCTTGCAGAAATTCATGGAGACGAGTGTGGGAACCACGTGTCTTCCCGCACGCTGGTTGGTAAAGCCTTTCGGCATGGCTTCTACTGGCCTACAGCACTCCAGGATGCAACTGAGCTGGTGAAGAAATGCGAAGCATGTCAATTTCATGCAAAGCAAATTCACACACCGACTCAGCCCCTACAAATGATACCTCCAACATGGCCCTTCGCTGTGTGGGGATGGACATCTTGGGACCTTTCCCAAGAGCCGTTGGAGGTTACAAGTTCCTGTACGTTGCCATTGACAAGTTCACCAAGTGGCCGGAAGCAACTCCAGTTGTGACAATCAACAAGCAATCTGCTATCAACTTTTTGCAGTCCATTGTATGCAGATTTGGAGTCTCAAACAAAATCATCACTGATAATGGGACCCAATTCACAAGCTCTGCATTTCAAGGATATTGCGAAGACCTCGGCATTCAAGTTTGCTACGCCTCCGTAGCTCACCCAGCAAGCAATGGCCAAGCCGAGAGAGCAAATGTTGAAATCCTTAAAGGACTCAAAACGCGCACCTATGAGCGCTTGAAAAAACATGGAGCCAACTGGATTGAAGAGCTTCCGCCCACTTTATGGGCCAACAGGACAACTCCAAACCGGTCAACTGGAGAGACACCCTTCTTCCTGGTGTATGGAGTTGAAGCAATCCTTTCTCTGGAAATCACCTTGGGGTCACTCCGAGTCCGGACATTCGACGAAGCCACGCAGGACCAGCTCCGGCGTGAATACCTAGACCTCCTTGAGGAGGGAAGGTGCCAAGCAGCTGTTCGAAATGCCCGATACTGCTAAGCCCTTCGGCGCTATCATCAGCGGCATGTACACAACCGACAGCTCGAGGAAGGCGATCTGGTGCTACGGAGAATACAATCCAGAGAAGGGTTAAACAAACTCTCCCCCAGCTGGGAGGGACCCTTCCGAGTGATTAAAGTATCCCGTCCCGGAAGCGTTCGCTTGGCTACCGAGGATGGGACACCTCTCCCAAATCCTTGGAATATTGAGCACCTCCGTAAGTTCTACACTTAATATCACGGAGGTGAGTCTGTAGTAATTTGTAGTGTATGTTATAGAGTCATTGTACAGAGTCGGGTAGTTCCTCCGGGAGAACAGCCGGACCTTTCCCAGAAGGTCCGCAAAGTTCATGCAACACTTGTCACAGTCTCAGGACTAAAAGTGCGGCTAGCTACCCTGGGTCAAACGAGAAATTAAACACGCTTAGCCTGGTTCCGTACCCTAAGAGTGTACTTGTTTCCCCTGTACCCCGGACCTATAATGAAAGACATCTTCATGTAAAACAGACTCCACGTGCATTTATTTTGTGCAGGCTCAACATTTTTTATTTTTCTCTTTCTTGTCTATAACAAAGTTGTGCAATTCTTAAGAAATTTTAGTTCGACCAGTTCATGTACAATTCGAGTTGTATTGTCAATTCTTTTGGATTCAAATATTATTCATGGCTCACTCGCCTGAATGCCACCAAGCCAATCTAGGGCCGGAGTGTGCTATCGACTTAGACTGGTCAAGCACCCTAAGTACGCCACTCTACCTACACCCCGGCAGGCCGAAGTAAGGCGGGTCCAAGTACAATTGGATCTGGAAGAAAGAAGGCAACGCATTCGGTTGTATTCAGAATTGTGTTTGACCTAAAACTTTCTTGGGAATCGTAAGCCGCGATGAAGTTATAGGCAAGGAGCGAATTTTACTGTTTTTCTTGGCTTCAGTGTGCAGGAAAATAAAGAATCCACGTTGACGGAGAAAAGCTGGAGCTGACGAAGCTCCGACTCCCCCTAGGTGGCTTATAATCGATGTTGAACATTGAAAACAAGCATCACCGGAGCAACCAAGATCCGGTAAAGCTAGGGGGGCCAACCGTCGACGCAGAATAAAAGATGGTGAGAAGATTCCACAAACGGAGTCTGCTGCCGACAAACTAAGCGTTGGCAAAGGTCACTGCCGGAGCTACTAAGCTCCGACACCCCGGAGGTCTAACTATCGATGCTCTACGCGTTGATAGGAACTACTGCCGGAGCTACTAAGCTCCGACAACCTCAGGGGGCCTTCACTATCGAAGACTTCGGACCTACACTCTACAAGTTCGAAGCAAATGAGTCTTCAACAAAACACAATATCCTCTTGGTACATGTTCACAACCAAATTGTGTACATCTACCAGGGGGCCAAGTGAAGACAAAAATGTTGAAGACAAAAAGTGAAATTCACAAAAATTTGGGGATTTCATTCATCTGGAGACAAGGGATTACAAAATTGAGGAAGAAAAAGAGAGAATACAAGTGGGAGCTACGGAGATGGTCCTAGACCCTATGGAAGAACTAGGCGACCTTCTGAGCAACCTTTGACACATTGGCTCGGGCGGCTTCACCTTCTCCTTCGATGGGACCTTCAAGCACCGGGTCCAGAGGGAATTGGGGATTTCGGCTGGTGTAGCACGTCAGCACATACTATGTGACGTTCTTCGCCAGGGATTGCCCCTCAACCTCCAACTGGTCCGCGATGACATCGCCCACCTTGGAGAGTTTGCTACTCGCCGAGCTCTGCGCTTGCAACGCCAGGTTCGGCTCCGGCTCCGGATCATCCGGACGCACGGGACTGAAGCCCATCGGTGTCAGCACGTCATTGGCCTTGCCCAGGAACTCCCAAACCTGTAGGGAGTCCGCAGCCCTCAAGCCCTTCAGTTCTTCCAAGGATCTTTTGGCCGCCACCAGTTCAGAATTCTCGCGAGCGAGGCGCTCAACTTCTTTGGCGTTTTGCTGAATCTTTTCAGCAACTCGCTTCTCGAGTTTTCTGAGCTCCTCCTCCCGGAGGTGGATCTTGTTCCGGCGGTTAACCAGGTCCTTCTCCCTGCCCCTTACTTTCTTCTCCCTGGCGGCGAGGGCACACTCTTGCTCGTAGAGTTCCTGCCCTCGCACCCAGGCCTTCTCCTCCTCCTCAGCGCAGCGCTCTTCCAATTTCTTGACGCGCTCTTCGAGGCCCTTGTCAGCTCTAGGAGTTTCTGCTCTTCATCTTCGAGCCTTTTCACCCTCTCCTCAAGTGCCTCCCGGCGCTTGATGAGAGTAGTGTTAATGGCCTCAAGCCTTTCTTGGCGTTCATCGGCCGCACTGTTAGCTGCTTTGGTCTGCTCATAAATGGCCCGGGATTGAGCGTCGAGGGTGCAAGTCATACTCTCCCTGTCATCCAATAATTTGCCCCAGTATTCCAGGTGGACCTTCTCCCGCTTGATCCACTCTTTGTCATCTGCTAGCCTCGATTGTGCCAGCTTGGTCTCGAAGTAGAGCCGGTTGCGCCACCGCCTAAGGGTTTGGCGCTCCTCTTCAAGAGCCTTGCTGTCGTGGAAGAAGGCCAATTGAACTTGACGCAGGCTGGAACAGGCGTTGTCAATAGACAATGACAACAGGATAGGTTCCGGACCTGCTGGGGTCTCCTCCGCTGGTTCCAGCGGGTTCTCGCTGACAAAAATTGGGTCCCACTCCACAAGAGTGGTCCCCTGAGCCTCTACAGCGCTAGAACCGTCCTCCGGGATGGCCTCAGTCGCCATCGAGGAGGGTCCCGTTGATGAAGTTCTGACCTCCGGAAGTGGTTCCGAAGGCCCCGCCGCCAGGTCTTCATTTGCCCCCTCAGGTAGGGGGCCAACAACTTCGTCTGGCACTCCATCTCAGCCGCGGGTACCTCCGGCGTCGTCACTCCCGGAGCAGGGGCGCTTCTGGCTCCAGCCTGGGCACCTCCTTTACTGGGGGCTCGAGCGCCGATGCCTCCGCAACAACCGGCTCGGGAGCTGGAAAGTCTTCAACATCAACCGGCTCTACGGCCGGAGCTCCAACAACGACCGGCTCTACGGCCGGTGCTTCAGAGGCAGCTGGCCCAACCGCTGGGACTTCCTCAACATCCGGCGCACATGCCGGGACTTCAATTACCTCCAGCTCAACCGTCGGGGCTTCGACAATTTCCGACTCTGGGGCCGTAATTACTGCTTCCTCCGGCTCAACGGTCGGAGCTTCCATCATCTCAGCACCCAAACCCGGAGCTTCAACCTCCAGGGAAGGTGCCGCTGGCGCATCTTCTCTCCCGTGGTCCGGCGCTACCACGGGAGTCTCGGGGGATAAGTCGAGGTCCATGACCACGACAGTTGGTGCCGGAGCTGCCGCAGCTTCAGCCACCACTTGGGGCGGCACCGGGACAGGAGCAGAGGCTTCCGCCCTCACAACTTCAGCTGCTGTGGCTGAGGGTGGAGCCTCATTCCTCTTCTTGGGAACACTGCAGATGAAGGATGAAGAAACTTAAAAAACAGTTACTACAATAAAACAATTGTCTGAGGTAAAGATTAAAAATTACCTCGGGAGGCTTCCGCACCAGCTTGCGCGAAACCTCTTTCCCGGACGTTCAGGGCCGACCATAGCCGCCGCCGGCGTGGAAGCCCCAGAAGGCCCCCCAGAACTCGTCGCAGCCACGGGCATTTCCTAAGTCGAGGCCCCCCTCGACCAGGAAGGACCTCCGGACCTAGAGGCCTCAACCGGCTCTGGTGCTGAAGTCTCATGCCCGGAGCTAGCACCCCGGGAGGATGCCGCTGCGGGAACAACCGCCGCAGTTGTAGAAGACCTCCCCCTCTGGGGAGAAGGAGCTGATGCAGAGGTGGCAGGCCTGATGGACCTTCCGTCGGCATGCTGCAGCTTCCTCTTCCGGCTCAAGGGTTTGTCTGCCGGCTCCTTACCCTTGCTGACGACTTCGATCCTTGGCTTCGGGGCAGGGTCGGAGCCACCTTCGGAAGCCCCAGGGATCACCACCCCGGAGGTTGATCTTCTCTCGATGACACCAAGGTCGTCAAGCACAGACATCTTCCGTCAGAGCTCCCTGCTGAACTCTACTTCCATGTTCAGAGGGAGAAAAGCCGATGGCGGAGTCAAGTCGTCTCTCGCGACGTCGATGCCGTGCTGGAACTTCTTGAGATGGAACTCCAAGGTTGTCCCCTACATGTTGGACTTCAGCCCGGTCTCGACCCGGTCATCGTCCATCACACTGTTGAGGGCCCAAGCGAGTTTTCCTCTCCTCTTCAGCGGTGCCCACCTGTTGAACAAGAAGTTGCAAAACACTGCCTGAGGAGTTAATCCTCCCTCCACGCACTAACGGATCCTGGTCAGAGTAGGGTTGAAGGCTTCTGCTAGCACCGGAGCTTCACTCCAGACTGTAGTGTCGATGTTGGGGAGGCCTTCGGGCAGCTCTAGCTTCTCGTGCTCCTCCACCCAGATGACTATCCATTCCTTCTTCCAATCATCCCACTTTCCAGAGGGAAACGACCGGAGGTACTTGAATGGGCACTTCTTGCACTTCACGAAGTAATAGAAGCCAATGTACTCATTACTCCTGCCGGTGGTATGGACGGTGAAGAAGGTCCCGAAAAGTTCAATGCAGGTGGGGATGCCCACCCACATTTCACAGAAGTGGACAAAGATAGACACAAGAAGAATGGAGTGGGGGCCAAGGTGGTATAGCTGCAGACCATAAAACTCTAGCAGCATCAAGAAAAAGGAGGAAAAAGGTGGGATCAACCCCACCATGGCGTACGAAGAGAAGTACACCATCTCGCCGGCGTGCTCCTTCTCGAATGGGAGCTCTCCTTCGGCGCGGACCAGACGGTTGAAGAAGTCCAGGGACCATCCCATGAGGGCCCGGACCTTCTTCAAGTCACCTTCGGTCTTCAAACGACTCTCGCGGAGACCCAACTCCATCGCTGCACAGCAAGGCAAGAGAGGAAAAGCGAGCACAAGTTGGGAGTTTGAGCGCAAGATCAGATGAGAGGCGTAAAGAACTCAAGACGTTGTGCGCTTTCCTCCTTAAGTAAGCCCTCGCAACGCTTGGATGGAAACCGCAAGGAAGTCGAAGATACTACTCAAAAATTCCACCCAGCCGATGACAAGAGGGTCCGGGACCACCCCGACGATCAAGTCGAGACTCTTACCCAGGCGAACGGTTGTCATCATGAGGCGGGAAGCCCGAAGGCGGCGGCCTGACAAGGCGCGCGGAACCGATACGATTTTCGTATTGAGAACCGGTGACCTTCAATTGCGTGAGATCCGCACGCCAAAGATCTCATTTGCCGCACACGGGATATGCCATGCGGCGAGGATTTAACTCCAAAATATCGCCAACGGCACATCCGAAGACCTTTGAAGACTCAGTTCAAAAGTCGAAGGATGGACCCACCTCCGGCGGAATGACTTCACCCAAGGGGTATTCCCCAGAGGTGGGCCCAGGGGGCCACTGTCGGTACCCTGGGTACCATATACTCCTTGGATTGCAAAGATCTCAAGGGAAAGTCATCTACTTGATTTGAAGACCTTCGGAGGCCCACATGTCAGACATAACCGGACCCGCTTCTCCAACATGGTTAGTCCCAGGGTCGCCACGTGTACTATCAAACTGGAGCTACCGCCCACAAGGGGGAAGCTCCGGGCTATGTACCGAAATGGCACCCCCGGACCTAACCCCAGACCGAGGGAAGCTCCGGAACTGACACGTGTCGGGTAACACCGGACCTATCTGTTCCCCACAGTGTGCTCTGGCGCTGCCACGTGTCCAACCGTGGGATCTTCAGCCTCTAACCTACAGAAGACTCCACAACGGCTCTGGATCTTCAAAGGGGAATCAAGGACTTCAAGACCCGATCAAGTGTCATTAATACTATATTAATGACACACGATCGGACGACCTTAATTACCAGTAACGGTGCTGTCAAAGCCCATAACTCGGTCATTAAGGGCAATTAAACGTGTTTAATGTGTATCAATATCAGTAACCGCCGGGGCCACATGTCAGGCCAGGCTAACTTGTAACGGCCTGCCCTTGTACTATAAAAGGACAGGCCGACGATACATAGGACACTCCAGACTCTCTAGACACTCTCCGGAGACACGCTGACTTTACGCTCTCAACTGACATTGAGCTCATACATCCAATACAACACCAACACACCCCGTGGAGTAGGGTATTATGCTCAGGCGGCCCGAACCACGTAAATCTTTGTGTCCCTTGTGTCACTCGACATCTCACCTTCTGGAATCTCCGTGCGCCCATACCAAATCTCAAACTCCTCTTACACTTTAGTAGTGTCGGGAGATCTGCCGGATCAAAACCACCGACAGTTAGTGAATGAAGAAATGAGCTTACTTGTAACACGGGCAGTTGGTGAACATCTGCAAAGCATCAGCAGAGAAATTGTACTCAACATAAAGGACATGGTAGTGAGTTGATGTGCTTGTCCCATGAAAAAACAAAAAATTTACACTCCTCTGATGCATTAATAGCCTGATATCAAAAACTCATGAGAGCAACACCAATTATCGCATAGGTGCCTTGATTCCAGCATAGCTGCAGAGGTAGAAATCAAACCAGCTGAGCACTGCCAAGAAACCTGCAAGCTTCTGCACGTCCTTGATGCAGGCTGGAGGCCGCATCAGCTCCACCGTTTTGATCTTTTCTATGTTGGCCTCAATCCCTCGGTGTGAGACCAAGAAACCAACGAGCTTCCCAGCTTTGACTCTAAACACACACTTGTTTGGGTTGAGCTTTGTGCGTGTGGTACGCAACCTGTCGAAGACTAGGGCGAGGTTTTCTAGTAATGGTGTATGGGTCTGGACTTTGACAATGATATCGTCGACGTACACATCTACTAGGTCTCGAATGAGATCCCCAAATGTTTTATGCATGACACGTACAAAGGTAGGAAGGACATTCTTAAGGCCGTAAGGCATGGAGACGTAGCAGTAAAGGTCATCTATGGTTATAAATACAGTATGCTCTTCGTCCTCTCTAGACATAGGGATTTGGTGGAACCCTGAGTAGGCGTCTAGAAAGCAGAGTAGATCGCATCCCGAGGTAGAATATGTGATTTTATCTATCCTAGGGAGAGCGAAAAGATATTTAGGACATGCCTTGTTGAGGTTGGTGTAGTTGATGCACATATGAAGCTTTCCGCCAGCTTTGGGGACAACAATAGGGTTGGCTAGCCATCTGGGATGGTGGACTTCCCGTATGAAGCCAGCATCGAGTAGCTTCTTGATCTCTTCGCGGCTGAAGTTTTACCGCTCGATGGACAGCTTTCGTGGCCTCTAGTGCACCGGCCGGGCGTCGGGGTAGATCTTCAGATGGTGCTCGATCACTTCCCTAGGGATGTCGGGCATCTGCAACAGTTGCCAGGCAAACATGTCGACATTAGCTCATAGGAAAGCGATGAGCACTTGTCGAAGTGTGCACTAAGACACTTCCCCCCGGTACTACTAGAGCATAGTCCACGGAGGTTCATATTTAGGTAGGGCGCGCGTAAGATTAAGAACAAGATGGAGACACGAGGATTTTTACGTGGTTCGGGCCTCTTGAGCGTGAATGTAGCCTAGAGGGGGTGGTGAATAGGCTTTTTGCACTTTTATCAGACCCTGGAAACACTTAATAGATAGATCAAATACGAGTAGGTTGTACTAGTCAGTTATGGTGCGGACTAGTCCGGTGTGCACGGACTAGAAGAACAAATTAAATTGATAATTCTACTTCTAGTACACTATGCAGCGGAAATCAGATTACAAGTAAATTGTATTGAGCTAATGAACCAATGTATGGCAATGATCAAGTATGATACAAAGTTCAAGGTAAATTTTACAATACTAAGCAAAACCTAGATTATGATGAAGAGTAAACAAGAACACGTGAGACGCAAGATTTATCTCGAGGTTCGATCCCACGGAGGAATCTATGTCCCCGTTGAGGAGTCCACGGAGGATCGGGTCTTCACTAACCCTTCCCTCGTTGAATTATCACGGAGGTCGATTCTCAACCACTAATAACACAAGGGCAAATAACTTGTTCAAGGGGTCTTCTCACAAGTTGAGGGCTCCCCAAGAATTACAGCGATGAACATCACCAAACACACTCAAAAGATATACAATAAACAATGAGAGTGTGCGAGAGATCAAACCCAAGAGCTCAAGATGTGTAGAACAAGTCTCTCCTTTGTTAAATTGCTAATCCTCAAAGAATTGATCTTTTTAGGCTTAGGATGTGTGGAGAGATGTAAATTTGGGGATCTTGAAAGGTGTGACGACATAGAGAGTCGAGAGAGTTTGATGTATGGTCGTACACCTCTATTTATATTAGGGTTTCCAAAGGTTACCGTTAGGGTTTGCGAAGTTCGGACTAGTCCGTGATAGACACCGTGTGTGGAAAACCCTAAGTGTTGATGGATACCGGACTAGTTCGTTAAGGTGCAGAATAGTCCGATCTCAGCACAGAAACTTTTCGGACTAGTCCGGTTGATATCGGACTTGTCCGATGTGGTGAACATTGTGTAGAATTGAGGACAAGTCCTCACTTTGAAGGACTTGTCCGATTTTAGTCAGAGAGTTTTCGGACTATTCTGGTGGATATCGGACTTGTCCAGTGTTGTGCAAATGTGAAGGGCTGCGGACAAGTCCGCAATGGGGGGGCTCGTCGTTTTTAGTCAAAGAGATATCGGACTAGTCCGGTGAATATCGGACTAGTCCGCACATGCTGATTTTTGTGCAGTGAGTGTAATCTCTTTCACTTGAGCTCTTGGATCTCCATATTTTGTTTCTCCAAGGCAAGCTCGGGAGGAGAGAGAGGTGGAAGCTCCGAAAAGTCAGAGTCAGAGTCTTCAGAGATAACTGGAGATCCAACCAGCTCAATCTCTAGTTTTTGGTATATTACTTTGACATTGTCTTTCGTGTATCTCGTTTGATCTTTTCTTGCCTTTTTCATCTTATGAACTTTCACCTCAGTTTTGCGGCAAGAACCAAATATGGCATCCAAGTATTTCATAATCCCACTAGCGGACCCTTTGTGAGATGGAGGGGCCCTTGTGCTAGGGGAAGGTCTTGCCTCTCCTTGGGCTCTCCTAGCAGTCTCTTCACTTGATTCAGGTGAGCGAGCAGTTGGGAGAGAAGCTTGAGGCGGCTTCTGAGGCCTCAAAGCATTGTGCTCTACATCCTTCACAAACTCAATTCACGTGAACTTTTCAATCATGAACGTTAGGTATGGTGCATAGCCACCGGAGCGGCTTGGAGTGCAAGAAATGTTCACCATATCATTCCAAATGTAGTTGAACACATCGAACCTTCTCTTTTTGCTTATCACCTTCATCAAGGTTCTCAAGTAACCTTGAACACTGCCTGCGTCTCCATCCTTAGGAGCAATCATCTTCCAAAGCACTCTATTGAGGACAATGAAGAATGGCTTCATGTTCTTGGTCGATGGGGGATTGTAGCGGAGGCGAGTTTCATAGAGGAAATACATCTTGTCCTTCTCAAGAGGACTATCATTGTGAATCACTATCTCATGGTCTCTGCTATCCTCAAGATGTAACAACTTTACAAAATTAGCATATGTGATAGAGTATATTGATCCACGAGTCATCCAAGTTACCCTTTATTCACCCATTTGGGAAAAATAGCAGGTGGAGTAGAACTGGGCTATCACTTCATCATTCCAGTTGTATCTAAAGAAAAATAGGTCCTTTAGACCATGCCTCTCTGTAGCCTCTACCACCTCATCAAAAGAATCATTGCTCTTTCTTTCAAAATGGTTCTAGTCAATACATTGGCTATGAACCACCAGAGTCTTCATATTGAGGTAGACGTTGTTGTAGTAATCCGAGTGGAAATGACTCCAAAATCTCGGATCAGCTGCCTTTTTCCCACTGCTATAGGCATCAATCTTCCTAAGCTTCCATGCCACATCACTTCCCTTGCCATTGAACTTCTCCTCCGATGAGTTCCTACTCCCTTGTCTTGGAGAGGTCAT
Source organism: Tuctoria greenei (assembly GCA_036927565.1). Classification (NCBI taxonomy): domain Eukaryota; kingdom Viridiplantae; phylum Streptophyta; class Magnoliopsida; order Poales; family Poaceae; genus Tuctoria; species Tuctoria greenei. The sequence goes on along the minus strand of JAYESD010000008.1, from coordinate 177,661,471 downwards.
CTTCAAGGGACCAATCGAGCCAGATGCAAGCCCCTTTCCTTTGCCCTTAGTTTGGCGTGGAGCCGCCGAGCTGGATCCAACCACATATTTGCCCTTGGAATGTGGTTTCTTGGCTGGGACTTTTTTTCGCACTCGAGGTGGAGGTGGAGAGAGTTCAACAGCACGCTCTTGTCTTTTGTTGGAGCAAGACTCCGAAACATGAGGCAATACTTCTTGATCCATCTCGACTTCAACATCGGAGAGATTCTCATTCGAGCCCGACATGATCTTGACAAGGAAGATATAAAGGATATGGATAAGAAAGGATGACAAGGAATTGCATTGAATTGATGTAAGCTAGGGTATTGATCAGGGAATACCGGGCTTAGAATGGACTAGTCCATTATGCACCTGTTCAAACTCTAACTTAGCAAAATTTGAGGTTACTCAATGCAAAAGTGATCTAGGGTAAATAGTCTACATCAATAGAGCATGTATTAGCCAGAAGTACTAATCTTTTTGAGCAAAAACAAGGAAAATAGAAGGTTCTAGGGCTTGGAGAGAGATTTACCAAATCCTTCGATTCGAGGCATTGAGGAAGTTTTTGGTGCGGATTAGTCCGGGGTTGTCGATCCCCTAGCAGTGGAGGTCAATTCCCACGAAGTTTTGGGAGGATTTGATGGAGATCTTGCGGTATCGCCTTGGGAGCACCCGAGTGAAGAGAGAGAACATGAGAGGTGTTGTGAGGTAGAAGAAGATTAGGTTTGCGCCTATCCTTAGGGGTTATGGAATTAAAATATCAGACTAGTCCGTGGTCGTACCGGACTAGTCCGAACTAGCGGACACTTTGCGGACTAGTCTGCAATGTGCGGACTAGTCCGTGATCACCAGGATAGAAATTAACATAGACCTTTCGTATATATTCGAAGGTTCTTAAAAAGAAAATAGGGGCAAAAACACACAAATAATCTTGATGAATATGATCAGTAAACATACAATAATCAAGCTATGACCATAATTCACCAAGATCAAGTAATTAACATAGTTTTTCGGAGAAAATAGAGAGAGATGATTTTTCAACATAATCAACATGATTTTGAAGATGGCATACAGGTCTGCAAGTTTTCAAGCCACTTCTGAGCATCAAGGATATTTAGTTCATTTCGGAGCTCACAAAAGCGTTTTTCATCAAATGACTTGGTAAAGATATCGGCAAGTTGTCTCTCAGTGTTCACATGTGAAATGGCTATGTCTCCTTTCATTGAGTGATCTCTCAAAAAGTGATGTCGAATGTCTATGTGTTTGGTTCTAGAGTGCTCAACAGGGTTGTTGCAAGTTTAATGGCACTCTCATTATCACAAAGGAGTGGAATACGACTCATATTGCAACCGTAATCCCTTAGAGTTTGTCACATCCAAAGGAGTTGTGCACAACAACTCCCGGCTGCAACATACTCTGCTTCGGCCGTGGATAAGACAATTGAATTTTGTTTCTTGGAGGACCAAGAAACTAGGGATCTACCTAGGAATTGGCAAGTACCAAAGGTACTTTTTCTATCTACCTTGCATCCGACATAATTTGCATCGGAGTATCCAATGGGATTGAATTTTGAACCTTTGGGATACCAAAGGTCTAGGTTGGGTGTATGAACTAAATATCTCAAGATCCTTTTAACGGGTGTCAAATGACATTCCTTAGGATTGACTTGAAAACTTGCACACAAACATACACTCAACATAATATCTGGCCTAGATGCACATAAATATAGTAAAGAGCCAATCATGGAATGATATACCTTTTGATCCATGTTTGGTCTGTCTTTATTGAGATCCAAGTGTCCATTTGTCGCCATGGGAGTCTTTATGGGCTTCGCTTTGTCCATTCCAAACTTCCTAAGAATGACTTGAGTGTACTTTGTTTGGCTTATGAATGTCCCTTCCTTTTGTTGCTTCACTTGGAATCCCAAAAAGTATCTCAACTCTCCCATCATGGACATCTCGAATCTATTTGTCATAATCTTACTAAATTTTTAACAAAAAGATTTGTTTGTTGAACCAAATATGATATCATCAACATAGATTTGCCAAACGAAGAGATCATCATCAAAGTGTTTGGTAAACAAAGTGTAATCAGCTTTACCAATTTTGAAGCCATTTTCAACCAAAAAATCTCTAAGACACTCATACCAAGCTCTAGGAGCTTGTTTGAGGCCATAGAGAGCCTTACGCAGTTTGTATACATGGTCAGGGTACTCTTGATCTTCAAAACCGAGTGGTTGCTCCATGTACACCTCCTCCTTGATCGGTCCGTTGAGGAAGACACTTTTAATGCCCATTTGATAAAGCTTGAAATCATGCTGAGTAGCATATGCAACTAATACAAATCGATTCAAGCCTAGCTACGGGAGAAAAAGTCTCATTGAAATCCAAACCTTCGACTTGTGAATACCCTTTGGCCACAAGTCGTGCCTTGTTCCTTGTTACCACTCCATGTTCGTCTTTCTTGTTGCTGAAGACACATTTAGTGCTGACGACATTGGACTTTGGTCTTTCAACAAGCTCCCACACTTTGTTCCTTTTGAAGTTGTTTAATTTTACTTGCATCACCATCACCCAATCCGGATTTTTTAATGTATCTTCAACCCTGTATGGTTCCAAAGAGGATACAAAAGAATAGTGTTCACAAAAATTAGCTATGCAAGATCGAGTTATTACTCCCTTTTGGATGTCACCGATTATGTTATTGACGAGGTGATCTCTTTGGATGCTTTGGTGTACTCTTGGATGTGGCACTTGTGGTCTTGAATCTTCATGATTATCATCTTATTCTCCCCCTGGATAGTTTCCCTCATTGATGTTTTTATCACCTTGATCTTCTTGAGGTTGATCTTGTGTGGAAGCTCCCCTTTATCATTTTCCTCCACTTGTGGTTCATCTTCTCCATTCGCATTTGGAGGTGACACATGTGGTAGAACATCGCCCAACGCCATTCTTCTCAGTGCTTCACATGGAGCTTCTTCTTGATGTAGCACACATTGATCAACTTGCTCTTCTTGAGATCCGTTAGTTTCATCGAACACTACATCACATGCCACTTCAACAAGTCTGGAGGCCTTGTTGAAGACACGATAGGCGTAGGAGTTCGAAGCATAGCCAAGTAAGAAACCTTCATCAGACTTCGAAGCGAACTTCGAAGCCCTAGGATTCTTGTTTAAAATATAACATTTTGAACCAAAGACTCAAAAATATGAAATATTTGGTTTGTTACCCGTGAGTAGTTCATATGAAGTTTTCTTGAGCAACCGATGAAGATATAGTCGGTTTATAGCGTGACAAGCGGTGTTAACCGCTTCAGCCCAAAACCTGTCTAAAGTCTTGTATTCATCGAGCATTGTCCTTGCCATCTCAATGAGTGTTCGGTTCTTCCTTTTGGCTACTCTGTTTTGTTGAGGAGAGCAGCTTCTTGATCTCTTCGCGTATGAAGTTTTGCCACTCGATGGATTGCTTTCATGGTCTCTAGTGCGTCGGTCGGGCGTCGGGGTAGATCTTTAGATGGTGCTCGATCACTTCCCTAGGGATGTCGGGCATCTGCAGCAGTTGCCAGGCAAACACGTCGACATTATCTCATAGGAAAGCGATGAGCACTTGTCGAAGTGTGCACTAAGACACTTCCCCCCGGTACTACTAGAGCATAGTCCACGGAGGTTCGTATTTAGGCAGGGCGCGTGTAAGATTAAGAACAAGATGGAGACACGAGGATTTTTACGTGGTTCGGGCCTCTTGAGCGTGAATGTAGCCTAGAGGGGGTGGTGAATAGGCTTTTTGCACTTTTATCGGACCCTGGAAACACTTAATAGATAGATCAAATACGAGTAGACCGGACTGGTCAGTTATGGTGCGGACTAGTCTGGTGTGCACGGACTAGAAGAACAAAGTAAATTGATAATTCTACTTCTAGTACACTATGCAGCGGAAATTAGATTACAAGTAAATTCTATTGAGCTAATGAACCAATGTATTGCAATGATCAAGTATGATACAAAGTTTCAAGGTAAATTTTACAATACTAAGCAAAACCTAGATTATGATGAAGAGTAAACAAGAACACGCGAGACACAAGATTTATCCCGAGGTTCGATCCCACGGAGGAATCTATGTCCCCGTTGAGGAGTCCACGGAGGACCGGGTCTTCACTAATCCTTCCCCCGTTGAATCGTCACGGAGGCCGATTCTCAACCACTAATCACACAAGGGCAAATAACTTGTTCAAGGGATCTTCTCACAAGTTGAGGGCTCCCCAAGAATTACAGCGATGAACACCACCAAACACACTCAACAGATATACAATAAAAAATGAGAGTGTGCGAGAGATCAAACCCAAGAGCTCAAGATGTGTAGAACAAGTCTCTCCTTTGTTAATTTGCTAATCCTCAAAGAATTGATCTTTTTAGGCTTAGGATGTGTGGAGAGATGTAAATTTGGGGCTCTTGGAAGGTGTGACAAAGAGTCGAGAGAGTTTGATGTATGGCCGCACACCTCTATTTATATTAGGGTTTCCAAAGGTTACCGTTAGGGTTTGCGAAGTTTAGGCTAGTCCGTGATAGACGCGGTGTGTGGAAAACCCTAAGTGTTGATGGATACCGAACTAGTTCGTTAAGGTGCGGTATAGTCCGATCTGGGCACAGAAACTTTTCGGACTAGTCCAATAGATATCAGACTTGTCCGATGTGGTGAACATTGTGTAGAACTGAGGACAAGTCCGCACTTGGAAGGACTTGTCCGATTTTAGTCAGAGAGTTTTCGGACTATTCCGGTGGATATCGGACTTGTCCGGTGTTTTGCAAATGTGAAGGGTTGCGGACAAGTCCGCACTAGGGGGGACTCGTCCGTTTTTAGTCAAAGAGATATCAGACTAGTCCGGTGAATATCAGACTAGTCCGCACATGCTGATTTTTGTGCAGTGAGTGTAATCTCTTTCACTTGAGCTCTTGGGGTGTGTTTCTCCAACACACTCCGTACAAAAATAATTCTAATATTTTCAGCTCTTGAGCTCTTTTTCATTTGGATCCTCATTCTCCTTTCCTTTTTGTGCTTTCTTTCTAATTGTTTTAAACCAGCACTCATCTCAACAATTTTGTTAGGATCTCATTTGTTTGTCATTAATCAACCAAAACCCACAAGGGATTCCTAGATGCACTTTCAATCTCCCCCTTTTTGGTGATTGATGACAACCAATCGAGATTACACAAATATGATGAAAAGTTTAGATTTTCATAAAGTGTGCACATATGAATTTTGAGAACAATAGTAAAGTTTGAAGTAACATTCATATGCACACTCTTTATGGTGGGGTCCAAAACTATGTGTGTGAGCAATAATATTGATGTGAATGAGATAAGGAGCATAATCATAATATCATCAAAGATAGCAAGCACACATAGCAGTTTTAAAGCATAAACCATTAATCATAGTATGACATAATCATCATTTCACAGAACATGTCCAAAAGAATGATGAGAGCATAATTTAGGTTTTACAAGATTAAAAGCATGATAGAGTAGCAACAAAACACAAAAGAGTAATATAACTCTATCTCTCTCAACCTAATGCTACGACCTAAGACTCCCCCTCAATCTCTCCCCCTTTGGCATCAAAGCACCAAAAAGGAACAGAAGGAGGTATCTACTCATCGTCGCCGCCTTCATCCGCGCTGTTGGTCCTTTCTTCATCTTCTTCATCAGGCTGAGGAGGAGGATGAGAAGAACCACTTGTTGTGCTCCTAAGGCCAAAGTAGGCAAGCTCGAAAGGAGAGAGAGGTGGAAGCTCCGAAAAGTCAGAGTCAGAGTCTTCAGAAATAACTGGAGATCCAACCAGCTCAATCTCTAGTTTTTGGCATATTACTTTGACATTGTCTTTCATGTATCTCGTTTGATCTTTTCTTGCCTTTTTCATCTTATGAACCTTCACCTCAGTTTTGCGGCAAGAACCAAATATGGCATCCAAGTATTTCATAATCCCACTAGCGGACCCTTTGTGAGATGGAGGGTCCCTTGTGCTAGGGGAAGGTCTTGCCTCTCCTTGGGCTCTCCTAGGAGTCTCTTCACTTGATTCAGGTGAGGGAGCAGTTGGGAGAGAAGCTTGAGGCGGCTTCTGAGGCCTCAAAGCATTGTGCTCTACATCCTTCACAAACTCAATTCACGTGAACTTTTCAATCATGAACATTAGGTATGGTGCATAGCCACAGGAGCGGCTTGGAGTGCAAGAAATGTTCACCATATCATTCCAAATGTAGTTGAACACATCGAACCTTCTCTTTTTGCTTATCACCTTCATCAAGGTTCTCAAGTAACCTTGAACGCTGCCTGCGTCTCCATCCTTAGGAGCAAACATCTTCTGAAGCACTCTATTGAGGACAATGAAGAATGGCTTCATGTTCTTGGTCGATGGGGGATTGTAGCGGAGGCGAGTATCATAGAGGAAATACATATTGTCCTTCTCAAGAGGACTGTCATTGTGAATCACTATCTCATGGTCTCCACTATCCTCAAGATGTAACAACTTTGCAAAATCAGCACATGTGATAGAGTATATTGATCCACGAGTCATCCAAGTTACCCTTTGTTCACCCATTTGGGAAAAATAGCAGGTGGAGTAGAACTGGGCTATCACTTCATCATTCCAATTGTATCTAAATAAAAACAGGTCCTTTAGACCATGCCTCTCTGCAGCCTCTACCTCCTCATCAAAAGCATCACAGCTCTTTCTTTCAAAATGGTTCTAGTCAATACATTGGCTGTGAACCACTGAAGTCTTCATATTGAGGTAGACACTGCTGTAGTAATCCGAGTGGAAATGACTCCAAAATCTCGGATCAGCTGCCTTTTTCCCACTGCTATAGTCATCAATCTTCTTGAGCTTCCATGCCACATCACTTCCCTTGCCATTGAACTTCTCCTCCGAGGAGTTCCTACTCCCTTGTCTTGGAGAGGTCATCTTCAAGGGACCAATCGAGCTAGAGGCAAGCCCCTTTCCTTTTCCCTTAGTTTGGCGTGGAGCCGCCGAGCTGGATCCAACCACATCTTTGCCCTTGGAATGTGGTTTCTTGGCTGGGACTTTTCTTCGCACTCGAGGTGGAGGTGGAGAGGGTTCGGCAGCACGCTCTTGTCTTTTGTTGGAGCGAGACTCCGAAACACAAGGCAATACTTCTTGATCCATCTCGACTTCAACGTCGGAGAGATTCTCATTCGAGCCCGACATGATCCTGACAAGGAAGATATAAAGGATATGGATAAGAAAGGATGACAAGGAATTGCATTGAATTGATGTAAGCTAGGGTATTGATCAGGGAATACCGGGCTTAGAATGGACTAGTCCAGTATACACCTGTTCAAACTCTAACTTAGCAAAATTTGAGGTTACTATATGCAAAAGTGATATAGGGTAAATAGTCTACATCAATAGAGCATGTATTGGCCAGAAGTACTAATCTTTTTGAGCAAAAACAAGGAAAGTCGAAGGTTCTAGGGCTTGGAGAGAGATTTACCAAATCCTTCGATTCGAGGCATTGAGGAAGTTTTTGGTGCGGATTAGTCTGGGGTTGTCGATCCCCTAGCGGTGGAGGTCAATTCCCACGGAGTTTTGGGAGGATTTGATGGAGATCTTGCGGTATCGCCTCGGGAGCACTCGAGTGAAGAGAGAGAACATGAGAGGTGTTGTGAGGTAGAAGAAGATTAGGTTTGCGCCGATCCTTAGGGGTTATGGAATTAAAATATAGGACTAGTCCGTGGTCGTACCGGACTAGTCCAGACTAGGGGACACTTTGCGGACTAGTCTGCAATGTGCGGACTAGTCCGTGATCACCAGGATAGAAATTAACATAGACCTTTCATATATATTTGAAGGTGCTTAAAAAGAAAATAGGGGGCAAAAACACACAAATAATCTTGATGAATATGATCAGTAAACATACAACAATCAAGCTATGACCATAATTGACCAAGATCACGTAATTAACATAGTTTTTCGGAGAAAATAGAGAGAGATGATTTTTCAACATAATCAACATGATTTTGAAGATGGCATACAGGTCTGCAAGTTTTCAAGCCACTTCCGATATTTAGTTCATTTCGGAGCTCACAAAAGCTTTTTTCATCAAATGACTTGGTAAAGATATCGGCTAGTTGTTTTTCTATGTTCACATGTGAAATGGCTATGTCTCCTTTCATTGAGTGATCTCTCAAAAAGTGATGTCGAATGTCTATGTGTTTGGTTCTAGAGTGCTCAACAGGGTTGTTGCAAGTTTAATGGCACTCTCATTATCACAAAGGAGTGGAATACGACTCATATTGCAACGGTAATCCCTTAGAGTTTGTCACATCCAAAGGAGTTGTGCACAACAACTCCCGGCTGCAACATACTCTGTTTCGGCTGTGGATAAGACAATTGAATTTTGTTTCTTGGAGGACCAAGAAACTAGGGATCTACCTAGGAATTGGCAAGTACCAAAGGTACTTTTTCTATCTACCTTGCATCCGACATAATTTGCATCGGAGTATCCAATGGGATTGAATTTTGAACCTTTGGGATACCAAAGGCCTAGGTTGGGTGTATGAACTAAATATCTCAAGATCCTTTTAACGGGTGTCAAATGACATTCCTTAGGATTGACTTGAAACCTTGCACACAAACATACACTCAACATAATATCTGGCCTAGATGCACATAAATATAGTAAAGAGCCAATCATGGAATGATATACCTTTTGATCCATGTTTGGTCTGTCTTTATTGAGATCCAAGTGTCCATTTGTCGCCATGGGAGTCTTTATGGGCTTCGCTTTGTCCATTCCAAACTTCCTGAGAATGACTTGAGTGTACTTTGTTTGGCTTATGAATGTCCCTTCCTTTTGTTGCTTCACTTGGAATCCCAAAAAGTATCTCAACTCTCCCATCATGGACATCTCGAATCTATTTGTCATAATCTTACTAAATTTTTAACAAAAAGATTTGTTTGTTGAACCAAATATGATATCATCAACATAGATTTGCTAAACGAAGAGATCATCATCAAAGTGTTTGGTAAACAAAGTGTAATCAGCTTTACCAATTTTGAAGCCATTTTCAACCAAAAAATTTCTAAGACACTCATACCAAGCTCTAGGAGCTTGTTTGAGGCCATAGAGAGCCTTACGCAGTTTGTACACATGGTCGGGGTACTCTTGATTTTCAAAACCGGGTGGTTGCTCCATGTACACCTCCTCCTTGATCGGTCCGTTGAGGAAGACGCTTTTAACGCCCATTTGATAAAGCTTGAAATCATGCTGAGTAGCATATGCAAGTAATATACAAATCGATTCAAGCCTAGCTACGGGAGCAAAAGTCTCGTCGAAATCCAAACCTTCGACTTGTGAATACCCTTTGGCCACAAGTCATGCCTTGTTCCTTGTTACCACTCCATGTTCGTCTTTCTTGTTGCTGAAGACCCATTTAGTGCAGACGACGTTGGACTTTGGTCTTTCAACAAGCTCCCACACTTCATTCCTTTTGAAGTTGTTTAATTCTTCTTGCATCACCATCACCCAATCCGGATCTTTTAATGTATCTTCAACCCTGTATGGTTCTAAAGAGGATACAAAAGAATAGTGTTCACAAAAATTATCTATGTGAGATCGAGTTATTACTCCCTTTTGGATGTCACCGATTATGTTATTGACGAGGTGATCTCTTTGGATGCTTTGGTGTACTCTTGGATGTGGCACTTGTGGTCTTGAATCTTCATGATTATCATCTTATTCTCCCCCTGGATAGTTTCCCTCATTGATGTTTTGATCACCTTGATCTTCTTGAGGTTAATCTTGTGTGGAAGCTCCCCCTTTATCATTTTCCTCCACTTGTGGTTCATCTTCTCCATTCGCATCTGGAGGTGACACATGTGGTCGAACATCGCCCAACGCCATTCTTCTCAGTGCTTGACATGGAGCTTCTTCTTGATCTAGCACACATTGATCAACTTGCTCTTCTTTAGAGCCGTTAGTTTCATCGAACACTACGTCACATGCCACTTCAACAAGTCTGGAGGCCTTGTTGAAGACATGATAGGCGTAGGAGTTCGAAGCATAGCCAAGTAAGAAACCTTCATCAGACTTCGAAGCGAACTTCGAAGCCTTAGGCTTCTTGTTTAAAATATAACATTTTGAACCAAAGACTCAAAAATATGAAATATTTGGTTTATTACCTGTGAGTAGTTCATATGAAGTTTTCTTGAGCAACTGATGAAGATATAGTCGGTTTATAGCGTGACAAGCGGTGTTAACCGCTTCAGCCCAAAACCTGTCTGAAGTCTTGTATTCATCGAGCATTGTCCTTGCCATCTCAATGAGTGTTCGGTTCTTCCTTTCGGCTACTCCGTTTTGTTGAGGAGAGTACGGTCTGAAAATTCATGCTTTATTCCTTCCTCATCTAGATACTCTTCAACTTGAGTATTCTTGAATTTTGTCCCATTGTCACTTTGTATGTTATTGATCTTCGGTGAGAATTCATTTTGAGCACGCGTAATGAACTTCTTGAGGGTTCCTTGAGTTTTTGTCTTATCATGCAAAAAGAAAATCCACGTGAAGCATGAAAAATCATCGACAATGACTAAACCATATTTATTACCACCGATGCTTATGTAAGCAATTAGGCCGAATAGATCCATGTGGAGGTGCTCAAGCGGTCTTGTTGTAGTCATGACATTATTCGCGGGGATGTGTGCTCCTACTTGCTTCCCGGCTTGGCACGTGCTACAAGACCTGTCTTTCTGAAAAACAACATCCTTTAAACCTCGAATGTGATCGCCTTTAAGGAGTTTTTGAAGATTCCTCATACCAACGTGTGCTAGCCATCTATGCCATAGCCAACCCATGTTGGTCTTTGCAATCAAGCATGTGTCAAGTTCGGCTTTATCTTTGTTGAATTCGGCTAGATAAAGTTTTCCCTTTAACACACCCTTGAATGCAACCAAGTTATCACTCCTTCTAGAGAAGGTCACACCCTCATTAGTGAATAAACAGTTATAACCTTTGTCACATAATTGAGATATGGACAAAAGGTTATAATCCAAGGAGTCAACATGTAAAACATGAGAAAGAGTATGTTGTGATAAAATTGCAATTTTACTGGTACCAAACACCCTTCCTTGACTATTATCACCAAAATAAATGCCTTTGCTTGGGTCTTCATTTTCTTCATATTCCACGAACATTCTTCTTTCTCCGGTCATGTGATTGGTGTATCCACTATCTAGCACCCATTTTGCTCCACAGGATGAATAGTCCTATAAAAACAGATTATGTCTTGGTCTTAGGTACCCAAGCTTGCTTGGGTCCTTTGAGGTTAGTCACAAGTGATTTGAGCACCCACACACGATACTTGGTGTTCTCATGGCATAGCCCAACATATTTCGCATGAACTTTTCCATAAGCATTTTTTGTAAGTACATATGAAGCATCAAATGTTATAAATAAAACTTGTTATTCATATGAGTTTACAATGTTCATTTTATCAAAGTTACTATGTTTTCCAACTTGAGAAGAAGTTCCTTTGATAAAAGCAATGTGATCCTTGTTATTCTTGTGACTTCTAGCATTTTGCTTTTCACCATAAGAATACCCAATACCATATTTAACATTTGGAGGTCTTGTGACCAAATATGAACTACGTGCATACTTTACTTTCTCCTTGTCAAATATGCCACTTTGGGAGGGATGCTTTTCTTTTGTCAATTTGGAATTTTCTTCCAAGTTGATATCATTTTTAGCACAAGTGCAAGTAAAAACAGTTTCGGACTTCATGTGTTGAGAAGGTGTGCTTGAAAAGTATGAAGACCCACTTTGCTTGAGTGACTCAACCTGTGTTTCAAGGATCTTGTTAACTTGGGTTATGTTAGCAAGTTCTTCCTTGATGGACACATTTGAGTCTTTTAACATCAAACAAGTTTCCTTGCTTGAAGCTAACTCAAGTTCTAGTGATTCACTTTGCTTCTTTTCAAGTTCAAGGAGCTTTTCAATCTTAAGATATTTCTCCTTTTGGAGAATGATCATATCTTCTTGGCGATTGACTAGCTCCTCCTTATCAACAATCTTATCCATTAAAAATTTCATTTTAGAAGCTATTTTTTGATCTAAACCACTAAGCATGTTTTCTTCATCATTATAATCATCAATATCACTATCAGAATAAAGCGAGGAGGAAGGTTTAGTTGTGACCTTTCTTTTTCCTTCCTTGGCCATTAGACACGTGTGGTTGGTGTCCTTCCATGCGCCCATGGTCGGGAAGAGGGTGCATTTCTTGGTAGGCTTCTTGATGGCTATGGTGGCCATCTCCTCTTCTTCTTCTTCAGATGAGGACTCATCATTGGATTCCCACTCCTTCCCTAGATGCGCTTGGCCATATTGCTTCTTCTTCTTCTTGAATATTTTCTTTGGTTGAGGTTGTAGTCTTTACTCTTCTTCTTGGTATCTTCATTTGGGTAATCGACTATGAAGTGGTCATATTCTCTGCAATTGTATCATGCCCGTCTCATCTTGGGTCTTTGTTTGTCCCTTTGTATTCCTTCGTTTGATCTATTACCCTTTCTTCTTCTCATAATCTTCTTGAACTTTTTCATGAACAAGATCATGTATTCATCATTGACATCACTGCTATCATCATCACTGTTATCTTCTTCAACAACTTCTCGAGCTTCTTTTGATGTGGGCTTACAAGTTGACTTCAAAGCAACTTCTTTCTTCTTTGCCAAGGTAAGGTCGACAATTTCCTTGACGTACTTGGCTTGCTTCTCCATCATTTCAAAGTTGGTAATCTTGCCAAGAAGTTCGTCTGGGGTCATTTCCGATACCCGGGGCTTTCTCTAATCATAGAGCAAAGAGTCACGTTGCAAGGTATGAATGCTCTAAGAATCAACTTCACAACCTCATGATCATTCCACTTCTTGCTGACATAAGATCGGACTTTGTTGATAAGATTCTTGAGTCTATTGTACATGTCTTGAGGAGATTCACCATCTTCCATAGCGAATCTTCCCAATTCAGCTTTGATCATCTCTATCTTTGCTTCGCGTACATGACGGTCGCCTTCATGTGTGGTTTGTAGAGTGTCTCATATCTCTTTGGAAATTTTGAGTCCATCCACCTTGGTGAACTCGTCTCGGCTCAATGATGAAGTGATCACAGCTGCAGCTTGAGCATTCCGATTAATTACTTGTTCTTGACTTGGTGTCAACTCTTCATCATTGTCCGAAATATTTATCCCTGTACAAACTATATGCCACAAACTTGGGTTAATAGATATAAGGTGCAATTTCATATTTTGTCTCCACATTGAATATTCATTTCCATCAAAGTAAGGTGCTTTTCCTAAAGTAATTAGTAAATAATGACTGTTATTAGAATTTAAATGTTCATAGTCAAAAGGATCTCAGGAGTAGTCTGTGTGACTACTTCCCTTCTTCTTTTCATCGTCGATCTTCTTCTTCCCTTTTGGGGAGAGTGTCTTCTTCTGTAGAAGAGCCTTGAGTTCAAGCATCTCCTCATCATCATCCTCACAGTCTTGAATGGCATCGAGGAGTTTCTCCAGCTTTTGGTTCTTTTCATCATCACCCTTTTCATTGTTGAATCTCTTGTGTACATCCTTGATGTCTGACATCGTCTCTTTGAGCGGTGAGTCTCTTTTGAAGAGTTTGGCTTTGATACCAATTGAATGTAGCCTAGAGGGGGTGAATGGGCTTTTTGCACTTTTATCGAACCCTGAAAACACTTAATAGATAGATCAAATACGAGTAGGCCGAACTAGTCCGTTATGGTGCAGACTAGTCTGGTGTGCGCGGACTAGAAGAACAAAGTAAATTGATAATTCTACTTCTAGTACACTATGCAGCAGAAAACAGATTACAAGTAAAGTGTATTAAGCTAATGAACCAATGTATTGCAATGATCAAGTATGATACAAAGTTTCAAGGTAAATTTTACAATACTAAGCAAAACTTAGATTATGATGAAGAGTAAACAAGAACACGCGAGACACAAGATTTATCCCGAGGTTTGATCCCACGGAGGAATCTACGTCCCCGTTGAGGAGTCCATGGAGGACCGAGTCTTCACTAACCCTTCCCTCATTGAATTGCCACAGAGGTCGATTCTCAACCACTAATTACACAGGGGCAAATAACTTGTTCAAGGGGACTTCTCACAAATTGAGGGCTCCCTAAGAATCACAGCGATGAACACCACCAAACACACTCGAAAGATATACAATAAACAATGAGAGTGTGCGAGAGATCAAACCCAAGAGCTCAAGATGTGTAGACCAAGTATCTCCTTTGTTCAATTGCTAATCCTAAAAGAATTGATCTTTTTAGGCTTAGGATGTGTGGAGAGATGTAAATTTTGGGCTCTTGGAAGGTGTGACGGCGCAGGGAGTCGAGAGAGTTTGATGTATGGTCGTACACCTCTATTTATATTAGGATTTCCAAAGGTTACCGTTAGGGTTTGCGAAGTTCGGACTAGTCCGTGGTGGAAGCGGTGTGTGGAAAACCCTAAGTGTTGATGGATACCGGACTAGTCCGTTAAGGTGCGGACTAGTCCGATCTGGGCACAGAAACTTTTTGGACTAGTCCGGTTGATATCGGACTTGTCCAGTGTGGTGAACACTGTGTAAAACTGAGGACTGTTCGATTTTAGTAAGAGAGTTTTCGGACTAGTCCGGTGGATATCAGACTTGTCCGATGTTGTGCAAATGTGAAGGGTTGCGAACAAGTCCGCACTGGGGGGGGACTCGTCCGTTTTTAGTCAGAGAGATATTGGACTAGACCGGTGAATATAGAACTAGTCTGCACATGCTGATTTTTGTGCAGTGAGTGTAATCTCCTTCACTTGAGCTCTTGGGGTGTGTTTCTCCAACACACTCCATACAAAAATAATTCTAATCTTTTCAGCTCTTGAGCTCTTTTCCGTTTGGATCCTCATTCTCCTTTCCTTTTTGTGCTTTCTTCCTAATTGCTTAAAAACTTGCGCTCATCTCAACAATTTTGTTAGGATCTCATTTGTTTGTCATTGATCAACCAAAACCTACAAGAGATGCCTAGATGCACTTTCAGAGTGTAATACTCTACTCCACAGTGTGGTTGTTGATTGAATGTAAGAGTCTGCGTGGCGAGTGTCTAAATGTGTTTGTGTGAGCCTGAGTGCACTTGTCTTCTATCGTGTGGCGCAGCCCTTTTATATGTGAAGGACTGGTTGTTACATGGTTCGCCTGACCCGACAGGTGGCCCCGGCTGTATTGAACACCCTATACACGATCTACTAGTGTTATGGGTGATTAACAGTGTAATAACACGTCTTAATGATAGCGTTAATGATATTGATAGTCCCTTGATTGCACATCATTAATACACCATTAATGACATGTTAACCAGGTCTTGTAACGACTGTTTTAATAGCCTCTTGAATATCTGTGCCGTTGGAGATCCAATAGTCTTCCCGTTGCAGGCTTAGATCTGAAGGCTCGACATGTGGCAACTCCGGAGCTTCCCTCTGTGGGGAGGCAGGTCCAGAGCTGCTAAACATGTGGCGGCACCCGGGCTTCCCTCTACTGGGGGTTAGGTCCGGGGCCACTGGACATTTGGCATGACCGGAGCTTTCCTATGAAGGGAGTCAGGTCCAGCCCTACGATACACATGGCAGCGCTGGAGCTACCCAACCGAGGGAGGCAGGTCCAGTGCTGCAGGACACATGGAGCATTCAGAAGTCTTCAACTCAAATAGTTGGAAATCCGTAGTTTTAATCACGATAACAATGGGTACCTGGTATCCAGGGTACCGACAGCACTGATTCCTAATTGCTATCAAGACTCCCCGCAATGCGGGTGGTCTGGCCAGCATCAAAGCCGATCTGGATAGTCTTGATGAGTACGTCGTCGTTGTAGGAGGGTTGCACCCGCGACATAGCGGCGAGTCGCGCTCGCGCGATCTTGGCGAGGGCTGACTTGGTCCAGCATCGCTCGGGGCACGTACTGGGGCCACTGCCAGCGCTTGGAGCTTCTCCAAAGCTGATACCACAGCAGAGCGATCTCCGCAGATATTGAGGACGCCGGAGGGAGTTGGCATCTTCAGGACGAGGTAGTTGTAGTGGGCTACGGCCTTGAATCGGTACAGGGCTGACCTACTGATGATGGCATTGTAGGGGAGGTCAACCTTCGCGACGTCGAATAGGATGTTCTCCGTCCTGAAGTTCTCGGATGTCCCGAGGGTCACCCGGAGGTGGATGTTGCCGTACGGGATAATACTCCCTTGTCCTACCCTCGAGAATGGTCTCAATGGGGCGAGATTGGACTCAGGGATCTTCAACTTGTCAAAGGTTGCATGACTAATGAGGTTGAGGCCGGCCCCGCCATCTACCAAGACATGGTAGATCTTGATGTTGGCGATGGTGGGGCGATGAGGAGGGGTAGAAGCCCGACTCCCACCATGTTCCAGGGGAAGTCAGAGGTGTCAAAGCTAATCGGCCTCTTCATCCATCTGTGATGCGGCGCTGGGGCGTCAGTAGAATCTATCGAAGCCACTGCCCGACGCGGGGTCTTGACCGCATTCCGAGATGCGGGCTCCCAAGATCCCCCACAGATGATGTGGAGTGCTTTGTGACGCTCGTGGTCGCTGTTGAGGTCGAATTCATCAGCTTGGTGGACCTTTTCAACGGCCTGTTCGGGCTTTTGGAACTCCATCTTCACGTCTTTGCCAACCTGCAGGTCGACCTTTTGCGGCTCGATTTTTCCACTGCTTGCTGACTTGATGCTTACCATGGAAATGAAAGCGCAACCACTTTGAGAGGAAAAGCCCCTACCTGACGCACCAAATGTCGAAGTGTTCTTGCGACACTTCTCCCAGACCTGCTATGAGAGCAGCCCACGGAGGTTCTTGATCGACAGGGCTTAGTCCTCAATGGATAGTTTGCGCGTATGACAGTGGTGAGACAGTGGTTTTACATGGTTCAGGCCACCGGAGCATAATACCCTACTCCACAGTGAGGTTGTATTGCTGGTGTGAATGTGTGTGTAGCGTGTGTATGCGTTAGATTGGGGATCCTTTGTAACGGTGGCGGTCCGATCTTTTTATAGACAAGGTCTGTCGGTGTTTGGAACCGGCAGATCTCCCGACACTACTTTTGGTAGATCGAGGAGTTGTAGTTCGGTAATGGGCGTGCAGAGATTCAAGAAGGTGAAAGACACGTGTACACAGGGATTTACGTGGTTCGTGCTGCCTGAGCATAATACCCTACTCCACGGGATGTTTTGGTGATGTATTAAGCTCGGGAGTCTAGAAGAAGCTCCAGAAGAAGAAGCTCGTCTAGCTCAGGGTGTTCAGCAATGGTCTGGAGTCGTCCTTTGTGTATCACCGACCAGTCCTTTTATAGTACAAGGACTAGTCGTTACAACGTTAGCCTGGCCCGACAGGTGGCTCCGGCGGTTACACACGCTTGATACACAATAAAGGGGGTTAATTACTCTTAATAGCCTGGTAACGGGCCTTAATAGTGCCGTTACCAGTATTAAGGGTCATCCGATCGTGTGTCATTAATATGGCATTAATGACACTTAATCGGGTCTTGAAGTCTTTGATTGATCCTTGAAGGTCCGGAGCCGTTGGGGGTCCTCCGGCCTGACAGTTGAAGTTGAAGGTCCGGCGGTTGCCACGTGGCAGCTCCGGAGCTCACCGTCGTGGACGGGTAGGTCCGGTGTTGTTGGACACATGTCAGTACTGGAGCTTCCCTCTGTCTGGGGTTAGGTTCGGGGGTGCCATATTGGTATTCTGACCAGAACTTCCCAGGTATGGGTGATAGCTCCGGTCTTGTGATACACGTGGCGGCCCCGGGACTAACCATGTCGGGGGGGGGGGGGGGGGGGGGGGGAGGTCCGGCTACACCTGACATGTGGGGCCTTCGGAGGTCTTCAAATCTGGTATATGGAGTTTCCTTGTGATCTTTGCAATCCCAAGCGGTATCCGGTACGGAGGTACCGACAGTGGCCCCCTGGACTCACCTCCGGGAGAGACCTTTTGTATGAAGTCATTTCGCCGAAGGTGGGTCCATTCTTTGGTTTCTGAACCGTGTCTTCAAGGGTCTTTGGTTATGCCGTTGGCAGTAGTTCACAGTTAAACTTCCGCCGCGTGGCGTATCTTGAAGGCGGCAGGTGAGATCTCAGCGTGCAGATCTCACGCAATTGAAGGTCGTCGGTTCCTGATACGAAAATCGTATCAGTTCCGCGCGCCCTGTCAGGCCGCTGACTTCGGGTTTCCCACCTTTCATGATGACAACTGTTCGCCTAGGGTAAGAACCTCGACTTGATCGTCGGGGTGGCCCCGGGCCCCCTTGTCATTGGCGGGGTGAAATCTTTGACTGGTGTCGTCGGCTCCTCTGCGTTTTCCATACAGGCGTTGCGGTGGCTTACTTAAGAAGGAAAGCATGCACCGTTTGGGGTTCTTTACGCCTTTAAATCGATCTTGTGCTCAAACCTTCCAAACTTTTGCTTGTCTTTCCTCTCTTGCCTCGCTGTGCCGCGATGGAGTTGGGTCTCCGCCAAAGCCGACTGAAGACCGATGATGATTTGAAAAAGGTCCGGGCCCTCATGGGATGGTCCCCTGACTTCTTCAACCACCTGGTCCACGCCGACAAGCTTCCGTTCGAGAAGGAACACGCCGGCAACATGGTGTACTTCTCCGTGTATGCCATGGTGGTACTGATCCCACCTTTCTCCTCCTTCTTCTTAATGCTACTAGACTTCTATGGTCTGCAGCTTTACCACCTTGGCCCCCACTCCATTCTGCTGGTGTCCATATTTGTCCACTTCGGCGAGATGTGGGTGGGGATTCCCCCCTGTATTGAGCTCTTCCGCACCTTCTTCACTGTCCAGACCACAGGTCGGAGCGACGAGTACCTTGGCTTCTATTATTTCATGAAGCGCAAGAAGTGCCCGTACAAGTACTTGCGGTCGTTCCCTTCTGGGAAGTGGTACGACTGGAAGAAGGACTGGATTGTAATCAGGGTGGAGGAGCACGAGAAGTTGGAGCTGCCAGAAGGCCTCCCCAACATCGACATTGCAGTTTGGAGTGAAGCTCTGGTGCTGTCAAATGCCTTCGATCCTACTCTGACCAGGATCCGCCTGTGTGTGGAAGGAGGAGTGACTCCCCAGGTGGTGTTTTGCAACTTCCTGACCAACAGGTGGGCTCCATTGAAGAGGAGGGAGAAGTTGGCTTGGGCCCTCAATAGTATGTTGGACGACGACCGGATCGTGACCGGTTTGAAGTCCAACATGGAGGGTGCAACTTTGGAGTTCCACCTAAAGAAATTCCAGCACGGCATCAGTGTCGAGGGCGATGATTTGGCTCTGCCGCCAGCTTTCCTCCCATTGAACATGGAGGCAGCATTCAGTAGGGAGCTCCAGCGGACGATGCCGATGCTTGACGACCTTGGTGTCATTGAGAGGCGCTCGACCACTGGGTTGGCAATCTCCGAAGCTCCATAGGGTGGCTCTGTCCCCGCCCCTAAGCCAAGAACCGAAGTCATCGGCAAGGGCAAGGAGTTGGCCGAGCCCTCGAGCCGTAAGAGGAAGCATGCCGACAGGAGGGCCAAGCATTCTTCTTCCGCAGCGTCCCCTTCTCCCCGGAGGGGAAGGTCTTCAACGGTGGCGTCTACCCCAATTGCGGCATCTTCCCGGGGTGCTAGCTCCGCCCAAGTGACTCCGGTCCCAGGGTCAGCTGAGGGCTTCGGGTCCAGAGGTCCTTCCCGGTCAAGGGGGACCTCGACCAGAGCAACGCCGACAGCAGCAGCAAGCTCCAGGGGGCCCTCCGGGACTACCAAGCAGTGTTGGCTGGGGCCAGTCCGAAGCGTCCGGGGAAGAGGTTCCACGGGAACTGCTGCAGAAGCCTTCCGAGGTAATTTCTGATTTTTTACCTCAATCAGTTGTTTTATTGTTAACTGTATTTTGAGTCTCTTCGTCCTTCATTCACGGCGTGCCCAAGAAAAGGGCTGAAGCTCCAGCCCCTGCAGTAGCAGTTGCGGCTGTGCAGGCTGAAGCTCCGGCTCTGATTCCAGTGCCACCCCAAGAGGTGGCAGAGGCTGTGGCGGCCCTGCGCCGGCTGTCGTGGTATTGGACGACTCATCCCCAGAAGCTCCCGTGGTAGCGCCGGACCACGGGACTGAAGATGTACGAGCAGCACCAGCCTCGGAGGTTGAAGCTTCGGGCTTGGATGCTGTGATGTTGGGCGCTCCGGCCGCAGAGCCGGAGGAAGCTGCGATTCCGGCCCTAGAGCCAGATGTTGTTGAAGCCCCGGCAGTCGAGCTGGTGGTTGAGGAGGTCCCGGCAGTAGAGTCAGGTGTTGATGAAGCTCCGGCACTTGAGCCGGTCGTCGAGGAAGCTCTGGCGGTAGAGCCGGTTGTTGTAGGAGTTCCGGCTGTGGAGCCGGCTGTTGAAGAGGTTTCGGCATCCGAGCCAGTTGCTGCGGAGGCGACGGCGCCTGAGTCTCTGGCGGTCGAAGCGCCAACGCCAAAGCCCATGATGGCTGAAGCGCCAGCACCCGAACCAGAGGTGGGGGAAGCGCCTGTGCCGGAGCCAGAAGTAGCTTCTGCTCCGGCCGAACCTTCAACGCTCGTTCTGGAAGCAGTGATCCCGGAGGTGCCCGTTGCCGAGCCAGAGTGTCGGGATGAAGCTGCTAGCCCCCCGCCGGAGGGACCAATTGTTGATGACCTGGCGGCTGGGCCTTCGGAACCAATTCCGGAGGTCAGTACTTCTGCTGCAAGCACTTCCTCGACGGCGGCCGAGGCTATCCTGGAGGACGGCCCTAGTGCCATGGAAGCTCAGGGTACCGCTCTCGTAGAGTGGGACCCAATTTTTGTTGTTGAAGATCCGCTGGAGCCAGCGGAGATGACGGTGGCAGGTCCGGACCCGATCCCCCTATCGTTGTCTATCGACAACGCCTGCTCCGACCTTCGCCAGGTTCAACTGGCCTTCTACCACGACAACAAGGCCCTCGAGGAGGAGTGCCAAACCCTTAGGAGGTGGCGCAAACGACTCCATTTTGAAACCAAGCTGGCACAATCGAGGCTGGCTGACGACAAGGAGTGGGTGCGAAGAGAGAAAGTTCACCTGGAGTACTGGGGTAAGTTGTTGGATGACAGGGAAAGCATGACGCAGACCCTCGACAACCAATCCTGGGCCATATATGATCAGGCCAAGGCTGCCAATAGTGCAGCTGATGAACGCCAGGAAAGGCTCTCTGCCATCCACAATAGTCTCATCAAGCGTCGGGAGGCTCTTGAAGCTCGGGAAAAACGGCTCGAAGATGAAGAGCAGAAATTCCTGGAGCTGCGAGACGACCTCGTGAAGAGGGAGGAGGAGCTTGTCCAAAAGACAGCTCTAGCTGACAAGAGCCTTGAAGAGCGCACCAAGAAATTGGATGAGC
Source organism: Tuctoria greenei (assembly GCA_036927565.1). Lineage (NCBI taxonomy): Eukaryota > Viridiplantae > Streptophyta > Magnoliopsida > Poales > Poaceae > Tuctoria > Tuctoria greenei. The sequence continues at coordinate 177,640,007 of JAYESD010000008.1, read as the reverse complement.
GTTGCAAGGAGGAGGAGAAGAAAGCCTGGGAGTGAGGGCAGGAACTCTACAAGCAAGAGAATGCCATCGCCGCCCGGGAGAAGAAAGTGCGGGGCCGGGAGAGAGATTTGGTCAAACGCCAGAACGAGATCCACCTCCGGGAGGAAGAGCTCAACAAGCTCGAAAGGCAAGTTGCTGAAACGATTCAGCAGAATGCCAAAGAGGTGGAGCGTCTTGCTCGGGAGAGCTCGGAGCTGGCAGCGGCCAAAAGATCCTTGGTGGAGATGCGTGGTGCAAGGGTTGTGGAGTCCCAACAAGTTTGGGACTTCCTGGGCAAGGCCAATGACGCGCTGACGCCAATGGGCTTCAGTCCCGTGTTTCCGGATGATCCGGAGCCGGAGCTGGACCAGGCATTGGAGGTGTTGGGTTCAGCAGGCAACAAACTCTCCAAGGTGGGTGATGTCATCGTGGACCAATTGGAAACGGAGGGTCAGTCCTTGGCGAAGAACGTCACAGAGTATGTGCTGACATGCTACACCAGCCGGGACCCTCAATTCCCTCTGGACCTGGTACTTGAAGGTCCCATCAAAGGAGAGGGTGAAGCTGTTCGATCCAACGTGTCGGAGGTGGACCAGAAGGTTGCCCAATTCTTCCATAGGGTCTAGGATCGTCTCCCTATAGCTCCCACTTATACTCTCTCTTCTTCTTCTCCAATTTTGTAATCTCTTGTCTCCAAATGAATGAAATCCAAATTTTTGTGAATTCGAATTTCATTTTTGTCTTCAACACCTTTGTCTCGCTTGGCCCCCTAGTAGATGTACACAATTTGATTGTGAACATGTACCAAGAGGATGTAATAGTTGTTGAAAACTTGTGTGCTTCGAACTTGTAGAATGTAAGTCTGAAGTCTTCGATAGTGTAGGCCCCCTGAGGTTGATGGAGCTTGGTGTCTCTAGCATTGACCATCGCTGGAGCTTAGTAGCTCCGGAGCATCGATGGTTAGTCCTCCGGGGTGTTGGAGCTCTGGCAGCTCGGTAGTGACCTCCATCAACACACGTTGTGTTAACGTCAGACTCCACTTTAGAGTCTTTCCACCATCTTTACGTTGACGACTCGCTTTACTGGAACTGAGTAGCTCCAGAGATGCTCGATGTCAATGTTTGAACATTGACCACAAACCGCCTAGAGGGTGTCATAGCTTATTTATTTTTCCTGCACACTAAAGTCAAGAAAAATAGTAAAATTTGTTTCCTATCTACAACTTCATTGTGGCTTACTGTTCTCGAGAAATTTTTAGGTCGAGCACAATCCTAAATACAATCAAGAGCACCGTCTTGCTCCCTTCGGGTCCAACTGTTTCTGGACTTGCCTTACTTCGGCCTACCGTGGTGTAGGTAGAGTAGTGTACTTAGGGTGCAGGACCAGGTTAAGTCGATAGCACACTCCGGCCCTAGATTGGCTTAGCAGCATTCAGACAAGTAGGCCATCGACAATGTTTGAACCCAGAAGGACAGACAATGCAACTCGAATTGTACATGAACTGGTCGAGCTAAAGTTTCTTAAGAATTGCACAACTTTGTTATAAACAAGAAAGAGAAAAATAAAAAATATTGAGCATGTACAAAGTAAATGCACGTGGAGTCTGTTTTCACACAATGATGTCTTTCATTATAGGTCTAGGGTACAGGGGAAACAAGTACACTCTTAGGGTACGGAACCAGGATAAGTGTGTCTCGTTTCTCGTTTGACCCAAGGTAGCTAGCTACACTTTTAGTTCTAAGACTGTGACAAGTGTTGCATGGGCATTGCAGACCTAACAGGGTAGGTCCGGCTGCCCTCCCGGAGGAGCTACCCGACTTTGTACAATGACTCTATAACATACACCATATGTAATTACAGACTCACCTCCGTGATACTAAGTGTAGAACTTACGGAGGTGCTCAATGTTCCAAGGATTTGAGAGAGGTGTCCCATCCTCGGTTGCCAAGCGAACGCATCCGGGACGGGATACTTTGATCACTCGTTAGGGTCCCTCCCAGCTGAGGAGAGTTTGTTTAACCCTTCTCTAGATTGTATTCCCCGTAGCACCAGATCGCCTTCCTCGAGCTGTCGGTTGTGAACATGCCGTTGGTGATAGTGCCGAAGAGCTTGGCGGTATCGGGCATTCCGAACAGCTACTCGGCACCTTCCCTCTTCAAGGAGGTCAAGGTCTTCATGTCGGAGCTGGTCCTGCGTGGCTTCGTCGGAGGTCCGGACCCGGAGCGACCCCAAGGTGATTTCCGGAGGAAGGACCGCTTCAGCTCCGTACACCAAGAAGAAGGGTGTCTCTCCAGTTGACCGGTTTGGAGTAGTCCTGTTAGCCCATAAAGTGGGCGGAAGCTCTTCAATCTAGTTGGCTCCATACTTTTTCAGGCGCTCATATGTGTGCGTCTTGAGTCCTTTCAGGATTTCTGCATTTGCCCTCTCGGCTTGGCCATTGCTTGCCGGATGAGCTAGAGAGGCGTAGCAGACTTGGATGCCGAGGTCTTTGCAGTATCCTTGAAAGCAGAGCTTGTGAATTGGGTCCCATTATCTGTTATGATTTTGTTCGGGACTCCAAATCTGCATACTATGGACTGCAAGAAATTGATAGTTGATTGCTTGTTTATTGTCACAACTGGAGTTTCTTCCGGGCATTTGCTAAACTTGTCGATGGCGACATACAGAAACTTGTAACCTCCGACAGCTCTTGGGAAAGGTCCCAAGATGTCCATCCCCCACACAGCGAAAGGCCATGTAGGAGGTATCATTTGTAGAGGTTGAGTCGGTGTATGAATTTGCTTTGCATGGAATTGGCATGCTTTGCATTTCTTCACCAGCTCAGTTGCATCCTGGAGCGCTGTAGGCCAGTAGAAGCCATGCCGGAAGGCTTTACCGACCAGCGTGCGGGAAGACGCGTGGTTCCCACACTCGCCTCCATGGATTTCTGCGAGGAGCTAGTAGCCTTCTTCCCTTTTGATGCACCGCATTAGGACACCGTTGGCACCACGCCAGTAGAGATCCCCTTCTACCAACGCGTATCTTTTAGCCAATCTGACTATCCGGTCAGCTGATACATCATCGTCAGGAAGGATATTGTCTTTCAAGTAGCTCCGGATCTCCGAGATCCACGCATTGGAGCTTGCTTGAGCATTTGAGTCTTGCGTGCTGGGTTGCTCAGAGCTTCCTGCAGCACCTACGACCCTTGATGGCTGCCATGGTAACAGGGCCATCGGGACCGCCAGCTTCGGGATGCTGGTCTCGCCCCTTTCGCTCAGTTCGGCAGGCTGAGCTGTGGGTTTTGACAACCTCCGGACGAAGGTTCCGTCAGGATCCGAAGCTCCAGTTGACGCTTTCGTCGAGAGTTCGTCAGCTTCAGCGTTATGGACACGCTGGACATGGTGGATATCTAGGACTTCGAAGTCCTTCTGAAGCCTCTGGACTTCAAGGAGATAAGCAACTAATTGAGGATTGTTACAGGAGCATTCACCCTTCACCTGTTTAATGATGAGCTGCGAATCTCCCTTGACCAATAGCTGCTTGACACCGTATGATAGTGTCACCTTTAATCCATAAATGAGTGCTTCATACTCCGCCATGTCGTTGGTCGCCTTGAAGTCAAGGTGGACCATGTATTTTACCTTCTCCCCGGTTGGAGCGAGGAGATGGACTCCAGCTCCGCCCCCCTGCTTTTGCATGGAGCCATCAAAGTAGAGGGTCCAATGAGTTTCGGTGAAGACCGGAGCCTTAAGTTCTGACTTCTGCTCACTAGGGCCCCCAGGGTTTGATGGAGAGGGGGTCCATTCCACCATAAAATCTGCCAATGCTTGACTCTTGATCACTTGCCTTGGGACGAATTCAAGATCGAATTCGGCCAATTCCGCTGCCCACTTTGCAATGTTCCCAGTAGAGTTGGGACTATGCAAGATCGCACGCAGTGGGTAAGAGGTCACCACTGATATCTTGTGAGCTTGGAAGTAGTGGCGAAGCTTCCTGGAGGCGATGAGAACTGCATAGAGCAGCTTGTGTACCTCTAGGTATCAAGTCTTGGCATCATGTAGTACTTCGCTGATGAAGTACACTGGGCGTTGGACTGTCCGGACCCTCCCGGAGGGGCTCGGAGCTTCCTCCACATCGACCCGGACCCTCCCGTAGGGGTTCGGACCTGCTTCGAGGACCTCCGAGTTCCTGCTAGAGGAACCCGGAGCTTCTGTTGGAGTGACCCAGATCCTCCCAGAAGGGTCCAAGTCTTCTGGGATAACTCCCTGTTGATCCAAGTCTGGGGGATGAGACCCAGACTCTCCTTCAGGATCGTCCGGACCCTCCCAGAGGGGTCTGGATTCCTGAACTTGTGATGGTTCTGGTCTCTCCACGACCAGGACCATGCTGACAACCTCGTCAGTTGCTGAAATGTAAAGCAGTAAGGGCTCACCAGGGTTCGGAGCTACCAAGGTTGGTAGAGTGGTGAGGAGCTGCTTTAGCTCTTAGAACGCCTTTTCTGCTTCTTTGGACCATTGAAATGGTTTGGACTTCCTCAATAGCTTGAAGAAGGGTAGCGCCCGTTCTGCCAGTCTTGAGATGAACCGGCTGAGGGCGGTTAGACATCCAGTCAGTTTCTGGACACCTTTGATGCGGGCTGGTGGCCGCATCTCCTCTATAGCCTTAATCTTTGCCTGATTTGCCTCTATGCCCCTGTGGTTTACCAGGAAACCGAGAAGCTTTTCGGAGCTAACCCCGAAGACGTACTTTTCTGGGTTCAGCTTCGTGCGGGTGACCCGCAGCTTGTCGAAGACAGCTTGCAAGGTGTCAAGGAGTGATTCCTTGTCCTTGATCTTGACTACGATGTCATCAACATACACTTCCACTACGTCTCTGATAAGCTCTCCAAAGGTTTTGTACATAGCTCGTACAAATGTTGAAGCTGCATTCTTGAGACCAAATGGCATGGCTGTATAATAGTACAATCCATCTACTGTGATAAAAGAAGTATGTTCTTCATCTTCCCTAGACATTCTGATTTGATGGTACCCAGAATATGCGTCTAGGAAACATAGTAATTCACACCCGGAGGTGGAATCCACTATCTGATCTATTCTAGGTAGTGGGAATGGATCTTTTGGGCATGTCTTATTTAGTGTTTTGTAGTCGATACACATCCGAAGCTTCCCGCCGGCCTTGGGTACAACGACTGGGTTTGCCAGCCATTTTGGATGGAAGACTTCTCGTATGAATCTAGCTTCGAGCAACTTCTTCACTTCTTGTCGTATGAAGTTCTGTCGCTCTACGGATTGCTTCCGAGGCTTCTGATGTACGGGCCAAGCGTCGGGATAGATCTTCAGATTATGCTCGATCACTTCCCTAGGGATCCCATGCATTTGTGACGGTTGCCAGGCAAACACGTCGACGTTAGCCCGGAGGAAAGTGATGAGCGTGAGTTCCTATTTGTCATTCAGACCTCCCGATATACGAGTGGTTTGAGCAGCATCGTAACTGATTTGGACGACTTTGACGAGGATGTCGGCGTCGCCGCTTGGTTGCACGTGAGGTGCAGAGGTTGAGCCTCGTTGACAAATGCTCGGGGGTTTTGGAGCTTGCTCGTGACTGGATTCTTCCTCCTGTGCTGTAGCAAGCGCATGGAGTTCCTCCAGAGCAGTCACTCCGGCAGTGCGGTCTCCGCGGATCCGGAGAACGCCAACTGGTGTCAACATCTTCAACACCAGGTAGCCATAATGAGCAGCAGCCATGAATTTGTACAAGGCGGGCCTGCCCAGAATGGCGTTGAAGGGCAAGTAGATCTGAGTGACGTCAAAGATCAACTTCTCAGTGCAATAATTCTCCCGAGTCCCGAAGGTCACAGGGAGAGTAATGGCACAGAGCAATGTTATGGCCCCCGGACCTACTCCAGAGAAAGGTCAGGAAGGGCGAAGGTCCGAAGGTTGGAGCTGAAGCTTGACAAAAGCCTCGAAGCTTATGAGGTTCATCCATGAACCTCCGTCCACCATTACATGGTGGAGTTGAATGTTGTTGATGGTAGGTGATACCATTAGAGGTAGCTGGCCAGCTCCGATCATGTTCTGAGGGCAGTCCGAAGCATCAAAAGTGATGGTAGTGTCCATCCACTTCTGATGAGGTTCCGCCCTGGCTGTAGGAGCTACTAAGGCCATGTCTCGCTGCATGGTCTTGAGGATACGGCGGGAGGTGATGTCCCATGAACCACCAAAGATGGTGTTCATGGTATTTCGACGCTCATTGTCGGAGTCGTCGTCGACGGAGGTGTACACAGCCTTCAGGACCTTTTTAGGGTCCTGGAAGCCCAACTCCTCTTCAGTCGGAGCTTCATCGACTTTCTGCTTTCCTTCCCTCTGACGGAAAGGAACTTCTTCTCGGCGCTTGTGGTAGCGCTCAGCAAGGTTTTGGACCTCCCGGCAGTCCTCCAAGTTGTGGTTGTTCGACTTGTGGATAGGACACCACATTTTGGAGTTGCCACCGTCTTCAGAGGACGGCCGAGGTTATTTCTCAGGGCGTGGCCCCCGGCCACCCGGAGCTGCAGCAGCTGCAGCGGTGGATGTGTCGGCCGACGGCTTCTTTTTGCCGTTGGACTTTTTCTTATTTTTGACACTCCTGGGGGTAGTGGCTTCGCCTTTGGAGGATTTTTTGCCATCCTCCGGAGGTGGTTTGGAGTGCATCTCACAGCCCTCCGCAGCTTTGGCACACTTGTCTGCCAAGCTGAAGAGCTCCGTGATGCTGGTGATCTCCTTGACCACCAGCTTCTCCAGCATCTTCTTATCTCGCATGCCCTGTCTAAATGTCATGATGACAGAAGCGCTAGAGATAGAAGGAATGGTGTTTTGTACCTGGGAGAACCTCTGGATGAATGAGCGCAGGGATTCTCCCCCATTTTGCACCACTACAAAAAGGTCCAGTTCGATGCCTGGTCGGGTGTATGAACTCCCGAAATTGGCAGTGAACTGTTGGCACAATTCCTCCCAACTATTGATAGAGTTGTGAGGAAGGCTCATAAACCAGGACCTCGCGGTCTCAGTCAAAGCTACTGGGAAGTAGTTGGCCATTACAGCCTCGTTACCTCCGGCTGCAAGGATTGCGGTGGTGTAAATTTGGAGAAACTCGGCAGGGTTAACAGTCCCGTCAAACTTCTCCGGTAGGTGTGGCCGGAACTTTTGTGGCCATCGGACCATGCGTAGGTGCATGGCCAGTGCAGAACAGCCTCCTCCTACTCCCTCGAGAGCAGGGCTGTCTCGAGCTTCTCGCCTTTCGCGAGCGCGCTCGATATGGACACGGCCATCCTATTGATGGTAACAGCAATCAAGCTCCGCCCGGAGGTCATGAGTTGACATCCTGGTTACCGTATGAGTATGTCACGCCCCAGAGGGTAGCGACGTAACTTGATGTGACGCGGCACGACTCCTATTCTGGGAAGCATGCGGACCAAGTCTACCAGACATAGTCCGGCGCTGCGATGGGGCCCGCCCCGAAGGAGGAGGACCTTGATTGTTGATGCGGTCGGCTGCTGCTGCAACCAGATGTTCCACATCAGCTCTCCACTGCTCCATTGCACCCTGGGATGCCGTTGGAGGAGAGCATGTGCTGCATGAAGCGCGTGTTCAGGGTTGTTGTTGTTTGCCGATGCAGTGACTGATGCTGATGCACCGTCACATTGCTCAGCTTGATGTGCTGGTGTAGGCGGTGGTGGTGAAGGTATGACTCCTGCTGGAGCCACAGCACCTGCTGGTTGCTGCGTGTTGGAGGGATTGCCTCCAACGGGTTGAACGGCAGGGTTGCTGTTGGATGATCCAGCAGCTGAGTTCACCATACTCGAAATCTCGGGCGCCCCTACCTGGCGCGCCAACTATCGGCGTTTGGAACCGGCAGATCTCCCGACACTACTTTTGGTAGATCGAGGAGTTGTAAGTTCAGTAATGGGTGCGCAGAGATTCAAGAAGGTGAAAGACTCGTATACACAGGGATTTACGTGGTTTGGGCCGCCTGAGCGTAATACCCTACTCCACGGGGTGTGTTGGTGATGTATTAAGCTCGGGAGTCTAGAAGAAGCTCCAGAAGAAGAAGCTCGTCTAGCTTAGGGTGTTCAGTAGTGGTCTGGAGTCGTCCTTTGTGTATCGTCGACCAGTCCTTTTATAGTACAAGGACTGGTCGTTACAATGTTAGCCTGGCCCGACAGGTGGCTCCGGCGGTTACACACGCTTGATACACAATAAAGGGGGTTACTTACTCTTAATAGCCTGGTAACGGGCCTTAATAGTGCCGTTACGAGTATTAAGGGCCATCCGATCGTGTGTCATTAATATGGCATTAATGACACTTAATCGAGTCTTGAAGTCTTTGATTGATCCTTGAAGGTCCGGAGCCGTTGGGGATCCTCCGGCCTGACAGTTGAAGTTGAAGGTCCGGCGGTTGCCACATGGCGGCTCCGGAGCTCACCGTCGTGGACGAGTAGGTCCGGTATTGTTGGACACGTATCAGTACCGGAGCTTCCCTCTATCTGGGGTTAGGTCCGGGGGTGCCATATTGGTATTCTGACTGGAGCTTCCCAGGTGTGGGTGATAGCTCCGGTCTTGTGATACACGTGGCGGCCCCGGGACTAACCATGTCAGGGGGGCAGGTCCGGCTACACCTGACATGTGGGGCCTTCGGAGATCTTCAAATCTGGTATATGGATTTTCCTTGTGATCTTTGCAATCCCAAGGGGTATCCGGTACGGAGGGTACCGACAAGGTCAGACGCCTTACAAGTGGGGTCCAGGGCCCGACAGGTGGCCCCCGGGCAATCTTATCTTAAATATCTAAGGTTTCTCGCATAAGCCTCCTCTGATCGTAGCTTGAAGACATGTTGTCTTGCTGCCTCAGAGGACAGTGGCTCATGCGTAGTCGTTGATGATGGCAAGAGATGTTCCGTCCATCTGTCTTGTCACCGTAAGCTACCCACTTGGCATTGCGAGGTACGCCTGCAGTGTCTTCACTATGATGTGATTGGGCGTAGCGGTCCCTGGCCGTTGGCATGATCCATCCCTTAACTCTCGCACCCCACCGTCCAAGGCAAGACGGGACACGTGGCAGCTTCGGGGTTGGTTGCTGCGTGGGAGGCCAAGTCCGACACTTCAGGGCACGTGGTAGCTTCAGAGCCCTTCTCTACGGGAGGTGTCCGACCTGGTGCTTCGAGCCATGTGACTGCTCCGGAGCCCACTCCTATAGTGGAGTGAGGTCCCGTCCAGCTAAACACGTGGGAGCTTGGGAGCCCGTCTCACCGGAGGAGTTGGGTCCCGTCTTTGAGGTCCACGTGGCAGTGCCGGATCCCGAACTTTGAGGAAGGCCAGGGTCCGGTGCCTTCTGGACGCGTGATGCCATTGCACGTACTCAGCTACTTCTAGCCCGTGTGTGAGGGTTCCCTGTATGCAGGTTACCAACAAACTTCATTAACGATGAGCCTTCATTGGACATCCTCAAATTCAATAAAATCACTGAAATGCACGCTCCGAGGACAGCACCGAGGCGGTGGCGTGCTCTGAGACGAGCTGGTGGAGGTGCTGGAGCGACGGTTCCTCAACTCTCTGATGATAGCAGGTCGGAATTCTCTGGAGACAGGGAGAACATTTCCACTTATGTGAAGGCAGGAGCGTTCTCATATCGATTACCAAGGTCAGGGTCAAGGCGGCGGCGTGCTCCGGGGACAGGGGACAAGGCGGCATGCTCCAGCGTGCTCAACTCTCTGATAATGAAGGCCAGGGTCGACAGCGGGGTCAGGGTCGACGGCGGCAGCGCGACAATGACGAAGAGTGAGTTGAAGAAGATGGATGGCGGTGGCGTGCTCAGGAGCTGTGGTTTCTAGGTCGAGAGAGCACGCACGAGCTAAATTTTTTTGCCAAGTGTTGGGAAAGAGCACGCGAGAGATAAAAATAGCAAAACTGAGAGATGAGCCTCTATAAGACTCATATCTCATTTTAGCATCTCCCTTTGGTCGAAAGAGAACAAATAAGTTTTGCGCGAAAATTTTCGCCACAGAGTGCGCGAGAGCTTAAAATAGGCCAAAAATCAGAGACAGACATATATAACGCTCGTCTCACATTATTTTGTGGCCGAACAAAAGGACGCCGTATGCCAAAGAGATGCATCATGATGTGCTGAAGCCAAGAACAACATCTTTGGCATACAAGAATATCCAACTGACAACTGTGCGCAATGCCTTATATGATCGTTGCAACGCGCTCAACTTTTTGTGGAGGGACAAAATATCTTCAGCATGAATCGGAGACGCGCCCAGGTAAGGCACGTCTCGCATTAGCTTGTCTCGCGTCCTAATTTCAGGGATAAACAAACATAATGACATTACAATTTAGAGATATATAATGCCCGTCTCGTATTATTTTGTGGCCGAACGGGCATGTCGCATGCGAAAGATGTTGTTCGTGGGGTATGACGCCATCTTTCGCATGTTGACATGTCTACTTGGGAAATGTGCGCAAGGCCTTATATGATAGTTGCAATGCACTTAGCTTTTTTTGGTGGGACAAAAGATCTTCAGCATGAATCGTAGACGAGCCCACTTAAGGCTCGTCTCGCATTAGGTCGTCTCCCATGGGCCTTAATACAACACATATCTCATTTGCCCGTCTCCCTTTTGCTAGAGGTCAAAAATCAGAGACACTCATGTTTAATGTTTGTCTCTCATGTGCTCGTCTCCCTTTTGTCACTCGCACGACATCTTAAGCGTTTGTTGCCACCCGTGCGCAGAGTAAATATCGTGAGCATCCGTTGCAGGGATAAACAAATGCATTGACATTGCAATTCATAGATATAATTGGAATTCATGGATAAACAAACGTCATAACATTGCAATTCAGAGATAATCTGCAACTCAATGAATTTCATAGTTCACACACATTGTGTGCCCCCTATACTATACATTTCAATTCTAAACTTATTTCTATGAAGCCCCATCGATTAATCAAAATTGTATCGTCCAGCTTGCTCCCGAATATGTCTCTTATATTCCTTTAGATCCTAAAATTATTGACATTCTTTAAATTAACAAATATCGAATGAGGAATGATATATAACCTACGTTGTTCACTAACACAAAGTTACTAACCTTAATAAGTAGATTATAGAAATGATTTTCAACATCGGGCGCATTTGGCTGATGAAGCGAACGTTGAACTTCAAGTAGTATAGTTTTGATTGTAAAACCAGGCCACCACCCCTAAGAAATATCAATTTAAGTAACATAAGAAACCAATTCAAATAAGTTCAACAACAATTACTAATTACTTGAGCAAAATAATTCTATATTATAGTTTCTTGATCAAGAACCTCAAGGCAAATTTCTCCTGAGCGATGAACATTCGGGTGGAAGAAACCACGTGGAAATGCACATCTTGGAGGCACCAACGGATAGTCCTGCAAGAAGAAGATTGTCAGAGGATAGTAACCACCTTCTCAATCAGTCTACAATGGAAATTGTTAATAAGACGACAACGATGATACTCATATGATTGTGCTTGTTCTAAATGACTTACCCCTTCTTTACCGGGGACGATGCACTGCCACTTCTATAAATCTCTCGACTCAGGCTTCGTAGAGAAACCCTATGCAGAGAAATTGGAAATACCAAAATAAACAAGATGGAAAAACAAAACTACAGTTAAGTTCATCAGTCTATTGCAGAGCTACATATAACCATGCGACCGGTGTGCCATATCTACATACATGGGGATGGTTCTTGCGCCACGCCAAGCTCTCCTCCTTCAATCAGCTACGCGCCAAGCCGATATCTAACCCAGCCATGAACACTGATGACGACGACGAGGACGAGGACGACGACGATGGTGATGGCGAAAAGAGGCGGCGGTCGCACTAGAATTGGTCGAATAGAGGCAGCGGTTGCAATACTGGAGTTGGTCGAATAGTAAAGGAGGAGCAGAGGCGAAGATATGCGGGAGATAAACGTGAGACACGCGAGACTAAAGCGAGATGCGCGAGATATGTAAGTGTGTCTTCCATTGTTGAAAGAGAGACGCGCGACACGAGGACTATGAAGAACTTAATTTCGTCGGTGGTAGTGCAGAGACGCGTGCGACCGGCGTGCATGACCTTTCGTTTCCTCGAGGTGATATCGATGTGTCCCATCGTTTCATCAATGCGCGCGAAACTAACCACTCCATCGCTGACTCCGCACAGACCTTATATATGACGCACCATCACCCATCAGTTCTCCACAATCGCGTTTCTCATTTTGCATTTGTTTCTTCTTTTTCGTCTTCTTCGCGCCAATGACCCACCACCACCATGGCCAACGTTCCGCTGCCAAGCCCGTCGATGGAGCCACCCTGCAAAAACTGTGCTAGAGCTTCCCCGAGAGGCTCAACACTGAGCAGCGCATTGTTATGGCACAAGAGGCGTACATCTCACACCATGAGTTTCTTAGTTTACTGGAATGGGTATCATCGACCACTACCTCTACACCCTCACAGGAGTGGTCGATCACCTCAACATTCTGTTCGAGACGATGGCCCAGGTGCTCGGCGCTGAGGGCAACAAAAACCTAGTGGCGGCGACACAGAGGAACCTCAGTCTCGGGGTTGCACCACCGGTGTAGCCGGCCCAGACTCCTGTTGTACCTGCGCCGTAGTCGCCGCCGGAGTAGTAGTAGTATTATGATTTAGTTTTCTTTGTTGTTTTTAGTATATGTTTTTCTTTTTTTGTGTCTTCTTGTACTTTTTTCTTGTGTTTTGTAATATATTGTATTAATAAACAAAATTTATATGTGTTCATCTGTGTGAATGAATATTATCTTGTGTGTTTAACTGTGTGAATGAATGAATGTGTGGTGTGTTCATCGTGTTCCTCAGAAATCATAAGGAAAAATTTGATTATTTTTTAGACAAATGAATGATTTAGTTATCAAGTGAATGTGCTATAAGTTCAGTAATGTGTGATATCAACAGTGAACCGAAGAAAAATAGAGAAAATCACGAAGCTAAAGGAGACGTGGGAAATAGGAGACGCACTATTCGGATAAGCGCGTCTCTCTTTTAGTAGAGGCGAGAGAGACGTCGAGCATAGAGACGCACTTCGCTGCTAAGTGCGTCTCCATTTTGCATCTGTGCACAGACCTTATATAAGACGTCATCAGTCCCTCCTCTTTTCTTCATTCGTCTTCTTCGCGCAAACAACTCACCATGGCCAATGTTCCACCGCCAAGCCCGCCGAGGGAGCTACCCTGCAAGAAACAGTGTTGCCGCTCTCCTGAGAGGCTCAACAACGAGCTGCTCGAGACGATGGTCCAGGTTCTCGAGATGTTATTCGACAGGCTATTCGACAGGTTCCAGAGGCTGCTCGAGACGATGGTTGAGGTGCTTGGTGTCGAGGGCCGTAGTAACCTGGTGGCGGCGATGACGAGGAATCTCGGTCGCGGGGTTGCACCGCCGAATTCGGAGCAGTCAGCTAGGACTCCTGTTGCGCCGGCGCCGGATGGCCGCCGGAGAGGAGGAGGGGGAGGACGAGTAGGATTTAGGTTTTCTTTTGTTGTTTTTAATTGACGTCGTTTTTCTTTTCTTGTGTCTTGTACTTTTTTCTTGTATTTTGTAATATATTGTTAATGAATGAATGTGTTATCTGTCTTCATCTGTGTGAATAAATATTATCTTGTGTGTTCAACTGTGAATGAATGAATGTGTTCATCGTGTTCTTCAGGAATGACTATTTATTTATCAAGTGAATGTGCTCTATATTTGTTCAACAATGTGTTTATGTTTGTCTGTAACTGAAGACAACGAAGACGTGATTTCTCTAAAGTTCATCTTATTTTTTTAGCAAATAGGAGATGTGCTTTGTTAGATGTGCGTCTCCCGTTTGTCAGAGGATCGGGTGCGTCTCCCGTTTGTCCGAGGATCGGACGCGTCTCGAATATTTCACTAAATAAAACGCGCCTTATAGCATCCCGTCTCCTTTTATGATTTCTTTCGTGAACCAACGTACTTGCTGAGGCGGGCGCGTCTCGTTTACCCATATCAGTGACGATCACATTTGCGCTCGTCTCTTTGTTTTCTATTTGCGTTTCTTACGTAGTGTTTATTATTGTTGTGTGAATTTGACCATGATGTTGTTGTGTGAATTTGTAAAAGAAATATTATGAAATAAATCGGAGAGATGCAGGGCATGTGTTTGCGTATATATACGTAGAGTGATACGTATACATAATTTTTTAGAAAGCTATACATATACATAATTGTGTAGCGAAAACTAGAGATCGACTGTCGTACAACAGCCAGCCGCGGAGACTACGGTCTGCATACGGAGTTGCTTCCTACGCACTCGGCTGCGCGCTAGCTTCCAGGAGCTAGCTAGCCAGGCACGGCGACGACGGCGGCCTCATGCACGTACGCTGCTGCTTCTTGGTGCTGCCGCCGTATGCAGACGCGTCGGCAGTACGGCGGCGGCGGCGGTGCTCCTCGTTCTCCGGCGACGACGGGTCCACCAGTTGTTGGTCCGCGAACCGCACCTTCTTCTTTAATTTCTCCTTGTTATTGGCGCCACCACCACCGCGCGCCGGTGGCCGTCGTCGCTGCAGGTCTGCTTCGTCGACGTCGGCGAACAGAGATGTGAGGTCGGCCTGGAACCGGCGATTGAGCTCGTACGAGATGAGGATGATGCCCGTGGACACCACCAGGCCGGCCACGGCCACAAAGCGCGTGCAGCTCCCCCCGCCGCCGCTCCGCTCCATCATCCTCTCCGCTTCCACGAAAAAAAAAACTCGAGAGCTAGGATGACGAGACGAGAGCTCAGCTCGTGTATATATGTGTATTTATTTAAGGGGCATGAAGAAGAAGCCATGAAGAAGCGGAGAATGAAGGGTGAGACAAGAAAAAGAAAGCGTGCAGCTGGACGTGGGAGATATCAGATATGGCAGATGGAGGGAAGAAATCCATTTTTAGAACGAAGGAACCAATTAAGGAAGAAAAACACATGGAAATCCTGGTTCACGGGGCTGCGCGGCCACACACAACCACGCCTTAGTCGTTTCGTTTCGTGGACATGGATGCTGCATCCGCTCGGCTGGAGTGTGAGATTGGCCATGGCCAGCGAGGTCGGGGACGGGGACGAAGGTCGTCGCTGTCGTCATGGGCCCGGGAGAGAGAGAGGGGGGCTCAAAGAAAGTGAAATCAATTATTTAAACTAGATGGGCTGAAACGAAAGACTGTCTAAAAGGAAGGCCCAGAAAGGACAAAACGGCGGGCCTACCAGTCAGCCCAAAGCCAGAGCGCGCGCGCAAAAGCCTAAGCCGTGGCCGCTGCGACACGTGGGCGCGCACGTGTCAGCTCGTCGTCTGCATGCATGTCCACCGTGCTGTTAACCTTATCGCTGGCCGTAGTCAACCAAGCAAGTCGGCATCATCATGCATGACCTGCAAGAGTTTAGGCCGCAGCCAACCACAATTTAGCTCCGAGAAATGGGAATGATGATGATGGGCGTGGGGCAGCTGGTTTACGGGCTGGTGTTCGTGGCCTTCGCCGGCGCCTTCTTCCTCACCCTCCACCTCTACCTAGCGCCCGTCCTCTACCTCACCTCCAGCTAACCAGCTCAGGCAGGCGAGCTAGCTCGACGGATCTTTCATGAATGGCGCAGGGCTCGCGTCGCGTGCGGCTGATCGACGACGAGTTGGTGCAACCGCGATCGATCCATGCTACGCTGCTTGGGCGCCGCCCTCTGTTTTAAGCTTCTTCATTTCGTGTCAGTGTTATCCTAAACGGTAAACGGTAAACAGTCGGTCGAGGTTTGTTTACTGTTTAGTCTGTTTAAACAGTGTTTAAACGGATTAAACGGTATGTACTGTAGCTATACTATTGCAGTAAATAAAATATCTTCTTATCTTCTTCCTGTTGGAATTAATGGGCTTGGCTCAATATTAATTCAGAAATAAATCCTAGAAAATCTCAAAGACCCATTAGGGCAAGAGGGAGTGGTGCTAAGTGATTAATCTCACATGGGAAGTGGAAGTGGAGCAACCCTTACATATAAGGGAGGTTGCTCTTCCACTCCTTGAGTGAGAGGGAAGAGAGGAAGAGAGGGGTGGCCCACGCGCGCTCCTTCTCGCTCGCCTCGCCACGCCACGCCACGCCTCGCTCCGCCCCGCCTCGCACACGCGCGCATGTGTTCGTGTGAATTCGAGTCTCGAGCCGAGCTCAGATTTTATATTTTTGCAGAAATTTAAATTGGGCTTTTGGGCCTCCGAATTTTTGGGGCTATCAAGTCAGAGTCCAAGTCGTTAGAGACGGACGCGTCTACGACTGCGGAGTCGGTTCGGATCTAGACCCTCCGGATCGCATACGAACTGCCTCCTGGGACTATAAATACGGGCGTCCGCGGTACGGCAGGGTATCCCACGATCAGATCGTTCCCACGTTCGCGTTCCTTGCGCCGCCTTCTAGTCTACTCCATCCCGAGCGCCGGCGTGCATCGACGATCGTGAGAGCAGGTCTCCGGAACCGCTCGCCCTTGCGATCCTGCACCGGGAGAGGACGAATAAGGTTTTTGGGAAGCGCTCTGCGCGACTGCTCGCATTCTTCACCACGGCTCGTCTACCGACCAGATCGGGCCCTGCGGCTCAACGTCGTCACCAACGCCTGCAGCGGCTGTTCGCCGTCGGATCTACAGCGGTGCGTTCGACTCCAAATCGTTACACGTTAATTCTCGTCTCGTCTGTCTGCCGATCACTGATGTTTTTCTCGTGTTTTTCCGGAAGTATTCAGTAAATTGCCTCTTATTTCCTAACAATCCAAAAACCTTAATAGGCAATTTTCTGATTTGAACATGATGACTTTGGTCGATGCACTGAGGCCGGAGAAATTCTCTGGCGTGCACTTCAAGAGGTGGCAAGTTAAGGCCACGCTCTGGCTCCAATCGCTTAAGATCTTCTGGGTAACCGAGGGCAGGCCTCAAGGTCCTTTGTCTGTTGAAGAACAGACAAAGTTCGAGAAAGCCAATTCTGCCCTGAGAGGATGCATCTTAAGTGTTCTTGATAATAAACTCTGTGATGTCTATCTGATAGTCACAGATGGGAAGGAGCTCTGGGATGCACTTAACGCTAAGTATAGTGCAGCCGATGCAGGTGGTGAACTGTATATCATGGAGAATTTTCATGACTACAAGATGGTTAACAACCGTCCTGAAGTTGAACAAGCTCATGAAATACAGTGCCTTGCGAGAGAGCTCAATCTCCTTAAGTGTCCTTTACCCGGCAAGTTTGTGGTTGGGTGCATTATTGCAAAGTTACCTCCATCATGGAGGAACTTCGCCACAGCCCTCAAACACAAGAGACAGGAAATATCAGTTGAAAACCTGATAGCATCTCTTGATGTTGAGGAGAAGGCTCGGGCTAAGGACGCTACTGAGAAAGGAGGCGAGGGTCAATCTAGCGCCAATGCTAATATGGTGCAGAAACCCTATGTCAAGAACAAAGGAAACAAGTCTCTATTCAAGCCAAACAAAACTACTGCTTTCAAGAAGAAGAAGTCAAACAAAGCCAATGATGGCTGCTGCTACACCTGTGGGGAGCAGGGACATATTTCCAAGAACTGTCCTGAGAGGGCAGATCGCAAAGGGAAAAAGAATGTCAACATCGTGACATCCAACAATGCAAATGGGTACAGTAATTCCTTTACTGTTCTTTCTGTTTCTCAAACACCATATTGGTGGTTTGATACGGGTGCTAATGTTCATGTATGTTCTGACATGTCCATGTTTACTTCTTACCAGTTCGTCCGGGATTCCGCCGTCCTAATGGGGAATGGGTCACATGCTTCTGTTCGTGGTGTTGGCACGGTCGATCTGAAGTTCACTTCGGGAAAGATTGTCCAACTGAAGAACGTGCAGCATGTCCCTACTATGAACAAGAATCTTGTTAGCGGTACCCTTCTATGCAGAGATGGGTTTAAAGTAGTTTTAGAGTCCAATAAAATAGTTGTGTCTAAGCATGGACAATTTATTGGTAAAGGCTATGAATGCGGAGGCCTGTTCCGCTTTTCTCTTTCGGAGTTTAGTAATAAGTCGATAAACCATATTTGTGGCGGTATTAATGATGATGCAAGTGTTTGGCATTCTCGTTTATGTCACGTTAATTTTGGTTTAATGAATCGGCTATCTAGTCTCAAATTAATTCCGGAATTCACTATTGTCAAAGGTTCTAAGTGCCATAGTTGTGTGCAGTCAAAGCAACCTCGAAAGCCTCACAAGGCAGCCGAGGAGAGAAACTTGGCACCATTAGAACTCATACATTCTGATCTATGCGAGATGAATGGTGTGTTGACAAAAGGTGGAAAGAAATATTTTATGACATTAATAGACGATTCTACTAGATTCTGTTATGTTTACTTGTTGCAAACTAAAGATGAAGCTTTATACTACTTTAAAATCTATAAATCTGAAGTAGAAACTAAATTAGAGAGAAAGATCAAACGTCTTAGGTTAGATCGTGGTTGTCGGCGGGTGGAGCCGGCAGATCTCCCTACACTACTAAAGTGATAGGGGAGTTTGATGTTCGGTGTGGGCGCGCGGAGATTCAAGAAGGTGAATTGTAGTTTGACACAGGAGACACATGAATTTACGTGGTTCGGGCCGCCTGAGCGTAATACCCTACTCCACGGGTGTGTTGGTGTTGTATTAGCAGTAAGAGTTTGCCACGAGTGTATGGGGGTGCGTATGATCGCCCGTGAACGTCCCTGAGTGTATCGTCGGCCTATCCTTTTATAGTACAAGGGCAGGACGTTACAAGCTAGCCTGGACCGACATGTGGCCCCGGCGATTACTAGTATTGATACACAATTAATTGCTCTTAATGATCCTGTAACGGGCTTTGACAGCACCGTTACTAGTGTTAAGATCATCCGATTAAGTGTCATTAATATGGCATTAATGGCACTTAATCGGGTCTTGAAGTGCTTGGCTCTCCTTTGAAGGTCTGGAGCTGTTACAAGGTCTTCCGGAGGTTAGAGGCTGAAAGGTCCGACGATTGGACACGTGGCAGCTCTGGAGCTTGCTGTGGGAAGCAGGTAGCTCCGGGGCTACCAGACACGTGTCAAGTCCGGAGCTTCTCTCGGTCTGGGGTTAAGTCCAGAGGTGCCGTTTCGGTACATGGCCCGGAGCTTCCCCCTTGTGGGCGGTAGCTCCGGTTTGGTTGTACACGTGGCGACCCAGGAATTAACCATGTTGGAGAAGCGGGTCCGATCATGTCTGACAAGTGGGCCTCCGAGGGTCTTCAAACCAAGTAGATGGCTTTCTTTTGAGATCTTTGTAACCTCAAGGGGTGTACGGTTTCTAGGGTACCGACAGTGGCCCCCTGGACCTACCTCTGAGGAAGATCACTGGGGTGAAGTCGTTCCGTCGGAGGTGGGTCCATCCTTGCGACTCTTGAACTGAGTCTTCAAGGGTCTTCGAAGGTGCCGTTGGCAGGGATTTACAGTTAGATCCCGCCGCGTGGCACTCCTCAGGCGGCAGATGAGATATTTGACGTGCGGATCTCACGCAATTGAAGGTCGCCGGTTCCCGATACGAAAACCGTATCGGTTCCGCGCGCCCTGTCAGGCCGCCGCCTTTGGGTTTCCCGCCGCGTGATGACAACCGTTCGCCTGGGTAAGAGCCTCGACTTGATCGTCGGGGTGGTCCCGGGCCTCTTGTCATCGGTTGGGTTAAATTCTTTGAGTGGTATCTTCGACTTCCCTGCGGTTTCCATCCAAGCATTGCGAGGGATTACTTAAGAAGGAAAGCGTGCACCGTCGGGAGTTCTTTACGCCTCTCATCTGATCTTGCGCTCAAACTCCCAACTCGTGCTTCGCTCCTCTTCTCTTGCCTAGCTGTGCCGCGATGGAGTTGGGTCTGCGCGAGAGTCGCTTGAAGACCGATGGCGATTTGAAGAAGGTCCGGGCCCTCATGGGATGGTCCTCGGACATCTTCAACCGCTTGGTTCGTGCCGGCGGAGAGCTCCCCTTCGAGAAGGAGCGCGCCGGCGAAATGGTGTACTTTTCTTCGTACGCCATGGTGGGGTTGATCCCACCTTTTTCTTCCTTCTTCTTGATGCTGCTAGACTTCTAAGGTCTACAGCTATACCACCTTGGCCCTCACTCCATTCTCCTCGTGTCCATCTTTGTCCACTTCTGTGAGATGTGGGTGGGCATCCCCCCCTGCATCGAGCTCTTCCGGACCTTCTTCACCGTCCACACCACCGGCCGGAGAAATGAGTACCTTGGCTTCTACTACTTCGTGAAGCGCAAGAAGTGCCCATTCAAGTACCTCCGGTCATTCCCTTCCGGGAAGTGGGATGACTGGAAGAAAGATTGGATAGTCGTCAGGGTGGAGGAGCATGAGAGGTTGGAGCTGCCCGACGGCCTGCCCGGCATCGACACGACGATCTGGAGTGAAGCTCCGGTGCTGGCGGAAGCTTTCAACCCCACCTTGACCAGGATCCGCCAATGCGTGGAGGGAGGATTGACCCCTCAGACGGTATTTTGCAACTTCCTGGCCAACAGGTGGGCGCCGCTGAAGAGGAGGGAGAAGCTCGCTTGGGCCCTCAACATCGTGATGGACGAGGACCGGGTTGAGACCGGGTTGAAGTCCAACATGGTGGGGAAAACCTTGGAGTTCCACCTCAAGAAATTCCAGCACGACATCAACGCCGACGGTGATGACTTGACTCCACCGTCGGCCTTTCTCCCTGTGAACGTGGAAGTAGAGTTCAGCAGGGAGCTCCGGCGGAAGATGCCCGCACTTGACGACCTTGGTGTCGTCAAGAGAAGATCAACCACCCGGGTGGCGATCCCCGGAATGCCCGAAGATGGCTCCGTCCCTGCCCCACAGCCGAGGGTCGAGGTCGTCGGCAAGAGCAAGGAGCTGGTGGATGAGCCGGAGAGCCGGAAGAGGAAGCTGCGACATGCCGACGGAAGGTTCGTCAGGCCCGCTACTTCCGCCTCGGTTCCTTCTCCCCAGAGGGGAAGATCTTCTACCACTGTGGCAACTGTTCCCGTG
This sequence comes from Tuctoria greenei, assembly GCA_036927565.1. NCBI lineage: Eukaryota > Viridiplantae > Streptophyta > Magnoliopsida > Poales > Poaceae > Tuctoria > Tuctoria greenei. Next base: position 177,618,963 of record JAYESD010000008.1, on the reverse strand, counting down.
GTGGGGTCCTTCCGAAACGATACCGTACCTGCAGTGGGATCCTCCCGGAGCGCATCTGTCCCCGTGGTGGAACCCTCCTGGGGTGCTAGCTCCGGGCGCACGACTACGGCACATGGGACGGTGGGAGCCTCCAGGTCTAGGGGTTCTTCCCGATCGAGGAGAGCCTCGACCCGGGAAATGCCCGTGGCTGCGACAAGTTCTGGTGGGCCTTCTGGAGCTTCTACGCCAACCGTGGCCAGCCCGGAACGTCCAGGAAAAAGGTTCCGCGCAAGCTGGTGCGGAAGCCTTCCAAGGTAATTTTTAATCTTTACCTTGGTTAACTATTTAATTGTAGCAACTGTTTGTTAATTTTCTTCGTTCATCATCCGCAGCGTCCCCAAGAAGGGGAGTGAAGCTCCACCCTCAGCCACAGTGTCTGAGGTCGTGGGAGTTTCTGCTCATGTCCCGGTGCCGCCCCAGGTGGTGGCTGAGGCTGCGACAGCTCCGGCGCCGGTTGTTGTGGTCATGGACCTCGACTTGTCCCCAGAATTTCCCGTGGTAGCGCCGGACCACGGGAGTGAAGACACGCAAGCGGCACCTGTCCCCGGAGGTTGAAGCTTCGGGTCCTGGTGCTGCAGTGATGGAAGCTCCGGCTGTTGAGCCGGAGGAAGTAGTAGTCCCGACTTCGGAGCCGGAAAGTGCTGAAGCCCTAGCGGTTGAGCCGGAGGTGAATGAAGCCCCGTCATACAAGCCGTAGGTCGAGGTAGTTCCGGCAGTTGAGCCGGTTACCTCCGAAGCACCGGTCGCTGAGCCGGTTATTGTTGGAGCTCCGGCCTCAGAGCCGGTCGAAGTTGAAGATCCTCCGGCTCTTGAGCCGGTGGTCGAAGAGGCGATGGAGCTCGAGCCTCCTTCGGAAGAGGTGCCCAGACCGGAGCCAGTAGAAGCTCCTGCTCTGGAAGCGACGACGTCGGAGGTGCCTACGGCAGAGCCGGAGTGCCCAAGCGAAGTCGCTGGCCCCCTGCCCGAGGGGGCGAATGAAGACTTGGCGGCGGGGCCTGCTTCGATGGCGACTGAGGCCATCCCGGAGGACGGCCCTAGTGCCTTGGAAGCTCAGGGGTCCACTCTCATAGAGTGGGACCCAATTTTTGTATGTGAAGACCCGCTGGAACCAGCGGAGGAGAACCCAGCAGGTCCGGAGCCCATCCCACTGTCGATGTCTATCGACAACGCCTGCTCCAGTCTGCGTCAAGTCCAATTGGCCTTCTTCCACGACAGCAAGGCTCTTGAAGAGGAGTGCCAAACCCTTAGGTGGTGGCGTAATCGGCTCCACTTTGAGACCAAACTGGCGCAGTCGAGGCTAGCGGATGACAAGGAGTGGATCAAGCGGGAGAAGATCCGCCTGGAGTACTGGGGCAAGTTGCTGGATGACAGGGAGAGCATGAATCATGCCCTCGATGCCCAATCCCAGGAAATTTACAATCAAGCCAAAGCAGCCAACAGTGCGGCCGAGGAACGCCATGAAAGGCTGGAGGTCATTAACACTGCACTCATCAAGCGCCGGGAGGCACTTGAAGAGAGGGAGAAACGGCTCGAGAATGAAGAGCAGAAACTCCTTGAGCTGCGGGATGATGTCCTGAGGAGGGAAGAGGAGCTTGCCGAGAAGGTAGCTCTGGCTGATAAGGGCCTCGAGGAGCGCACCAAAAATTGGAAGAGCGCTGCCAAGAGGAAGAGGAGAAGACCTGGGTGCGGGGGCAGGAACTCTATGAATACGAGTGTGACCTTGTTGCCCGGGAGAAAAAAGTGGAGGCTAGGGAGAAGGACCTGGTAGATCGCCAGAACAAGATACACCTTCGGGAGGAGGAGCTCGGAAGACTCGAGAGGCGGGTTGCTGAAAGGATTCAGCAAAACGCCAAAGAAGTTGAGCGCCTCGCCCACGTGAATTCCGAACTGACAGCGGCCAGGAGATCCCTGGAAGAGATGAAGAGCTTGAGGACGGCGGACTCCCTACAGATTTGGGAGTTCCTGGGCAAGGCCAACGACGCGCTAACGCCGATGGGTTTCAGCCCCGTGCGCCCGGATGATCCGGAGCCGGACCTTGCGCTGCAGGCGTTGAGCGCAGCAGGTAGCAAGCTCTCCAAGGTGGGCGATGTCATCGCGGACCAACTGGAGGTTGAGGGGCAATCCCTGGCGAAGAACGTCGCAGAGTATGTGCTGACGTGCTACACCAGCCGGAACTCCCAATTTCCTCTTGACCCGGTGCTTGAAGGCCCTGTCGAAGGAGAAGGCGAAGCTACCCGAGCCAGCGTATCGGAGGTCGCCCAGAAGGTCGCCGAGTTCTTCCATAGGGTCTAGGACCATCTCTTTAGCTCTCACTTGTATTTTCTCTACTTCGACGGCTCCATGCAGAAGCAGGGGGCCAGAGCTGGAATCCTTCTCCTTGCACCGACTGGGGAGAAGGTAAAATACATGGTACACCTTGACTTCAAGGCAACCAACAACATGGCGGAGTATGAAGCACTCATCTACAGACTAAAGGTGGCACTGTCATACGGTGTCAAGCAACTGCTGGTCAAAGGAGATTCACAGCTCATCATCAAGCAAGTGAAGGGTGAATACTCCTGCAATAATCTCCAGTTAGATGCTTACCTCCTTGAAGTCCAGAGGCTTCAGAAGGACTTTGAAGTCCTAGATCTTCACCATGTTCAGCGTGCTCATAACGTTGAAGCTGACGAACTCTCGACCAAAGCGTCAACCGGAGCTCCGGCTCTTGACGGAATCTTTGTCCGGAGGTTGTCAAAACCATCAGCTCAGCCTGCCGAACTGAGCGAAGGGGAAGAGATCAGCATCCCAAAGCTGACGGTCCCGATGGCCCTGTTACCATGGCAGCCATCAAGGGTCGTAGGTGCTGTCGGGAGCTCCGAGCAACCCAGCACGCAAGACTCAAAAGCTCAAGCTAGCTCCGATGCATGGATCTCGGAGATCCAGAGCTACTTGAAAGACAACATCCTTCCTGACGATGATGTATCCGCTGACCGGGTAGTCAGATTGGCTAAAAGATACACGTTGGTAGAAGGGGATCTCTACCGGCGCGGTGCCAACGGCATCCTAATGCGGTGCATCACAATGGAAGAAGGCTGCGAGCTTCTCGCAGAAATCCATGGAGGCGAGTGTGGGAACCACGCATCTTCCCGCACGCTGGTCGGAAAAGCCTTTCGGCATGGCTTCTACTGGCCTACAGCGCTCCAGGATGCCACTGAGCTGGTGAAGAAATGTGAAGCATGCCAATTTCATGCAAAGCAAATTCATACACCAGCTCAACCCTTACAAATGATACCTCCTACATGGCCTTTCGCTGTGTGGGGGATGGACATCTTGGGACCCTTCCCAAGAGCCGTCGGAGGTTACAAGTTCTTGTACGTCGCCATTGACAAGTTCACCAAGTGGCCGGAAGCAACTCCAGTTGTGATGATCAACAAGCAATCTGCTATCAACTTTCTGCAATCCATTGTAAGCATATTTGGAGTCCCAAACAAAATCATCACTGATAATGGGACTCAATTCACAAGCTCTGCATTCCAAGGATATTGCGAAGACCTCGGCATACAAGTTTGTTACGCCTCCGTAGCTCACCCAGCCAGCAATGGCCAAGCCGAGAGAGCAAATGCAGAAATCCTTAAGGGACTCAAAACGCGCACCTATGAGCGCTTGAAAAAACATGGAGCCAACTGGATCGAAGAGCTTCCGCCTACTTTATGGGCCAACAGGACATCTCAAAACCGGTCAACTGGAGAGACACCCTTCTTCCTGGTGTACGGAGCTGAAGCAATCCTTCCTCCGGAAATCACCTTGGGTTCACTCCGGGTCCGTACCTTCGACGAAGCCGCGCAGGACCAGCTCCGGCGTGAAGACCTAGATCTCCTTGAGGAGGGAAGGTGCCAAGCAGCTGTTTGGAATGCCCGATATCGTCAAGCTCTACGACGTTATCACCAGCGGCATGTACACAACCGACAGCTCGAGGAAGGTGATCTGGTGCTATGGAGAATACTATCCAGAGAAGGGTTAAACAAACTCTCCCCCGGCTGGGAGGGGCCCTTCCGAGTGATCAAAGTATCCCATCCCGGAAGCGTTCGCTTGGCTACTGAGGATGGGACACCTCTCCCAAATCCTTGGAACATCGAGCACCTCCATAAGTTCTACACTTAATACCACCGAGGTGAGTCTTGAGTAACTTGGGGTGTATGTTATAGAGTCATTGTGCAGAGTCGGGTAGTTCCTCCGGGAGAGCAGCCGGACCTTTCCCGAAAGGTCCGCAAAGCTCATGCAGCACTTGTCACAGTCTCAGGACTAAAAGTGCGGCTAACTACCTTGGGTCAAACGAGAAACCAAACACACTTAGCATGGTTCCGTACCCTAAGAGTGTACTTGTTTCCCCTGTACCCCGGACCTATAATGAAAGACATCTTCATGTGAAATAGACTCCACGTGCATTTATTTTGTACAGTCTCAACATTTTTATTTTTCTCTTTCTTGTCTATAACAAAGACGTGCAATTCTTAAGAAATTTTAGTTCGACCGGTTTATATACGATTCGAGTTGTATTGTCAGTTCTTTTGGATTCAAATATCGTTCATGGCCAACTCACCTGAAAGCCGCCAAGCCAATCTAGGGCTGGAGTGTGCTATCGACTTAGCCTGGTCAAGCACCCTAAGTACGCCACTCTACCTACACCCCGGCAGGCCGAAGTAAGGCGGGTCCATGAACAGTTGAATCTAAGAGAAAAGGCAACGCATCCAGTTGTATTTAAAATCGCGTTCAACTTAAAGTTTTCTTGAGAATCGTAAGCCGTAACGAAATTATAGACAAGGAACGAATTTTACTATTTTTCTTGGCTTAAGTGTGCAGGAAAAATAAAATCTACGTTGATAGAGAAAAGCCGGAGCTAACTAAGCTCCGAATCCCCAAAGGGGGCCAACCGTCGACGTTGAATAAAAGATGGTGAGAAGACCCCGTAAATGGAGTTTGCTGCCAACAAACCAAGTGTTGGCAAAGGTCACTGCCGGAGCTACTCAGCTCCGACACCCTGGAGGACTAACTATCGATACTCTACGTATTGATAGAGACTGTTGTCGGAACTATCAAGTTTCAGCGATGGACAATGTCGGAGCTTCTAAGCTCCGACAACCTCAGGGGGCCTTCACTATCGAAGACTTCGAACCTAAAATTCTACAAGTTCGGAGCAAATGAGTCTTCAACAAAACACAATATCCTTTTGGTACATGTTCACAATCAAATTGTGTACATCTACCAGGGGGTCAAGTGAAGATAATGATGTTGAAGACAAAAAGTGAAATTCGCAAAAATTTTGGGGATTTCATTCCTCTGGAGACAGGAGATTACATCTGGAGACAAGGGATTACAAAATTGAGGAAGAAGAAGAGAAAATAAAAGTGAGAGCTAAAGAGATGGTCCTAGACCCTATGGAAGAACTCAGCGACCTTCTGGGCGACCTCCGATACGCTGGCTCGGGTAGCTTCGCCTTCTCCTTCGACGGGGCCATCAAGCACCGGGTCAAGAGGAAATTGGGAGTTCCGGCTGGTGTAGCACATCAGCACATACTCTGCGACGTTCTTTGCCAGGGATTGCCCCTCAACCTCCAGTTGGTCCGCGATGACGTAGCCCACCTTGGAGAGCTTGCTACCTGCTGCGCTCAACGCCTGCAGCGCAAGGTCCGGCTCCGGCTACGGATCATCTGGGCGCACGGGGCTGAAACCCATCGGCGTTAGCGCGTCGTTGGCCTTGCCCAGGAACTCCTAAATCTGTAGGGAGTCCGCCGTCCTCAAGCTCTTCATCTCTTCCAGGGATCTCCTGGCCGCCGTTAGTTCGGAATTCACGCGGGCGAGGCGCTCAACTTCTTTGGCATTTTGTTGAATCCTTTCAGCAACCCGCCTCTCGAGTCTTCCGAGCTCCTCCTCCCAGAGGTGTATCTTGTTCCGGCGATCTACCAGGTCCTTCTCCCTAGCCTCCACTTTTTTCTCCCGGGCAACAAGGGCACACTCGTATTCATAGAGTTCCTGCCCCCGCACCCAGGTCTTCTCCTCTTCCTCTTGGCAGCACTCTTCCAATTTTTTGGTGCGCTCCTCGAGGCCCTTGTCAGCCAGAGCTACCTTCTCGGCAAGCTCCTCTTCCCTCCTCAGGACATCATCCCGCAGCTCAAGGAGTTTCTGCTCTTCATTCTCGAGCCGTTTCTCCCTCTCTTCAAGTGCCTCCCGGCGCTTGATGAGTGCAGTGTTAATGACCTCCAGCCTTTCATGGCGTTCCTCGGCCGCACTGTTGGCTGCTTTGGCTTGATTGTAAATTTCCTAGGATTGGGCGTCGAGGGCATGAGTCATGCTCTCCCTGTCATCCAGCAACTTGCCCCAGTACTCCAGGCGGATCTTCTCCCGCTTGATCCACTCCTTGTCATCCGCTAGCCTCGACTGCGCCAGCTTGGTCTCGAAGTGGAGCCGATTACGCCACCGCCTAAGGGTTTGGCGCTCCTCTTCAAGAGCCTTGCTGTCATGGAAGAAGGCCAATTGGACTTTACGCAGACTGGAGCAGGCGTTGTCGATAGACATCGATAGCGGGATGGGCTCCGTACCTGCTGGGGTCTCCTCCGCTGGTTCCAGCGGGTCTTCACATACAAAAATTGGGTCCCACTCTATGAGAGTGGACCCCTGAGCTTCCAAGGCACTAGGGCCGTCCTCCGGGATGGCCTCAGTCGCCATCGAAGAAGGCCCCACCGCCAAGTCTTCATTCGCCCCCTCGGGCAGGGGGCCAGCGACTTCGCTTGGGCACTCCGGCTCTGCCGTAGGCACCTCCGACGTCGTCGCTTCCAGAGGAGGAGCTGCTACTGGCTCCGGTCTGGGCACCTCTTCTGAAGGAGGCTCGAGCTCCATCGCCTCTTCGACCACCGGCTCAAGAGCCGGAGGATCTTCAACTTCGACCGGCTCTGAGGCCGGAGCTCCAACAATAACCGGCTCAGCGGCCGGTGCTTCAGAGGTAACCGGCTCAACTGCCGGAACTACCTCGACCTCCGGCTCGCATGCCGGGGCTTCAGTCACCTCCGGCTCAACCGCCGGGGCTTCAGCACTTTCTGGCTCCGAAGCCGGGACTACTACTTCCTCCGGCTCAACAGCCGGAGCTTCCATCACTGCAGCACCAGGACCCGGAGCTTAAACCTCCGAGACAGGTGCCGCTGGTGTGTCTTCGCTCCCGTGGTCCGGCGCTACCATGGGAACTTCTGGGGATAGGTCGAGGTCCATGACCACGACAGCCGGCGCCAGAGCTGTCGCAGCCTCAGCCACCACTTGAGGCGGCACCGGGACTAGAGCAGAAGCTCCCACGGCCTCAGACACTATGACTGAGGGTGGAGCTTCACTCCCCTTCTTGGGGACGCTGCAGATGATGAACGAAGAAAATTAACAAACAAGTTGCTACAATTAAATAGTTAACCAAGGTAAAGATTAAAAATTATCTTGGAAGGCTTTCGCACCATCTTGCGCGCAACCTTTTTCCTGGACGTTCCGGGCTGGCCACGGTTGGCGTAGAAGCTCCAGAAGGCCCCCCTACCTGGCGCGCCAACTGTCGGCTGTTGGAGCCAGCAGATCTCCCTACACTACTAAAGTTATAGGGGAGTTTGATGTTCAGTGTGGGCGCGCGGAGATTCAAGAAGGTGAATTGTAGTTTGACACAGGAGACACAGGAATTTACGTGGTTCGGGCCGCCTGAGCGTAATACCCTACTCCACGGGTGTGTTGGTGTTGTATTAGCAGTAAGAGTTTGCCACGAGTGTATGGGGGTGCGTATGATCGCCCGTGAACGTCCCTGAGTGTATCGTCGGCCTGTCCTTTTATAGTACAAGGGCAGGCCGTTACAAGCTAGCCTGGCCCGACATGTGGCCCCGACGGTTACTAGTATTGATACACGATTAATTGCTCTTAATGATCCTGTAACGGGCTTTGATAGCACCATTACTGGTGTTAAGATCATCCGATTAAGTGTCATTAATATGGCATTAATGGCACTTAATCGGGTCTTGAAGTCCTTGGCTCTCCTTTGAAGGTCCGGAGCTGTTACAAGGTCTTCCGGAGGTTAGAGGCTGAAAGGTCCGACGATTGGACACGTGGCAGCTCCGGAGCTTGCTGTGGGAAGCAGGTAGCTCCAGGGCTACCAGACACGTGTCAAGTCCGGAGCTTCTCTCGGTCTGGGGTTAAGTCCAGAGGTGCTGTTTCGATACGTGGCCCGGAGCTTCCCCCTTGTGGGCGGTAGCTCCGGTTTGGTTGTACACGTGGCGACCCAGGGATTAACCATGTTGGAGAAGCGGGTCCGGTCATGTCTGACAAGTGGGCCTCCGAGGGTCTTCAAACCAAGTAGATGGCTTTCTTTTGAGATCTTTGTAACCTCAAGGGGTGTACGGTTTCTAGGGTACCAACAGTGGCCCCCTGGACCTACCTCCGAGGAAGATCACTGGGGTGAAGTCGTTCCGTCGGAGGTGGGTCCATCCTTGCGACTCTTGAACTGAGTCTTCAAGGGTCTTCGAAGGTGCCGTTGGCAGGGATTTACAGTTAGATCCCGCCGCGTGACACACATCAGGCGGCAGATGAGATCTTTGACGTGCGGATCTCACGCAATTGAAGGTCGCCAGTTCCCGATACGAAAACTGTATCGGTTCCGCGCGCCCTGTCAGGCCGCCGCCTTTGGGTTTCCCGCCGCGTGATGACAACCGTTCGCCTGGGTAAGAGCCTCGACTTGATCGTCGGGGTGGTCCCGGGCCCTCTTGTCATCGGTTGGGTTAAATTCTTGAGTGGTATCTTCGACTTCCCTGCGGTCTCCATCCAAGCGTTGCGAGGGCTTACTTAAGAAGGAAAACGCGCACCGTCGGGAGTTCTTTACGCCTCTCATCTGATCTTGCGCTCAAACTCCCAACTCATGCTTCGCTCCTCTTCTCTTGCCTAGCTGTGCCGCGATGGAGTTGGGTCTGCGCGAGAGTCGCTTGAAGACCGACGGCGATTTGAAGAAGGTCCGGGCCCTCATGGGATGGTCCTCGGACTTCTTCAACCGCTTGGTCTGTGCCGGTGGAGAGCTCCCCTTCGAGAAGGAGCGCGCCGGCGAAATGGTGTACTTTTCTTCGTACGTCATGGTGGGGTTGATCCCACCTTTTTCTTCCATCTTCTTGATGTTGCTAGACTTCTATGGTCTGCAGCTATACCACCTTGGCCCTCACTCCATTCTCCTCGTGTCCATCTTTGTCCACTTCTGTGAGATGTGGGTGGGCATCCCCCCCTGCATCGAGCTCTTCCGGACCTTCTTCACCGTCCACACCACCGGCCGGAGCAATGAGTACCTTGGCTTCTACTACTTCGTGAAGCGCAAGAAGTGCCCATTCAATTACCTCTGGTCGTTCCCTTCCAGGAAGTGGGATGACTGGAAGAAAGATTGGATAGACGTCAGGGTGGAGGAGCATGAGAGGTTGGAGCTGCCCGACGGCCTGCCCGGCATCGACACGACGATCTGGAGTGAAGCTCTGGTGCTGGCGGAAGCTTTCAACCCCGCCTTGACCAGGATCCGCCAATGCGTGAAGGGAGGATTGACTCCTCAGGCGGTATTCTGCAATTTCCTAGCCAACAGGTGGGCGCCGCTGAAGAGGAGGGAGAAGCTCGCTTGGGCCCTCAACAGCGTGATGGACGAGGACCGGGTTGATACCGAGTTGAAGTCCAACATGGTGGGGAAAACCTTGGAGTTCCACCTCAAGAAATTCCAGCACGGCATCGACATCGACGGTCATGACTTGACTCCACCATCGGCCTTTCTCCCTGTGAACGTGGAAGTAGAGTTCAGCAGGGAGCTCCGGCGGAAGATGCCCGCACTTGACGACCTTGGTGTCGTTGAGAGAAGATCAACCACCCGGGTGGCGATCCCCGGAATGCCCGAAGATGGCTCCGTCCCTGCCCCACAGCCGAGGGTCGAGGTCGTCGGCAAGGGCAAGGAGCTGGCGGATGAGCCGGAGAGCCGGAAGAGGAAGCTGAGACATGCCGACGGAAGGTCCGTCAGGCCCGCTGTTTCCGCCTCGGTTCCTTCTCCCCAGAGGGGAAGATCTTCTACCACCGTGGCAACTGTCCCCGTAGTGGGGTCCTTCCGGAACGATACCGTACCTGCAGTGGGATCCTCCCGGAGCGCGTCTGTCCCCGTGGTGGAACCCTCCTGGGGTGCTAGCACCGGGCGCACGACTCCGGCACCTGGGACGGTGGGAGCCTCCAGGTCTAGGGGTTCTTCCCGATCGAGGAGAGCCTCGACCCGGGAAACGCCCGTGGCTGCGACAAGTTCCAGGGGGCCTTCTGGAGCTTCTACGCCAACCGTGGCCAGCCCGGAACGTCCAGGAAAAAGGTTCCGCGCAAGCTGGTGCGGAAGCCTTCCAAGGTAATTTTTAATCTTTACCTTGGTTAACTATTTAATTGTAGCAACTGTTTGTTAATTTTCTTCGTTCATCATCCGCAGCGTCCCCAAGAAGGGGAGTGAAGCTCCACCTTCCGCCATAGTGTCTGAGGCCATGGGAGTTTCTGCTCCTGTCCCGGTGCCACCCCAGGTGGTGGCTGAGGCTGCGATAGCTCCGGCGCCGGCAGTCGTGGTCATGGACCTCGACTTGTCCCCAGAAGTTCCCGTGGTAGCGCCGGACCACGGGAGTGAAGACACGCCAGCGGCACCTGTCCCGGAGGTTGAAGCTTCGGGTCCTGGTGCTGCAGTGATGGAAGCTCCGGCTGTTGAGCCAGAGGAAGTAGTAGTCCCGGCTTTGAAGCCGGAAAGTGCTGAAGCCCCGGCGGTTGAGCCGGAGGTGACTGAAGCCCCGGCATGCGAGCCGGAGGTCGAGGTAGTTCCGGTAGTTGAGCCGGTTACCTTCGAAGCACCGGCCGCTGAGACGGTTATTGTTGGAGCTCCGGCCTCGGAGCCGGTCGAAGTTGAAGATCCTCCGGCTCTTGAGCCGGTGGTCGAAGAGGCGATGGAGCTCGAGCCTCCTTCAGAAGAGGTGCCCAGACCAGAGCCAGTAGCAGCTCCTGCTCTAGAAGCGATGACATCGGAGGTGCCTACCGCAGAGCCAGAGTGCCCAAGCGAAGTCGCTGGCCCCCTGCCCGAGGGGGCGAATGAAGACTTGGCGGTGGGGCCTGCTTCGATGGCGACTGAGGCCATCCCGGAGGACGGCCCTAGTGACTTGGAAGCTCAGGGGTCCACTCTCGTAGAGTGGGACCCAATTTTTGTATGTGAAGACCCGCTGGAACCAGCGGAGGAGACCCCAGCAGGTCCGGAGCCCATCCCGCTGTCGATGTCGATCGACAACGCCTGCTCCAGTCTGCGTCAAGTCCAATTGGCCTTCTTCCACGACAGCAAGGCTCTTGAAGAGGAGCACCAAACCCATAGGCGGTGGCGTAATCGGCTCCACTTCGAGACCAAACTGGCGCAGTCGAGGCTAGCGGATGACAAGGAGTGGATCAAGCGGGAGAAGATCCGCCTGGAGTACTGGGGCAAGTTGCTGGATGACAGGGAGAGCATGACTCATGCCCTCGACGCCCAATCCCAGGAAATTTACAATCAAGCCAAAGCAGCCAATAGTGCGACTGAGGAACGCCATGAAAGGCTGGAGGTCATTAACACTGCACTCATCAAGCGCTGGGAGGCACTTGAAGAGAGGGAGAAACGGCTCGAGAATGAAGAGCAGAAACTCCTTGAGCTGCGGGATGATGTCCTGAGGAGGGAAGAGGAGCTTGCCGAGAAGGTAGCTCTGGCTGATAAGGGCCTCGAGGAGCGCACCAAAAAATTGGAAGAGCGCTGCCAAGAGGAAGAGGAGAAGACCTGGGTGCGGGGGCAGGAACTCTATGAATACAAGTGTGCCCTTGTTGCCCGGGAGAAAAAAGTGGAGGCTAGGGAGAAGGACCTGGTAGATCGCCGGAACAAGATACACCTCCGGGAGGAGGAGCTCGGAAGACTCGAGAGGCGGGTTGCTGAAAGGATTCAGCAAAACGCCAAAGAAGTTGAGAGCCTCGCCCGCGTGAATTCCGAACTGACAGCGGCCAGGAGATCCCTGGAAGAGATGAAGAGCTTGAGGACGGCGGACTCCCTACAGATTTGGGAGTTCCTGGGCAAGGCCAACGACGCGCTAAAGCCGATGGGTTTCAGCCCCGTGCGCCCGGATGATCCGGAGCCGGAGCCAGACCTTACGCTGCAGGCGTTGAGCGCAGCAGGTAGCAAGCTCTCCAAGGTGGGCGTCGTCATCGCGGACCAACTGGAGGTTGAGGGGCAATCCCTGGCGAAGAACATCGCAGAGTATGTGCTGACGTGCTACACCAGCCGGAACTCCCAATTTCCTCTTGACCTGGTGCTTGAAGGCCCCGTCGAAGGAGAAGGCAAAGCTACCCGAGCCAGCGTATCGGAGGTCACCCAGAAGGTCGCCGAGTTCTTCCATAGGGTCTAGGACCATCTCTTTAGCTCTCACTTGTATTTTCTCTTCTTCTTCCTCAATTTTGTAATCCCTTGTCTTCAGATGTAATCTCCTGTCTCCAAAGGAATGAAATCCCCAAATTTTTTGCGAATTTCACTTTTTGTCTTCAATATCTTTATCTTCACTTGGACCCCTGGTAGATGTACACAATTTGATTGTGAACATGTACCAAAAGCATATTGTGTTTTGTTGAAGACTCATTTGCTCCAAACTTGTAGAATTTTAGGTCTGAAGTCTTCGATAGTGAAGGCCCCCTGAGGTTGTCGGAGCTTAGAAGCTCCGGCATTGTCCATCGCTGAAACTTGATAGCTCCGGCAACAGTCTCTATCAATACGTAGAGTATCGATAGTTAGTCCTCCGGGGTGTTGGAGCTGAGTAGCTCCGGCAGTGACCTTTGCCAACACTTGGTTTGTTGGCAGCAGACTCCATTTACGGGGTCTTCTCACCATATTTTATTCAACGTCGACGGTTGGCCCCCTTTGGGGAGTCGGAGCTTAGTTAGCTCCGGCTTTTCTCTATCAACGTAGATTTTATTTTTCCTGCACACTTAAGCCAAGAAAAATAGTAAAATTCGTTCGTTGTCTATAATTTCGTCGCGGCTTACGATTCTCAAGAAAACTTTAAGTTGAACACGATTTTAAATACAACCGGATGCGTTGCCTTTTCTCTTAGATTCAACTGTTCATGGACCCGCCTTACTTCGGCCTGTCGGGGTGTAGGTAGAGTGGCGTACTTAGGGTGCTTGACCAGGCTAAGTCGATAGCACACTCCAGCCCTAGATTGGCTTGGCGGCTTTCAGGCGAGTTGGCCATGAACGATATTTGAATCCAAAAGAACTGACAATAAAACTCGAATCGTATATAAACCGGTCGAACTAAAATTTATTAAGAATTGCACGTCTTTGTTATAGACAAGAAAGAGAAAAATAAAAATGTTGAGCCTGTACAAAATAAATGTACGTGGAGTCTATTTCACATGAAGATGTCTTTCATTATAGGTCCGGGGTACAGGGGAAACAAGTACACTCTTAGGGTACGGAACCAGGCTAAGTGTGTTTGGTTTCTCATTTGACCCAAGGTAGTTAGCCGCACTTTTAGTCCTGAGACTGTGACAAGTGCTGCATGAGCTTTGCGGACCTTTCGGGAAAGGTCCGGCTGCTCTCCCGGAGGAACTACCCGACTCTGTACAATGACTCTATAACATACACCCCAAGTTACTCAAGACTCACCTCCGTGGTATTAAGTGTAGAACTTACGGAGGTGCTCGATGTTCCAAGGATTTGGGAGAGGTGTCCCATCCTCGGTAGCCAAGCGAACGCTTCCGGGACGGGATACTTTGATCACTCGGAAGGGCCCCTCCCAACCGGGGGAGAGTTTGTTTAACCCTTCTCTGGATAGTATTCTCCGTAGCACCAGATCGCCTTCGTCGAGCTGTCAATTGTGTACATGCCGCTGGTGATAACGCCATAGAGATTGACGATATCGGGAATTCCGAATAGATGCTTGGCACCTTCCCTCCTCAAGGAGGTCTAGGTCTTCACGCCGGAGCTGGTCCTGCGCGGCTTCGTCGAAGGTCCGGACCCGGAGTGAACCCAAGGTGATTTCCGGAGGAAGGATTGCTTCAGCTCCGTACACCAGGAAGAAGGGTGTCTCTCCAGTTGACCGGTTTTGAGATGTCCTGTTGGCCCATAAAGTAGGCGGAAGCTCTTCGATCCAGTTGGCTCCATGTTTTTTCAAGCGCTCATAGGTGCGCGTTTTGAGTCCCTTAAGGATTTCTGCATTTGCTCTCTCGGCTTGGCCATTGCTGGCTAGGTGAGCTACGGAGGCGTAACAAACTTGTATGCCGAGGTCTTTGCAATATCCTTGGAATGCGGAGCTTGTGAATTGAGTCCCATTATTAGTGATGATTTTGTTTGGGACTCCAAATCTGCTTACAATGGATTGCAGAAAGTTGAAAGCAGATTGCTTGTTGATCGTCACAACTGGAGTTGCTTCCGGCCACTTGGTGAACTTGTCAATGGCGACGTACAGGAACTTGTAACCTCCGACGACTCTTGGGAAGGGTCCCAAGATGTCCATCCCCCACACCGCGAAAGGCCATGTAGGAGGTATCATTTGTAAGGGCTGATTCAAGAAGGTGAATTGTAGTTTGACACAGGAGACACAGGAATTTACGTGGTTCGGGCCGCCTGAGCGTAATACCTTACTCCACAGGTGTGTTGGTGTTGTATTAGCAGTAAGAGTTTGCCACGAGTGTATGGGGGTGCGTATGATCGCCCGTGAACGTCCCTGAGTGTATCGTCGGCCTGTCCTTTTATAGTACAAGGGCAGGCCGTTACAAGCTAGCCTGGCCCGACATGTGGTCCTGGCGGTTACTAGTATTGATACACGATTAATTGCTCTTAATGATCCTATAACGGGCTTTGACAGCACCGTTACTGGTGTTAAGATCATCCGATTAAGTGTCATTAATATGGCATTAATGGCACTTAATCGGGTCTTGAAGTCCTTGGCTCTCCTTTGAAGGTCCGGAGCTGTTACAAGGTCTTCCGGAGGTTAGAGGTTGAAAGGTCCGACGATTGGACACGTGGCAGCTCCGGAGCTTGCTGTGGGAAGCAGGTAGCTCCGGGGCTACCAGACACGTGTCAAGTCCGAAGCTTCTCTCGGTCTGGGGTTAAGTCTGGAGGTGCCGTTTCGGTACGTGGCCCGGAGCTTCCCCCTTGTGGGCGGTAGCTCCAGTTTGGTTGTACACGTGGCGACCCAGGGATTAACCATGTTGGAGAAGCGGGTCCGGTATGTCTGACAAGTGGGCCTCCGAGGGTCTTCAAACCAAGTAGATGGCTTTCTTTTGTGATCTTTGTAACCTCAAGGGGTGTACGGTTTCTAGGGTACCGACAGTGGCCCCCTGGACCTACCTCCGAGGAAGATCACTGGGGTGAAGTCGTTCTGTCGGAGGTGGGTCCATCCTTGTGACTCTTGAACTGAGTCTTCAAGGGTCTTCGAAGGTGCCGTTGGCAGGGATTTATAGTTAGATCCCGCCGCGTGGCACACCTCAGGCGGCAGATGAGATCTTTGACGTGCGGATCTCACGCAATTGAAGGTCGCCGGTTCCCGATACGAAAACCGTATCGGTTCCGCGCACCCTATCAGGCTGCCGCCTTTGGGTTTCCCGCTGCGTGATGACAACCGTTCGCCTGGGTAAGAGCCTCGACTTGATCGTCAGGGTGGTTCCGGGCCCTCTTGTCATCGGTTGGGTTAAATTCTTGAGTGGTATCTTCGACTTCCCTGCGGTTTCCATCCAAGCGTTGCGAGGGCTTACTTAAGAAGGAAAGTGCGCACTGTCGGGAGTTCTTTACGCCTCTCATCTGATCTTGCGCTCAAACTCCCATCTCGTGCTTCGCTCCTCTTCTCTTGCCTAGCTGTGCCGCGATGGAGTTGGGTCTGCACGAGAGTCGCTTGAAGACCGACGGCGATTTGAAGAAGGTCCGGGCCCTCATGGGATGGTCCTCGGACTTCTTCAACCGCTTGGTCCGTGCCGGCGGAGAGCTCCCCTTCGAGAAGGAGCGCGCCGGCAAAATGGTGTACTTTTCTTCGTACGCCATGGTGGGGTTGATCCCACCTTTTTCTTCCTTCTTCTTGATGCTGCTAGACTTCTATGGTCTGCAGCTATACCACCTTGGCCCTCACTCCATTCTCCTCGTTTCCATCTTTGTCCACTTTTGTGAGATGTGGGTGGGCATCCCCCCTGCATCGAGCTCTTCCGGACCTTCTTCACCGTCCACACCACCGGCCGGAGCAATGAGTACCTTGGCTTCTACTACTTCGTGAAGCACAAGAAGTGCCCATTCAAGTACCTCCGGTCGTTCCCTTCCGGGAAGTGGGATGACTAGAAGAAAGATTGGATAGTCGTCAGGGTGGAGGAGCATGAGAGGTTGGAGCTGCCCGACGGCCTGCCCGGCATCGACACGACGATCTAGAGTGAAGCTCCGGTGCTGGCGGAAGCTTTCAACCCCGCCTTGACCAGGATCCGCCAATGCGTGGAGGGAGGATTGACCCCTCAGGCGGTATTTTGCAACTTCCTGGCCAACAGGTGGGCACCGCTGAAGAGGAGGGAGAAGCTCGCTTGGGCCCTCAACAGCGTGATGGACGAGGACCGGGTTGAAGTCCAACATGGTGGGGAAAACCTTGGAGTTCCACCTCAAGAAATTCCAGCACGGCATCGACGTCGACGGTGATGACTTGACTCCACCGTCGGCCTTTCTCCCTCTGAACGTGGAAGTAGAGTTCAGCAGGGAGCTCCGGCGGAAGATGCCCGCACTTGACGACCTTGGTGTCATCGAGAGAAGATCAACCACCCGGGTGGCGATCCCCGGAATGCCCGAAGATGGCTCCGTCCCTGCCCCACAGCCGAGGGTCGAGGTCATCGGCAAGGGCAAGGAATTGGCGGATGAGCCGGAGAGCCGGAAGAGGAAGTTGCGACATGCCGACGGAAGGAACGTCAGGCCCGCTACTTCCGCCTCGGTTCCTTCTCCCCAGAGGGGAAGATCTTCTACCACCGTGGCAACTGTCCCCGTAGTGGGGTCCTTCCGGAACGATACCGTACCTGCAGTGGGATCCTCCCGGAGCGCGTCTGTCCTCGTGGTGGAACCCTCCTGGGGTGCTAGCTCCGGGCGCACGACTTCGGCACTTGGGACAGTGGGAGCCTCCAGGTCTAGGGGTTCTTCCCAATCGAGGAGAGCCTCGACCCGGGAAACGCCCGTGGCTGTGACAAGTTCCGGGGGGCCTTCTGGAGCTTCTATGCCAACCGTGGCCAGCCCGGAACGTCCAGGAAAAAGGTTCCGCGCAAGCTGGTGCGGAAGCCTTCCAAGGTAATTTTTAATCTTTACCTTGGTTAACTATTTAATTGTAGCAACTGTTTGTTAATTTTCTTCGTTCATCATCCGCAGCGTCCCCAAGAAGGGGAGTGAAGCTCCACCCTCAGCCACAGTGTCTGAGGCCGTGGGAGTTTCTGCTCCTATCCCGGTGCTGCCCTAGGTGGTGGCTGAGGCTGCGACAGCTCCAGCGCCGGCTGTCGTGGTCATGGACCTCGACTTGTCCCCAGAAGTTCCCGTGGTAGCGCTGGACCACGGGAGTGAAGACACGCTAGCGGCACCTGTCCCGGAGGTTGAAGCTTTGGGTCCTGGTGCTGCAGTGATGGAAGCTCCGGCTGTTGAGCCGGAGGAAGTAGTAGTCCCGGCTTCGGAGCCGGAAAGTGCTGAAGCCCCAACGGTTGAGCCGGAGGTGACTGAAGCCCCGGCATGCGAGCCGGAGGTCGAGGTAGTTCCAGCAGTTGAGCCGGTTACCTCCGAAGCACCGGCCGCTGAGCCGGTTATTGTTGGAGCTCCGGCCTCAGAGCCGGTCGAAGTTGAAGATCCTCCGGCTCTTGAGCCGGTGGTCGAAGAGGAGATGGAGCTCGAGCCTCCTTCGGAAGAGGTTCCCAGACCGGAGCCAGTAGCAGCTCCTGCTCTGGAAGCAACAACGTCGAAGACGACGATCTGGAGTGAAGCTCCGGTGCTGGCGGAAGCTTTCAACCCTGCCTTGACCAGGATCCGCCAATGCGTGGAGGGAGGATTGACTCCTCAGGCGGTATTCTGCAATTTCCTGGCCAACAGGTGGGCGCCGCTGAAGAGGAGGGAGAAGCTCGCTTGGGCCCTCAACAGCGTGATGGACGAGGACCGGGTTGAGACCGGGTTGAAGTCCAACATGGTGGGGAAAACCTTGGAGTTCCACCTCAAGAAATTCCAGCACGGCATCGACGTCGACGGTGATGACTTGACTCCACCGTCGGCCTTTCTCCCTCTGAACGTGGAAGTAGAGTTCAGCAGGGAGCTCCGACGGAAGATGCCCGCACTTGACGACCTTGGTGTCGTCGAGAGAAGATCAACCACCCGGGTGGCGATCCCCGGAATGCCCGAAGATGGCTCCGTCCCTGCCCCACAGCCGAGGGTTGAGGTCGTCGGCAAGGGCAAGGAGCTGGCGGATGAGCCGGAGAGCCGGAAGAGGAAGCTGCGACATGCTGACGAAAGGTCCGTCAGGCCCGCTACTTCCGCCTCGGTTCCTTCT
This sequence comes from Tuctoria greenei, assembly GCA_036927565.1. Classification (NCBI taxonomy): domain Eukaryota; kingdom Viridiplantae; phylum Streptophyta; class Magnoliopsida; order Poales; family Poaceae; genus Tuctoria; species Tuctoria greenei. The sequence continues at coordinate 177,600,357 of JAYESD010000008.1, read as the reverse complement.
CCCCAGAGGGGAAGATCTTCTACCACCGTGGCAACTGTCCCCGTAGTGGGGTCCTTCCGGAACGATACCGTTCCTGCAGTGGGATCCTCCCGGAGCGTGTCTGTCCCCGTGGTGGAACCCTCCTGGGGTGCTAGCTCCGGGCGCACGACTCCGGCACCTGGGATGGTGGGAGCCTCCAGGTCTAGGGGTTCTTCCCGATCGAGGAGAGCCTCGACCCGGGAAACGCCCGTGGCTGCGACAAGTTCCGGGGGGCCTTCTGGAGCTTCTACGCCAACCGTGGCCAGCCGGAACGTCTAGGAAAAAGGTTCCGCGCAAGCTGGTGCGGAAGCCTTCCAAGGTAATTTTTAATCTTTACCTTGGTTAACTATTTAATTGTAGCAACTTGTTTGTTAATTTTCTTCGTTCATCATCTGCAGCGTCCCCAAGAAGGGGAGTGAAGCTCCACCCTCAGTCACAGTGTCTAAGGCCGTGGGAGCTTCTGCTCCAGTCCCGGTGCCGCCTCAAGTGGTGGCTGAGGCTACGATAGCTCCGGCGCCGGCTGTCGTGGTCATGGACCTCGACTTATCCCCAGAAGTTCCCGTGGTAGTGCCGGACGACGTGAGTGAAGACACGCCAGCGGCACCTGTCTTGGAGGTTGAAGCTCCGGGTCCTGGTGCTGCAGTGATGGAAGCTCCGCTTGTTGAGACGGAGGAAGTAGTAGTCCCGGCTTCAGAGCCGGAAAGTGTTGAAGCCCCGGCGGTTGAGCCGGAGGTGACTGAAGCCCCGGCATGCGAGCCGGAGGTCGAGGTAGTTCCGGAAGTTGAGCTGGTTACCTCCGAAGCACCGGCCGCTGAGCCGGTTATTGTTGGAGCTCCGGCCTCAGAGCCAGTCGAAGTTGAAGATCCTCCGGCTCTTGAGCCGGTGGTCGAAGAGGCGATGGAGCTCGAGCCTCCTTTGGAAGAGGTGCCCAGACCGGAGCCAGTAGCAGCTCCTGCTCTGGAAGCGACGACGTCGGAGGTGCCTACGGCAGAGCCGGAGTGCCCAAGCGAAGTCGCTGGCCCCCTGCCCGAGGGGGCGAATGAAGACTTGGCGGCGGGGCCTGCTTCGATGGCGACTGAGGCCATCCCGGAGGACGGCCCTAGTGCCTTGGAAGCTCAGGGGTCCACCCTCGTAGAGTGGGACCCAATTTTTGTATGTGAAGACCCGCTGGAACCAGCGGAGGAGACCCCAGCAGGTCCGGAGCCCATCCCGCTGTCGATGTCTATCGACAACGCCTGCTCCAGTCTGCGTCAAGTCCAATTGGCCTTCTTCCACGACAGCAAGGCTCTTGAAGAGGAGCGCCAAACCCTTAGGCGGTGCCGTAATCGGCTCCACTTCGAGACCAAACTGGCGCAGTCGAGGCTAGCGGATAACAATGAGTGGATCAAGCGGGAGAAGATCCGCCTGGAGTACTGGGGCAAGTTGCTGGATGACAGGGAGAGCATGACTTATGCCCTCGATGCCCAATCCCAGGAAATTTACAATCAAGCCAAAGCAGCCAACAGTGCGGCTGAGGAACGCCATGAAAGGCTGGAGGTCATTAACACTGCACTCATCAAGCGCCGGGAGGCACTTGAAGAGAGGGAGAAACGGCTCAAGAATGAAGAGCAGAAACTCCTTGAGCTGCGGGATGATATCCTGAGGAGGGAAGAGGAGCTTGCCGAGAAGGTAGCTCTGGCTGATAAGGGCCTCGACGAGCGCACCAAAAAATTGGAAGAGCGTTGCCAAGAGGAAGAGGAGAAGACCTGGGTGCGAAGGCAGGAACTCTATGAATACGAGTGTGCCCTTGTTGCCCGGGAGAAAAAAGTGGAGGCTAGGGAGAAGGACCTGGTAGATCGCCGGAACAAGATACACCTCCGGGAGGAGGAGCTCGGAAGACTCGAGAGGCGGGTTGTTGAAAGGATTCAGCAAAACGCCAAAGAAGTTGAGCGCCTCGCCCGCGTGAACTCCGAACTGACGGCGGCCAGGAGATCCCTGGAAGAGATGAAGAGCTTGAGGACGGCGGACTCCCTACAGATTTGGGAGTTCTTGGTCAAGGCCAACGACGCGCTGACGCCGATGGGTTTCAGCCCCGTGCGCCCGGATGATCCGGAGCCGGACCTTGCGCTGCAGGCATTGAGCGCAGCAGGTAGCAAGCTCTCCAAGGTGGGCGACGTCATCGCGGACCAACTAGAGGTTGAGGGGCAATCCCTGGCGAAGAACGTCGCAGAGTATGTGCTGACGTGCTACACCAGCCGGAACTCCCAATTTCCTCTTGACCCGATGCTTGAAGGCCCCGTCGAAGGAGAAGGCGAAGCTACCCGAGCCAGCGTATCAGAGGTCGCCCAGAAGGTCGCCAAGTTCTTCCATAGGGTCTAGGACCATCTCTTTAGCTCTCACTTGTATTTTCTCTTCTTCTTCCTCAATTTTGTAATCCCTTGTCTCCAGATGTAATCTCCTGTCTCCAGATGAATGAAGTCCCCAAAATTTTTGCAAATTTCACTTTTTGTCTTCAACACCTTTATCTTCACTTGGCCCCCTGGTAGATGTACACAATTTGATTGTGAACATGTACCAAAAGGATATTGTGTTTTGCTGAAGACTCATTTGCTCCGAACTTGTAGCATTTAGGTCCGAAGTCTTCGATAGTGAAGGTCCCCTGAGGTTGTCGGAGCTTAGAAGCTCCGGCATTGTCCATCGCTGGAGCTTGGTAGCTCCGGCAATAGCCTCTATCAACATGTAGATCGTCGATAGTTAGTCCTCCGGGGTGTCGTAACTGAGTAGCTCTAGCAGTGACCTTTGCCAACACTTGGCTTGTTAGCAGCAGACTCCATTTACGGGGTCTTCTCACCATCTTTTATTCAGCGTCGACGGTTGGCCCCCTTTGGGGAGTCGGAGCTTAGTCAGCTCCGGCTTTTCTCCATCAACGTAGACTTTATTTTTCCTGCACACTTAAGTCAAGAAAAATAGTAAAATTTGTTCCTTGTCTATAATTTTGTCGCGGCTTAAGATTCTCAAGAAAACTTTAAGTTGAACGCGATTTTAAATACAACCGGATGCGTTGCCTTTTCTCTTAGATTCAACTGTTCATGGACCCGCCTTACTTCGGCCTACCGGGGTGTAGGTAGAGTGGCGTACTTAGGGTGCTTGACCAGGCTAAGTCGATAGCACACTCCAGCCCTAGATTGGCTTGGCAGCTTTCAGGCGAGTTGGCCATGAACGATATTTGAATCCAAAAGAACTGACAATACAACTCGAATCGTATATAAACCGGTCGAACTAAAATTTCTTAAGAATTGCACGTCTTTGTTATAGACAAGAAAGAGAAAAATAAAAATGTTGAGCCTGTACAAAATAAATGCACGTGGAGTCTATTTCACATGAAGATATCTTTCATTATAGGTCCGGGGTACAGGGGAAACAAGTACACTCTTAGGGTACGGAACCATGCTAAGTGTGTTTGGTTTCTCGTTTGACCCAAGGTAGTTAGCCGCACTTTTAGTCCTGAGACTGTGACAAGTGCTGCATGAGCTTTGCGGACCTTTCGGGAAAGGTTCGACTGCTCTCCCAGAGGAACTACCCGACTCTGTACAATGACTCTATAACATACACCCCAAGTTACTCAAGACTCACCTCCGTGGTATTAAGTGTAGAACTTACGGAGGTGCTCGATGTTCCAAGGATTTGGGAGAGGTGTCCCATCCTCGGTAGCCAAGCGAACGCTTCCGGGACGGGATACTTTGATCACTCGGAAGGGCCCCTCCCAGCCGGGGGAGAGTTTGTTTAACCCTTCTCTGGATAGTATTCTCCGTAGCACCAAATCGCCTTCCTCGAGCTGTCGGTTGTGTACATGCCGCTGGTGATAACGCCGTAGAGCTTGACGATATCGGGCATTCCGAACAGCTGCTTGGCACCTTCCCTCCTCAAGGAGGTCTAGGTCTTAACGTCGGAGCTGGTCCTGCGCGGCTTCGTCGAAGGTCCGGACACGGAGTGAACCCAAGGTGATTTCCGGAGGAAGGATTGCTTCAGCTCCGTACACCAGGAAGAAGGGTGTCTCTCCAGTTGACCAGTTTTGAGATGTCCTGTTGGCCCATAAAGTAGGCGGAAGCTCTTCGATCCAGTTGGCTCCATGTTTTTTTCAAGCGCTCATAGGTGCGCGTTTTGAGTCCCTTAAGGATTTCTGCATTTGCTCTCTCGGCTTGGCCATTGCTGGCTGGGTGAGCTACAGAGGCGTAACAAACTTGTATGCTGAGGTCTTCGCAATATCCTTGGAATGCGAAGCTTGTGAATTGAGTCCCATTATCAGTGATGATTTTGTTTGGGACTCCAAATCTGCTTACAATGGATTGCAGAAAGTTGATAGCAGATTGCTTGTTGATCGTCACAACTGGAGTTGCTTCTGGCCACTTGGTGAACTTGTCAATGGCGACGTACAGGAACTTGTAACCTCCGACGGCTCTTGGGAAGGGTCCCAAGATATCCATCCCCCACACAGCGAAAGGCCATGTAGGAGGTATCATTTGTAAGGGCTGAGCTGGTGTATGAATTTGCTTTGCATGAAATTGGCATGCTTCACATTTCTTCACCAGCTCAGTGGCATCCTGGAGCGCTGTAGGCCAATAGAAGCCATGCTGAAATGCTTTTCCGACCAGCGTGCGGGAAGATGCGTGGTTCCCACACTCGCCTCCATGGATTTCTGCAAGAAGCTCGCAGCCTTCTTCCCTTGTGATGCACCGCATTAGGATGCCGTTGGCACCGCGTCGGTAGAGATCCCCTTCTACCAACGTGTATCTTTTAGCCAATCTGACTACCCGGTCAGCGGATACATTATCGTCAGGAAGGATGTTGTCTTTCAAGTAGCTCCGGATCTCCGAGATCCATGCATCGGAGCTAGCTTGAGCTTTTGAGTCTTGCGTGCTGGGTTGCTCGGAGCTCCCGGCAGCACCTACAACCCTTGATGGCTGCCATGGTAATAGGGCCATCGGGACCGTCAGCTTCGGGATGCTGATCTCGCCCCCTTCGCTCAGTTCGGCGGGCTGAGCTGTTGGTTTTGACAACCTCTGGACAAAGATTCCGTCAGGAGCCGGAGCTCCGGTTGACGCTTTGGTCGAGAGTTCGTCAGCTTCAGTGTTATGGGCACGCTGAACATGGTGAAGGTCTAGGACTTCAAAGTCCTTCTAAAGCCTCTGGACTTCAAGGAGGTAAGCAGCTAACTGGAGATTATTGCAGGAGCATTCACCCTTCACTTGCTTGATGATGAGCTATGAATCTCCTTTGACCAGCAGTTGCTTGACACCATATGACAGTGCCACCTTTAGTCCATAGATGAGTGCTTCATACTCCACCATGTTGTTGGTTGCCTAGAAGTCAAGGTGTACCATGTATTTTACCTTCTCCCCAGTCGGTGCAAGGAGAAGGATTCCAGCTCCGGCCCCCTGCTTCTGCATGGAGCCGTCGAAGTAGAGGGTCCAGTGAGGCTCGGTGAAGGTTGGAGCTTGATGCTCCGTCTTCTGCTCACTAGGGCCCCCAGGATTTGATGGAGAGGGAGTCCATTCTGCCACAAAATATGCCAACGCTTGACTCTTGACTGCCTGTCTTGAAATAAATTCAAGATCAAATTCAGCCAATTCTGCTGCCCACTTTGCAATATTCCCAGTTGAATTGGGATTATGCAGGATTGCTCGAAGTGGATAGGAGGTCACCACCGAGACTTTGTGAGATTGGAAGTAATGTCGAAGCTTCCTGGAGGCAATAAGAACTGCATAGAGCAGCTTATGCACCTCTAGGTATCGAGTCTTGGCTTCATGTAATACTTCACTGATGAAGTATACCGGGCGTTGAATGGTTCAGACCCTCCCGGAGGGGTCCGGAGCTTCCTCTTCATTGACCGGGACCCTCTCGGAGGGGTCTAGATTCTCTTCGGGGACCTCCGGGTTCTGGCTGGACGAACCCGGAGCTTCTTCAGAAATGACCTAGACCCTCCCGGAGGGGTCTAGGTCTCCTGAAGCGACTTCTTGTGGGTTCGAATCTGGGAGCTGGGACCCAGACTCGCTTTCAGGAACCTCCGGACCTTCCCGAAGAGGTCTGGATTCCTGAGTATGGGGTAGTTCCGGTCTCTCCGCAACCAGAACCATACTGACGACTTCGTCAGTAGCTGAAATGTAAAGCAACAAAGGCTCACCAGGGTTCGGAGCTACCAGAATTGGTAGGGTGGTGAGGAACTGTTTCAGCTCCTGGAATGCCTTCTCTGCTTCTTCGGACCATTGGAATGGTCCGGACTTCCTCAATAACTTGAAGAAGGGAAGTGCCCGCTCCGCCAGTCTTGATATGAACCGGCTGAGGGCTGCTAGACATCCAGTTAACTTTTGGACGTCTTTGATGTGGGTTGGTGGCCGCATGTCTTCAATGGCTTTTATCTTCGCCGGATTAGCTTCTATGCCCCGGTGACTTACCAGGAAACCAAGAAGTTTTCCGGAGCTAACCCCAAACACGCACTTGTCCGGGTTTAGCTTTGTGCGGGTGGCCCGCAGCTTGTCGAAGACAGCCTGCAAGGTGTCTAGGAGTGACTCCTTGTTCTTGACCTTGACCACGATGTCATCGACGTACACTTCCACTATGTCTCTGATGAGTTCCTCAAAAGTTTTATACATAGCTCGTACAAAAGTTGAAGCTGCATTCTTGAGACCAAAGGGCATGGTTGTGTAACAGTACAATCCATCTACTGTGATGAATGAAGTATGCTCTTCATCCTCCCTAGACATCCTAATTTGATGATAGCCAGAATATGCGTCTAGGAAACACAATAATTCACACCCGGAGGTGGAATCCACTATCTGATCTATTCTAGGTAGTGGGAATGGATCTTTTGGACATGCCTTATTCAGTGTGGTGTAGTCGATGCACATCCGAAGCTTCCCGCCGGCCTTGGGCACAACGACTGGGTTCGCCAGCCATTTTGGATGGAAGACTTCTCGGATGAATTCGGCTTCGAGTATCTTCTTCACTTCTTGTCGGATGAAGTTCTGCCGCTCTACGGATTGCTTCCGAGGCTTCTGATGCACAGGCCGAGCATCGGGGTAGATCTTCAGATTGTGCTCAATCACTTCCCTGTGGATCCCAGGCATTTGTGACGGTTGCCAAGCAAACACGTCAACGTTAGCCCGGAGGAAAGTGATGAGCGCGAATTCCTATTTGTCGTTCAATCCTCCCGATATGCGGGTGGTCTGAGCGGCATCGGAACCAATTTGGACGACTTTGACGGGAATCTCGGTGTCGTCGCTTGGCTGCACACGGGGTGCAGAGGTCGAGCCTCGTTGACGAATGCTCGGGGGTTTTGGAGCTTGCTCCTGCCTGGATTCCTCCTCTTGCGCCGTGGTGAGTGCGTGGAGTTCTTCCAGAGCAGTTACTCCGGCGGTGCAATCTCCGCGGATCCAGAGAACGCCTACTGGTGTTGGCATCTTCAACACCAGGTATCCATAATGAGCAGCTGCCATGAATTTGTATAGGGCAGGTCTACCCAAGATGGTGTTGAATGGTAAGTTGATCTGAGCGACGTCGAAGACCAACTTCTCGGTGCGATACTTCTCCTGGGTCCCGAAGGTAATCGGGAGAGTAATAGCTCCGAGTGGGGTAATGGCCCCCGGACCTACTCCGGAGAAAGGTCGAGAGGGCTAAAGATCCAAAGGTCGGAGCTGAAGCTTAGTGAAAGCTTCGAAGCTGATGAGGTTAAGCCCCGAACCTCCGTCTACCATGACATGGTGGAGCTGGATGTTGTTGATGGTAGGAGATACCATCAAAGGTAACTGTCCTGCTCCAACCATGCTCCTCGGGCAATCTGAAGCATCAAAAGTGATGGAGGTGTCCATCCACTTTCGATGAGGTTCCGGCCTGACTATAGGGGCTACAGCGACCATATCCCGCCGCATAGTCTTGATGACGCGACGAGAGGTGATATCCCATGACCCACCAAAAATGGTGTTCATGGTCTTCCGACGCTCGTTGTTAGAGACGTCAGAATCATCATCGACGGAGGTGTAAACGGCCTTCAGGACCTTTTTAGGATCCTGAAACCCTAACTTCTCTTCAGTCGGGGCTTCGTTGACCTTTTTTTTTTCCTTCCCTCTGTCGGAAAGGAGATCCTTCCCGGTGCTTGTTGTAGCGCTCGGCAAGGTTTTGGACCTCCAGGCAGTCTTCCAAACTGTGGCTGCCTGTTTTGTGAATGGGACACCACACTTTGGGTTTGCCACCGTCTTCAGAAGACGGTCGAGGTCGCTTCTCGGGGCGTGGCCCCCGGCCACCCGGAGTTGCAGCAGCTGCAACGTTGGATGTGCTGGCCGACGGCTTTTTCTTGTCGTTGGTCTTCTTTTTCTTCTTGCCACCCCCGGAGGTAGCGGCTTCTTCTTTAGAGGATTTGTTGTGATCCTCCGAGGCTGGTTTGGAGTGCATCTCACGGCCCTCCGCAGCTCTGGCACATTTGTCTGCCAGGCTGACGAGTTCCGTGACGCTGGTGATCTCCTTGATCGCCAGCTTCTCTAACATCTTCTTGTCCCGTACACCCTGTCTGAATGCCACAATGACAGAAGCGCTTGAGATAGAAGGGATAGTGTTTCGTACCTGAGAGAACCTCTGGATGAAGGACCGCAAAGATTCTCCCCTTTTTGCACAACCGCAAAAAGGTCCAGTTCAGTGCCTGGTCGGGTGTATGAACTCCCGAAGTTGGCAGTGAACTGATGGCACAGCTCCTCCCAACTGTTGATAGAGTTGGGTGGAAGGCTCGTAAACCAGGACCTGGCGGTCCCAGTCAAGGCAACTGGAAAGTAATTGGCCATCACGGCCTCGTTTCCTCCAGCTGCCAAGATTGCAGTGGAGTATATCTGAAGAAATTCGACGGGGTTGACAGTCCCGTCGAATTATTCCGGCAGGTGAGGCCGGAACTTCTGTGGCCATCTAACCATGCGCAAGTGCATGGCTAGGGCTGAACAGCCTCCTCCTACTCCTTCAAGAGTAGAAAGGTCTTGAGCTTCCCGTCTTTCACGGGCACGCTCAATATGGACCCGACCATCCTGTTGGCGGTATCGGCGATCAAGCTCCGCCCGGAGGTCGTGAGTTGAAAGCTTGGATATCGTGTGAGTGCGTCCAGCCCCGGAGGGCAATGACGTCACTTGTTGTGATGCAGCACATCTCCTACTATTGGATATGTGCGGACCAAGTCTTCCAGACAAAGTCCGCCGCTGCGACGAGGCTCGTCCCGAAGGAGGAGGACCCTGGTTGTTGAGGCGTTCGACTGCTGCTGCAACCAAATGCTCCACATCAGCCCTCCACTGCTCCAGTGCATCCCGAGATGCATCCGGAGGTGGTGGACGTTGGAGAAGAGCACGCGCTGCATGGAGTGCGTGTTCCGGGTTGTCATGATTTGTCGACGCAGTAAGCGACGCCGGCGCACCATCACGTTGCCCAGCACGATTTGCTGGAGGAGACGGTGGTGGTGGGAGTGCGACTCCTGTTGGTGCTGAGGCTCCTGCTGGTGGCTGCCTATTGGAGGGATTGCCCCCAACAGCCTGTACAGCAGGTTGACCATTGGATGATCCAACAGCTGAGTTCACCATTCTCGAAATCTCAGGCGCCCCTACCTGGCGCGCCAACTGTCGGCGGTTGGAGCCGGCAGATCTCCCTATACTACTAAAGTGATAGGGGAGTTTGATGTTCAGTGTGGGCGCGCGGAGATTCAAGAAGGTGAATTGTAGTTTGACACAGGAGACACGGGAATTTACGTGGTTCAGGCCGCCTGAGCGTAATACCCTACTCCACGGGTGTGTTGGTGTTGTATTAGCAGTAAGAGTTTGCCACGAGTGTATGGGGGTGCGTATGATCGCCCGTGAACGTCCCTGAGTGTATCGTCGGCCTGTCCTTTTATAGTACAAGGGCAGGCCGTTACAAGCTAGCCTGGCCCGACATGTGGCCCCAGCGGTTACTAGTATTGATACACGATTAATTACTCTTAATGATCCTGTAACGGGCTTTGACAGTACCATTAATGGTGTTAAGATCATCCGATTAAGTGTCATTAATATGGCATTAATGGCACTTAATCGGGTCTTGAAGTCCTTGGCTCTCCTTTGAAGGTCCGGAGCTGTTACAAGGTCTTCCGGAGGTTAGAGGTTGAAAGGTCTGACGATTGGACACGTGGCAGCTCTGGAGCTTGCTGTGGGAAGCAGGTAACTCCGGGGCTACCAGACACGTGTCAAGTCCGGAGCTTCTCTCGGTCTGGGGTTAAGTCCGGAGGTGCCGTTTCGGTACGTGGCCCGGAGCTTCCCCCTTGTGGGCGGTAGCTCCGGTTTGGTTGTACACGTGGCGACCCAGGGATTAACCATGTTGGAGAAGCGGGTCCGGTCATGTCTGACAAGTGGGCCTCCGAGGGTCTTCAAACCAAGTAGATGGCTTTCTTTTGAGATCTTTGTAACCTCAAGGGGTGTACGGTTTCTAGGGTACCGACAGTGGCCCCCTGGACCTACCTCCGAGGAAGATCACTGGGGTGAAGTCGTTCCGTCGGAGGTGGGTCCATCCTTGCGACTCTTGAACTGAGTCTTCAAGGGTCTTCGAAGGTGCCGTTGGCAGGGATTTATAGTTAGATCCCGCCGCGTGGCACACCTCAGGCGGCAGATGAGATCTTTGACGTGCGGATCTCACGCAATTGAAGGTCGCCGGTTCCCGATACGAAAACCGTATCAGTTCCGCGCGCCCTGTCAGGCCGCCGCCTTTGGGTTTCCCGCCGCGTGATGAAAACCGTTTGCCTGGGTAAGAGCCTTGACTTGATCGTCGGGGTGGTCCCGGGCCCTCTTGTCATCGGTTGGGTTAAATTCTTGAGTGGTATCTTCGACTTCCCTGCTGTTTCCATCCAAGCGTTGCGAGGGCTTACTTAAGAAGGAAAGCGCGCACCGTCGGGAGTTCTTTACGCCTCTCATCTGATCTTGCGCTCAAACTCCCAACTCGTGCTTCGCTCCTCTTCTCTTGCCTAGCTGTGCCGCGATGGAGTTGGGTCTGCGCGAGAGTCGCTTGAAGACCGACGGCGATTTGAAGAAGGTCCGGGCCCTCATGGGATGGTCCTCGGACTTCTTCAACCGCTTGGTCCATGCCGGCGGAGAGCTCCCCTTCGAGAAGGAGCGCGCCGGCGAAATGGTGTACTTTTCTTCGTACGCCATGGTGGGGTTGATCCCACCTTTTTCTTCCTTCTTCTTGATGCTGCTAGACTTCTATGGTCTGCAGCTATACCACCTTGGCCCTCACTCCATTCTCCTCGTGTCCATCTTTGTCCACTTCTGTGAGATGTGGGTGGGCATCCCCCCCTGCATCGAGCTCTTCCGGACCTTCTTCACCATCCACACCACCGGCCGGAGCAATGAGTACCTTGGCTTCTACTACTTCGTGAAGCGCAAGAAGTGCCCATTCAAGTACCTCCGGTCGTTCCCTTCCGGGAAGTGGGACCCAATTTTTGTATGTGAAGACCCGCTGGAACCAGCGGAGGAGACCCCAGCAGGTCCGGAGCCCATCCCGCTGTCGATGTCTATCAACAACGCCTGCTCTAGTCTACGTTAAGTCCAATTGGCCTTCTTCCACGACAGCAAGGCTCTTGAAGAGGAGCGCCAAACCCTTAGGCGGTGGCGTAATCGGCTCCACTTCGAGACCAAGCTGGCCCAGTCGAGGCTAGCGGATGACAAGGAGTGGATCAAGCGGGAGAAGATCCGCCTGGAGTACTGGGGCAAGTTGCTGGATGACAGGGAGAGCATGACTCATGCCCTCGACGCCCAATCCTAGGAAATTTACAATCAAGCCAAAGCAGCCAACAGTGCGGCCGAGGAACGCCATGAAAGGCTGGAGGTCATTAACACTGCACTCATCAAGCACCGGGAGGCACTTGAAGAGAGAGAGAAACGGCTCGAGTATGAAGAGCAGAAACTCCTTGAGCTGCGGGATGATGTCCTGAGGAGGGAAGAGGAGCTTGCCGAGAAGGTAGCTCTGGCTGATAAGGGCCTCGAGGAGCGCACCAAAAAATTGGAAGAGCGCTGCCAAGAGGAAGAGGAGAAGACCTGGGTGCGGGGGCAGGAACTCTATGAATACGAGTGTGCCCTTGTTGCCCGGGAGAAAAAAGTGGAGGCTAGGGAGAAGGACCTGGTAGATCGCTGGAACAAGATACACCTCTGGGAGGAGGAGCTCGGAAGACTCGAGAGGCGGGTTGCTGAAAGGATTCAGCAAAACGCCAAAGAAGTTGAGCGCCTCGCCCGCGTGAATTCCGAACTGACGGCGGCCAGGAGATCCCTGGAAGATATGAAGAGCTTGAGGACGGCGGACTCCCTATAGATTTTGGAGTTCCTGGGCAAGGCCAACGACGCGCTGACGCCGATGGGTTTCAGCCCCGTGCGCCCGAATGATCCGGAGCCGGAGCCAGACCTTGCGCTGCAGGCGTTGAGCGCAGCAGGTAGCAAGCTCTCCAAGGTGGGCGACGTCATCGTGGACCAACTAGAGGTTGAGGGGCAATCCCTGGCGAAGAACGTCGCAGAGTATGTGCTGACGTGCTACACCAACCGGAACTCCCAATTTCCTCTTGACCCGGTGCTTGAAGGCCCCGTCGAAGGAGAAGGCGAAGCTACCCGAGCCAGCGTATCGGAGGTCGCCCAGAAGGTCGCTGAGTTCTTCCATAGGGTCTAGGACCATCTCTTTAGCTCTCACTTGTATTTTCTCTTCTTCTTCCTCAATTTTGTAATCCCTTGTCTCCAGATGAATGAAATCCCCAAAATTTTTGCGAATTTCACTTTTTGTCTTCAACACCTTTATCTTCACTTGGCCCCCTGGTAGATGTACACAATTTGATTATGAACATGTACCAAAAGGATATTGTGTTTTGTTGAAGACTCATTTGCTCCGAACTTGTAGCATTTAGGTCTGAAGTCTTCGATAGTGAAGGTCCCCTGAGGTTGTCGGAGCTTAGAAGCTCCGACATTTTCCATCGCTGGAGCTTGGTGGCTCCGGCAATAGCCTCTATCAACATGTAGATCGTCGATAGTTAGTCCTCCGGGGTGTCGGAACTGAGTAGCTCCGGCAGTGACCTTTGCCAACACTTGGCTTGTTGGCAGCAGACTCCATTTACGGGGTCTTCTCACCATCTTTTATTCAGCGTCGACGGTTGGCCCCCTTTGGGGAGTCGGAGCTTAGTCAGCTCCGGCTTTTCTCCATCAATGTAGACTTTATTTTTCCTTCACACTTAAGTCAAGAAAAATAGTAAAATTCGTTCCTTGTCTATAATTTCGTCGCGGCTTACGATTCTCAAGAAAACTTTAAGTTGAACGCGATTTTAAATACAACCGGATGCGTTGCCTTTTCTCTTAGATTCAACTGTTCATGGACCCGCCTTACTTAGGCCTGCCGGGGTGTAGGTAGAGTGGCGTACTTAGGGTGCTTGACCAGGCTAAGTCGATAGCACACTCCAGCCCTAGATTGGCTTGGCGGCTTTCAGGCGAGTTGGCCATGAACGATATTTGAATCCAAAAGAACTGACAATACAACTCGAATCGTATATAAACCGGTCGAACTAAAATTTCTTAAGAATTGCACGTCTTTGTTATAGACAAGAAAGAGAAAAATAAAAATGTTGAGCCTGTACAAAATAAATGCACGTGGAGTCTATTTCACATGAAGATGTCTTTCATTATAGGTCCGGGGTACAGGGGAAACAAGTACACTCTTAGGGTACAGAACCAGGCTAAGTGTGTTTGGTTTCTCGTTTGACCCAAGGTAGTTAGCCGCACTTTTAGTCCTGAGACTGTGACAAGTGCTGCATGAGCTTTGCGGACCTTTCGGGAAAGGTCCGGCTGCTCTCCAGAACTACCCGACTCTGTACAATGACTCTATAACATACACCCCAAGTTACTCAAGACTCACCTCCGTAGTATTAAGTGTAGAACTTACGGAGGTGCTCGATGTTCCAAGGATTTGGGAGAGGTGTCCCATCCTCGGTAGCCAAGCTAACGCTTCTAGGACAGGATACTCTGATCACTCGGAAGGGCCCCTCCCAGCCAGGGGAGAGTTTGTTTAACCCTTCTCTGGATAGTATTCTCCGTAGCACCAGATCGCCTTCCTCGAGCTGTCGGTTGTGTACATGCCGCTGGTGATAACGCCGTAGAGCTTGACGATATCAGGCATTCCGAACAGCTGCTTGGCACCTTCCCTCCTCAAGGAGGTCTAGGTCTTCACGCCAGAGCTGGTCCTGCGCGGCTTCGTCGAAGGTCCGGACCCGGAGTGAACCCAAGGTGATTTCCGGAGGAAGGATTGCTTCAGCTCCGTACACCAGGAAGAAGGGTGTCTCTCCAGTTGACCGGTTTTGAGATGTCCAGTTGGCCCATAAAGTAGGCGGAAGCTCTTCGATCCAGTTGGCTCCATGTTTTTTCAAGCGCTCATAGGTGCGCGTTTTGAGTCCCTTAAGGATTTCTGCATTTGCTCTCTCGGCTTGGCCATTGCTGGCTGGGTGAGCTACGGAGGCGTAACAAACTTGTATGCCGAGGTCTTCGCAATATCCTTGGAATGCGGAGCTTGTGAATTGAGTCCCATTATCAGTGATGATTTTGTTTGGGACTCCAAATCTGCTTACAATGGATTGCAGAAAGTTGATAGCAGATTGCTTGTTGATCGTCACAACTGGAGTTGCTTCCGGCCACTTGGTGAACTTGTCAATGGCGACGTACAGGAACTTGTAACCTCCGACGGCTCTTGGGAAGGGTCCCAAGATGTCCATCCCCCACACAGCGAAAGACCATGTAGGAGGTATCATTTGTAAGGGCTGAGCTGGTGTATGAATTTGCTTTGCATGAAATTGGCATGCTTCACATTTCTTCACCAGCTCAGTGGCATCTTGGAGCGCTGTAGGCCAGTAGAAGCCATGCCGAAAGGCTTTTCCGACCAGCGTGCGGGAAGATGCGTGGTTCCCACACTCGCCTCCATGGATTTCTGCGAGAAGCTCGCAGCCTTCTTCCCTTGTGATGCACCGCATTAGGATGCCGTTGGCACCGCGCCGGTAGAGATCCCCTTCTACCAACGTGTATCTTTTAGCCAATCTGACTACCCGGTCAGCGGATACATCATTGTCAGGAAGGATGTTGTCTTTCAAGTAGCTCCGGATCTCCGAGATCCATGCATCGGAGCTAGCTTGAGCTTTTGAGTCTTGCGTGTTGGGTTGCTCGGAGCTCCCGGCAGCACCTACGACCCTTGATGGCTGCCATGGTAACAGGGCCATCGGGACCGTCAGCTTCGGGATGCTGATCTCGCCCCCTTCGCTCAGTTCGGCAGGCTGAGCTGTTGGTTTTGACAACCTCCGGACAAAGATTGCGTCAGGAGCCGGAGCTCCGGTTGACGCTTTGGTCGAGAGTTCGTCAGCTTCAGCGTTATGAGCACGCTGAACATGGTGAAGATCTAGGACTTCAAAGTCCTTCTGAAGCCTCTGGACTTCGAGGAGGTAAGCAGCTAACTGGAGATTATTGCAGGAGCATTCACCCTTCACCTGCTTGATGATGAGTTGTGAATCTCCTTTGACCAGCAGTTGCTTGACACCATATGACAGTGCCACCTTTAGTCCGTAGATGAGTGCTTCATACCCCGCCATGTTGTTGGTTGCCTTGAAGTCAAGGTGTACCATGTATTTTACCTTCTCCCTAGTCGGTGCAAGGAGAAGGATTCCAGCTCCGGCCCCCTACTTCTGCATGGAGCCGTCGAAGTAGAGGGTCCAGTGAGGCTCGGTGAAGGTTGGAGCTTGGTGCTCCGTCTTCTACTCACTGGGGCCCCCAGGATTTGATGGAGAGGGAGTCCATTCCGCCACAAAATCTGCCAATGCTTGACTCTTGACTGCTTGTCTTGAAATAAATTCAAGATCAAATTCAGCCAATTCTGCTGCCCACTTTGCAATATTCCCAGTTGAATTGGGATTATGCAAGATTGCTCGAAGTGGGTAGGAGGTCACCACCGAGACTTTGTGAGCTTGGAAGTAATGTCGAAGCTTCCTGGATGCAATAAGAACTGCATAGAGCAGCTTATGCACTTCTAGGTATCGAGTCTTGGCTTCATGTAATACTTCACTGGTGAAGTATACCGGGCGTTGAATGGTCCGGACCCTCCCGGAGGGGTCCGGAGCTTCCTCTTCATTGACTCGGATCCTCCCGGAGGGGTCCGGATTCTATTCGGGGACCTCCGGGTTCTGGCTGGAGGAACCCAGAGCTTCTTCAGAAATGACCTGGACCCTCCTGGAAGGGTCTAGGTCTCCTGAAGTGACTTCTTGTGGGTTCGAATCTGGGAGCTGGGACCCAGACTCGCTTTCAGGAATCTCCGGACCTTCCCGAAGGGGTCTGGATTCTTGAGTATGGGGTAGTTCCGGTCTCTCTGCAACCAGAACCATACTGACCACTTCGTCAGTAGCTGAAATGTAAAGCAACAAAGGCTCACCAGGGTTCGGAGCTACCAGAATTGGTAGGGTGGTGAGGAACTGTTTCAGCTACTAGAATGCCTTCTTTGCTTCTTCGGACCATTGGAATGGTCCGAACTTCCTCAATAACTTGCAGAAGGGAAGTGCCCGCTCCGCCAGTCTTGATATGAACCGGCTGAGGGCTGCTAGACATCCAGTTAACTATTGGACGTCTTTGATGCGGGTTGGTGGCCGCATGTCTTCAATGGCTTTTATCTTTGCCGGATTAGCTTCTATGCCCCGGTGACTTACCAGGAAACCAAGAAGTTTTCCGGAGCTAACCCCAAACACGCACTTGTCCGGGTTTAGCTTTGTGCGGGTGGCCCGCAGCTTGTCGAAGACAGCCTGCAAGGTGTCTAGGAGTGACTCCTTGTTCTTGACCTTGACCACAATGTCATCGACGTACACTTCCACTATGTCTCTGATGAGTTCCTCAAAAGTTTTGTACATAGCTCGTACAAAAGTTGAAGCTGCATTCTTGAGACCAAAGGGCATGACTGTGTAATAGTACAATCCATCTACTGTGATGAATGAAGTATGCTCTTCATCCTCCCTAGACATCCTGATTTGATGATACCCAGAATATGCGTCTAGGAAACACAGTAATTCATACCCGGAGGTAGAATCCACTATCTGATCTATTCTTGGTAGTGGGAATGGATCTTTTGGACATGCCTTATTCAGTGTGGTGTAGTCGATGCACATCCGAAGCTTCCCGCCGGCCTTGGGCACCACGACTGGGTTCGCCAGCCATTTTGGATGGAAGACTTCTCGGATGAATCCGGCTTCGAGTAGCTTCTTCACTTCTTGTCGGATGAAGTTCTGCCGCTCTACGGATTGCTTCCGAGGCTTCTGATGCACAGGCCGAGCATCGGGGTAGATCTTCAGATTGTGCTCAATCACTTCCCTGGGGATCCTAGGCATTTGTGACGGTTGCCAAGCAAACACGTCAACGTTAGCCCGGAGGAAAGTGATGAGCGCGAGTTCCTATTTGTCGTTCAGTCCTCACGATATTCGGGTGGTCTGAGCGACATCGGAACCAATTTGGACGACTTTGACGGAAATGTTGGTGTCGCCGCTTGGCTGCACACGGGGTGCAGAGGTCGAGCCTCGTTGACGAATGCTCGGGGGTTTTGGAGCTTGCTCCTGCCTGGAGTCCTCCTCTTGCGCCGTGGTGAGTGCGTGGAGTTCCTCCAGAGCAGTTACTCCGGCAGTGCGATCTCCGCGGATCCGGAGAACGCCTACTGGTGTTGGCATCTTCAACACCAGGTATCCATAATGAGCAGCTGCCATGAATTTGTACAGGGCAGGTCTACCCAAGATGGCGTTGAATGGTAAGTTGATCTGTGCAACGTCAAAGACCAACTTCTCGGTGCGATACTTCTCCCGTGTCCCGAAGGTAACGGGGAGAGTAATAGCTTCGAGTGGGGTAATGGCCCCCGGACCTACTTCGGAGAAAGGTCGAGAGGGCTGAAGATCCGAAGGTCGGAGCTGAAGCTTAGTGAAAGCTTCGAAGCTGATGAGGTTAAGCCCCGAACCTCCGTCTACCATGACATGGTGGAGCTGGATGTTGTTGATGGTAGGAGATACCATCAAAGGTAACTGACCATGCTCCTCGGGCAATCTGAAGCATCAAAAGTGATGGAGGTGTCCATCCACTTTCGATGAGGTTCCGGCCTGACTGTAGGGGCTACAGCGGCCATATCCCGCCGCATAGTCTTGATGACGCGACGAGAGGTGATATCCCATGACCCACCAAAAATGGTGTTCATGGTCTTCCGACGCTCGTTGTCAGAGACGTCAGAATCATCATCGACGGAGGTGTAAACGGCCTTCAGGACCTTTTTGGGATCCTGAAACCCTAACTCCTCTTCAGCCGGAGCTTCGTCGACCTTTTGCTTTCCTTCCCTCTGTCGGAAAGGAGATCCTTCCCGGCGCTTGTTGTAGCGCTCGACAAGGTTTTGGACCTCCCGGCAGTCTTCCAAACTGTGGCTGCCCGTTTTATGAATGGGACACCACACTTTGGGTTTGCCACCGTCTTCAGAAGACGGTCGAGGTCGCTTCTCGGGGCGTGGCCCCCGACCACCCGAAGTTGCAGCAGCTGCAACGTTGGATGTGCCGGCCGACGGCTTTTTCTTGCCGTTGGTCTTCTTTTTCTTCTTGCCACCCCCAGAGGTAGCGGCTTCTTCTTTGGAGGACTTCTTGTGATCCTTCGAGGCTGGTTTGGAGTGCATCTCACGGCCCTCCGCAGCTCTGGCATATTTGTCTGCCAGGCTGAAGAGTTCCGTGACGCTGGTGATCTCCTTGATCGCCAGCTTCTCCAACATCTTCTTGTCCCGTACACCCTGTCTGAATACCACAATGACAGAGGCGCTAGAGATAGAAGGGATAGTGTTTCGTACCTGAGAGAACCTTTGCATGAATGACCGCAAGGATTCTCCCCCTTTTTGCACGACCGCAAAAAGGTCCAGTTCAGTGCCTGGTCGGGTGTATGAACTCCCGAAGTTAGCAGTGAACTGACGGCACAGCTCCTCCCAACTATTGATAGAGTTGGGTGGAAGGCTCCTAAACCAGGACCTGGCGGTCCCAGTTAAGGCCACTGGAAAATAATTGGCCATCACGGCCTCGTTTCCTCCAGCTGCCAAGATTGCAGTGGAGTATATCTGAAGAAATTCGGCGGGGTTGACAGTCCCGTCGAATTTTTCCGGCAGGTGAGGCCGGAACTTCTGTGGCCATATAACCATGCGCAAGTGCATGGCTAGGGCTGAACAGCCTCCTCCTACTCCTTCAAGAGTAGAAAGGTCCTGAGCTTCCCGTCTTTCACGGGCACGCTCAATATGGACCCGACCATCCTGTTGGCGGTATCGGCGATCAAGCTCCGCCCGGAGGTCGTGAGTTGAAAGCCTGGATACCGTGTGAGTGCGTCGAGCCCCGGAGGGCAATGACGTCACTTGTTGTGATGCAGCACGTCTCCTACTATTGGAGATGTGCGGACCAAGTCTTCCAGACAAAGTCCGCCGCTGCGACGAGGCTCGTCCCGAAGGAGGAGGACCCTGGTTGTTGAGGCGTTCGGCTGCTGCTGCAACCAAATGCTCCACATCGGCCCTCCACTGCTCCAGTGCATCTCGAGATGCATCCGGAGGTGGTGGACGTTGGAGAAGAGCACGCGCTGCATGAGCGTGTTCCGGGTTGTCATGATTTGCCGACGCAGTAAGCGACGCCGGCGCACCATCACGTTGCCCAGCACGATTTGCTGGAGGAGACGGTGGTGGTGGGAGTGCGACTCCTGCTGGTGCTGAGGCTCCTGCTGGTGGCTGCCTGTTGGAGGGATTGCCCCCAACAGCATGAACAGCAGGCAGACCGAGAGAAGCTCCGGACTTGACACGTGTCTGGTAGCCCCGAAGCTACCTGCTTCCCACAGTAAGCTCCGGAGCTGCCACGTGTCCAATCGTCGGACCTTTCAGCCTCTAACCTCCGGAAGACCCTGTAACAGCTCCGGACCTTCAAAGGAGAGCCAAGGACTTCAAGACCCGATTAAGTGCCATTAATGCCATATTAATGACACTTAATCGGATGATCTTAACACCAGTAACGGTGCTGTCAAAGCCCGTTACAGGATCATTAAGAGCAATTAATCGTGTATCAATACTAGTAACCGCCGGGGCCACATGTCGGGCCAGGCTAGCTTGTAACGGCCTGCCCTTGTACTATAAAAGGATAGGCCGACGATACACTCAGGGACGTTCACGGGCGATCATACGCACCCCCATACACTCGGACAAGCTCTTACTGCTAATACAACTCCAACACACCCGTGGAGTAGGGTATTACGCTCAGGCGGCCAGAACCACGTAAATTCCCGTGTCTCCTGTGTCAAACTCCAATTCACCTTCTTGAATCTCCGCGCGCCCACACCGAACATCAAACTCCCCCATCACTTTAGTAGTGTAGGGAGATCTGCCAGCTCCAACCTGCGCGCCAACTGTCGGCGGTTGGAGCCGGCAGATCTCCCTACACTACTAAAGTGATAGGGGAGTTTGATGTTCGGTGTGGGCGCGCGGAGATTCAAGAAGGTGAATTGTAGTTTGACATAGGAGACACGGGAATTACGTGGTTTGGGCCGCCTGAGCGTAATACCCTACTCCACTGGTGTGTTGGTGTTGTATTAGCAGTAAGAGTTTGCCACGAGTGTATGGGGGTGCATATGATCGCCCGTGAATGTCCGTGAGTGTATCGTCGGCCTGTCCTTTTACAGTACAAGGGCAGGCCGTTACAAGCTAGCCTGGCCCGACATGTGGCCCCGACGGTTACTAGTATTGATACACGATTAACTGCTCTTAATGATCCTGTAACGGGCTTTGACAGCACCGTTACTGGTGTTAAGATCATCCGATTAAGTGTCATTAATATGGCATTAATGGCACTTAATCGGGTCTTGAAGTGCTTGGCTCTCCTTTGAAGGTCCGGAGCTGTTACAAGGTCTTCCGGAGGTTAGAGGCTGAAAGGTCCGACGATTGGACACGTGGCAGCTCCGGAGCTTGCTGTGGGAAGCAGGTAGCTCCGGGGCTACCAGACACGTGTCAAGTCCGGAGCTTCTCTCGGTCTGGGGTTAAGTCCGGAGGTGCCATTTTGGTACGTGGCCCGGAGCTTCCCCCTTGTGGGCGGTAGCTCCAGTTTGGTTGTACACGTGGCGACCCAGGGATTAACCATGTTGGAGAAGCGGGTCCGGTCATGTCTGACAAGTGGGCCTCCGAGGGTCTTCAAACCAAGTAGATGGCTTTCTTTTGATATCTTTGTAACCTCAAGGGGTGTACGGTTTCTAGGGTACCGACAGTGGTGGTGAGTATTTTCCAAAAATATTCGATGATTTTTGTGCGGAACACGGTATTATACATGAGAGGACGCCTCCCTATTCAACCCAATAAAACGGGATAGCCGAGAGGAAAAACCGCACATTGTGTGACTTGGTGAATGCCATGTTAGACACGTCCGGTTTATCTAAGGCATGGTGGGGGGAGGCTCTATTGACTTCATGTCATGTCCTAAACCGAGTTCCAAACAAGAATAAAGAGAAAACCCCTTATGAGGAGTGGGTTGGGAGAAAACCATCACTTTCATACTTGCGTACTTGGGGATGTTTGGCAAAAGTCAATGTTCCAATTATCAAGAAATGCAAGCTCGGACCAAAGACAGTGGATTGTATCTTTCTAGGCTATGCTCATCGGAGCATCGCATATAGATTTTTAGTAGTTAAATCTGAGGTACCTGATATGCATGTTGATACTATTATGGAATCTCGTGATGCAACATTTTTTGAGAATATTTTTCCTATGAAAGATATGCATAGCACTGCTAGGATCTCTTCTGAAATTTGTCCTGAATCCACCACAACTAGCGAGTTTCTTGATACACCGTTTGAGAATGTCCCAGAAGAAGAACACAATGAAATAACTCAGTCGAGTAAGAGATCACGGATTGCAAAATCCTTTGGTGATGATTTCATTGTGTACCTTGTGGACGATACTCCTAGATCCATAGCAGAGGCATATGCATCACCTGATGCAGATGTCTGGAAAGAAGCAGTTCATAGTGAGATGGACTCAATTCTTTCCAATGGAACCTAGGAGTTAACTGAACGGCCATACGGGTGCAAACCAGTAGGCTGCAAGTGGGTATTCAAGAAGAAGCTCAGACCTGACAGTACTATTGAAAAGTACAAGGCAAGACTAGTTGCAAAGGGCTATACTCAAAAGGAAGGTGAAGACTATTTTGACACCTATTCACCTGTCGCCAGAATGACGACAATTCGTGTACTACTTTCTTTGGCTGCCTCTTATGGTCTAATCATCCATCAAATGGATGTAAAGACAGCTTTCCTGAACGGAGAGTTGGAAGGGAAGATTTATATGGAACAACCTGATGGGTTCGTAGTAAAAGGTGAAGAGATAAAGGTGTGCAAATTGTTGAAATCCTTGTATGGCCTGAAACAAGCACCTAAGCAATGGCATGAGAAGTTCGATAGTACTTTGACATCTGTGGGCTTTGTCATTAATGAGGCTGATCGGTGCGTGTACTATCGCCATGGTGGGGGCGATAGCGTTATGTTATGCTTGTATGTAGATGATATACTCTTTTTTGGTACGAGCATTAATATAATTTTTGAGGTCAAGTCTTTTCTATCAAAATGTTTTGATATGAAAGATCTGGGAGAAGCTAATGTTATTTTGAACATTAAGCTAAATAAGGATGAGAGTGGAATTACTTTAAGTCAATCCCACTATGTTGAGAAAATCTTGAGCCGGTTCGGCTTTATGGATAGCAAGATTTCTCCAACGCCTTATGATCCCAGCGTGATACTTAGAAAGAACAAGAAAGAGTCGAGAGATCAACTCAGATATTCTCAGATGATCGGTTCGCTCATGTACTTAGCTAGCGCAACCCGTCCTGATATCTCTTTTGCTGTAAGCAAACTGAGCAGGTTCATGTCAAACCCGGGTACAGATCATTGGCATGCACTTGAAAGGGTTATGCGCTATCTGAGAGGTACAATGAGTTATGGAATTCACTATACAGGGCATCCGGCCGTGCCTGAGGGTTATAGTGATTCGAACTGGATTTCTGATGTTGATGAACTCTATGCCACAAGTGGATATGTGTTCACTCTAGCTGGTGGCGCTATATCATGGAGGTCTTGCAAACAGACCATTTTGACGAGATCAACCATGGAAGCAGAACTCACTGCTTTAGAGACAGCCACTGCGGAGGCAGAATGGCTGCGAGAGCTCTTGATGGATTTGCCTATAGTTGAGAAACCATTGCCGACAATCCTTATGAACTGTGACAATCAGACGGTGATTGCCAAAGTGAACAGTTCTAAGGATAATGCAAAATCATCAAGACACGTCAAGAGACGTTTAAAATCTGTCAGGAAAATGAGAAACTCCGGAGTTATTACTGTTTTGTATATACAAACAGACAAAAACCTGGCAGATCCCTTTACGAAGGGTCTATCACGTAATGTGATAAAAAGTGCATCGAGAGAGATGGGTTTGAGACCCATTGATGTGACACCATAGTAGTAACCCAACCTATGTGATTGGAGATCCCGTGAATTAGGACATGGGAAAACAAGCTAGTGGTTCACCGAGGAGAGTACTTCCTTTATACCCTCTCTACGGGAAGATGCACACTTGTACTCTCAAACTGTAAGGCAGGTTGGCAAATTGCCTTAATGTGTTTCTGTTGGCTATGTGTAGCAAAGATGCCGTCCTACATGGCAGTTTTGAAGGAAACGCACCTATATGAGCTCCGACTGTCTAACGTCACAGTCTGTGAGATTTGGGTGATCTCTAGAAAGCTCATGAAGAGACCAGGGAGTACGACGCATATGCTCACCCGCGGGGTAGACTACTGGTAGTCAAGTACTGGTAATGGTCTTTGGGTGAAGTCAGTTCACACAAAAACTTGCAATTCAAGGCGCAGTCCATTGTTCAAGTTGTGACCTGATGAAACTTGAGGATCTAGGCAGAAGTTCAACTTCACAGTCTCTGCCGAAAATACTAGTATATTAAACAAGGAACGAGAATGACCTCTCTCCTAATGGCTTTGAGATCTGGTGGGGGGTTGTTGGAATTAATGGGCTTAGCCCAATATTAATTCAGAAATAAATCCTAGAAAATCCCAAAGGCCCATTAGGGCAAGAGGGAGTGGTGCTAAGTGATTAGTCCCACATGGGAAGTGGAAGTGGAGCAACCCCTACATATAAGGGAGGTTGCTCTTCCACTCCTTGAGTGAGAGAGAATAAAGGAAGAGAGGGGTGGCCCACGCGCACTCCTCCTCCTCCTCCTCCTCGCTCGCTCGCCTCGCCACGCCACGCCTCGCCCCGCCCAGCACACGCGCGCGCGCACGTGTGTTCGTGTGAATTCGAGCCTCGAGTCGAGCCCAGATTTTATATTTTTGCAGAAAATTAAATTAGGCTTTTGGGCATCCGAATTTTTGGGGCTACCGAGTCAGAGTACAAGTCGTTAGAGACGGACGCGTCTATGACTGTGGAGTCGGTTCGGATCTGGACCCTCCGGATCGCATACGAACTGCCTCCTGGGACTCTATAAATACGGGCGTCCGCGGTACGGCAGGGTATCCCACGATCAGATCGTTCCCACGTTCGCGTTCCTTGCGCCGCCTTCTAGTCTACTCCATCCCGAGCGCCGGTGTGCACCGACGATCGGGAGAGCAGGTCTCCGGAACCGCTCGCCCTTGCGATCCTGCATCGGGAGAGGGCGAATAAGGTTTTTGGGAAGCGCTCTGCGTGACTGGTCGCGTTCTTCACCACGGCTCGTCTACCGACCAGATCGGGCGCTGCGGCTCAACGTCGTCACCAACGCCTGCAGCGGCTGTTTGCCGTCGGATCTACAGCGGTGCGTTCGACTCCAAACCGGTACGCGTTAATTCTCGTCCCGTCTGTCTGCCGATCACTGCTGTTTTTCTCGTGTTTTTCCGGAAGTATTCAGTAAATTGCCTCTTATTTCCTAACACTTCTGTGGCATTAGGACATGATGCGACTTGTCCTTTAATACTGGCAATATGCAACTTCAATCTATAAATTCCTACCTTCACAACTAAAGGGTATAATTTGCATTGAATGATATTGAGATTACTTGGATCAACTAGAACTCCATACTCCCACCCTATATCATTAGAATTTATCTTAAGGAGGGAGGGTTTGCTCGCAACAGAAGAGGTCGGATTGGATGCAGTCGATGACATTCTACAAAAATAGTAAAATAGATTCAATCACATGACAATTGACACAATCAATTATCAAAAGTTATTGAACCAATGCTTAGAAATACCTTGCTGCAACAAATAATGGATTCAGCTAGCCTCTTATTGATGATTCAAGTCGTCCTAAATGGCTACAATAACCAGCAAATAACAAACAAATGGATAAAAACTTATGGAATAAATAGGAACAATAGCTAACAGAGAAGGTGCTCTAAGGCACTAAGGCAACGACGCATGGCACTAAGGCAATAGAGAGACCGTCGGACGGGGCGGCAGAGCAGGCAACAGAGCTCCGGCAGCACCGCGCGGAGGGGCGCAGGGGAGGGGGAGGCTCGGGCGCGCACCGCTCACAGGCGCTCGAGGCGCGGACTCCGGGGCGAGAGGGGGGTGCGGGGGAGGGAGAGGTCGAGGGCGGCGGCGTCCCGTACCTGGATGGCGGCGGCCGGTGAGTCCTCAGGTGAGGCCTAAACGGATCTAAACGCTGTTTAAACCCGTTTAATAACGAACCGTTCAGGCCGTTTCACCCGTTTAAACGAGCGTTGACCCGTTTAAACGGATCAACCGTTTAATGTACCGTTTAGGGGGTAAACTGCACAATTAACCCTTGTTTAGCGTTTAAACGTGTTTAAACAGGCAGTTTAGCCCGTTTAGGATAACATTGTTTCGTGTTTCGTGGTGTAATCAATCTACTAACAGATCGATAGACAATTATATATGCTCTCTTTCATGTAATCAATCATGTGTGTAATACTGTCTCCGTCTTTAAGAACTTGTTGTGTTCTTATTTAATTTTTTACTTAGAAAACAGCAAGTATTTAAGAACGGAAGAAGTATGAATGCGATCAATTTTTTAATTTGTTTGTTGTTGCATGTAAAGAGTTTCGTAGCCGGTCTTTGTTGCCATCGTCGTCTAGCTTCTTGATGTCGATCGAGCTCGTCGTCTTCTCCGGGGAGGGTGACTTGACTTCCTTTGCATAGTGCACCGATGGGGGGGGGGGGGGGGGGAACTCGGCCACGACTACGAGATCTGGGCCTCGTCACTTGCCCGGCGGCCCACACACAGCCCGGCCCGCTTTGCTGGGGCAGGCAGCGCAGCGCGGGCTGGTGGGGAAATTTCGCCAAAATTTGGGCGCCCAGCCAGCCGGTTTTCGCTGCCCTCCGCGCCACGCCGCCCCAAACCAATCAAGCACAGCGCCTCTTCTCTCCTCCGTCTTTTCAAATCCCGCCTCCGGACTCCCCCCTTCCCTCTCTCTCGCATCGCCGTCCCACGCGCCCCCGCTTCCAGAAGGTGCCCGTCCGGAGGGAGGCGACGGAAGCGTCGGGCCACCGTCCCCCTCCTCCTCCTCTCCGGCTCCAGGTAAGCGCCGTCGCTCCTCTCCCACTCACCGTAGCCTCCCACCCTCTTCGCCGTCGCGGTCGCACCCGATCCGTCGCGCCCCACCGCGGCCCGGCTGCCCGCCCCACGCCCCAGGCCACCCGACGCGATTGCACCTCCTGCCCCCGCATCCACCCAGCCCGCATCTGCCGCTGTTGCCGGGCTGTTATCGTACCGTAGTCCGTAGAGCCACCAAACAAACCCTAGCTTCAGTTTAGCACTAGGGCAACCCCGCCCAGATCCGATTTACCCACCCTCCTACGCATCATCCTGCGGGCTTTATAACCTGCACCTGTCATCTAGTAGTACATGAATTACAACAACACAAAAATGACCTCCAGGTTTTTACATCCGTCTCTGCAGGTGTTGATACAGGGGGAGTGGAGCAGGTGAGGAAGCGAAGGGAGGAGATGCAGAGGTAGAGGATCTCTGATGCTATAATGGCGCAAGCTGCCGTCGAGTCCGCTCTTGCTGGCGATTCACTGATCGGGAGGACGTCGGTGGCTCCAAGGATGAAGAGGAAGACGCCCTCGGAGCTGAGAGTAACGCTTTCCTTCCTTCCTTCCTTCCTTCCTTCCTTCCTTCCCCTGGTTTTATTTCCAGTATATTGGAAGGACATACCCTTTGTCAATGTAAATGTAAAATGTGCTGCAAGAGATTCCAGAACTGATGCCATACCATAATTATTATACTTGTTCCTGATGTACGAGTTTGCCAATAGTCTGCTCACATCCGCTGAAAGTGTTGCACAATACGTAGATTCAAAACACTCCAGTTATAAGCACCACACAGTACAATGTGCAGTCAAACACTGAAGGCATGTCACTAACCATCTGTTGCAGGGTGAGCAATTGAAGCGGAAGGTTAATGCAAAGCCTCCCAATGATCACTTATCCTCTTCTGCTGCATTTGATAGGTAGCCTCCTTGTAATTAACTTAACCTTGGTGATATTTCTGCTAAGCCCTTATGCCACCCTGAAAATCTTATGGTTGTAGGCCACGCAATGGACTTCGAAATACAGAACAACAAAAGATATCCAAATTCATCAGCACTCGTGTTACAGAGATGTTCCCTGTGAAAAAACCCAGAAACATCGGGAAAGAAAACTTGAAGGTTAGGATTTAAGATTTCAACTCATTGGTTTGTACCTATTGGTGCCTGATAGATCTCTATGTGTTGGATAACGGTTTGATCCTACTCAATGTTATATCCTGCAGGATGCCTTGCCAAATAATGACAAGTGTGCTAAGCCTGTTGATTCTGCAGCAGCTTCAAGTTTCGCACCGTCTCCATTTCCATGGTGGTGTTCTGATTCTGAAACTTTACGTGCATGTTTTTTTCATCTATTATGTTCAAACTCTTATTTGTGTCGTTTATGATGATTCAGTGGTCATGGTGACTCTGCAAAGTTGGACCCTTCAGTTTTATCAGCAGCTACAGAGGCATCTAAACCAGGTTTCAAGAAAGTTGAGAAATGCAGTGAAAGTGCTTTGCGGAGTGTATCTGAGCTTCACATCGGCGATGAGAAGCAGACTGGTTCTGACAAATTTGATATGGTAATGATCATATATCTTTTGTATTTTAGTTTATGTTTTCAAGTACACTGACATTTGTTATGCACTATTATAGGAAAAGGTACTCAAAGGGTTTGGAGCTCGTGATGCTTCTGTGGCATCTGGGTTCAACACCTCTAATGTACAAGTTGGTGATGCTGCATCGAAGTCTTCAGATATGTGCCCTTCTAAGATCACCATTCCAGGGAAAAGAGCTCCTTTGGATTTTACTTTGAAAACCACTTTGCAGTTTGTTTCATCATCATCTGTAAAATGGTGGGTATGCTCCAGCTTTCTCTTGCTTCTATTCTGTCTTCAAAGTTTTACTGGTTGAACCTGTAACATATCCTCAATTGGCATGCTGAAAATTATGTTTGACAAATTGTTATTGGCATAGCTTCTTGACATGCAAAATAAACGATTGCCAATAATTCATATTGCTTGGAACAGGTGTCACAAGCTGAATACAAGTTTTGGAAGGAGTAGCATTACTGGAGCCATAGCTCAGAGCTGCCAGCGTGGACAGAGTTCCGAATGCCCAAGGCCTGAAAACAAAAAGGAATTCTTGTTCTCCAGGGCGCTGCAATCGTGGGTTTATCCACAATCTTCGTTGCCTTCCTTCATCATATCTGCTATGTTATCATCAACTGTGCGAGGAGGTACACAAGAGACCTGAATTATTCAGCTTTCCTTTTGTGTATGTACTTCTGTAAACATGAGTTGTTATTCTGCCATGTAGAAAATGACTTTCTTCTCAAAAGGCATCAAGACTGGGAGGATTCGTTTCAGAACCTTTACTATATGCTCCGGAAGAAAATGTTGAATATATTTTATGGTACTTTCTTTCTCTAGAACTCATTATAGTGTCCTAAGTGCATAATTTGCCCATATGCTCAAAAAGATAACACAAAATGTTATATTTTTTGACATTCTGGGAAGTTGCATTTTTGTTAGCAATTCTATTTTGTGTTCCTTGGCAATCTTGAATCTTATTGTTCAACTATACTACTATTCTTTGTGTAACCTCATCAACCAGTCTGAGGATTACTGTTGTTTTTGTAGTTTATACATCACAATTTGTTGCTCTCTTTATTGCTGGAGGCTGTTCGGACAAAAAACAGTCCTGTAGTGCCTACTTATCACAGTCAACACGCGGCATACGCTCTTTGCTACGGAAACATGTGAGTTTGTACATTTTTTTTCCGTTTCAGTATCGTTCCCACAGTTTCCATATGATTTTGAGTTTTATTATAGCTTTGAGATTATTTAACCTGATAGGTTCATCATTGTAACCATATGACTTTGTTTTGTCATAGTGCGTTTGCTTTTCAATGCCCCTTTGCAATGCTGAAGTAGAGCAAGCTACTGAAGATGACCTGATTGAGCTGTCAGAAATCCGAAGGCACAATCTGGGACAGGTATAGTCCACTTCCAATTTGACCTGCTTCACTCCCTTTTATCTGCAGCTACCAACTGGTTCTTCTAATAAAAAAACCTTTGGACTTGCAGACACTACATATAGATGCTTTATCTGACGTGGACAACACCACACAATCACTCCTTCAATTTACTGACAATGAGAGTGTTCATGGCTTATATGATGTTTTGTTGAACTACAAGTAGGATGCTTCTTATAATCCTCGAATCTCATTCTTTCCTGTTTTGTTGTATGTATAATCTGATCTTGTGATTCTTCAGGTGCTTGCTGAATTCTTTATCTGCGGCAGATGTTCCAGTCTTATATTCACCACAACCATTTCAAAATGGCTGTCTGCATATTCCAGAGGTCGTCTTTTTTATGTTGTCTCGTCTTTTTTTATCCCTCCTATGTTTGGTTCCTTTTCTATTACCGGACAACTTGAAGTCTTCTGAGTTAGGATAAAACTTAGGGTGCACTATTATGCAAACAATCTGGTGAATGCAGAACCCATATTGCTTGCAAACCTATTTCAATTTGATTATGCCATGCCATCTTTTACTATTGTGATTCCTAATGGAACTGACCACCTTGATCGGTTTCTTGACCTTAGTTACATACTTACATTGCACAAATGCATTTTTCGACATTATTACCTGATCTTCGGAATATGCAGGTGAAATGCAGGGAAATGAGGAAAGCAGATATGGGTATGTTCTCTTCTGGTGGGTTTGACACAGACCTGGGATCAGCACATCCCTCATCTTCAGGCAATACCTGTTACAGCATGGAAATAAAGGACACGATTCTCCCGCCATGGGTGGTGTCAGGAATCTGCTCTGCGATGAGTTTAGATGCAAGGAGCTTTGACTTGATGTATGCACAATCCCTCTCCCACCGACGCACCCTATTCAACTCACGTTTGTGTACTAAGCCTTCTCTTGTTTCCTGCAGAATTGGTACCGAGTCATCATCCATGGGCTTGAACGTCGCCCTCAAGTCCATGAGCATGAGCCCTCAACCTGGGGCGCCCGATGCATCTGACGGCTGTGCATCGCTGGGCATCCGTGACGCCGTATTGGTCCCCTCCTTGCACTCCACCTCGATTCGGCGCCTCAGCTACACGGACGGGGAATACGTCGCATACACAACCGTGTGAGAGTGAGACTGCGGTGCCAGTGCAACCACTCGCTGTAGAGCGGGCAGAAGAAGGCTGAATGCCTCGTCGAATCGTCGCTTTGCTTTGGCGCAGAGCAGCAGAAGCAGTAGCAGAGGAATGCTGCATTTTGTAAAACTGGCTGTGTATTACTACTATCTACAAAAACTTCGTAAAACTGGCTGCGTACTGTATGCCTCGTCATACTCACGCTCGGATGGTAACTTATGAAAGCTCTTTGTTTCTTTCGCTTGCAACCTGTCTGCTTGCTGTTTGTTTGGACTGGGAATTTGGGAAGTTGGTACACTGACCAAAGCAGCAGGTCTCCTTTTTGAATCGCTTGCTCTTTTGACGGGAGGGAGACCGCAACAAGACGACAAGGCAACGGTGACCGCCGTTGTGGTACTCCTGTACCCCAGTTTCCAGTACTATGTGGCCTGTTTTCGGCTTGTCCGAGACTTTACTTGCTCCGCGAGTTGGTGCTCCTGCAACGGTTACAGATGGAGCACGGATGACTGATAGGATCAAATCTACCATCTTCCCGCGAGAACGAATCATTTTGGAAAGACAAGTAACAGAGGTCAAGATCCAGGGATGAAACCTGCAAAGTAAGTAGCACCGGACAGGAGATCAGCACGCGGCCCGAGGCGGTCAGCCTTCCTCTGCAGCAGCAGCTGCCGGTGAGCCTTCCTCTGCAGCAGCAGCAGCTGCTGCTGCTCTGCGCCAAAGCAAGAAGACGGGAGAGCAAAGCGACGGGAAAGCAAACGGCAGCACCAACCATCCTTCCCGCGCAGCAGCCTAGCGAAGTGAAGTCTGAAGTGAAACAAAGCAACCCCTTCCGCTCCCTCCTTTTCTCCTCCAGGCAGGCAGGCGCTGCTCCTCGCAAAGTTTTGTCTTTTCTCTCCTCGCGATCCTCCGCTTCTGTCACCTTCTCCTCCTCGATCATCCCCGACCGCTTGCCGTACGTCTTCCATGATCGGCGTCGGCCGGGGCATCATCCCAGCGTCGCGGTTCCTGCGCCGCCGCGCGGCCGCTGAGGACCTGGGCGCCGCCGACGACGTCGACGCCTTCTGGTCCGCCGCGCCGCGGCTCTACGACTTCTCCCAGCAGCCGCAACTGCAGGCCCCGCCGCGGCCGCCCTCGCCGTCGCCTCCTCCTCCCTCCGCCGCGGCGCCCTCGCCGTCGTTGCCTACCCCGGAGAAGGAGGCGCGCGACGACCCATGCCTCCTCCTCCTGCAGCGATCGCCGTCGCCACCTCCTGCCGCGCGAAGCTCTCCTTCACCCCCGCGGGAGCTGGAGCCGCTCGGCGCGTGCCTCCTTACCCTGCGGCGCGGCTGCGTGGGTTGGGGCGCGAGGAGGAGCGTCATCCACCGGCACCGAGCGGGTGATGGAGATGGTTCACCTCCTGAAGCCGTCGTGGCGGTGGTGGAGCGGGGACACGAGGAAAGCAAGGCACGCGGCTCCATGAAGATGATGAAGGAGGTGGGGAAAGAGGAGACGGCGGTGGCAGGGACGAGCGTCCAGCAGAACAAGCGCGCGGTCGTCAAGGCGGGAGAGAACAGGCGGCGGGTGGCGAAGAGCAGCCTTCGCCGCCGTCGCGAGGAAGTGAGCTGCCAAAATGGCAAACACCAGGTGGCCAAGGAGGAGAAGACAAGGAACCGGAAGAGGGAGAGGAATGGACGTGACCGTGACCCCGCCAAGAAGATCCTGCCAGTCAAGGAGGAGAACGAGGAGGAGGGCTCGAGTTTGAACAAGAAGAGGAAGCGACCGGCGTCAAGCCGAGTCAAGCGCGAGGTCAACGGTACGGAGGAGGTGAGGGTTTACAACCGCCGTCGCCACGACGCCGACAAGCTGGCCGAGAAGACCCCAAAGGACGGTGACGAGGAGGAGGAGAGCAAGCCCACCACCACTGCTCTCGCTCCCAAGCTCACCAGGTCGCCGCCGCGCGGCAAGGAAGACCGGTGGCCGGCCCGGCGGTACGCGGCGGGCGAGACGGTGCTGCTCGACATCCTGCGCGCGCGTGGCGCCAGCGCCCGCAATCCCGCGCCACGCGCCGAGCTGCGTGCGGAGGCGCGCAAGCGCATCGGCGACACCGGCCTCCTCGACCACCTCCTGCTGCACGCAGCCGACAAGGTCCCGGCCGGCAGCGCCGAGCGGATCCGACGCCGGCACAACGTCGACGGGGCCCTCGTGTACTTCCTCGAGCCGGCCGGGCTCAAGGCCTTGCGGAAGGAGGCCGGCGTCGACGACCCGTTCTGGGTGCCGCCGCCGGGGTGGAAGCTCGGGGACCCTACCTCACCGGATGCCGTCGCGCTTGCGGTGAAGAAGCAGGTGGAGGACCTTGCCGCGGAGCTCGCCGTCGTTAAAAGGTCGCCTTTTTCGTCCTGTCTCCTCTCTTGCAGTACAATTTCTACCTCTCGCGCTGCTGAAACTACTACTAGCTTGTTATATTCTTGCATCGAGTACGTTGTTGCAATGCTACCTCTGTTCTGAATTCGACTTGTGATCCTCCAAATCCTGAACATGATAACATACAGGCAAATGAAGAAGCTCGGTTCCAATCTGGTTGATTTGAGCAAGGAAGCCTACATTTCATGGAAGGTGAAGATCACACACCATAGCCCTTGACTGAATCTCGTTCCTATCTTGCATTCTGCATTTTTGCTGTAAACTTGTAGTACAAATTGCAAAATTTAAGAATGAAAAATATGAACACCAGAAACTCAACCGCCTTCTCTGCCCTTATGTCTATCTGGTTTGTGTGGGAGACATTGGAGTTCTCTTAGTTTTAATAGGAAGAAGAATTGAACACAGGCCGTGTTTATCTGCACGTCTATCTACAGCACCACTGTAATAAATTGAAGAAATACCAATTTCATATCTCTTTTTTTCAGTTCTATGCAGCAGCATGTCATTGTATTATCTAAAAAATGCAGCATATTATTGTAGATATGTAGCTGGCTAGCTGAAGCTAATGATGTGCCTCTGCTCATGAATCATCATGATCTTGTTTGCAGGGGTATGACTGTATGCTGAAGGCCAACGAAAATCTGGGAAAGGAGTTGCTGTCCCTGGAGGTATGGTACATCTAAACTAGAGTCCAGCTCTCAGCTGCTCATTTACACACCACTTCAGATTTCAGCATACTCATCGCTTCTTCTTAAGTTTCTTATTTTATCCAATACCGCCTTCCTGATACAACCAATTATTTGCCACTTAAATGTGTCTTGCGGCTTTTTTCCAGGAGAAGTACGACAATGTAGCACAGGCGAATGGTGAGCTGAAAGAGGAACTGTTGTTACTGAAGGTGCATATTCTCGCTGTTCTCAATATGTGCCTCTTCAGAATCGATCAGTTATGTTATCTGAAGCTTAACTGAATGTTATACATCTGTCCTTTTATATCTTCCTGGATCTGTTTTCTAGGAAAACTATGAAAGCATGGCTGAGAAGAATGCCAAATTGGAGGAGCAGATAGTTGACATATCCTCTTGTTTCCAATTCCTTAAGGTATATTCACTTCATATCCAAATACTGATATACACATACATGCAGATGAACCTGATTTTGCTTCATTTTGAAAGATGCGCCTGACTGCCAATTAGACATGGTAAACCAGTAACTGCAATCAGCTGATGAAACACTGCCTTTTGCTTTGTATTGGTTGTACAGG
This sequence comes from Tuctoria greenei, assembly GCA_036927565.1. Classification (NCBI taxonomy): domain Eukaryota; kingdom Viridiplantae; phylum Streptophyta; class Magnoliopsida; order Poales; family Poaceae; genus Tuctoria; species Tuctoria greenei. The sequence continues at coordinate 177,565,904 of JAYESD010000008.1, read as the reverse complement.
ACGACTTGCCCTTGCCGGAGACTGAAGATGGAGAACAACAAATGCTGATGCTAGAACCAGCTGATCACTGTGTCAAAGAGCCTTCCAAAGCTGACAATGTCAAGCAAGAAGGGCGTGCTGGCCATGTGCCAGGTGATGTTGTACTCGCTGCAAACAAGGCCACCGTTGGGGAGGGCAGCATCAGCGAGAAGAGGACGTTGAGGAACTGCAGCATGCGCATCTGCAAGCCGCAGGGGACTTTCCAGTGGCCCGGCATGGCGACTGGTGAAGCCTGCAGCCCCAAGGCACTGTCGGAGCCGCTGACCCCCGGTGGTGACTTGATTGTAACCAACTTCGACACCGTGATCTACAACCTGCCGCCATCGTCCCTGGAGGAGTACCTTGTGACGGACGGTCTCCCCACGCCAACATCTGCTTCGTCCACCACCGCAGCCTCCCCGAGGCTCCCCCTTCTGCCCACCTTGTCCTCGCCACTCCAGCAGCTGCCGACCATCACCGATGATGACTTGCAGACAGTGCGGCCATGCTCTGGCGGCCTCGACTCGCAGCTCCCGCACAAGGTTAGCTCAGCTCGGTCTCGCCCTTCGTCTTGCTCAAACAAACAGTAAAGTAAGGACGTTGGTTCATCAATCATGCATCTCTGCTTTACCATGGCAGGACTCGCCGCCTTCCTCATCGGCACCATGCCTGCTGGGCGCTGGGAAGAAGGTGGTGGTGCTTGGTGGCAGTAACGTGGGCACCGATCTGGCCCTGGTGACCTCCTCCTACTGATCCTTCAAGCCGACGAGCTCCGATGATTGTCAGTATGAGGTTTTGGCTCACCGTTAACTAGGTAGCAGTAACTGATCTCGTGAGAAGGTAGCACACAGGTCCACAGGATAGCAGAAACACAGAGGCACATCGAACAAAGAAGATAGAGTACCTTACCTTTTAACTAGTTAAATTAGGCATGAATTTAGTTCACTCCGTCAAAAAATTCCCAGTAGTTAGGTTCAGCTGAAACTTGATTGCAAGCGGGGCAGCAGGTTGACATACAGTTGAGCGCCCTGCTTCTGCTTAACTTCTTGTAGTTTGCACCATGCTCGTCTGCTGTAAGCTAAATGCCTGGGAGAGCTTTTGAGACATGCTTGTGTGGATCATGCAAATTGCACAGGCCTGCATATGGTGATCTGGACCAGCATGTGCCCTTTGGTACTGTAGTCAGTCAGTAATGCTTAGCGGAGCGCGTTGATCTCTCAGATACCCAAGGGCAAAATTCTTTGTCTGTGCGGAGTGCAATGATTGACATGTCCATGCTCTGTTACTGCACGTAGGAAACAACAACATACGGCACCTTCTCATGAATTGCAATTACACCTCTTATAAACTGTGGGCTTCAATTATTTAGGAGACCGGAGGCATCTATAAATAGATGTACAGGAATGGTCAATAAACATAAAAGCCCTTATGCAAAAGGGAAAATATAAAACACACCCCTACACCTCTAACACCCCCTCAAACTCAAGGTGTGTCACGAACACTGAGTTTGGAGAGATAAAAACAATGCTGAGCTCTGGTTTGTGCCTTCGTGAAGAAATCAGCTAGCTGAAGCTCTGAAGGCACATACTGAAGATCAACAACACCATCCTGTACCTGCGCTCGTGTATAAGAAGCATCAACACCAATATGTTTCGTAAGCTCATGCTTGACCGGATCACGAGCAATGCTGATAGCACCTGTACTGTCAGATAAAAGGGTAGTCGGCATACCAATAGAAACACCAAAGTCCTCAAGCAACCACCGTAACCAAGTCACTTCTGCACTCACAAGAGCCATAGCACGCAACTCAACCTCTGCACTCGAACGAGAAACTGCTACCTGTTTCTTAGTCTTCCAAGCAATGAGGGAACCACTAAGAAAAACACAATAGGCAGAAAGAGATCGACGGTCAGAGGGATCACTAGCCCAAGTAACATCAGAATATGCCTTGAGCTGTAAGAGCTAGAGCGTGAGAAGAACAGACGTCTAGAGATAGTCCCACGAAGATAACGCAAAACACGGAGCAAGTGACTGTAGTGAACCTGGGTGGGAGCAGAAACAAATTGACTCGGAATGTGAACAGAGTACGAGATATCAGAAAGAGTGACACCAAGGTACACGAGACTCCCTACAATATGACGATAACGAGTAGGATCATCAAGAGGCTCACCATCAGTGGCCCGAAGATGGACATTGAGTTCCATGGGAGTCTCAACAGTCCGATGATCAGTGAGAGAAACCCGATCAAGAAGATCCTGAATGTACTTTTCTTGAGACAGATAAATTCCCTCATAAGAGGAAGAAATCTCAATCCCAAGAAAATAACGAAGAGGACCAAGATCGAACATAAGAAACTGCTTACTGAGACGGGCCTTCACAAAAGCTATGTACTCTGAATCATCTCCGGTGATGATCATGTCATCAACATAGAGAAGAAGAGTGTGGCCACGTGACGAAGTATGCACAAAAAGATCATGAGCACTGGCAGAGAAACCAGCAGCAGTGACCACAGACGCAAAGCTCTGAAACCAGGCACGAGGAGCCTGCTTAAGGCCATAAAGAGAACGCCGAAGGCGACAAACCATACCGTCAGGAACAGAATACCCAGGTGGTGGCTGCATATAAACCTCCTCATGCAGCTCTCCATTAAGAAAAGCATTCTACATCAAGCTGAGAGATGGACCAATCACGAACAAAGGCCACAGCAAGCAGAGTACGAACTGTGGTCATGTGAGCGACAGGAGCGAAGGTCTCATCATAGTCACGACCATGTTCCTGCTGGAAGCCACGGGCAACTAATCGAGCCTTATATCGCTCAAGTGAACCATCCGAGCGGGTCTTAACCTTATAAACCCACTTACAGGTGATGGGCCGAACACGTGGGGGACAGGGCACAAGTTCCCACATGCCGGTGCGCTCGAGAGCAGCAATCTCTTCAGCCATCGCATGCTGCCATTCCTGATGAGGAGCAGCATCACGATTGAAAGCATCTAGGCCCCATAAGGTACGGTTTCGGTGATTAATGACAACCATTCGTTATTACTAATGAATTTGTGAATGCAAGGTCTCAATGACACTCAATCAAATGAAATCAAAATTACATTGGAGACCCATATAAAATCAACAAATGAGATCAAATCAAAACATATGATGACAAGAAGTGAAAGCTCTAACTTGATATCATTCCATGCTTAAAGACAACCAAAACAACATTTCCAACAAGTGTCAAAGAGGTCACAAGTTCAAAATTCCAAAAGAACAACTCAAAACAACTCGAAGTCAACAAGTTGAACACACCGGATCAACCGACGTTCTATGAGTTGACTACATCGGTCAAGTTGGTTCAATTGAAGAAGAAGACCTCAGACAAATGCACTCACCGGATCATCCGATGTGAGTGGCTCAGTGCATCGGTCCATCATCACAGATTGCAATACCATTGGACCAAGAGAAGCACCGGATCATCCGATGTGCAGAATTACACACATCGGTCAATCACTCCAGTGAGCCTCAAGATCAAGCAAAATTCTGGAGGAAGAGCCACCGGATCATCCGATGAGTAGAGAGATCAACATCGGTCTAACAACGGTCATATCTGACACAGTGACATCAGCTAATTTGGCTTTGACCGATGATAACTGAAGGGGAGACATCGGATCATCCGGTGTTCGCAGACAAGTGATGTCAGCCTACTTTTCCAACGGCTATCTCGTGGAGGCTGGCTATTTATACCCCTTCAACCTGTCAAATCGACAAGACTTGAAGCCCAGACATACTCTACACATCCTAGAGCATTCAAGCAAGAGAGCTACCACTTTCACATCATTTACTCATCATTTGTACACCAAGAAATAGGCTAGAACTAGCTAGAGATAGTGCTTGGGTGCCTCCATTCTTGGTGATTGGAGTCTCTAGTGTAGTGAGAGCCCAAAGGGAGTGACCCTTGGTGTGTGCAACTTCCGGAGCTTGCCAAAAGGTTTGTGGAAGCCCGGAGGATCCCAAAAGTGTACAAGGCTTGAGCTCCACCTTGCCGAGGTTGGCGAACGGAGAAGAATAGTGAAGAAGCCCCTAGTCTCGGTGACTTGGGAGTGACAATACCCTTCGGTGGGTGTCACAACGTGGACGTAGGAAGATCCTTGTGATCTTACCGAACCACGGGATAAACTCCGTGTCCCTTGAGCGTTTGCATCCCTCTCCCTTTTTACTCTTATGCAATCTTCATTCCGCAACTTTAAATTATATTGATTGCATAGTTTAATTGCATAGGGAATTGGGCTTTAAGTTGTTAAGTGTTTAATTGTCTTAAAATTTGAAAGAAAGCCCAATTCACCCCCCCTCTTGGGCGTTTCGATCCTTACAATTGGTATCAGAGCCTTGTTGCTCATTGGATCATTCTAGCTTCACCACTAGAGAGCTCAAATGGCCAAGAATGGGGGTTCGGTTCCTATCTTCGAGGGCAAGAATTTTGCCTATTGGAAAGCACGCATGCGTGCCTACCTAGAGGCTATTGCTCCCGAAGTTTGGGAAGCAACTCATGCGGGTTTTGGAGATAATGCTTATATTGGTGATCAAATTAAATGGGATGCTAGAGCTAGAAATGCCATTTATGAATGCATTAGTCAAGATGTATTTGCTAGAATAGCTAGTAAAGAAAAAGCATGTGAAATTTGGGCATGCTTAATTGAAATTCATGAGGGTTCCTCTCGTGTTAAAGAACTTAAATATCACATGCTTAAAGCAAAATATGATGAATTTAAAATGCTTCCTCATGAAAATGTTAATGAAATGTTTTCTCGCTTAAATGTTCTCATTGAGGAAATAAATGCTCTTGATATTGCTTCTCTTGGCAAGGGACTTATCAACCGAAAGATCCTCATGCTCCTTCCCAAGCCAAAGTATAACATCATCAACTCAATGCTCCAAAAAGAATCACTTGATCACATCGAAGTTTCGGAGCTAATTGGGGAGATTCACGCTCATGAGATGAGTGTACTTGGGATGATGGAGGATTCATCTTCTACAAGGACAATTGCTCTCAAGGCTTTCAAGAAAACAAATTTCAAGAAAATGATCAAACCTAGTTCAAGCAAAGAAGAGCAAACATCAAGTGAAGATGATGATGATGAGCTTGCATCAATGATGAGGAAATTCTCTCGCTTAAATTCCAAGATTGCCAAGAAGGGATACACTTTTGATCCCAACAAGAGAGCCTTCCTCCCCAAGAAAGAAAGTAGCAAGACTTGCTATAATTGTGGTGAACAAGGCCACATCTCCTACGATTGTCCAAAACCGGACAAGAGAAGGGAGAACCACAAGGGAAAGCATCAAAAGCAAGAAGAAAGTGATGAAGATGAAGAAGAGGTCAAGCCCAAGCGCTCCTTTGAAAAGAAGAAATTTGACAAAGGCAAGAAGACCAAGCTCTTTCCAAAGAAAAGAAGAGGGCCTCAAAAAGTCTTCATGTGCGAGGCAAATGAGTGGATCACGGATGAAGAGTCAAGCGACGAAGAGAGTGAAGATGAAGAAAACTTGGCGGGGCTTGCCGTCGTCAACAAGGATAACTCACCTCTTCGTCCACCTCCCATGTGCCTCATGGCAAAAGGTAACAATGAGGTATGTGACGACTCTAGTGATGATGAACTTTCCCCCGATGAATTAACCTCATTGATAAATGAATATCACACCATCATTAAAAGGGAAAAGAACAAAGTCAAGGCGCTAGAACAAGCTCATGCTAAACTTGAAAATGCTAATCTTGATTTGCTTGGCAAGTATGAAAGCATACTTAAAGAGCATGACACGCTCAAAACCTATGTCAAGCAAATTGAAGAAGATAAGGCTAAAATTGAGCTAGACAATCATAAGCTTGGCTTAGTTCATCAAACACTCTCGGATAAGCACAATGAGTTAGTTCAAGAGCATCATGCACTTAATCTCTCTTATGAAGCCATTGAACTACAATTAAAAAATAAGGAGAAAGAAACTATTGATGGCAAGGTACCCACTATTTCAAATGCTACTAATGCTTTCAATGAGTCTTTGCTTTTGAAAGAGAATGCAAGGGAGAAGGAGTTGATGGAGGAGATTGAAAGTCTCCGCACAAGCTTAGCAAGACTATCTAAGGGAGAAGACAAACATAAAGAAATCCTCTTCCATCAAGCAAAGGGCTTCAACAAGAAAGGACTTGGATCCTTCCCGGTGCCCAACAAAGGAAAGGTGCCCTCACCGGAGCTCAAAACAAGCTTCATCAAGGAAGTTGGCTCCTATTGCCAACATTGCAAGGTCACCGGCCACCATACAAGGGAGTGCCCTCTACCTAACCGACCTTCTCCAAAATTGCCAACTAACTATACATCTACCTTTGAGAATCACTATTATTTGTTGAGCAAAGTAGGTGCTAAGGTGAAGGCAAAGTTCATTGGCATGAACGTAAAGGGGATGAAAGGGAAGTTCCCCAAGCAACTTTGGGTCCCAAAAGCACTTGTATCACATATACAAGGACCAAAGCTAGCTTGGGTGCCTAAAGTCAAGAACACGTGACCATCCACGAAGTGACTTCAAGAGGGGACCTCCACCATCAAAGAAAATCTACCAAGGACCTCTTGAAGAAAGTTGAGAATGGGATCCCAACGCGGATATGGACGGTAACCCTATTGTCAAATCAAATTACCATTCCATAAATAGTCTATTGCTATATCTTTCCGCATCTAGGCCCCATGTCATGTTAAATGAATGCTTGTATGATTATGTGCCTCTCTTTTGTGACAATGAAAGTGCGGTTAAGATAGCTAAAAACCCCATTCCCGCACTTGATGTGAAACCTTTTCTAGACTTAGAAGTAAATTAAATGTGCTAGATGCATCTAACGTCATGTAAGTTGCCATGTTCATGTAAGGATGCATATCATATAGGTCTTGTCTAACTCCCAAAGGATAGGGGCAAGCTAGAAGTAGTTTTCCCTGAGGAAGCCTTTGGAAGGTTCAAACTTGGCAAGATAGATTTACTTTATGCCTTGCATGATCCCTGCCATATAAACTTGCACTCATTTAATCTCTTGCACTATAATTTGTTTGGCATTGCATACGGTAGAATTGTCACAAAAGGGGAACCCACATCATGAGAAGGAGACTTGTTTGAAATGCAATATCTCAACTCATATGATGTGGAAAGAGCAAAATTCTAAAGGAACATGCTTTAATGAGATAGAAGTTTCCATACTCTAGCTCACAAAGCATGGGTCTTACATTTTATTTGGATATTTTTCCTCCATTTTTCTTGGTGTTCCGTTTGTGTTAAGGTCTAGCCAAGCTATTGGCATATTAGCTTCTTGAGGGGTAAGGGGTTGCCCAAAAAGTCCTAAGACATGTGTTTCTCCTCGATTGTTTGTTTGGTCAAAGGACATATATGGGATGTTTTTGTTCTGTTGTCATCGGATTATCCGATGCCTATGTCATTCCCTCATCGGTCAAATAGGTGTTCAATCCTCAAAGCCCAACTCTGTCAGAACCTAAAATGATCCGACGCGTTCATCTTGGAAAACATCGGTCCATCCGATGTTCACTCTTCTGAAGCTGTGATCTATTCAACCGATGTCTACCTCCCTCTAACGTCGGATCATCCGGTGTCAATATCACTCGGTTGAACACCCTTACTGTGCTATTCGACCGATGTTCAAAACCCTAATCATCGGTTCATCCGATGTCAACAGCAATTCTTGAATATCCTTACTGTTGCAATTGACCGATGTTCACTGCATCTATTATCGGTCCATCCGGTGTTTGAAAAACGGCTAGGGTTTGGGCCCCACTATTTAAACCCGCGCGCCGGCCCGACCCTTTCTCTCCCCGACACCCCGTGCTCCCGCCGCCGCCGACCACCGCCTCTCCACGCGCCGCCGCCTCTCCCTCGCCTGCAGCGCCGCCGCCGGCCGCCGCCGCCGTCCCCTGCTCGCGCCACCGCCGCCGGCCACCTCCGCGCCGCCGCCGCCCGCTCCCGCGCACCGCGCCACCTCCGCCGGCAGCCGCAGCCGCAGCCGCCGCCGCCCTAGGCGCCGCTGCCGCCGTGCTCCACCCGCGCCCAAGCGCCACCACCGCCACCGCACCTCTCCCTCCGTCGAAGCACCTCCACGTCTTCTCCGGCCTCCGTCGCTAGGTTTTCCCGAGCTCCATCGTCGCTAAGGTGAGCTCCGTGCCGTGCGACATCTCTCGTTGATTATCTCGTCATCATTCGTTTCCAACCTCGCTAACCCTATCTCTCCGTCGTCTAGATGGGTCGCGACCGCAAAGGAAAGGGAAAAGCGATCGCGGAACCCGCCGCGAAAAAGCGGAAACTTTCGAAGGATGAGAAGAAGGCCTTGATGGCCGCTCGCGCTGCCGAGGAGCGTGAGCGCGGCCATGCGGGTTCGTTGAGGATTCGCGAGGCCCGTCCAAGGCCGCCTCCCGTGGTCGACGACTCCGACGCCGAAGAGGAGCCGGTTGCGCCTCTCGTCCGCCGGCGTTCAGCCCGGACTCGAGGAGGTCACGTCGAGGCTGCACCTCGTCCGAGACCGACGGCTACCGACCGTCGTGAGGACAGGGAGGCTGAGAGGGACATCCATGAGGTGGACACGGCCGTCCGGGTCGGTGAAGGAGTCCGTCTTGTGGACTACCGGAAGATGAAGGCGAAGCAACTCCGGAAGCTCAGGTGGAGTGTTCTTCTTGAGGAGTGGTTCCCACAGCCCCGAGAGCTTCTTGTTGACAGTCGCTTCTGGACTGTCACCCAGGCGTCTCTCTATGAGACCTACAAGCGCCGGGGGCACAAGCTCTTTCAGCACAACCACCTGGACTGGAGGCAGCTTGCAGTGGCAGCGGAGACTGAGATCCGCCCCCTCTTTGCGAGGTACAGAGGCTTGGTGGAGCTACTGGACTATGAGAGGAGTGCCTATGTGGAAGAGTGGGTCCGTGTCTTCTACGCGACCCTATACATCTCAGAGGGCAGAAGATCAGTTGCCTTCATGTTCAATGGTCAGCACTACCATCTCACGAGGCAGACTTTGGGGCACATCCTTGGCTTGGACCTGCACGACACTAGCATACACGAGAAGGTCTATGGGCAGGCAGATCCACCGAGGAGGCCACTTACTGGAGGGGTAGCACCTCAGCTGGACGAGATCCGCTCCTTGTTTGGCCCCACGTTCTCTCCAGATCAGCCGAGAGTCCCAGCACTCCTGACCCCAGCTGCGCGCATTGTGCACCTCGCCTTGCGCCGCACGCTCCAGCCGAGGTCAGGATACTTGGAGGGGTTCACGAGCCTCCAGCAGACCCTCCTGTTCTACATAATGAACGGGATGGATTTTGATATCATAGACATACTTCTCTGCGAGATGGAGGACGTAATCACAGATGGAGTGGGCATGATGAGGCAGCTAGCATACGGGCACTGGATTAGTTATATTTGCTCTATGGTGGTGCCAGAGGGACATACAGCACAGGCCCGACTCGCTGACGAGAGCGTGACCCGCTTCGGTCACTACCGTGCGTCCGCTCCTGGAGACCGCCGCCTTGGCCGTCCAGTTGAGCGCCAGGTCAGGGCCCGCTTGACTGAGGAGGACTGGTCTGACCTCGAGAAGGAAGATGAGCGTCTGGCTGAGGCAGAAGCTCAAGGTGGAGACTTGCAGCACGTCTGGTCCGAGAGCGACACAGACGAGAGTGTTGAGGAGTACTTCCCTCCACCTCCACCCTCACCGAGACAGCACGACGCCGAGGCAGGAGGCTCAGCTGCTCCGCCACCGACACCACCTCCTGTGTCCGAGGCGCAGGTGTCACAGCCGTCGGAGCTGTCCTCCCTTCTTCAGCAGATGATCGAGCAGCAGCGCCAGGACAGGCTCGCTGCCGAGCAGGCCAGGGCAGAGCAGGCTGCTCACTTGGCACAGCTGCAGCGGCAGCAGCAGGAGCTCCAGCTGGAGATCGCCCGTCAGAGGCGAGAGGATACGGACCGGTTCACCAACCTGGTCGATCAGATGCACCGCCGTACCCTCGACCAGCAGCAGCAGACCCAGCAGGCCATGATGGGGATCCTAGGGTTGATCACCAACCTATACACTCAGACCGGGATCGCCCTTCCTTCACAGCAGCCTGGACTGGGACTGGCTCCAGGTGTCGCTCAGGTGCCTACTACTCCTATCCCTTCGATCAGCATGTCACCACTCCTGGCACCTAGCGCACCGATTCACTCACCACTGCCGGCGACGACCTTGTTCCAGCAGACACCGACGTCCGTGGTGAGCGCTCCACTTCCTCCAGCTCCTCCAGCACCTTCAGTACCTGCTTCCTCTCCTCCAGCACCGGCAGCGGACCCTCCGGTTCCCACCGCTCCGGCAGCTCCTTCGACCGGCGACTCCAGCTCCGACGACTGCGACGGTGCCCAGTTCGTCCTCGCGCCCAGCTCTCAGGGTCAGTAGGAGTTCTGATCCCTTTTTGGTGTCTTGATGCCAAAGGGGGAGAAGATGTAGAAGAGTCAGGGGGAGTGGTAGTAGCAGTCTCAGGGGGAGTGTGTGTGTAGGGGGAGTGTGTGGTTGAGTGTGTGCTTATCCTTTGCATTCATGCTTGAGTACTCTTTTGTAATTTTAATTAAGCACTCTTTCGCTTGTCTCATTTACTTATGATTTTATTCGATTGAGCTTTTTGCACCATAATTTTCATTTCCTTTTTACAAGATTAATGTGTCTGATATTGTATTCATTGCATATCTACTTGAGTATTTTCATCAAATTCATTACTATTGCGCTTTAAATTATTGTGTTGTCATCAATCACCAAAAAGGGGGAGATTGAAAGCATCTAGGCCCCATAAGGTACGGTTTCGGTGATTAATGACAACCATTCGTTATTACTAATGAATTTGTGAATGCAAGGTCTCAATGACACTCAATCAAATGAAATCAAAATTACATTGGAGACCCATATAAAATCAACAAATGAGATCAAATCAAAACATATGATGACAAGAAGTGAAAGCTCTAACTTGATATCATTCCATGCTTAAAGACAACCAAAACAACATTTCCAACAAGTGTCAAAGAGGTCACAAGTTCAAAATTCCAAAAGAACAACTCAAAACAACTCGAAGTCAACAAGTTGAACACACCGGATCAACCGACGTTCTATGAGTTGACTACATCGGTCAAGTTGGTTCAATTGAAGAAGAAGACCTCAGACAAATGCACTCACCGGATCATCCGATGTGAGTGGCTCAGTGCATCGGTCCATCATCACAGATTGCAATACCATTGGACCAAGAGAAGCACCGGATCATCCGATGTGCAGAATTACACACATCGGTCAATCACTCCAGTGAGCCTCAAGATCAAGCAAAATTCTGGAGGAAGAGCCACCGGATCATCCGATGAGTAGAGAGATCAACATCGGTCTAACAACGGTCATATCTGACATAGTGACATCAGCTAATTTGGCTTTGACCGATGATAACTGAAGGGGAGACATCGGATCATCCGGTGTTCGCAGACAAGTGATGTCAGCCTACTTTTCCAACGGCTATCTCGTGGAGGCTGGCTATTTATACCCCTTCAACCTGTCAAATCGACAAGACTTGAAGCCCAGACATACTCTACACATCCTAGAGCATTCAAGCAAGAGAGCTACCACTTTCACATCATTTACTCATCATTTGTACACCAAGAAATAGGCTAGAACTAGCTAGAGATAGTGCTTGGGTGCCTCCATTCTTGGTGATTGGAGTCTCTAGTGTAGTGAGAGCCCAAAGGGAGTGACCCTTGGTGTGTGCAACTTCCGGAGCTTGCCAAAAGGTTTGTGGAAGCCCGGAGGATCCCAAAAGTGTACAAGGCTTGAGCTCCACCTTGCCGAGGTTGGCGAACGGAGAAGAATAGTGAAGAAGCCCCTAGTCTCGGTGACTTGGGAGTGACAATACCCTTCGGTGGGTGTCACAACGTGGACGTAGGAAGATCCTTGTGATCTTACCGAACCACGGGATAAACTCCGTGTCCCTTGAGCGTTTGCATCCCTCTCCCTTTTTACTCTTATGCAATCTTCATTCCGCAACTTTAAATTATATTGATTGCATAGTTTAATTGCATAGGGAATTGGGCTTTAAGTTGTTAAGTGTTTAATTGTCTTAAAATTTGAAAGAAAGCCCAATTCACCCCCCCTCTTGGGCGTTTCGATCCTTACAACGATACGTAGCCGGCTCAGGAAGAGCAGTAGCAGCAAAGCTAGAAGGAGAGTATCGGTCAGGAGGCTGGCGAGAACGATGACCTCGTTCAAGGGGGTGCTCAGGAGAAGAATCATCAGAAGGAGATGATTCCTTAGAAGAAGAAGGCGTATCCGGAGAGTCAGACTGAGCTGGAGAAGTTGAGACATCTAGGGGTGGGCGCGGTTAACCGCATAACCGTTAACCGAAATTAACCGCACCGAATTAACCGAAATTTTCGGTTAATTTGGTTTTCGGTTATCGGTTCGGTTATGATTTTTTTGCTATTCGGTTTTCGGTTAATAATTTGGTTTTTAATCCGATTAACCAAATTAATCGAATTAACCGAATTTTATGTGATTTGTTCATGTCTATTTTTGTTTCTCTTGGTTTATAATTTATCAAACATGGATGTATGCTTGTATATTAACTTATATATTGGTCTTTTTATGTTTGAGTTGATTTCATGTTGTTTTATTATTCAAAATTTCAAATTTTCTTTATTTATTTTTATGTTTAAATTGTGTTTTAATCTATATGCGGTTAATTCGGTTAACCGATTAACCGAACCGAATTAACCGCAACCGAATTGTGCGGTTAATGTTTTTGTTCGGTCATATTCGGTTATCGATTTCTATTAACCGAATTGACCATTAACCGAATTAACCGAATGCCCACCCCTAGAGACATCAGATGACTCAACTGGAGTAGACGGCTCATCAGAAGAAGATGACACATCTGTAGGAGGCACAACTCGTCGAGTATAGAATTGCGTCACCGGAGCCTTCAAAGCATAATCAGGAACCATTGAAGAAGGTTCCGAAGAAGAGGAGGTCATAGATGGAGGTACTGAGTGTGAGGGAGAAACACTCACAACTGGAGCATCAGGAAGGAGAAGGAACGAAATAGGATCAATCACCAATACAGAAGAAGTATCAGAAGATGGTCGGGGATAGAAAGGATGTGTCTCATCAAAAACAACATCCCTTGAAATTCTCATCCGTCGACCAACCGGATCCCAACAACGATATCCCTTGTGCTCCGAGCTGTAGCCTAAGAAAACACACTCAACAGACTGGGCAGTCAACTTAGTGTGCTCACGTGGTGCAAGCAACACGTAGCAAACGCAGCCAAAGAGACGAAGGTTGGTATAATCAGGCATCTTGCCTGTAAGGCGCTCAAAGGTAATTCCACCTTTAAGGGTAGACAATGGCTGAATGTTAATTAAGAAAGTGGCCGTAGAAACAGCCTCAGCCCAAAAATGAGGTAGAACAGAAGAGGCAATCAGGAGAGTGCGAGTTGTCTCAAGGATATGTCGATGCTTGCGCTCTGCAATACCATTATGAGCATGAGCACCTGGACAAGAGAATTGTGCAAGTGTTCCTTGCTCAGAAAGAAAATGGCGAAGAGCATCAGATAGATACTCACCAGCAGAGTCAGCTCGAAAAATACGAATAGAGGTGTCAAACTGAGTACGGACCATAGTCGAGAATGATTTATAGATAGATAATGCCTCACTGTGATGCTTCATAAAGTAGATCCATGTGTGACGAGAAAAATCATCTATAAAAATGATATAATACAGATGTCCTCCTTTCGAAGCAAAAGGAGCAGGGTCCCATACATCAGAATGAACAAGATTAAAAGGACGCTTAGACATTGACTCGCTAGAAGGATAAGGAAGTTGAATCTGCTTCCCTAGCCGACAACCTTGACAATGAGCTAAAGACTCAGAACTAGAAACCGATCCTAAAACACCTCGACGAACTAGAATGGAGAGGCGAGAGCCACAAAGATGACCCAAACGGTGGTGCCACTAAGCAAACGTTGAAGTGGAAGAAGCAGCAAGAGTGGAGCCGACTAAACTGGCGGGCGCAGCGGAAGGAAGACGAAGCCAGTCAAGCTTCCAAAGACGTTGTGAGTCACGACGACGAGGGCCAGTACCAAGCAGGCGACCCGTGTGACGATCCTGAACATAGCAACAATCATGATCAAGAATCACTCGACAATCATTATCAGTGAGTTGACCAGCAGATATAAGTTGCATTGTAAGTCCAGGTACAAAAGAATCAGCAGGAACAACAAAAGAGTCAGACAGAAGAGTGTCCTGTCCAATAACCGAAAGAGGAGAACCATCGGCAATATGAACAATAGAAGGACGGTCCGAAGAACTCAGGGAAGACAAACTAGTATGATAAGGAGTCATATGGAACGAAGCACCAGAGTCAAGAATCCATAGGCAATTACCTGGAGCAAAAGTAGAAGGTGGTCCCTTAGTGGAAGACGAAGAAGCAACAACAGTACTCGAGGGCGCAGAAGACTGAGTCACAAAACCAGCAGCTCCCGATGGTGCAGAAGTAGCAAGGCGACGAAGAAGCATGAGTATCTGGGCATCCGTAGGAACAGAACTCACCTGAGATCCTCCAGTACTAGCACCACCAGCACCCTGTGAAGACCGACGAGTCTGAGCCTTCCTCTTTTTGAAACAAGACGTCTCCTCATGACCATCTTTACCACAGTAATCACAATGACGAGCACCACACCCCCCTGGCGTAGAAGAAGAAGCCGAAGTCGTCACCGTTGACAGAGAGACAGTATGCACCGGTGTCGAAGAGCGGGCTGCCAATACGGAAGTAGCACGCAACAACCCGGCAGCCTGAAGACGAGTCTCCTCATTACGAACACTCGTCAGAGCATCCATAAGAGAAACACAGGGGTGACAAGCAAGCAGCTGAGCACAAAGAGGCTCAAACTCAACACGAAGACGAGTCAGAAAGTCATAGGTGCGTCGAAGCTCAAGTGCAGCCTTCTGACTCTGACAAGAAGAACATGTATCTGTCGACAACCGAGGACTAAGAGCATCAAGCTGACGCCAAATAGTAGACATCTGACCGAAGAACTCCTCTACTGAAGCATCTCCCTCCTGCAACAACTGCTCCTGACGAATAGCAGCAAGGTAGGTAGACTGTCCAGTAGGCTCATAGCGAGAGTGAAGAAAATCCCACATCTGATGTGCAAACTCAAACTCAAATATGTCTGCAGCAAGACGATCCTCCATACTGGCAGCAAGAATAGCAGCAGCCCGAGCATCATCATCTAGCCAGCTCCTGTATAAACTGACGTGAGACTAATACATAGAAAAGCGTACATCATAATCAGCCAGCAGCTTCTTCTTGTCATCATCGGTAGCCTTATCTGGAATTACAGGCTCCGAAGTAACTACAGGACAAGACGAACATTGGAGATCGCCCGTAAGATACTCCCAGAGTCGCAGACCGCGCATATGCAGGCGCATACGAGGAACCCAATCACGGTAATTAGTGTCATCGAAGAGCACCAGACACCGCACGACTGGAAGCCCGCCCGAAGAAGTCATCATGATGAAGATGGCCGACGATGGCGAGAGAGCAAAAGAAAGAAAAGAGAAGGAAGAAAATAAAAATAATAACAAGAATTTTTTTCTCTGTTTTTTTTTTTACCAGCAGACCTTAACCTAGCTGCCTTTGGAATCACATGTAGCTTGATCCACGACCAATAGGAACGGAGACACCCAAGGCGCCTTGATCCAGGAAAGGATCGACCACGGCCAAGAGGAAGGCACGCATGTACATGGATCTCCGCCCAGCAGAGACGAGGCAACCCGCGACCGTCGACTTCCGAGGAGGCGCCAGATCGAGACCGAGCACAACAAGAAAACCTGGGACGGAGCTGCGGAGGAGCGGCTCCGCCAGCCGCCTCAACGCGCAGGCCCCGAAGTTCGTACCGCGCAGGCCGATTGAAGGCCGGTGCAGCGACGAAGAAAATATCAGATGGAAGCCAAAGCCGCCGGCAGAGAAGGCAGCAAACGAAACGCCGCCGACGGGATAGAGACGAACCGTGAAGACGAGCGGCCGCCATATAAAAAATCCTAATCTAATAACCTGACTGTGATATTATGTTAGAAACTGTGGGCTTCAATTATTCAGGAGACCGGATGCCTCTATAAATAGATGTACAGAGATGGTAAATAAACATAAAAGCCCTTATGCAAAAGGAAAAATATAAAACACACCCCTACACCTCTAACAACACCGAGGCAACATGACACAAGTACATTCCCATGTTTCTTGAAAATGAAAAAAGGTACATTTCCGGCCTTGACCAATTTATTTATTTTTCTATAATAATAATAATAAATAACCTGTATTATACCCACGACAACAAATCAAGAGGGCTTGTATAGGACAGGAGACCGTGCGGAGAGGAATTAAAACGTGTCAAGCAAGGCGGTGTTGCATGGCATAACATAATCAAGCTGATGATGGAGAGGAGGACTCGGCATGACCAACACCAGCACGGCCTCGCTGTCGTCGTAGCCGATGACGACGCCGTGCAGTGCAGTAAGTAGCCTGCCACCGCAAGAGCGATCCATGCGACTCCGGTGGCCCACCACGACCTCCCGGGGCCGAAAATGCAGAGGAACAACAAGGCTGTGAGCACGAGCACCAGCACGGCGACCACCTTCCGCTCCGCAGTTGGCGGCGCAGCCCCTCCGGCAGGTCGCGCTGCAGGTAGAAGAGGGTGGAGTAGAGCAGCACGACGGCGAGGAAGGTGGAAATCCACAGAGGATGGAACCTGTAGTAGAATATGGCCATGACAAGTGCTGTGTTCACGAGCACGCCGGCGCACGCCGCGGTAAGCTTGGCCCGGTTCATTGTCATTGCTGCTGGTCGTCGTGCGAAAATCTACACGGCTGCTGGTCGTGCTATATCGACGCAATTAAGCTTCGGCTGCTGACACTAACGCAAATGAGACTTTCGGCGGCAGGGTCAAACGAGCCACCGCCAAAAAACTTCTGCGGAGTTTGGGCCGAACTAGCCGACGGATCCAACGAGCCACCGCCAACAAACTTCTGCGGCAAGGGTCGAACGAGCTGACGGACTGCGTTCCTTCAGCCGAGCGGAGTCGATCGAGCTGAGAGCGGGCGAGCCGAGCGGAGGAGCCACCGACATGGGAATTCTTAACATTGGATGTTAAGAGAATTAGCTTCCCTTGAAGAAAAGTCCATGTGCTTGGATGGATGGATGTCTCGACAAAAGACAGTTTTGATATGCAATTCTCTACACGACAGCGCGCAGTCTACCTGTTGTTTTTCAAGGAAAACGATCGCTTCATAGCTTTCCGTTTCTTTTTGTTCGTGACCGATTGAACTAGCCTGTGATAAATTAAAAGAAACGTTAACAACAACCACATGGAAAAAGGAGGTGGAAATGCATACGTAGATGTAGTAGTAATCGTGTCTCGACGTTGGATTAGATTAAATGAATGGTTGTGCGACGGGCAGAAATTACAAGGATCTAGTATATGCAAATATAAATGGCTCGATCTGGTGGGCCGACAAATAACCGAATACTTACTCCAAAGCAAAGACATAATTTGATCGGAAGCCCATTGGGCCTGACCGAGCCCGATACTACTGTACGTAAAAGGTAAGCCCATCAGCCACCCTCTCCTCCCCTTTTCTGTCTCTTTCTCGTCTCCGAGGAGCCGAGCTGAGCCACCTCCCTCGTCTCGCAGTACGCGCCTGCCGCCGAGGAGTGAGGCGCTGCTTCCCCGCCGTAGCTACCGGTCGCCGGGCGCGTCGCCTCCCTACCCCTCGGACGCGAGCGACACAACACAACAATTTGGACCGTGACCGAGACCGAGACCGGGTAGAAGCACTCCAGTGCTTGATTTCCCGTTGAGAAACAACATGTACAATACAAGCCGGCGATACCATCGACGGTACCTGTGCAACGACATGTTCCATAAGGGGCCATTAAGATACAACAACGCAACTTCTCAATTCTCATTTATTAAACTCAAACCTTCTCAATTACACTACAGCATCACGGCACTAATACATTAACAGAAGTACGTACTCCATCCATCTCAAAAAGACATGGAGGAAGTACATGATCACAGATATTCTTACTTGATTCAGAAGTTTTAACCATCGGACGCATGACGATCTATTCGAAATGAAAAAAAAAAGACACTTGTGGAGCAGGCAGGCGCGTACGTTAGCCTGCGCATGATCGTGCAGCACAGCTTCTCAAGCCGACGAGGACTCGGCATCAGACCTGCTCCTCCAGCGCGGCCTCCTCTTCTTCGTCGTCGTCGTCGAAGATGATGACTTCATACAAGTGGTACCCCGCCGCCGCAAGCCCGAGCCACGCGGCTACGGCGACCCACCACGGCGCCATTCCGAGTGCGAAGCAGTAGAAGAAGAGGGCCGTGTGAGGAAGAGCACCAGCGTGACGGCCGCCTTCTCCAGGCGGCGGCGCAAGCCTTCCGGCAGGTCGGTGGAGCGGCGGCGATAGTAGAGGGCGGCGTAGAGCAGGACGACGGCTGGGTAGGTGGCAATCCACAGGGGATGAAACCTGTAGTACGGTGGCGGACCTAAAAAATTTTAGTAATAAATTCACTTAAGAATATACGTGTAAATTAAGTATAAATTAAATATAAATTACATAAATTTAATGGATTTAAACTAGCAGTAATAGGCTAATCATGCTATGCTCGTGGCCTTCATTTGCTTTTATACAAAGTACAGAGGCACCCAATCAGGCAAAACTGCAAGTTCACCAACCGAACCAGTTTGGGGTTGGTGAAATCGCGCTACATTCTGATGTTGACACCTGCAGAGTCGCATCGGCAGTTAGTTTTATCCAATGGTTCATAAGCTGGAGAATCTCAGTTAATTTTACCCAATGGTTCATAAGCTGGAGAATCTTGTCTCTTAGCAGTGCGAGCTGCGTATTTGGACCTTTAATAAAAAAAGGCACAACACCTGCCTGTTACTGTTATCCGAAAAAAGAAAGAGTGTTTGACTTACACTTACTCCTTGGCCCAGCATAGATTGATCAGAGCCCATTGGGCCTGACCGGGCCGGATACCTCCGCTCCACCTCTGTCCTCCCCTTTCTCCCTCTTTCTCGTCTGCGGGGAGCTGAGCCACCCCCCCTCCTCACCGCCGCCGACGCCATGGGGGCAGGAGAGATGGAGACCTCCATATCGGCCCTGTGCGGCTCCCTCGCCGAGGTGCTACTCCACGCCGAGTCCTCCTCCCGATCCCTCGCCGACGCCGTCTCCCAGCGCCCCATCCACCTCGGTCGGTAACCGCCTCACTCCCGCCCCCTTCCCCTCCCCGTCCCTCCCTCTCTGCCTGCATGTATCCCTTCACTAGTTCTACCGCTTCCTACTCACCCGTGACCCACTGACCCCTCCCTGCCTGTACCGCAGACTCGGCCACGACCACCTTCCTGCGGAAGCTGGACGGGCTCACGGACGCGGCGGCCGCCGACCTGCAGCGCCTCGACTCCATGGCGTTCGGGGCCGTCTCCTTCGCCGAGCTCCTCGGCCACTGCGGCGAGGCGCTCAAGGTCTACGCCCGCCACGCCGACGCCATCCAGACCCGCCTCGCGTCCTTCGGCTACGTGCCCCCCGGTCGGTAACCAACCATACCAGCCCCGCTGATCTAATCACCTTCGTTCACCTTCTCAAGCTCTCCTCTTTCGTTCGTTCGTTCCATTCCGTCGGGGAGTGAACGATACTTTTGCTTCCGCGCAGTGGCGGAGCCTAAAGTGGATGCGGAGGAGCTGGAGGACGAAGGAGACCTCCCTGGGCTCAGCTGCTTCCCTGGGTCCAGCTCGCAGCTGAGGTCTACTAGGGGCTGCTTCGACGACGATGACGCACTGTATCCTATCTTCTATTCGTTCATAATTTGTTGCTCAGTCTCGCTTTGGATGGAGTGTTTACAGACTTCCCATCCAACAAAAAAAAATGCATTTTAAGAGCTTGTCTTTAGATGTTTGAGCAGCAGCTTCTTGTTGTACACTGCTACTACATTTGTCACTAGTCAGCACTATATTATTGCGTTCTTCCTTTACTACTAGAATAAGGTTTGAGGAGTCTATGTCACTTAAGAACCTCGGGCTTTCAGATGCTGCCCTAGCTGCTCTTTCTTCTGAAGGTATGCTGCACTGTATTCTGGCTACTACAACTGATTAAATTGCTCATGTATGTCGTCATACTAGTATTTGCTGTTCAAAACATCAAATAATGTAGTTTTTCTGGGGATTTTGCAGCTACAGATTTCCCTGGAAGTCCGGTGATGCTGTACAACAAACCCGAAAGGTTAGTGAAGGGACTATACATATATCCATACCTATATGCTTTCGCGATTTCCCCATTGTTTGTTCTATTTCCTAATGTTTCTTTACTTTGTTTAATCTCATCTTTAAGCTTTAAGGACCTTTTGTTTAATGGTTTATTATCCTGTTTAGTACTGATGATGGCCAGAAGATCATGAACGAAGCTGAACTCATACCTCCCCCCGAAGAAACAAATGGTCAAGGTAATCGGAAAGAATGTTTCCCTGTTTTAAAGGCAGGTCAAATCATGCTCATTCTGATATCTTTTCACTGTACATGAAGGTAACACATTGGAAGGATTGATTAGGGCATCGAAGGAGGAGTATGAGCAACTTCCTCCGTACATGAAGACTCTTGCTTCATGGGAGGTCAGTATTGCTTCAACTACTTAGGAACACTTTCTATTAAGAGCCGCAAATTGCAGGTCACAGTCCTTGAAATCTGTTGATATTTTCTGACAAGATCACAAGGAAAACATTGTGAATCACCTTTGCTGTTTTCCACAACGTGTTGTTTGTTCTTCCATTTTGTTCTTGAGCATGGTTGACCTCTGGTGCTATGATTCATTGGTATTAACTTTTGGCTCATTTTCTTTTACACCAGGAATTGCAGGAGGCAATTTCTAAATTAAACTCGTACTTCGGTGGTGAAAAAACACAGGGAAGCATTGCACTGAATCAGGATGATGTCGGAACAGTTGGTTTGGGTAGGTGCATCCCTTAAGTTCTAGAAATGTCTTCTGTTCTAGCATAATGTCGACAAATTCACTGACTTGTGCTCTTGATGAATTCCTGCTGTGGTGTTTCGTAACTCTTCCTTTGATTGTAGGGCGAAAAGGAAGAT